>OY776304.1:23788862-24988862 GCA_963675345.1 Trididemnum clinides | reverse complement strand
GTTGGAAAACTCACTTTGCAGTGTTTCATAAGCTTCAGTATACTTTTCTAAGTCAAATACCAATCCAGTTTCATTGTCAGAAGCCAGTGTTTTACAGTTACTGAAATGTGTAAAGTTGCCCCTTGCAATTTGGTTCTTGAAAATGTCAAGTTTAGGCAAAAATGCTTTCAAAATAGCAAATATATCTGAGATCAGATTTTCTTTGCCTTGCAATTTCACATTTAAAATATTTAGATGCTCTGTGATGTCACTTAAAAAAGCAAGCTCACGGAGACATCTTGGATCAACAATCAAATCAACCTCTTCCTTTTTCCTTTCTCTTTCAGAAATTCATTTATTTCCTTGCGAAGTTGAAAAAAACGTCTCAAAACCTTTCCTCTGCTAAGCCAGCGGACTTCAGTGTGGTACATCACGTCTCCATGTTCACAATTTAAATCGGCAAGGAAGGTTTGAAATTGGCGGTGGATCAAAGCATAATTATTAATAAAATTCACATTTGATACAACCACGCTTATCACATGCCTCCAATTAAGGACTTTTCCACATAAAGCTGGTTGGTGAATTATGCAATGAAATTGCATTGGTTGCCCACCGTTTGCCTCTAGTACCTTTTCATTCATGAGTGCTGAAACTCCCTTCCTCTTGCCCACCATATTTCTTGCCCCATCTGTTGTTGTTCTTTTCAAATATTTCCGTGAAAGACCTAGGCTACTCAGAGCTGTAGTAACCTTTGAGAATATATTTTCAGCAGTTGTTGTGCTTTTCTAACTCCGCAGAGAGCATAACTCTTCTGTGATTCTGAATTTAGCATCAATACCACGAATAAAAATTAACAGCTGGACTGTGTCAGTTGCGTTGCTCTCATCTATTGCAAGAGAGAAGTACTTAAAGAACTTTGCGCTTTCTTTTAGTGTCTCGTGAAGATGTTCGCCAATGTCTTCGATTCTTCTAGTAATTGTAGAAGCTGATAGACTAACGTCCCTAATGCAACGTAGCTTGTTGAAACACGTTTCTTGCACAACCTTTATCAAGCACTTCATGACGAACTCATGATCTGTAAAGGGTCTGCCACTCTCCCCTATACACTGAGCCACGTAAAAACTTGCTCTCACAGCTGACATCTTGCAAATTCACAAACACGTTTTACTGATGAGAAAGATTTCTCTTCAAAGTAGCAATCTTTTGATTGCGTGCTTCTCCACTTAGCTGCTTGAACTCTTTGTCGCAACTTTCGAAATGGCGTTTTACGTTTTTGGCCTACTCTTTCTGCGTGATTACTTCATTGCATATTAGATAGGTTGCTTTGTTTTTATTTGGAACAAAAAAGTAATCATTCGTCCGCCTTCCGTTATTTTACGCTTACTCTAGTTAAACTTGGGAACCGACATTTTACTACGTTTCAACTTTCCAACAAAATCAGTCTTGTTTTCCTTATCATTTTGGCTGCCAGCCACGAATTTCATAATGCAAAATTCTTTCTTTGTACACCAACTCGGTTTTTGCGCGCAAACTTTATCGAAATGCCGGATAAGACGTGACAAGGGAGTCTTTGTCTATATTTTAACTCCTTTTACAGTAACTTCTACTCCCCAGGAAAATTACCAAAAAAGATACAAGAAAAGTATCTTTGAATATATTTGTATGCTAATGCCTTCAGCGGGCCGCACTAAACAGCGTGGCGGGCCGCATGCGGCCCGCGGGCCGCCAGTTGGTGACCCCTGCACTAAGGTATTGTATGACCATTCTAACAAAATCCTACAATTGCCATACCTCTACAAGCGCAACAAGAATGCGCTCATGATGTCCTCTTCACACTTTTCTATTTCAATCATGGACTGCCACAACAAACATACAGTTATCACAGATTATGATAAGCATAAAGGAGGAGTTGACACTTTTGATGAAAATTGTGAAGAATTCAGTTGCTTGAGGAAAACAAATCTTTGGTCAATGGTTGTCAATTACAATTTGATAAGTGTTGCCACTAACAACGCTTTTATCGCAATGAGAGGCAGTGGAAAATGTGATAGAAAAACAGATTTTCTCAAGCAACTAAGCTTTCAGCTTGCTCAATCATACTTAAGCAACCGAAAATTGAGAGCTGAAACAAAGGTACTTGCCGAAAAGATGGGGTTTATTGATGCTGCTTCCAACGCCATAAACCGTACAGTTAAAGGCATCAAACGGGGAAGATGTTACAAATGTGGGAAGAATACTCGCCTTGCATGCTTGGTTTGCCACCGACGTGTTTGCCCGCAACATAGAAAAATGCCAAAAAACACATATTGCTTAGAATGCTGAACAATTTTTGATTGTACCAAATGTTTGTGTATTTTTATGTTTGAAATACAACCTTCGTTTGTTGAAATTTTGTTGTATTTCAGCTAAGAGCTAAACAAGCTAAAATAATACCTTGGGAAGGAAGCAGAATCTGTATTTTAGATTCAAGATTGTAATGTTTTATCAAAATGAAATGTACCGTACAATCAATGGATCGCGCAGCGCGATCAATCGATTGCGCTGTGAGATTGATCAATCGCGCATATCGATCATAAGAGGACAACATATACACTTTGAAAACAGTGCGCATTAGCATTGAAAAACACAAGAAAATGGCATGTTGACAATTGTCAACATATGTTCCGATTAGGTAACACAAAAACGCTGTTCTGATAAGGGTTAAAGCATTTTTTTTGGCGGCATACCGCACTCCAGTTTCTCAAGCATTTGCAAAAGTCCTATTGGTTGACTCAGCAGAACAGTTGACTAGACGATTTCTTATTATCCATACGAGGTGGAACAAAACAAATGCTATGTTTTGAATCGTTACAATGCAACATGAATACAAGTTTTACGTTTCTGAACAAATTACTTTGGTAAAGCTATGCCAAAATAACTAGCTGTGTATTAAAAAGAAAACTTTTAAGTTTGTCCATAAAGTTGAAGCTCTCATAGCACAAGTTAGTTAGCAGTTAAATTATTAAAGGTTATCAGTGAAATGTGCTCCCTACTTTGCAAAAACATCTTGGTTCTAAATTGAACAGAAATATTGTAATAAAATATTTTTAAAATGAAAGACCAGACAGACTAGTTGACTCACTGAATGTAATCATGTAGATCCAGAAAGTCAGCTAAACCCTATTTGATAATTTTTTTCCAAAAGTCTAAAAATAAATGTACGGTAGATTAATTTTCACTGATAAACTTGAATTCATATACTTTATAACTCAACAAATTACATGCGTGTCAATGCTTTTGGACAAAATGCAGCTAAGTGATTTGGTATCGATCAAACAACCTTTCGGTGATATTATAAAACTAAAAATTTTTCTCCCAGTTTTTGCGGTCACCTGGCACAGAACACTTCTCATCTCATCTGTCCTGCCGTGTACTGCCGAGGATTCTTTGCGCCACAATCGATTCAGCAAGATTGTTTTTGACCTAAACTGCACGATTTGTTTTTAAATCTGTATTCTTAAGGACTCCAGCCATGCCCCCGATACTCATCTTAACGAAATGGTCAAGTAACCACAACAACACCATGGCGATTTTACCTAAAACCGGTTTTTGTCAAAAACGGATCGATTCAAGCTGGTATTTCAATACGAGTTTAAAGCAAGACGCTTTTGTGATGAAGGAAAACCCCTGTTTGTAAACCACACTCAATTAACAATAAAGTGACATCACTTTCGTATTCCTTCTCCAGCAAGTTGTGTCAGTAATGACGACTGCAACAGTTGGTATGCAATGTGAAAACAACCTTGCACTATCGTGCAAGTAGCCTAAGTTCTTCTTCGTATGAACAAGGTCGTCTTTGTTTATAGCTGACCTGGCTATGGATCAGAAGTTTTCTAGTAAAATTTTTCTTAGGCCCTTTCCAAAAAGTGCCACAGATAAAGACAATGCAAGTGCTAAATCTGATTCTAATTCTAGCTCATAATTAATCTACTCCAGAAAACTATCAGCTTATGGCAAAAGAAAATATCAAAACAAACAACTAAAAATACCAAAGGAAAAACAAACAAAAGCGAAAAGTTGCCCCAACCAATTGCATTGAAGTTATTGGCTGCTTATGAGATGTTGCTGTTGCAATCAGACAGCAAAATAATCTAAAGATATCTCCGACTGCAGTGTCATCTCCGACATATGTAAAGACAATTCGGCCACCAGCAAATATAGAAAACAAAATGCATGTAGTGTACTTGCAAGTTTGTAAATATAGTGACCCTGCAGGAAAATGATCTGCCACGTGTAGGTTTTGCAGTAGTTATCTCATCTTCACTAAGCGCTACAGAGAAGAAAATTACTTTATCTGCCAACTTTTTTCACTCCTTCTCAGTTACATATCACAGCAATAGCAAAGCAGCCATTGAGAAATTTTTCTGTCAAGATCCATGAGGCCTACTGTTCCAAGAAGGACCATAAACATGGGGTATTTAAGTATGATGTGATCCAGGGCTTCCTGCTTCAAGTCGCACTCGCTAGGTGCAAGTAACACAATCCCCATTTATGTTGTGGAAACGTCACCAGTTCCAAGACAGTTGAGTAGGTTTAGGCTGGTCTTGTTAAGTGTATTTTCGGGAGCAATGGTCCTGCTTTGGAAATAAAGCAGTGGATTCTGGAGCAGTCATTCCGTAACCTCCTTCCACGCATGATCTTTTATTGTCTCGCATCTCTCTTTTAACGTAGACTTGCTTCATACCTTTTTTATAAAAAAAATGCACTAGCAAATTATAGTGGAATAAAACTTTCTCATTAGTTTTCAAAACGAGTTTACTATTTTACAATAGGAGTTAATCGACTTTCAAATCTAAGTTAGTGACTCAAATTAGTGCCAGCTTTAGAACTTCTCAAACCAATAATTGCAGACACGCTATCTTATGGAAATCAACCCTAAAGTTAGGAAAAACTTTTTTATTCACCGTCAAATTTTCGGCTTAGCAGAGATAATAGTTTTGAAGTTATATGCACGCAGGCCTAAGGGATCGACTTTTCCTGGCCTCAGCCATTTACTTAAGAAAAGTTATAAAAACTAAATGACGATATCTTCTACCTATTTGACTTTACTAAAAGTAGATGTAGAAAAAATGAAACTACTTAAATTTACATCTCGTCACTAAAAAATCTACTAAAATAGTTACCTAAGTAGAGTTACCTCGTTGCTGACCACTTCTGTAACCCTAACCAATTAAGTGCTTGTGTTTGCAACCGCTGTAGCGCACGACTTCAATCGTCAAATTGTTGATGTTTTAATATTCATGAAATTGAAAAGAAATATCATGGAGCTTTATTACACTTTTGAGTAGGGCTGTACCGGATATCCGGTAGATCGTACTGTTTGGTGCTTTTTCAAATATCTGGTATCAAGCCGAATAGCCTAGTAAGTGCTATTCGACCGGCTACCGACATAAAAACTAGCAAAACTTTTTCACGTACACTTTGTATTTTGGTGATAAGTACTATGTTAAATAGCTTTGACTTTTAACTCCATCGGATCTATAAGAAATTCAAAAGGGAAAGGTCTGCAACATATTTCATTACCCCTCTATCTTTACCAAGCCTGCGTATGGGACTTTGCTTTTCATTAAATACTTATTCTCAATTGTCATCAAGTCAACAAACTGGTTTCGTGGAAAACCATTCTAATCCAAAAATAAATTTAAAAATCGTTTTGTGACAATTTGATGCAAGCTTGAAATTATTCCTTAGTAAATCGGTGGCATAAACTTCTACAAGCACATGCTTTAGATCAGAGTTTCTCAACCTTTTCAGATATATGGCCCATTTTCAAATTAACAAAGATTAGTGGCCCTGTTTCGATGTGCTTTGTGCATTTTCAGTGATGTTATCTTTACTAATTAAAATTAAAATAGCAAGCCGTGGCCCACCCGACTTCTGTGCTGTGGCCCACTAATGGGCTATGGCCTGCCGATTGAAAATCATTGCTTTAGAATAGCCGTCGCATTAGTTGTGTGCGATGGTTTTGTCTAAAGTGTAGTTGTAGGGTAGTAGAGTCGGATCCGATCTTTATGTTAGGGCTACAATGTTTTTTGATCATTAATTATTTTAATCATTTTACCGAAGAAAAATAAGAGCAAGTTATATTTCTTGTATAACTTGCTTTGATTTCTTTAGTTTACGCTGATTAGTTAATTAAGCGCCTATTTAGAGTTTTTCGTTTTGATTTATGTGTTTCACGCATTGGTCAAATTGGTTGTATTTGCTTGAACTATGTTTAGTTAATTTCAGTTTAGTTGAAAGCAGTTCAGTTCTGCTCAGTTAACTTCAATGAATTTTGTTTATTTTGTTATTAAGTGGCTCCAATCTTTGTTTGAATACTATCTCACAAGTCACATTGTCCACCAGGAGCATCAAACAGCAACCAAATCATCAATTAAACGTACAATCGCCAGCTTTTAAACTAGAAGTTGCTACATTAGGACACTTGTAAGTCTGTAGACAAAGCTACTTACAATTTCTTGTTACGAAAAAGTAGCAATTCTGCTTTGTGCAGAGTCAAAAAATTTGTTGTTGCTGTAAATTCAACCCGCAGAACTAAATAGCTGCTCCCAAACAACAGCAGTTAAATTCATTAGGCCCACACAATTTTTGGAAAAAAGAGTTTGAGAAGGACTTTTTGAAAGAACTTACAGAGAATTTTTAAAAAAGGGGGCATAAAAGCAAACTAAAATAATTTTTGAGTGAAATTAAATTTAGCTGATTGTTTCTCTTTGTGTCAAGGCTTAATGAGGACAATGTACTGTAAGATCTCATTTTCTTACCAATACAAAGTTGATTGAAAGACCGCAAAAAGGCCATACAATTTTTGTGTCTGCAGTCACCCTAATGTGTCATTGTGGTCAGTGACCTATTTAGGGGGAAAATAAAGAGTGATGGTCCTCCCAAACGGTGTAACAGCAGCAAAAAATAGGAAATGAAAAAGCTGTCTTCGTATCTGCTTAGAGATCAAAATGCTGAAAATTCTCGCTTTGATAAACTTAATTTTAAGAAAAACATCTTCATGTTTGTTTGTAGACAAAGGCAAAAATCTGTTCCCAAAAAATTGATTTCAAAAAATGTTTCTTTAAATCGTTTCTATATAGGCCTGAGGTGGTGGTCAAAGATTATTATTATTCTTTGCGTCCGTGAAAGTGCAAAAACTAAATATTTCCCTCAAGGAAAGATGACCCAGTGGGGCTCAGTCGTTGGAATGGTCTAGATCACGGATGGCCAAGCCGCCGCTGTTTGGGCCTTTAAATGTGGAGTTTTGAACTCGTGTTATTTACATTAATAGTGATATCAAATTATTGTAGTCTACTGCACGTTGAGTTCAAATTTTTCTGTGTGTGCTATTATTCAATATTTTTTTTTCTGGTGCAGGGAACTTTTCTTCCATATTGTGATCACCCAAACCAATGAAATATGTGGCACTTTACTGAGACCAATAATAAGTATTGCTTTCTTATTACCAATAAAGCACTCTTACTATATTGGTTTAGCTGATCAAAATATTTATGCGTTATGACAAGCTCAGGTTATGTCATTTGGACGCACGTTTTAAAGTGAATAAAGGGCAAGGGTCGCCAAACGTTATGACTGAAGCCAAAAACGTGCAAAAACATTTTTCAAAGTTTTATCAAGTGTAATTTGTGTGGAAATGGGCAAAGAAAACGCATTCTAGAAGGTCTTCAAATTAAGAATGAGCAAAAGCGTCGATTTGAAAATACCCATAGGCAGAAAACTTCTGTTGAGGCTTTTTCGGATTGGGATTTTATCATAAGTGGCTGTAGCCTTAAGCAAGTGTGGCCATCCCTGATCCAGATGTTATACGAAAACGACCAAGATTTAAAACCTCAGCACCGCCATTTGAAATAGCCACGAACCGCTGCAGAAGTAGCGTTTATTTTTTTGTCAAAATAGTTAGATCTGGTTCAAACCAAATATACGGGTAAAAAATGATTAAGCAATTACTAAACTTCCGATTAAAAAGTTTGCAAAGTAATTAACATAAACATTTTTTGAACAATAAAACAGAGTAAAAGAAGCAAGGTATTTTTAAAGATGCAATCACTTACAGAGCATCATCATTGATAAAATTGTTATAAAAAGCATAGGCTACACATTGGGAATTATCCGGTTGCTGGATGAACATAGACATCCGGGTATGCAATGAAATGAACATCTGGCTGAGCTCTACTTTTAAACTTTAAAGAAGTTTTAGCGTCGAGACAATTTTTTAATCATGTCTGTCTAAATTGGCTTCATAATTATTCAGTCTGCGAATTACTTTTATTTTTTGAGTCTAACTCTAAAGACTACATATCTGATGCTTAAACCAGGTGTCAACAACCTTTTCCTAGTCGCAGATCAAAAGTAAATTTTGCTGGATCTCGGCGGGACGAGTCAATTTTTTCCCTAATAAACTCATTTTCTTCACTGCTTTTGTAACACTGTGGATTCAGAAAAAATTTGAAAATCAGGAATTTACTTTTACAATGTGTGCATTTTTTTGGTTGGTTTCCTTCTCTCTTTGATGTAGCTACGGATTATTCTAACTTAATCTCGTCCCTTCTAAAATAGTACTGTGTAGCAGTTAGTCTGCTGTCGCGCTTGCCGTGGATTGTTACGATGCGGCTATGTTTTCCTTATTCACAGTGTGTCATATTTTATTAATATATGATTGCTTATTTATGATAAAAATGCATGCTTTGGTGCAGGTACTTGATTTAATTTTGCTTTGATCGCCAAAAAGTTGACTTTACCGTGACAGAGATAGGCAAAACAACACGTTACGTTTTGGTGCTTGTCACGAATAAGTATATTTGCTTTCGTTCTGCTGTAATTTTTTTATTCCTGGATCTAGAATTATCTCAAATCTAAACTTGGTTTTACATCCCGGTTGTTTTGCGCCTTTTTTTCTTTCGAGTTAAGATTTTTGTTGTGCATGCCTTCTCTAACATAGATTATGATAGATTATGGTAGATTATGTGTAGATTATGGTAGATGATGTGTAGATTATGGTAGATTATGTGTAGATTATGTGTAGATTATGTGTTTACGTTCAAGACTGATCTAGAGCACACTTTTCCTTCTCGAAAGTTTATCATGTAATATAACTCGTGGAAAACACAATAGACGTCCAAATTTATTGAACTTTATCTTGGAAAAATATAGTCAAAAGTGATGCCTTTTTGGAGAAATATTATTTAGCATTTCTTGTGTGGCATTCATCTAACGTTTGCCAACCTTCCCCTTGGCCTATAAATCAGTAGCCTATTATTTGACTACCTTAAACAATTAGCATAAGAAAATATAATGTCACCTGATTATTAATTGGCTTTATTTTCAATGTGGTCATTAATGAGGCAAGGCATTATGCCATGTTTTATAGGCGTGGACAATCTCAAATTTAGGGGAGCTACTGTAAGTTATAGTAGCAGGGGTGAATCTAACATTTTGGTTGAAGAGAAAGCAACTCTAACAAATATTTTATATTGTTTTGGAGATCAGATTTTTGAAAGCGAATGTTTTGGTCAACCACACTTTTTATTTCTTACTATTTTTGCTTGAAGACTTTTTTTTGAGATCGATTATTCAAAAGCGATTGTTAAACACATCTTGGTCACGGACATCTTTTTTCCTAATTTCTCATCTTGCAAACAATTTTTTTTGGAGATCACCTATTTGAAAGCTATTTTTTTATATTTGGTGAGGATTGATCCGGTAAGCTTTGAAAGATCTTATGGCATTTGACTTCCCCGATCCATGAAAGTCCACCTCCCGATAAAATTAAGACTTTTTGTCGGTTTCCTGCTAACAACAATAATTTAGGTTTAGGTTTTTAATTAAAATCTAAAAATTTATGAGGAGCCGCTACCTTCCCACAGCTCTTGAGCATCTCCATTTAATATTTACAACAAAACAAAAACGTTTGCTTGACTGGCTTGTTTTTTTTATTTTTGAAAACTTATAAGTTTTGTTTTTGAAAACATTATCCATTGTCACTCAAATTTTACTCAAAAAACATTCATTGTTCGGAAGCTTCTGATGACCTCCAAAAAACGTCTTTACTAAATAAATAGTTTTTGCCTTTCACCCTTCCCCAATAAAAGATCTGAATACATCAGGCAATGGCTGGCGTGGCAATGACAATGACTCTCCTCAGGCAATGGCTTAATTGATTGGAGACGGCATTTGAATCTTTTCGAATAAATTTCTACGCCACAAATAATATTTAAATGATTTATTAATTTGAAACCACAAAAAATATTTTTGTTTAAAAGTGCCGCCTTAAAATACCGTTATATTTATATTTTGGCTACACCGATATTGAGACCGCGGTACTTTTTTACCAAGTACCAATACGGCGTTATTTTCAAAGTATCTGTTGCCCATTTCTGCCAATTGATTGTACTTCTACCGTTAAGGATCTTTTATTCCTTCTTAGTTTACCTTCCCTTTCAGAGATTCTTCAGCCCCATACCACGCTTGTTTGCGTTGTTCTTGTACGGACAAAGTAGATTGTGAAACCGTGCGAACCGAATCATCTGAAACAATATAGTATAGGTTTCAAAAATTAAAAAGCTTGTAGAAATTTTAGTTGTTGGTTTTTGGACAAAAGTAGCTTCAAGCCAAAAAAACGATCATGTGACTAACTCAAACAACCGGCAAGGGCAAACCTATAAAAAGTACAACAGGTGTTGATATAATTTTTGAATGTGTGTTTAACATATTTAGAGCAATGTGATCTTTCCAGCGCATAGCTTGGTACGTGAATATACAGTAATTTCAGGCTTTTCAAACCAAATTACAAACTTAGCTTACCTGACTTTAAGGTTACAGTTGGCTCATATGTACTTGATTTTAACGTGCCCCGTTTTTGCTCAAGCGATAAACATTTTTCTTGTAAATTTGACTCAAATTTTTCCTGGGTGACTGCATGAGATTTAGTTTTGTTTTCCAAAATATTAGAATCTAAAGTGTGAGTCCGGGAAATATATTTCTTTTGAACGGACTCTAAAGAAAAGAAACACGGTTAATTTACAGCTTATGCAACAACTCGATTACAATAAAGGTTTTTCCCCGCATATCCCAGTATGAGTTTGTAATGCTTAGTGCGCCGCAAACAATTTTTAATTAGCATGTGAACCAAGGTTTAAAATTTAAAAAACGCACTAAACTGTAAAACAATGGTAGCTGATTATAAACATTGAAATTGTTTGAAATTCAGCCAGCATTAGTGGTTCTCAAACAGGAGTGCGTGTATCCCCGAGAGTCCGCCAATTGATTTCTAAGGGATCACGAAAGTAGTTAAATTTTTGTTGGTGTTTTGTGTTTCATCTCTTTTTTCAGTTTTGGAGTGCAAAGTGGGCGCTTGCCGCAAAAGGTATCAAGGGCAGTATTAGAGATATTTGTTTCTTTTGCTTCAACATAGCCTTCCTTTGCAACGTTGGATTTTTTATTCTAAAGCAGTGCAAATACAATTAGATTCTTGAAACAAACGTGGCATCGAAGAAAACATGCGCCTAGTCATATCCAAAACAAAACCACCAATTGCAAGGCTCGTTTTTGCGTTGCCACCTCTGATATATGCGTAGCCAGGGGAACAAAGAGCCATACTCTCCAAATTTCTTAATTTCAATTAAGGTATAAAGCTTGTTTCAAGTAAAATGACAACAAAACTTCAATTTCGAAAAAAATCCTTCTTTTTGAAAAAAGAAGAACTTGTTGCCAAAATGGCAACCTCCAGAAAGTAATCAAAACAATTGAGACCAAAATAGTAGCTTACATCAAAACTTTTTGTAAAACTTTGGCACTCCCAAATTTTGTCTATCAACGCTAATAATCCTGTATTGGTAATTAGTTAATTTTAATGACAATAAATGATTTTAAGCTGCTACTATTTTTCGCTCACTTGGCAAAAAAATGTTTGCAGTATAAGTCTTATGTACAGCTAACATAGTGCACTTAGATAAATTTCCAATAAAATGGCGGTCGAATTAGAAATCTGAATGCAAAACAGCACTAAAAAAGATTGCATCAGCAATAGTTTTGGAGCAGTAAAAGTGGTTGGCCGAGACAAATAGGTAGAGAATCTTTGGGTTACAACAGGCATTATACAAATGAGTAGAAGAGTAAAAAACAAACCAGTATATTTTTGTAGGAAAACTTAGTGTTTTTCAAATAATCGTTGTTGTTGGACGCCGCTCCTAATTCCTTTGCTTTTAAATTGGTGCACCTAAAAAGTCTTTTTGTTCCCTTGAAACACTCTCCTCATTCTGGCAGTTCGAGTGAGTTAATTGCTAGCAGTATACTGTTCTTTTAAAGTGTAAATTTTCAGAAAGGAGATTGAAATTTCTGGGTTGCAGGTAATTTACCATTCAAGGATTGTCAACCAGGTTTACGAGAAAAGTGAAAAGAAAGAATGTAATAACTAATGTAGAATTACTCTTCTCAGTCTACCCGGAAATATATAGCCAACACAGGGTGCCTTAAAACCAATGCTATAAAATAACTCAGCCAAACTGGAGGGCACGGGCGGAATTTGGCTTTCATCTTCGCAGAAGCACCATGAACTAACTCTTCACCCAACCTTAACTCTTTGAAAAGTTACCCAAAAATGCAAAAAGTTTACGCTTGTTGTTTCTAACTCGGAAAAGCTTACGATATAGGGTCCAACCAAATGTGATCAACTGTTTCATTAGAGTGTGGCGCTGATTGTCAATTGTTAATGGCAATCAAGTCGCTCTACAACTGTTCTGATGTGTGCGTTTATGCTACATAAAATTATAAATAGAAACCCCTCACTGTAAGTGTTGTACAAAGTTGGACCACCAAGCGCTGGATTTCGATAAGGGTCTGAACACCTTTCCATTGTGTCTAAGAACTGAATTAAAAATGGTGTCAAAATTAGAAGTTGTTAATTTAACGGTTTGCTTTTAGCACAAAGATGATGGCTAGTACTTTTCATATCATCAAAATCTAATCTCCAAAGGTGCACTTTATTTTTTGGAAGCTGGTTGTAATAGCCTCGCCAAATAAATGTCGGAAGCAATCTGAAATAGTTCATATTTTCCAAACATCTAATCCCGGAGACCTGCAAATATTTGGAAAAACATTGAAGCAAATGAGGAAAGGTAAAACAGATGGAAAAGTTCTATCACATCTTAAGGGTCTGATTTGCGGTTGATGGTGTTGGAAGCCAGAACGAAGAACTCATATTTGAATTGGTAAATCAAACACGGAAATTAGTCAAGCAGCCAAGATCCTCAAAGAAGGGTAAAATATTTTTAAGCCACACAGCCCGGGGTTTAGTGGTGAAGTCCTCAGAAGCTATTGATGACAGGATTTGGGGTTTTGCTTCAGCCGATGGGAGATGTTTGCGGTTTTTAAACAAAGATACAGTAAAGGATTTTGACGTATTTGCATAAAAGTTCTAATCGAAATACTGGCAACATATTTTTGTGAAACAGACTAAGTGGTAGTGATGAGAAACGAGCCAAAATAAGTTCATTGATAGGTTTTGTCAAAATTTGGAATTTACCCTACAATTTTAAGATCACGATGGAGATCACGGTTGACATACAATAATGCTAATTCATTGAAATGAGCTTTCTGCGTTGTAAACCGAAAATAGGCTTCTAGATATTTTACAGCGTAGAGTGAACCAATTTTGCTCAACTCGCTTAACTGTACTGCATTGCGTTTTGTAGGCATTAGCTGCTGAAGCAAAGGAAAGTGCAAAGATTCTGCGCTGAACTACGTGCATGTGGGCGCACCTTAGTGTCAAATGTGAGATGTGTAATATCCCGACATTTTCCTTCATAACGTGGTCTAGCCGGGGTCATACAAGGCTTTTTTAAATATGGTTTAGCCTATGTATTTTTAATTTTAATCCAGTAATCAGAAATTTTTTCTAAAAAAAGAACAAAAATATTTTATTTCTACAAACTTGTCGTGATACGATTATTTTACAGTAGTTAACAAATATTTTTTTTAAAAGTGGTCTTTCACTTCTAACTAATAGCGTCAATCAACACTAATTCGAATTTTTAAAGCAATTTTCTAAAGGATTTGAATATTGGCCAAAAACAAATTTAGAATTTTTTTGCGTTTAGTGTTCAACATTCAGTCTACATTTGGGTCCAATGGACCTCAAATTTAGTTTCGTTTTCTTACTATTTTGTGGATATAATTCCCAAATATTTTTACTTTAGAAATTTTTCACGTTTAGTGATAAATTCACAAACACGACCGGTAAAAGCAGAACGTATGCCAAATCTAGAGCAAGCAAACCGGTACGTAATTTGTTTCAGACCTATCGTTTCAGACCAATCAATCTTGCATTGCATCCCTACTTACCAATATTAACTAGATCACTGCATTGTTTATCTACCTTGTCATTCAGCAATTCTTGAAATTTATTTCCGAGTCCTGAGTGGCTATTGCAGCAGCCTACAGTTACAGCTTTTATACCTAGCTCATCCTTGAATTTTGGTGCTGATTACTGGCCAAGAAAGACCTATACTTTTGGTCAACCACCGCTCGACACAAATTCTTAATTTTGCTAACGATATCAAAACGAAAAGTCAATACTTGTTTTGAACATCTCTCCAAACAAATAGCATTATAATTCACTAGCCAGCTTTGCCGGCGTCGCCCGGTAGGGGCCTCCATTAGTAATGTCGGGATTTAGTTTTTCGATTCTACTGGCTGCACCGGCTTCGCCCATCGAGCTCTTGTGTGAGCAGTAGCGAAAAGTGTGATTTTCTTTACCTGCACACGAAATCGAGATCATCATATTCTCTTAATTGTGACTGGTAATATTCACAAAGAATCTTGCAACACATTATCGTTAATACTTGTAAGGGAGAAGGGATTGAAACACAGTCAAAACTGATGGTAGTGGCGAAAAGGTGGTTGCTTTCATAATTACAGAAATAAATTATTTAGTGGTAAGCCTATTAATTGCAATGTGGTGCTGCCCTTTTCCTATCTATATTTGTGATATTTAGTTCTTTTGGCTTCGCTGTTCGTCTTGTTTCCGGCATAGCTACAAAAGCGGCTGTGGCTTCCTCAAAATCATGCACCATACATGTATTTTAGTAGGTGCCTATCAGGCCAAGTAACTTTCAAACAAAATGTTCTCTTTGAATTCAGTTTTACAAATTGTTATGATTATGGTTTTGTATTGATTTTTTAAACTTGGGCTTTTATTACAATGCTGTAGAGTATAGACATCAATAACTTAACAGGCAGCATATCAGTAACGTCGGGATTGAAAATGTCTGTTTAGCCGGCCAAGCCGGCTTTGCCTATTAGGTTCTTGAATGAAATAGTTACCAAACGTTTATGTGTTTTCTGCACATTAGATGTTCACAACAACAATATGTGCTCTTTTCCTCATAGAACTTCTTGTTTCAAGATCCTGACTATGCCTTAGGTGTATGTGCTCTGTCATTGCTTGCACGAACCCAAGAGGGCCTTGCGTTCTCCGTAGTTTGGAAATAGGAAACTCATTTCTGATATTGAGCTATTTTCAAGCAAAATAGCAAAAGTATCTTTAGTATTGTGCGATTTCACACACTCAAACTGTTTTCTTTTGATTTCCCTTAAACTTTCTCAAGTCCTCGCTGGCTATGCATTGTGTAGCATGTTATTTTCTCTCTGTTTGACGTGCTCATGGGAGTTTACAGAGTCCTAGCTTTTCCTCAAATGTTTAGTTTGATCCCGGTAGCTATATAAAGCTATTATAAAGCAAAATACCAAAAATATCTTCCATGTGGTGGTTAGGACTGTCTGTAGATTCTGTAGGCAAGTCTTAAAGTACGGATCGAATTTTAGATGTTATGGTGGTTTTAACTTTTGGCATCATTTAAAAACCTAAATCACAAGCTAAAGCAAAATCGAAATAAATATGTCACGTCACCCTTTTGTCAGTTGATTTTACTGTAAAATAGTAAAATGCCATTTGTTAATGAGCTTGCACACTGTACCTGCATAAACAAACTGATCACTCTTTCTTGATTTACCTTAAATAACGAAATTATAGTCTAAACTAGCATCGTAGACGCCTCTTTGCTACACTGCAAACGGTTTTACCTAACAAATGCACAGTGTAGCGCCTCCTGATTGTTGTAACTTTTCGATTGCAACAGTCGTATATAATTTCGACTAACTTTGATTAATGCACCGCGGCTGTTTTAATTGTGATAAAAAGTACCAAACTGTACTACCATACAATAAATTGGCAAACGTTGTAAGTTATAATAAAAGAACTTTTATCCCACGCATCAGTTTTGGTCACCAGTAATAAAAAAGATTTGACCAATAATGTTAATAGTAAAAAACTGACTTTATCATCCTAAAACAAAATTGACGTAACGGTAAATATTGACTATTTATCAACCTATCAAATTAAGAATATGAATCTTAATCTTTATATCCAGAATTCTCACAAAAAACTACGTACTATCAAAAAATTCACTTAATTCAAAAAGCTGGCCTGGTGATGTTTGAATGCCACTCATGGTCTACTTAAAATAGAAGACGGCCAGACATTCTACCTTACAGCGCGAAAATTAGACGGGTAACATTTGCGCATTGGTTTGTTTACTTTTCGCGTTTACGAGATTTTATGGTAGTGTTGCAGAGGGATAATATGGGAAACTTATTTTATTTGTAAAACAAAATTGTTTAAATACGCCACTGTTTAATATTTGATGACTATCAATTAATCAAATAGGTTGTATAAAGGTAAAATTTTATCAAAAAGCAGCACTTACTTCAGCTCAGAACAGCGCAACAGCATAAGATACTTAGTGCTGTAAAAACTACATTGTGCATTGTGCCGTTTTTTAAGTTAGAACTAGACAATACTGTAGTTGCAAAGTTTTATTCCAATCATGTGTGTCGTAGTTTTCTTTGCCTTTCTTTGAATTGTTGTACAACTTCTCTTCGCACTTGGCTATTGACAAGTTTTTGAGTATTATTGAAAAAGATGCTACAAATTGTACGGTTGATAAACTTAATGTTTTCAAGGTGATTGTCACACAGAAATGATTGTGGCAAATCATTAAATTTCAATACATTTTCCGCAGCAACTCTTTCGTGTAGATCACTCTGGCGTATAATACTTATATTCGCATAGGTCCAGCATAGCAAAAGATTTGCTGACATAATGCGTTAAATCAGTGGCAGGCTGCGTCACAGCACCTAGAGACAACGTTGAAAGGTATTCAAAGCATTCAGAGGCAGACTGGTTTTCAGTGTTGTAAATTAAACATGATCTACAGTCTAAACAGGAGGTCCTCTTAATCATCTTTTTTGCAATATATCCCGATACAACGGCAGCAACTTTGGTTGAGTTTTGATCCAAACAACAGCTTTCAATCTCAGAAGATATGTTTTTTAGGTTTTGATTGAAATACAGCAGGGCGAGATCTTTGCTCTTGTCAGGACAAATATTTTCTTGCCAGAAGGAAATCGACTCTTTGAGAAGAGATTTCAGTGCTAATATTGGCTCATTATTTGTTGCTTCTCGCAGTCCAACTAAAAATCATCCGCCGCTCATTTGACGATATTTTGAAAACTGCCGTTCCAAAGAATCAGTTTGAAATCGTGCCGTGAAAACATAAGCATAGCCTTCTTGAAGCAAATCTTCAATCAGTGTAGTGGTGCATCTCAAAGTCGTTACCAATGCAGAAGTGGTTTGCTTGCTGAGGGTAAACTTTTCCGTGTTGGCGGGTTGCTGAGTTTTCCATTCAGAAAACCAATCAGCCAATTTTCGGAGAAATGTTGGTTTGCAATCATTTGCTTTTGCAGCATCTCCACGATGAAAGTTCATATTAAATTGATGTTTGCTGTTGCTTATCGTCCACCAGAGATTGATTAAGCGTAAAAATTTGTGCCGCAGCATTGCTTTCTGGAAAATAGCTTTCTATAGCGGCGGAAGTGGTCGGGTCAAATATTGCCAAAGCTAATGGTACACTTTGCTTGTTGGCTCCTAGATGTAGAACTTTGTATGTGAGTTGTTGGCCTTTCTCAAGTTCGCCTGTAGTTTCTCATCTTTATCAAAGACAGAGTGAAGCAGCTTCCATGAAATCTTCCCAGCAGGAAGACTAACAAAGTCAAAAAAATGAAATTCGAAAAAATAAATCGCCCGGAGTTCAATAGATTGTTTTGTACATTCTTTAACAGATGTACGGAGTAATAAAATAAATATGTTCTTCGATCTGACGCAGAATGATGCAAAATTGCGTTTTCATGCGATTCACTTCCATGTTTTGAGAAAAGTTTGTTAAAGGCGGACACGTTGCTGGTGACTGTCTGAAATTACTGCTCGCACATGAAAGCCTATTTCATGGAGAGATTGTATGGTTTCTCTTGTTTGGCAAGACAACCATTTTCCTTCTATTTTCGATTCTGGCACAGCTTTGACCTCGAAAGACACATTCTTTCGTACTTCCACAATCATAAATGTCATAATTCCTTTAAACAAATTACCATTGTCATCGCAGCCGATCAGCTTATTTTGCTGAAATCGCAACTTTTTTTGCAGATACATTTCGTCGGTTAACAACACAATGTCTTAATCGATTTTGAGTTCGTTTAGCAATAGTTTGACTGCTTTCATTGGTTCCAGTCCTCCTTGGCTTAATCTCTTTAAAAGGCTAACCGAAGGCAAAGGAAAATGTTGGGCAAGTAGTTGGTATGCTGGCAACGAAGTATAGCGCAACATCAGGACAAGTTGCAAAAGTTCTGACGTAAATTTTGGTCTATCATCAGATTTTTTGTATCGGATTTGCTGTAGGTCATCCATGATATTTGTGGCTCTGTTATCAGAAAAACTTCTGATGTAAGGTGGAAAGTTTTCCAGATAAGACTTTTTCATCAGTCGACAATCCTTTCCTTTAACAAACCATGGAGGGAGGAATATGGGGGAACCGGAAAAGAAAAGCTTAACATGGAGGTCATCATCAATTACGAATGCTTTAGTAACTGTGGGAATGTCGAATGTCTTGCAATTTTCCAGTTTGTAAAACACTGCTCTACTTTTATCAATTTGCAATTTGTAGCCACTAGGACAAAGGCTTTCATCAATGCTGGGAAAATCTGAAATTTTGTCATTATCATTAAAATCATCAAGCTGATCAGGTAATCAGTCACTCTACTAGGAGGCTTTCTTTGGGTTTTGGGTGTAGGCATAACTGACTGGGGTATGGATTCATTGCCAGAATATATCGAAGGAACTAGTTGTAATTCACATCGTAAGGTTGCTCGTTTGCCAACTTTCAAAAACTTTTCTTCAAAATGTTTAGAACCAACATTAGAACATCGCATCGGAGCCCTGTCTCTTCTATTCACAAATCTAATCCATTTTCTGTTTAATTCTAGGTTTTTCAAAGAAAAACGAAATACTGGGAATTTTTCAGGAATAACATTAATTTTATGTTGACGCTTTTAGTATCCCGTTTTGCAATAGGCAACAACACATGTATTTACCATATTTATGCCAAAACAATTATTGAAAGTACCCAAAACAAAGCAAACTCTTTTTGCATAGATTACTTTGAACTTGAAAAGCAATCGTACTCACAAAAGTGGAAATCAAAATTGGCCTTGCATTTTAATAGTGCTATATGACGTGCAGCTAGCTGGCCAAAGCTCAAATCAACGAGCTAAATATTCTTTAAAACAAAATATGTTGAACTTAGTTCAACTGCTATGCCATCAAAATTTAAGACTTCATCTACCATGACGTTTGTCTAACGGTACTATTATCTACTTCGTAAATGTCCTCCCAACACTTTTACATTATATGTAACTTACAGCAAAATTAACAACTAATATCAATAGCTAGAACTGCAGATAATAAGATAACTTCTATTACCCAACTGGACTTTTTAAACTGTGCTGTGCATCCTAGCACTGTTAAACGTCAAGAGAAAACAACGCTGAAAAGCACTTAGTTGAAAGATTGTGAAAGATTACCTCTGCTGGAAACCAACAGTTGAAGAAAAGTAAACTAGTACCGCGTAAAGGTTACCCGTCTAATTTTTGCGCTGTAAGGTAGAATGTCTGGCCGTCTTCTATTTTAAGTAGGCCATGTGCCACTACATTTGAATCTTTAATCTGTTTTTGCTTTTTCCATCACATTAAGATTTCGAGTAATTTTCAATCTTATTATTTCTATTCAAAGCCGGAGAGCAAACCGGCAAGTTCTCTTGTTGTGTCCTTGGGCAAGGCACTTAACGGGATGCCCCCACCTTTATGTGGAAGACATGTGGCCCAGTTTTCCCTATGAAGAGAGGGTTGGTGGCAGGAGGGGCATCCAACCGTAAAATAAATGCCATGTTATAAAAATGCAGAACGTCATCTGCTGTAATAATCCCTAATCGGGAAAAGCCGAAAAACAAAGAAGAAGAAAAAGAATTATTTCTATTCACAAAACAGTTTGATCGTGAGAAGCAAAAATCTGTTGCTAAAAGAAAAACTTTTTTAATTAACATACCTTAGTCTCCAGTCCGAGACCGAGCATCAGCATCAATACTGAGACTTTGAGTGAAGGCCCGAAAACAAGAATAAGAATAAGACTTCGAAAATGTGGTCTCGAGATCAACACCGGTTTTGAGAACTACATCACCACTTATATCATCAAGCCCCTGCTTCTTTGTATTAAAAGATCTTAAGTGCGTTTGTTTGGCCGTGGAAAATAAACGATCCAAAGAGACACAGGTTTCAAATTTTATTTGCCATGCGAACCGGAAAGAGAGAGCTTGGCCGCCCAGAAACTGTGTAAACAAGTTACATAAGCGACTTTACCAGCTCTAAGATTGAAATTGAACCAGTTGAGTCGGTGGGTGCAACCGTAGATCGTAGATTTGTAGCGAAGTTGTAGGAGAGCTCAGGTGCTGTTTTCTATAACTCTCCTAAGAGGAACTAGTGTGTTACAAGTGTGAATACATGTATGTAAATAATATTAAAATAGTATGAAAGCCTAATCTTAAACTGATATTTTTTGGTCAACTTTAAAGT
Organism: Trididemnum clinides; assembly: GCA_963675345.1. NCBI lineage: Eukaryota > Metazoa > Chordata > Ascidiacea > Aplousobranchia > Didemnidae > Trididemnum > Trididemnum clinides. Next base: position 24,967,826 of record OY776304.1, on the reverse strand, counting down.
CTGGCGATAAATGAGTATTACCTAGGTAGATACGTCAAGCTTGGTATTGCTTGAGAACAGTCAAGAACGAATAAAATGTTTTGCATTTATCAAAATATATAATCAGCTCCATTACAACAAGGCATCATCAGCTACAGAACAACTACGCAATGAAATTACTCCTATTGGGTTTGATTACATTTGATTGGGTAACGATTATATAATAAACCTTTTACTCCGGTAAATGACAAAGGGAGATATTTTATAGTCTTTGAGTAATCTTTCTGCATTTTGAGAAGGTATGCAGAACTCACTCTTTCCCAAAAATACTTTCAAGTACCTCTTTGTGCAAGGCCATGATTAAAATTGATTTTGAGAGAGAAAAGTAAAAATATCGTTGTAAGAAAAAGATCTCTGCAAAATAAGTTTTTAGGTAATAAATGGTGCAAACTTTTGAAAACAGCAAACACATACCAGCATGTATTTTCAGTTGCCTCCTTGCTATACCGGAGTTTCGCCGGAGCTTCGATTTTTTTTAATAAAACCAACAAGTCCTATCAGATTTATGAAATAAGCCACTCACCAAATGCAGATTTACTGATGAAAAGGTATCCAACAACAAATATCAATAGAGTCACAACAGATACATTTCTATATTTCATTTTTGTGTTTTTTAATGAGCTATGAGCATAATAGAAGCAAACAAGGAAAAATGGCGATTTTATATCTCCCAGATTTTTGGTCTCGCAGCTACTACTTAAAATTATTCATTCCTGGCATCTGCAACGTAAAATGGTTAATGCACAACTATATAGTAAATGTCTCAGACCCGATTCCAATAAACGGTATTATAATTACAATATAAACTAGCTACTATGCTATGAAATTTGACTAAAAGCAACGTTGGATTATTTCCTACGTCGGGTAAACCAGGCAAATATCTCAATCCTTTCGTTTGATTTGAGGATCGTTTACGAGGCCTAGTGGGATAAAGCGCAATTATTACCGCAAAGATAGCAAGATTTAAACTTTACGGTGACTGCCATATTGTGTTCTTGCTGAATATTATGCGGCCATTTCCCCTACGTGGCTGTAATATTTGCGGAAGAAATAAATTCCTCCAGAAAATATTTATTTATTCGAAACCGCTTAACTGCACTGGTCTTTTCATCAACAACAATCATAGCCTTGTTTCAATTCTAAAATAAGAACACGCTTCAACGTATGGTATCAGCTTTTGAAGCTGTAAATCTGTAAGAAAGGATCGCTAAGAGCCTATGCAAACGTAGATCTCCCTTTGACTTCAGCGAGTGCCCAGCTCCACACAAAACACTGCCGTTAGAATCTTACTTCAACTTACGGCTTTACTGTCAACGGATATGAAAAAAATAATTGCTTTTGTTTTAGTGCAATACTTGCAGAAATGTTTATATCACAGTACTACGAGATAACGCAAGTGAACACGTGCAACGTAAGACAGGAAGCAACAAAAAACACGAAAGTTTTCATGTCAAAGTTGCTTTCTAATTGCACAAAGAATAATTGCAAGTGCAAAGTGATGATGACGCTTGGATGTAAAAATGAAAAAGTGAAAACGACCACACTCAAACACGAAAGGTCTCGCACACGCCAGCTGACCACAATTGAACCATTATCATTATATACCTGGTCTGGCAACTCAAAGCAAAAGGTTATGTTGACCAATTTCGAACACCGACGCAAGTGGCAGCGGCATAAACTAGAATTAGTGCGGAGATACTAAACAGATATAACAAGCATTATAAAGACATACTGATCAGAGGTCATAGTAGATTCATTCTGGGTACTGAAAAAGTACAGACATATTCTTAATATTTGAGTGCCTTGGGTTGTCAGACTAAATATGGTTTAATTGTGGTCGGCTGGCGTGTGCGAGACGTTTCGTGTTTGAGTGTGGTCGTTTTCACTTTTTCATTCAACATTCAACATCATCGCCATCAAAATATTTTCGGGGTGAGCGAAAAATGCATTTTGCTGCAGAACCTTGTTAACGATATGGCAAGCCCGTTTGGTCATGCTTTGAGACAAGTTTGTTGGTTTGGGAAAGTGCCTTGCTCTGTCTGTAAAATTATTATATCTAAATACTTAACCAAACTGGAATAGAAACACTTAAAGTATATTGCACTACGTCTATAAACACAAAAGTCAAATAGAAAGTAGCGATATATAGCCGAGGAATTCTGCTTGCCACTATCAACCTCCATGAGTGGTTGGTTAGTCCTGGCATTTGTGAAGCTAGATAAGTAAAAATTGACCCACTTCTTACGCCTTCAAACACATTATCTTATCTCCTACAATACATTAATCCCATTGTGCCACTCTTACCGTAACTTGTCGTCAGTTAAAACCATATCAGACAAAATTCAACAAATGCGGGTATACAAGACAAAAAAAGGAAAAAACTTTCATAAATTAAATTTAATAAAAATACAAAAAAAATTGTCACAATAAAAACAGTTAACCGGCAAACAAATTTAGTTTTTGCCGACCGGGTCGGGTTACGAAAATCACTTCCGGTTTCATCCCTGATTCACAGCAAGCATCTAGGTAGTTTTACTACTCACTTGCCTGCTAGGAATAAGTACGCTCTTATCTTAAATTTCTGTTTTCTTATTTTACGAGTATTTTATAAAAATTGTATGAAAGTGACGCATCAGGCTACACTTAGAAAATACTTTCTAACGAACCAGATGGATTACTGAGAATGTGATTGGTAATTTCTTGACATTATTCAAGTAGGTTTCAGAACTTTTTATCATCCCACTTTCCGCATTACTGCATATACATATACTTTGACACAGACCGAATGCATTACTCATTCACAAATTTTTCATCATGTTTTTTCAAAGAATAACATTAAACTTAGTTTGGAAATTCAATATTTAGCAAATAACATGTTAACTAATCTATATTCACCAAGTAGATAAAAAGTAGGGTAAAGAAACCAAAAAGAGATTGGCATTGCTCGAAATGTTGTAAAGATAAATTTGCTGCACCGAAACGAAAAGCTTTAGCTCGAACTTCTCGTTTGATCTTGCTCAGTTAGTACTAGATTTACGTTACCACTCATGAGTAAAAGTTGATAGTGGGTTTTTACACTCTAAAATAAATATTTCAAGGTTTGTACGAAATTACTTTTAGATACTTAAATTAAGCTCAGGAATATGACAATACCGGCCATCAAAGCTTTGTCATGAACTAACATTTTCTGAATGTTAAGTTTAAGAAGTTTCAACCTTCACTGGAGATACAACGGATTTTGTAAATCTAATGGCTAGTGGGACCAATAAGGCAACCAGTCCCATTTATCCCATTGTTTGAGATTGCAATTATAGGCTAGTTACAAAATAAATTTGTTGCAACACGAGAACATGCAAGTTATGCAGGCATGTTCATCCTGCATAATCTTGCATGCCCATCCTTCACGTTCGCCCCTAGGGACCGATAAAACAAAGGCATAATCATGTGATTGTTTCATCGGTCCCTAGGGGTGTCTCAAAGCTCCCATAGGTTGAGGATATGCAGGACAAAATTTTTGTTTAGGCAAAATTTATAACAAAACCCGAAAAATTTAACCTGAAAAATCTTGCATAGGTTAGCCTCGTGATAAAGTATACGGCACTAAGACAAAAAGTAAAAAATCTGCTGCAGAATTGAAATTACAGCTAACTCAATCTTTTTTTCTTAGTGATCCCTTCCCTCCCTCATGTGGACGCTTGTTTGTTGTTAATGCCCAACGCAAAATTTCAACACAAACGCTTATAAAAGTGAACAAAGTTGGCCTACCAAAATGAGGCAATTGCCATGGGGTGATGGGCATGTTGCATGGGTATGGAACAGTAAGCATCGGCAACGGGCAAGGGTTGTTCATTTATATTTTTTCAGTCAGTTTCTTCCAAATGTAGTTGCAAACGAAAAGCTTCAAAATATCTTGCCCCAAACAATCGCTAAATTTTTCACCACAAACCAAATTTTTAAGAGTTAAGTGACCAAATAAACTAAGCAATATACTGTACACAGCCCGTTTTAAACAATCTCTTAAGTAAATTGTTTTACTGGTGCAAATATCAAAGTGATTACAGAGCATTGGCGTAATTAGAAATGATTTTGGGAAACAGAGCATTTTGTAAAACTGAAGACCTTTCTTTTTTTGGAGATCAACATTTTGAAAGTAAGAATAATATGGTCTTTAAACAGATGTAAGGGCTTTTTTCACGTGTGTTGCTACTGTCACACCGTCTAAAAGAAACATTGATATTTATCTCCCATTTTTACGCGTATCGGTGCCAAATGCACATTGCGTTAAGCCCTGCAATAGCTACTTACAGTAGCTAAAAGTAATTGCTGAAAGTAATTACCTTTCCACCAAAATAATTATACCACGAAGCAGGAAACACACCAAAAAAACTTCTAACCTTCTGTATTGTTATATTTAAATCCGGTCAATTTCTGAATATGTACTGCCAAATGCTTTGTTTTCAAGTATTAATAGATAAGACCATCAGCAAAGATTTGCACAAGAAGTTTACTTTTGAAAATTTCCTCATTGGCTCTAAGTAGGCTTCGAAAATGGTGGTTAAATCCATAAATTTTCTGTTTCTTCTTTTCATAAGTAGAACGTTTTCTAAATTTTTTGTGAGATTGTAGTAGTTGCAGTTTGGGTTGAATCTGTAGTTCAATTTGCTGAGATTAATAAGTGGTGAATGGGTGAAATAGCTGCTGCTCACAACTGATTACTAGTAAATCCATAGATGTCAGTATCTATCTCATCAGCTGATTCCTCATTAGGATAAATCTGTTTTTAGGTATTATATAAATATATTAGTGCCGGCTTTGTCAGCATTTGTCTATTCCTTAACAAACTGCTTTTTTACCTAAAAGATATGCTCCTGCAGATTGGCAAAAGACTTGTTGTAAACCACTAAATTAATCTTAGATAATCGTGTCAAAATATAACGCTGCCAATTGTTTTTTTCACGAGAAAGAACCCATAGTATGCTGTTCACGTTTAAGCGTAGTGACATTCCAAAACTGGATCAATATGTGGACCAAGGCAGTATTTTTAAAGCCTAGCTTGAACATGATCGGCTTATATTGCTGTGTCAGGATTAAACAAAGAAAATGGCGGTACGAAATATCACGTGTGGCGCTGGCAATCTCTTGCGAAACGGTCAGCGTTGTTGATAACTTAGGAGGAAAACAAAGAAAATCGATAAAATTATACAAGCGCTCAAAGTGCCTGTAAAAGGTGCCGTCAATGAAACAGTTAAAAGGCAAAATTTCTGGAGGTGACCTCAACACACTCAAAAATCGTTCAACGATTTTCTGGTAGCATTGCGAGATTCAAATGAAACGTGCTGATTGCTGCGCTACTGACGCTACCGTTACTGACACGCTTCAAGAGTCTCTTTTCATTCCTGGTGGCATGATGATCTCCTGGAAAACCGATCAAAAGTAAAACATAATAGGACAAGATTATCCAGCACAAATTCGTGTCAAGACTGAAGTAGATGAGTTGATAGCGCAGGACTTTATTGGCGAATTTCTTTCGGTGTTTCTTGGGCAAGTACACGTGATGGTTAGGGAGACGTTTCCCATCCACTTGAAAGACAACGCTAAACCATTTGCGTGGGCGCATCACGTACGATATATTACGCTTACCGCGACAACCTACAAATGAGTTGCAGTGGTTTTCAGCACAGGGATTCATTGAACTTGTAACTGAGCCAACGGAATGTTGTGCACCCACAGTGGTGACACCAAAAAAGAATTCTAAGCACATTCGCATTTGCGTAGACTTTTCTAAGCTCAATAAGTTTGTGAAAAGTGAGTTATATTTCGTGTGTACGCCTAAAGACGCCATTACCGATATAAGCAGCAAACAGTCGAAATATGTTACTGTTTTTGTCTCACTCAAGAGATATCATCAATGCCTATTTGATGCTTAAAATCAGCTTTTGACTACGTTTGTGACCTCTTTTGGTCGTTTCAAGTTTTTGCTGGCGCTTTTTGGCATGTGCTTCACATCACAGCATTGTAATGGACGCATGGGCAAGGCTTTTTAAGGATTGACTAATTATCGTAAAATTGTCGATAATGTCATTCCGTTGGATTAAGATATGCGTACCCACGCTGCCCATGTGAGGCAATTTTTACAAAAGTGCACCAATAAAGCGCTTTATTTACATAAACAAAAATTCAAGCTTTGTCAAACCGCAGTAAATTTTGCTGGCTGCCAGATATCGCAAGAGCCGTGCAAAATTGATGATGGGCTTCTCACCTCTCTTCGTTGATTTCTCACGCCCACAAACCTCTCCAGTTTGGGATCTTTTTTTGGTCTGGCGAATCAATTAGATGCAACACTGAAAAAATTGCACAAAGCTCGCAACCCTTTTGACCTCTGTTGAGTTCAAAAAACGATTTTGTATGGGGACGCCATACATCATAGCTTTTGAGTCAGCTAAGCAATTGCTTGTGGTTTAGCCAACATTGAAATTTTTTGACCCAAAACCAAATTGGCCCGCGTGCTCGAAAAGACCTTGGCTTTATTTTGCAGCAGCAATGGGGAAAAATGGTATGTCGTTGAAGCTGGTCCTTGTTTTATAAGTGACCCAGAAACCTAGCACAACATCAAAAATAAAATGCCTGGAGTCACATGGGAAGCCATTAAGTGTCACAAGTTTTTAACTGGACAGTCCCACTCTGATATAGTTACGGGCCATAATCTGTTATTAAATATTTTGTACAATCAATGACTTGGCGAGATTGAAAATCCCTGGATAAATAATTTGGATATAAAATTAATGGCTTATTATTTTGCCACATAATGGCAAAAAGTAGCCTTACGCAGCGCGCCTGATGCATTGTCCTGTAATCCCGTTTGTGATCCGGTAACCTCCGATTAGTTAGTAGGACAGCCGATACGCTTCCTGTACCAACTGGCTGCCATTCAACAGCGGAGTGAGTTGAGTGTTAGAATTACAAGAAGTGTGTGATGCTGCTTTATACGATCTTTGATATCACAGAGTTGAGTCACTTGTGATTAATGGTTTTCCTGGTAGCAAAGCTGAGTTGCTAGCAGGGATGTGGAAGCGGAAGCGCAAAAATTCTACCGGTTCCACATAGGTTATTTGACTTGAGAGTAATTTGGCAAAAAGTTTTGTCCATTTCCTGATGTGGATTAAACGGTGAAATTGCACTATAAGTCTGAATGAACGTGCGATATCAGTAGCGCGAGAGAACAAGAAAAAGTATAACTAGCATCATATTTTATATCAATTACGGGTAAGGAATAGGTAGTTTGGACAATGAAACGTACCTAATATGACGATGATAATTTGATTAAACTTAACTAGCCTTGGTTAGGAGGTTGAAAACGTTGAAAAAGAAATTACCCACGACGGAAACAACTTCATCATTCCACATCAGTGCTCTTCAACAGGGCTTTCGCAAAACATGCAGTTGTGTTCCGTGAGGGGACCGCGATGATCTTTTGTTTATTACAACAGTAGTATTTGTTTCTTATTTCAGTATATTGACCTTTTATATGTAGTGGTGTTCCGTGTACATAAATAGTTAGTAATGAAATATTGTGATAGCAAGTTGAAGATTGTGACGTAATCCTGTTTACAACTTTAACCCAAATTATCCCAGTGTCTACAAAAGTGAACCCATTTTCAAAGAGCAATTTCTACCCCCAAAACAGATATACCGGTAATTTAATATTTTTCACTTCTTGATGTAGATTTATGTTGAAACTTTAAAGTTCCACATAAAATCAACAAATTTCGAATATTTTGGATAGGTTTCCATGTAACTGAAAAACCGCAAATTTAAGTTAACATGCTTCGTTTTTGTTTTCCCTCGAAATATTCAATCAAGCGTAACGATGCGTGAAAAAAAAGTTCTTACAAAGGTGCCTGAGTTATAGTTGTGAAATCATTAGAAAGTTTCTCAATACTACAGTTCGCAGAAAAGCCACCGCCACTGGAATAGCCCAGTCTACAAATGCAGTCAAAGGGATAATACGAGTTCATAAAGTTTGTTCATAACAAGTTGTATACCATTACGGAATGGGTGGTGTTGATCTGCTAGATCGCACTTTGTCCGATCTGAGGCATGTAATTCGCGGCCAAAATTGTATTAGCCACTGATCATAAATGCGATAAACATCGCATTTGCTTATGGTTGGCGTATATATAGGATCATTCTGGTGATGTCCTGTCCCAAAAGAAATTCCGTCGACGAGTGGTCAGTATTATGATCAGAAGGTCTGCTTCTCAGATCATGGATGTCAGAAATCGCCCAGCCTGTACTTTCAAAGTAGCGGATGAAACACGTCTAGATGGCATAGAGCATTATGGGCTCCTGAGAGAAGATGTGCGATTTGTAAAAAAAATTGCCGTAATTCTTGTGCAAAATGTTGTCAAAGCTTGCATGTAAATACGTGTTTTCAACTGTTTCATGAGAAATAAGAATCTTCTCCTGTTTCTATCATATTTTTGTTTATTTGCGACTATAACACGCTTAGGAAGGGTTTATTGGAAAGAAGTAAATAGGAAGCAAAATCAAAGTTAAAAATGCGCCATTCGCACAGTACAAATAAGCAGCTTTATATCTGTAAGTAGTTTTCCAAAACTCTTTTAAATTAAAACTCAATGCACACAAAGTGCAAACGTTTTATACATAGGTGTTGCCGAAAAACAGTTTTTAAAAAATGCGCGTTTTGAAAACTAGATATGTAAATGAATAAATAGCATATATATGACGTAACTAATAGGGTCCGACAAAACCGCTAGCAAACACAACAACACAAAATGGAAAAATAACGGAACTCAAAAGACAACCCCTAATAATTCAGTTATGGGAAAGAAAACGCCAACCAAGCAAACAGGACGCTTGATTTTATCATCTACTTCTGGTAAACCATTGGGAGAAAATGGTAACAATAAGCTAAGCTTAGCTAATTGTCCGAATATGTGGGATTGACGACCACTGTCGGACAAAATTACCCATTCTACGTCTGTCCAGATGCTAAAGGCACAACATTTTGTACATAAACGTTTCGTTTTGAGCAGCAGTAACGCAAAACCTGTGCTAGAGTCCAATTCTGAAAAATATCAATTTGAGCAAAATTTTATACTGAATTATCCCACCGACTACAAAAGTGGAACCCCTAAAAAAGAGCCTTCCCATTTTGAAAACAAGACGAGGCTTGCAGAATTGTCAAATAGCGTAAAAATCAGCTGCCACACAAAATTTTGGGATAATTTCATGATTTTTAAAAGCCCTGAGATAATACGGGTAAAAACGTCTGAATTTGCTAACTCCCTTTGTTGCGTAATAACGCGTCTGTAATTTCAATTTTGCTGTTGCTGTTATCCGACCCCTTACTAGTTATGAGAGCATGGCGGAAGACCATGGGGTCCAAGAAGCCAGGAAACTCCTCAGGGCTTGAATCAGAGGTCGTAGAGAGACAGAAAATTGCCAAAGAGCAAGCGGCGCAAAAAGTCCATAGCTGAACAGTGCAGAATGAGATGAGAGGTGTCGTGGGACGGTGTCCGCAAGCGCTGCAAGAAGGATTTTCGTTTCTGCCAATACTATAGAGATAAGAGCTTAACAGAAGGCTGTGTCCGTTGCATCGAAGACGAGAGAGAACACAGCAAGTGTGACGTAGGAGCACAAGTTTCTCGGTGGAAATCGAGGAAACCTGTGTGTCAAAGAAATTCGATGAAACAGTATGCCTCCAGTCGGAGAAAAGAGGAGAGTGGATACGAGAGATAAGAGGAGGGAGACTACAAGAAATTGCTGAGGCCACAAGTAGCGTTCCCCGCCTGGCCAGCTCATCAGACGCGTCGTTCCCCGGGAGAAACGAGTGTCCGGGAAGCCATTGTAGCTTAATAGAACAGGAGAGAGAAAACAGTTCCTGCAAGATCTGCCAGAAAGATTGAGGTAGAAGGAAAAATGGAGGATAGGACAGAACGAGAGTCAAATAAGAGAAGAGAAGAGAAGTGGCAAACTTGTTGATGATGCCGAGGCCAGCAAATAGCGTGCAGAATGGCACAGGCTTTAGCGGAAAAACTTCCTGCAGAAAAGGAAAGGATGGCCTCAGTGCCATAGAGAGTGCAGTTGGCAAGAACGCCAGAGCCGTCTTTCCCAAAAGGAAAAAAACAGAGCCGTCTGCCTAGAGCACCAGATCGTAAGAAGAGCATTCAGCGTCAGAGAAGTAAAGAGAGTAGCAGCAGAGGAATGAGAAAGAGACGAGTATTCTTCTGCAGAAGGACAGTGAGCATCAAAGTAAAAAGCAAAGTTATACCAATGGGCTTTCTGAAAATTGAAGGAAGGGAGACATTGGTTGAGGCGATAGACCGGAGAAAAAGGGGACGGTTAGTAGAATTGGTAGGAGATCAGAGCCCAGATTATGAAGCACCTCCCAGTAGCAGGAGAAGGCGAGAGAGGAGGAGGCAAAGGCGATGTCCGGGGAGGAGCAAGTGCCAGAGAAATAATCGAGAAGAGTAGATACGTCAGAGTCATTGTGGGGAGGAGGTCAGAGGGGATAACCCAATCGAATTCTTCCTCCCCAGGAAATCAGAACTACCTTTTGAGTCCTAGAGGAGGTGATGGCAACTTGATCGCAGAGCAGAGAATTGCGGGATCCAAAATAAGAGATAAGTTAAGGTTAGATTCCTGGATACAAATAAGGTCAACGGGATGAGACGAAATAAAGTGTAGCAGTTCAGTGCTACTGGCTCCGGAGACCCAGCATTCCATTGAAGAACCCTGAGTGAGTCAGGGAAGAGAAGAGGAAGCAGGAAGTATAAAAAAACAGCCAGGATTATGAGGCGGTGGTAAGGATGCAGAGGGAAAAGATACAAAGTGGGCAGAAAAAGGATAAGAGGTTTGAAAGCGAGTGTGGAGCGGAAGTGCTGCATTAGCACAGGAGGAGCAAGATGGGCCAGATTGAGCAGTGGAGGTATACAAGCTGGAGAAGTATGAAGATGCAGTCACAGTGCTGATAGGTGTGGGATCTCCAGAAGAAGCAGGGATGCAGCAAGATGGAAAGCTACAAAAGTGAAAGCTGCTAAGAGCTCTCACTCCTGTAGCTGCCCTCCCTGCTGCGTGGGCATTTTAAATAAACCCATTTTGAGCACGTGCAGCATTGCACTGACCTACCCTGCCAGGTCACATTTCCAGCGCAGACTAAACAGGGAAAGACGGAGCAAGGGTTAGCATAAGCGTTGCCGCTTATCAGGAGAAGAAGAAGAATGCGAAGACGAGCAAGAGAGAGAGAGACAGGAGAAGAGAAAAGGCAGGCGACCGATTTTAAACAAGCTGCGTGCTGCCCTTCTGCGGTCATTCAGGGGCAGCACGGCGAAAAAATGTTTTGTGTGAGGGAGTGCCTGGGGTAACTGGGACCCTCGGGAAGGCCAACAGCCATTTCAACCCAACTCAAACAAGGTTGGAAATTGCACCATCATGTTGAGGCGGCTGTTGATTGGTGCAATTCAATTTTGCTCGCTTTAGTATACTGTATATTCGACAGAAATTTTGAGCTTTACTATTTAGAAAAATAAGAATCAACACGTGTTTTGGGGACGGACAGAAGGTCTATATTAATGATTAGAGTTAATGTTAACTCAAAAGTTAGAGTTAATTGAGGATAGAGAGGAAAAATCTGTGTTAAGTTGTGTAATTTGTTGTTGTGACGACAGTTATTGGTGAGAACTGTAAAATGTGGTCATACGGTTTAGATCTGAGAAGCATTAGGTTAGCTGTTGTCAAAGTGGTGGTAAGTAGCGAAGGAACTTGTAACAACTGTTTATTTGTTGAAGGGTTTGATTATTTTTTGAAGTGTAGTAACGAAACATTTGATTTTCTGACAAGCAATTTGTGATTTCTAAATTTTTGTTGGTGGGGGTTCCGTGACAAACGCGAAAGTACATTAGGGCTTCCGCGATGACCAAAAAGTTGAAGAGCACTGTTCTGCATTCAACATAAGTTTTAATATCTAAGAAAAAGAAACATTGAGTAGTTCGGAACAATAAGCTTAAGCGAAGTAGGTAATGTAATAGCAATATATAGAGGTTTTTTTCTCCTCAAAATGATAAAGCGTAGAAGAAGGCAAGCTATAGACCCACAAAAATTTAAAAAATTGTCAACGGTTGTTTTCTTGTTTTTCGTTAGGAAGCGATAGATGTGTAAACGGAAGCGGATAACGAAATAGCCGCTTCCACATCCATGGTTGCTAGATAATTTAAAACCGCTTTGGGGTATTCGTCACGACTTGGCTTTTGATGATAAGCTTATTCTGTGAGGTGGTCATTTTTTTATTCAGTGTGGTGTTAGTCACCATGTGTTGTTGAATTTGCATGAGCCCCAATAGGATGTCACTCGCACTAAAGAGCGGGCTCGCTTTACAGAGTAATGACCAAAAATCGATCGAGATATAGAGGCCGTCGTGATGGCCCGCGAAGTACATTTTTTATCGCACCAATTGTTACGTTGTGTCAATGCAGCATTTGTTCGCATTTTTATTTGTATTTACGGAAGAGACAAACCAGCATTCTCTGATCTTTATTCGTCCTTTGTTAAATGTGATTTACTCGCTTTAAGCAGCCTGCGGCTGCCTTCGTTGTAGTTGGCAGATAACTAATCAAAGCTTTGAGATGTTACTGGTGTTGTTTTCTGTTTGTGAAATCATTTTAAAAGTAATTGAAGAGTGCAATAGTTTTGTGACCGCCTGTAAAAGAAAACCTTGGTAAACCGAATCAAACCGAATTGTGTGCTGTCGAAACGAATTGTGTGCAATTGAATGAAATTGAATAAATCAAAATAAACCGGCGAAGGACAATATATCCTTATCGAAGTCAGGAATCGCGTTTGCAGAGTTTATGTTAACCAGGGGTGAGCAGGCGCACCAAAAGGAATTAACACCAATAATCAGGACCATACTAATTATAATCTCTTTCATTACTTCGTGAGATAATCATTATTGGTTGTTTGTTCGTATTAACCAGATACCCTACGTCGGCGCGTATGTCAAACTACTCCAACATAGGAGACTGGTATCTTTTTTAGGTTCTGTTTACGCAATGAATGACTGCTCGGTTCCATTTGAAATAAGCATTAAGCGTCCGAAGAATACAACGTCAGAAGATCAACTACGAACTTCAAACCAGGAACAACGTCCAGATTACCAACCGACCCTCTACCAACTGAGTTACGTCGCTGTTTTGTTGGTTGTTGAAATACTTAGTAAATCATTAGCCATGCTCTAGGTAGACGTGGTACTGATGCCCAGTGGCTCAGAAAGGATTTCTTCAAGAGTGGGGCCAAAGTTTTTTGAACAACACAGTCCAGGTGTAGTAGTAAATCCTCAAAATCTAGTCGCAATACGGATATCGAGGCTTCTTCTCCGCAGGAGATAAGAGGCTTCAACAATATTATTTAGTTTTGAATCTATTTTATATTGCTAGCTCCTAGTGGTTACGATCGATAGAGAGCGTCTTATAAGCTAGAAACAAAACAACAAAGCGAGTGCTGAAGGCGCGAGGCTTCTGAAAAAAGCAATGCTATTGAGAGATACTTTCAAACTTACAAAGCCATCCTTGGACCCGTTTCGTCCTTTTGGACTAGTGATTCTTTTTATGTATACCTTTTGGCTTTCTACATTGGTTTGTCAAAAACACTGATTTTATTTTACACGAAATGAGCTTTCATTATTAACCACAGAGACGCAAGAATAGCCTTTAGTTTTGGCAACAGTTTCAACACTTTGTTTAACGCAGTTGTTCTTAACCCTTCCAACCCCTGGGACCCCTATTCCTAAAGATATTGACTTGGGGACCTCTTGTCTGCGCAACCTGCAAAGGAGGTGTATGTTGAAAAAACAAACACGATTGTAATAAGGCGGATAAAAGGTCTACTGCTGGATCTCTAATTAATAAAAAAAACTTTCTTTGTGAAAGTAAAACACAAGTGGTTAGTGGAATATCACAATTTACTCGGCAAACCACAGCACAAATCATTAGTCAATGTGACCTCTGTTCTTGTCTCTTCGAAACAAGCTTATCAATACGGGGATTATATTGCTGAGAGCAGTCTCATGTCACTTGCAACTTTAAGGCGATTACGGTGCGTAGTTTTGATATTGACTAGAGCAGACATGGAAGGTTTATAGAAATATGTCGTTGAAAATGGAATTAATGCTTCCTTTGCCAATTTAGAATATTTTTGCAACATGCTGCACCGAAATTCTATCAGTGAGGAGGAGCTGAACTTGGTCTTTGCAGCTTGAGAACTCTGCAATTCCAAATGTTGCTCATGAAGGTTGAGCTGCTCATTATCGTTCATCCCAGCAATAAAAGGCTACTGAATCCATGTTGAAAAAGGTTTAGATGTTGGAAAATAATCTTCCATTTTTTTCTCGAGGTTGCTTATGTGATCATCAATTAAAGCAGTCAGCCATTTGTTAGTTTACTGATCACCAATTTTACTGTCCAACATTAAAAACATAGCAAAATTCTGATTTCGTACTCTCTTTTCCTTAGAGATAATTTCTTTTTGAAGACCGAAACCGTCTCTGCAGCCTCTATCTGAGATTAGTTTTTCCTGCAGAGAATAACTGAGCTCATTCAAAAAACTAAAAATGTCTGCCAAATAAAAAGCCTTTCATTGCATTCTATTGTCATCAAATAATGTAGCGAACTCCACTCACCCATGCTCACGAAGGAACACGGAAACCTCAGTGACAAGTTCTGCAACAAGGAAGCGCACTTTTTCCCGCGATAACCATCACACTTCAATGTGGACAAGAACGTATTGATGCTCTTTCCAAGGTCGTCGCAAAAAGCTTTGAATAGTCGGAAATTTATGGCCCTGCCACAAATGAAATTCACAGCCTTTACTACAGAATCAAGAACACTTTTCAATTTAAAAGGGAGTGTCTTACAAGCTAAGGCGTATTTATGAATAGCACAGTGATTTAATACTATATGCGGAGCAACTTGTTTCAGTGGGGCTACAAAACCGGATTGATGCTCTATCATAGCCGGCGCACAATCTGTGCATACCGATCCCACTTTGTTCCATGTTATTTAATGTTCACGAAGAAATGCATCAACATTGACTAATGATTTGTGCGACATATCTCTATAAACCTTTCATGTCTGCTCTAGTCAATATCAAAACTATGCACCGTAATCGCCTTAAAGTTGCAAGTGACATGAGACTGCTCTCAGCAATATAATCCCCGTATTGATAAGCTTGTTTCGAAGAGACAAGAACAGAGGTCACATTGACTAATGATTTGTGCTGTGGTTTGCCGAGTAAATTGTAATATTCCACTAACCACTTGCGTTATACAAGAACATTTATAACAAGAACAAAGACGTTTTTAGCTCTCTTCTTCATCTATGGACAATACAAAAACTCGTCCACAATCGCGTTTTCTTTAACAAATCTCACGTATGCTACTAATTGGCTTATTGACTTGATATCCGTTGTTTCATCAAATTGAAGACATATTCTACATGAGCTAGCTTGAATTTGAGCGATAAGCTAACTCAAAATGTCATTTGCTATATCTGCAATCCTGGTATTTGCAGTGTCATCGGACAAGGGGACTGAGTCTATTCTTTCGGCCTCGTTTCGGCCAAGTAATATTTGTGCCATTTTTACCGCACTTGGCTTTATTAGTTTCTCACCAGCTGAGTCAGATGCTTTTGCTTTTGTTATTATTAAAGAAACTTCATATGAAGCGACAGGAGTGGTTGAGAAGTTAAGGAGAAGCCCAATGCAGGGAGCGTTTCTCTAATATCATAACGAGTTCTTTTTGCTTTGAACGTTTCAGCTGGGTCCATATTCTCTTTATGATTCAGTTCTTTGTGCCTCTTCAACTTTGAAGGCTTTAAGGAATTGTTGCCCATAATGGTATTGCACAATGTGCACTGAGCATTGTCAAGTTTATCACAACCAATAAATTTTGTGATACCATACTGAACGTAAAAATCCTAAGAATAGTGATTGCCTTAAATTCCCTTTGCTCCTTCATTGCTTAGGTTGTAAAATTCTATCCAGGGCCGTAGCAAGTAGCTATCAGGTACCAGAAAGCTGCTGGAAGAAAATTAGACACTCTGGTATCCCGCGGCACCTGAACTTTTCTGCTTCTTTCTTTCACGAAGTGAAGTTGTGGGTAGAGCTAGAAGAGAAAGTGCCGCAATGACAACTTTTATACTTCAACCCTCAAATGCTTTATTAAACCTTATCTCTCATGGCTAGGAATTTAATATTTAACTTCAATACAGAAACAACTAGTTGGATGATCATATGCTTCTCCAAATGCGTTAGTTGCATCATTCTCACCAAAATAATCTTAGCTACTGCCGTCAGTTTTCAACTACTTCTTCAATGCTACTGTTAGCTTACATAACTGTATTCTTGATAAAAAAAATCACGACTACATAGCTTTATCCATCTAACTAATTTTTAAATCTGGAAGCGACAAACGTCAGTTTTTTTATTACAAAACCTTGAAACAGGTGAGCAGTGGGATTGTTTTTCTTACTATGGTCTATTGCATGAGTTGCTAGTTGCTAGCCAGCAATTTTCAAGGCAATCTCCTATCAAGAGGGATCTGCCTCCAGCATCAAAGTACAATAGAAAAAGTTGCTCAAAAATGATCACCAGCATCATACGGTACCATACAGCAATCTATTACATCATGTAAATAACCCGCGACCGGTTTCGACCTTATTGGGTCTCATCAGGCGAGTGTAAAAAACACTCAATAATAAACATGCTAAAAAAAACAAATTTGCCATTGGGTGCAAAAAATGCAATACAAAACAACATGATACAGCAATACCTATATCATGGGGGTCACATTCAAGGACACACACATGACATGGACAACAAGTCACATTGGTAAGTCCTAATAGGGATGAGACACCCGCCTGATGAGACCCAACACAATCAAAACCGGTCGCGGGTTATTTACATGATGTAATAGATTGCTGTATGGTACCGTATGATGCTGGTGATCATGTTTGAGCAACTTTTTCTATTGTACTTTGATGCTGGAGGCAGATCCCTCTTGATAGGAGATTGCCTTGAAAATTGCTGGCTAGCAACTAGCAACTCATGTATTAATGATAAGTCTTGACAATGATCCTGCACCCCTATTAGGGCTTACCAATGTGACTTGTTGTCCATGTCATGTGTGTGTCCTTGAATGTGACCCCCATGATATAGCTATTGCTGTATCATGTTGTTTTGTATTGCATTTTTTGCACCCAATGGCAAATTTGTTTTTTTTAGCATGTTTCTTATTGAGTGTTTTTTACACCCGCCTGATGAGACCCAATAAGGTCGAAACCGGTCGCGGGTTATTTACATGATGTGATAGATTGCTGTATGGTACCGTATGATGCTGGTGATCATTTTTGAGCACATTTTTCTATGGTCTATTGCATCATAATATGTATTAAAAAATTATTGCATACGTTTGACTACAGGCAGCGTGTTACTGTAAAACCACTGTAGTTATTAGTAAAATTGGTGATCGTTGTTGTTTGTGCATTTGAGGGTTAAAAGAACACAGTTTGGCATTCCTTCTTGGGACCTCCACATTTTTCACTGGGGACCCCGTTAAGAACAGCTAGTTTAATGCATTGTGATATTACAAAAAGACTTTCCTCAGAGAAAAGTGCTTTAGAGCTCATCAGCTGAATGAAACATCAATAAATCAGTTACTGGTAGCAAAAAAGAAAAAGTATATCAGCAAATTTAAACAGGACTGGCTGAAAGATTATCGGTTTATTTCCTGAAGTGGTTAATGTGACGAGTTTGTTGAAGGCTGTTCCTGTGTGATAGTAATTAATGTAGCGGAAGGTAAAGAAAACGATCAAACAAAACATATTGTAAATGACGTTCTTGAAAAACTCTACGACGTCTTGCTTTAAGCTAGTTTCTTTTTCTTCCTTTTCAAGAAAAACGCTCTTTTTTGTAACGTCACCGATTCAGTCCTTTGTTCATGTCAATGATTTAATTTGGATTCAAGTAGCGAGCTACTAGTATTGCTTTAGAATTGTAATAGTACAGGATTGGACTACTTCAAATTTTATTATCTATATATTTTTGTTTGTAGCAATGTTAAGTCAAAATTTCAATGTTTTATATAATCAAACGTCGAAACCTAGCAGTGATTGTAGATGCGATTTATTGGTAAGTTCTTGTTTTACGTTTGTTTACGTTCACCATTATGTTTATCAATTATACAATTTATTGTTTGTGTTGTTTTCAGAAAACGACACCCAAAGCCAGCGTAAATACAATTAATTTAAACTAAATTAAAAAAGTCAAATCGAATAAGTTGGTGATGACCGTTAACGATCTCCGGAATCAGATAGTCACATTAAAACCAAACGCCAAACGAATTCGCAGCTATATTTGTTTTCGATAAATCTGCCAATATGTCAAATTCTGGTGTTGTTACTCGATCCAAGTCAAAATCTAAATCCGACAAATGTGCGGCTCCAATTTCTGTAATGCAAAGTGCACAAACAACTGGTCCTTTAAAGTCTGATCGTATGAGTACAGAAGAACCATCGATTGCTTCGACTCACAAATCTTCGATCAGTTTGGAGCTGAAGACGACATCAACCAAATCAAAAGGGTCGCGCTCATCGAAAAGAAGCTTGAAAAGCGCCAAAGTAAAGATGGTAGTTACCCTATCAAGGTTGAAGTCGCAAACTGACATCCATGCACTCGAAATGCAACAATGTCAAGAACGTGCAAAATAAGAGCAAGAACAATTAGCTCAAACCTGCCACCGAGAAGAGCAAGAACGGGCAAAATATGAGCAAGAACAGCTGCTTCAAACTTGTAGCCGAGAAGAGCAAGAACGAAGATTTCAACATCAGCTTGCCGAATTGAAATTGAACGCTGAATTAAACGAAGCAATTGCTGAGGCTTCTGTTTATAAAGAAGAGGCACAGCTTGAAGTTCCTTCGCCACAGCCAACCAATCCGAAAACTGTGAGTACTTTGTTACGATATCCTGAACAATCAAATGTTTTAAAACGCGTGTGTGTAATTACTCATTCTGATACAAACGCTTTATCTAACCCAATAGCCGTAACTCGCAATATCGATGTCGCTAATCGAAATGTTTCTGTGTAGTCTAAAAATAACGTGTAAGATTGTGCACCATTTCAATATGGGAACGCGAAGTCGCGCACCTGACACTGGGGTAGCTATTACCTCGACAATCGAAACACCACGTTGAGGCCCGAGTTTTTCTAATTTTTCTCAACCATTTTACGCAGAGGTTTCGAACCCGCATCCCGCTGGCCAGACCGCGAAACTTGCCAAAAACACATCCAAAAGTGAGGCCGTGTCTTTTTCAGTAAAGAGAAAGTGAAAGGTCTTTCACCCAAATTTGTCGAAATCGGTAAACCCTCTGCTCGTGCATATTAACCCATTATAATTCAGACTCCTGCTCTATCTTTAGAACCACCTGTTTTTGATGGCAATCCCATGAATTATCTTAACTTTGTTGACGCATTTGATTCCTTAATTGCCTATAGTGTACCAGAGCCCAAACGTAGATTGTATTTTCTTCTTCAGTACACTAAAGGGCCAGCTCATGCCTTAGTCCAAGGCTGTCAATATATGCCTGAAGAGTCTGGTTACGACAAGGCTAGAGAGATTTTGCCACAAACCTTTGGTCAAAAATTTCAGATCGCGAAAGCTTCTATTGATTCAATCATCAATGGTCCTGTCTTGCATCTTAATGATAAACTTGCCCTAATACGATTCTCTGCCGAACTCACTGCATGCTTGAATACACTTAAAGGTCTAAATTACTTGCACAAACTAGATAATCTAGATGTACTTGCCAAAATCGTTATAAGTTTACCTCTCGCTTGGCTAAGCGGTTGGCAAAGTGAAGCGGATTCCATAATTCGTATTTGCAACGAAGAAATTAGCATTCAGCATTTGGCCGATTATATTTCGCTAAAAACGAGGCAATGTACAAATTTCTCGAGTGAATGGACTTACTCAACTAGACCACGAATGAATAAAAAAATCTTTCGTAGTCGCAAGGAAATTACAATGGCCACTCAGGCACACAATGACGACAAAAATTGTAAGCTTTGCAATAACCCGCGCTACTTAAATCAGTGCCGAAAATTCCAAAATCTTGACTACAAAGGCCGCATGGACTTTGTAAACAAAAACATTCTCTGTTGGTGTTGCCTCGCGATGGGTCATTTTGCCAAAAAATGCATTAGAACCGATCCATGCAAGAAAGCAAGATGCACCGGCCGTCACACAACACTTTTGTATCCCCCTGATTCTTCCTCACCAATTAAAATTATAAAAGATTCCAGTCCTGAATGCTCATTGTCCCCTGTTCAGATAAATTCAGGCTTTTCTGACACAAGCACTACACTCATTCATAATTTATTGCCTGTGGTTCCTGTAAAAATAGAATTAAACGGTTCTGATCTTACTTTTGTCACCCAAGCTTTCCTTGACTCAGGAAGCACTAGCTCATTTATAACCAACGATCTTATCGACCAGCTAAAAATCTCGAACGCTCCTACGGTTGAAGTAACTACCGTGACTATTCATCAAACTACTAAGACAAAAAAGGCTAGCCTGATAAACAATTTGCAGATTTCTGATATTAACGAATTCATCTTTCTTAACCTTAAACCTTTACTCTCTGTGCAATCCTTACCTGTCTCTTCTGCGGATATTCCAAATCAACAAGATCTCAATCAATTGCCGAGTTTGAAGACATTTTTATACCAACTGTTGCATGTGAAGTGGGACTCCTTATAGGCAACGACAATCGGCATGTACTTCAACCACACGAAATCAAAAATTTACAAGCTGGTAATTATGCTTTCAGTACCGCTGTCGGGTGGGTCGTCAATTGCCAAAAAAGGTTTTAGCAGCAGGTTCAACAAAAGTTTCCTCATTAACTCTGCGCAAGTAACACACCCAATGTGTTCCCTTTGCACAAAAGTGGTAGACAGTGTACACGACAAAAACAATGTTCTTTCCAGGGATCAAGCTCGATTTATCGAGTTGGTGTCATCATTCATCTGTCACCGCGAAAACGATCACTATGAAATCCCACTGCCTGTTTGCGATACCAGCCTTACCTTTCCTTTAAATAAATCTCAAGCCGAAGTAAGGGTGCAGTTTCTCAAGCGAAAACTTTTGAAGAATCCGCAATTTTATGAGGAGTACCGTAACTTCATCACTCAAATGCTTGTCAACGGTTACGCGGAAAAAGCGGAAGAAGTCAAAAGACGTGATGGTAAAACATGGTTTATTCCTCATCATGGTGTGTATCACAAAGACAAAAATAAACTAAGAGTGGTCTTTGATTGCTCAGCAAGATACCAGGGCATATGCCTCAATGATTGCCTTTATCAAGGACCAGATCTTACTAACACACTGTGGTTCGTTTTTGTCAAGGACCAATTGCTATCCAAGGAGACATAGAAAGTATGTTTTATCAAATTCAAGTCCCGGCCAAAGATCGTGACCTTTTACGGTTTTTGTGGTGGGAAGATGGACAACTCGACAAGAACTTAGAAGAGTACAAAATGTGCGTTTATTTACTTGGAGCCGTGTGCTCTCCGAGTTGCGCTAACTTTGCTTTGTTACATTACATTACATTATCACGCTAGATACAATTATCTTGAAACGTTTTATCCGAGAATACAAAAACGCAGCGTGAGTGCAAAGGTGGGAGTTGAACCAAGATTGTTTGATCAAGACCGTCGCAATGCAAGAGCGATACTCTACATTGCGACAGCACAAATCGTGCATGACGTTCAGGTAAAGGGAAAAAGCGCTAAGCATAACGGAAATCTGGGGAAGGGCGAAGCCCATATAGTTTGCTTTTACTCGTACAAAATATTTCCCGGTAGGACAGATTTTGATATTGACAGGTGTGAGTTTGAAAGAAAAATATTTTAAGTATTAGCCGCTTGAACCAAAGCACAATTATCACTGAACGCATATGAGTATTACTCTGCTCTTTGATTTTTCAAAATTGCTTGTGCAAAAATGGAGTTCATCAAGCAAAAAGTTGAATGTTTGAAAGCGCAACCGGAAAATTTGTCAACTACATTACGTCAGCAGAGAAGAAAAATGAAGTCTTCTCTTCCTTAACGTGCAAATCATCTAAAAGCGCTACTGGTATTTTAGTGTTACATTAGCATTAACTGTCGTGGCTTAAGCATTCTTGCTTCTCTTCCCCATTACACAAGTTATCAAAAGAAATGAACATGTCTCTTTCAGCTTCCGCTGCTTGTGAACGACTCTTTAGGAAGAGCTGGACAAAAGTGTCAGAACCTAAACTGAACCCAATGCTTCAAAATTGTATAAGATTTCACATCCACTTTCGATGTTTAGGACAAGCAAATCAAGCTTTAGATTTCTTGTTATATTAATTTTGGAAGCTGCATTTTGCTGGTTTTTCTCTTTGATGGTGATCTTGAAAAATATTGACTGTGTGTCAAAATCTATGTTCACAGTTTGTTCACGGCTCAAATAATTTTGGCATATCAACTTGGTTGAAAACTTGATTTAAACTATATATTAAAACTAACTCTCTCACAAAATTCATTTGCGTAATTAAAATCATAACTAAAACCTAAATAGTAACGTCTTGGTTGAGAAAACTCGACACTAAAACTAAAGCTGTTTTGCAATCTAGCTAAAGCTAAAACTAGCACCTGATAAAGACACTCCAGTCACAGAAACTGACACCCGAGGTCAAAAATAGTCCAGTTTACCACCCTTGATAAGCATCATCAAGCAGTGTCGGCCTGTCGCAATTATGTGACTTTTAAAGTTTTCAAATTCTTGCTAAATTGTTCTACTTCATATGTTACTTTGCCGTTAACGCAGTGTTTTTCAAGGAAGAAACTGCGCTAATTGCGCCTGCTATGCTATGCTATGCTAAACTTTGAAATCTAATTGTTTCGTAAGGGAACGTTCAATAATCATATGACATCTTGAGAGAGGGAAGGGCTATACCAAAGTGTTAGATTGCCGTCATATCGAGGGGTCAATCAATTGTGTCATGTCGGCTGATTTCTTTGTTTTTTTTATCAGGGAGGGAGGGAGCAGAGCACATAGTTACATGAGTGTCACAAAGGAGAAAGTGGTCAAAATTTTGCCAAAAAGCGTCATATGAAAATTGAACGCTTCAATGCTAATTCTAGATGATATGCACTGCTAAGTTTTAGCCATAGTGTTTTTAGCATATTAATTTGACAGCTCATGAGTACTTACAATACTTCGAAATGGAGCTTCTGTAAAATTGTTAAGTATAAATTTTTCTGCATAAACATTAAGCAGAGTCTGCATGGCACGGTTTTCAAGTATTTGCGGTTTTTATTCTGCTTTTTAGTTTGTTGACTTTGCTGTTAAACGCAGTGTTTTTCCAGGGAGAAACTGCACTAGTTGTTTAATGCAAAAGAATCTCAACATTTCTGGGAATTTACTCCTACTTTGTCTAGTTTAATTTGTTGCCAATCATCGCCTTTTTTTAAATAGTTGAATAACTGTATTTTGGTCAGTTTGCCCGTCGCCTCTATGACCTAACTTGATTTTTGTACTGAAGTAAAGTGAAACAGAAAAACTTGCATTTTTTACTAGCAACAATACAAATCATAACATAAATCTGAAAACCGGGTTTTGCCAGGATGGTTTGAAGCCCAAACTAAAACGTTTCGAGCATGATTACGCAACCCCTAAATTAAAACCAAAGCTGTTATAACGTAAAAATCTAAAACGAAAACTGCAACTTTATGTAAAACTCTCTAAAAACTTTCCTAGGTTTTGGTTCGAATTTAGACGTTACGGTTTAGCACAACAAGCTGAAGCTTTGTGGTCATTTCTAAATTTTGAAGTTGGTTTTGCTGGTTTTGTCAGTTGGTTACGATCTTGAAAAAATCTCACTGTATTCAGATATTCTTAATCATCGCGTGATCAATAATTTTGACGGATTAAGTTGGTAAAAAAATTGCTTTCAACTAAGAAATAAAACTAAATGAATTCTGCAAGTTATAAATCAAAACTTAACAAAGGCACTCCCGCACACTGACTATAGTCAAATTGTCCAGGTTTTCACCCTCGATTACTGAAAATCTAGTGTTGCATATATATTTGTGCAGTTTTTTTGCTTACTAAAACCTAATTAAATCAACCTAAATGACATGTGATATAGCAACTGAGCTGAGCATTTAGCTTATTCGCTGAGAAGTTTGCACGCAGTTCTATTACAAAATTTCTATAAAATGTGCATCGTTTTTACTTCCTGTTTTACGTTACGTTTGAACAAGTAAGTTGCATCAGAGTCTTTCAAGTACTTTCTGTAAAATTCATTATTTTCTGTAGTCTGGTGCTCATAACATGACCTACGCAAAATAGTTTCCAATAATACTTAAAAATTTGACCTTATAGTTGAAAGTTTATTTTTTTGCATTGACATCAGGACATGAACAACGCAATTTCAGAAAGAGTTAAACCCATAACCTAACGATTTGGTGTTCAATCGCTTACCGCTTCGCCACCTGCTAGACATCGTCAAAAGAGAGCTGTCGATACACTGATACTTGAGAACGCTACTTGTTACTTGAGTACTTTCATATCACTACTTTCTTCTACCTGATTAATTTCTTTGGTCAATACTTTTTTTTATTACGAGTAGTTTCATCATCAGTAACCATACTTTTACCAGATTATAGTTTCAAGCTACTTTTTACAACACTGTTCAGATTTTGGTTTTAACTCATCCATGACTCTGGTAAGTTACGTACCGAAAAAAATCAAACTGTCATGTTGTCAATCACAGTGCAAGATGAAAAAGTATTGACAAAAGTGACGAGCGCAAACCTAAAATTATATTTTTTTAAACGGTACAAAATCTGTAGCGAATATTTTAAATCAAATGGTATCGACTAATAGCGGTAGAAGAGCTATGTACAATAAGCTGATCATCAAACAAATATTCACTGATCAAAAAACATTCTATGATTAATAATAATACAAACATATGCGAACTTTTGATGAAAATCGGTTTTTTGTTGTTTTGAAGTCCTACTAATAACCTACTGTAAGAGATGACAACATTTACTTCTCGTTTGACAAAACGTTTCCAACTTCATTCATTCTGATGTCACTTGACATCTGCGAAGTAACGCGTTCAACGCGAAACAACAACAAATGCCTCAGGCCCAATCTCAAACAGTGTTAGTAATCAAAACAAAGCTATGAGCCACTGAGATATCAAATCTGTTCCATGTTAGGCCTATTAGCTTAAAGGTAACGTTACAATATTACTTAAATTGGGTAAGCTAAGTAATCCTTTTGTAATGTGAATTTAATGTGGCGAACACGCTTGAAATCATTTGCTATGCCATATGGGGCTGTTCACCAATCAAATGATGGTGTTTTAACCGATTTTTAATGCGCTTTTCTCCCAATTGACGCATTAAGACATTTTTGTAACCCCCCTCCACTCACGTGGCGTGTCATATAAATAAAAAGTACTCCAGCAAACTTCAATTATTTAAATTCGCCAAAAAATTATGTTAATTCAAACAATTGAAAACTTTAATTCTTTTAAATATCATAGCAAATTTGTGATATAACGATATCTCTTATTTCGCCTCCCTCCATCCAACACCAACATGACGGCTTTGCTTCCTCCTATCCCCCTCTGAAGGCGTCCTGTGATATTTGAACGGCCTTCCAAGCATATCTCCTGCGTCTCTTATAGTCGCTGTGCTTGTTTGGTTAATCTTGACTAACCGCACAAGTTGACTAACCGCACAAACCAGTTTGAGTCACTTACAGTTTGAGTTATTTAGTTTACTTGCTGCATTGGATTGCATTACTAAGTCAGATATTACTTTTTGTTTTATTGTTTATTTGTTTGTAGTCTGTAGCTACTTTATTGCTTTGTTGATCTTCGCAATCAATAAAACTTTGCAAGAGAATATTTGAACACTCTAATATAAATATATTAATCAGGTCAGAACGTATGGGCTGGATCCCAACCCTTCTACTGCTGCTAACGAATGGAAATATTGGAGTATAACTTTCAAGAACTATCTCGTCGCCTTATCAGCCAAACAGAGTGAAGGCGGTAACGTTGATGTTGCGAGCACGAAGCTAAAGTAGTTTAAAAATTCTGTCGATTGTAATATAAACGATCATACTATAGATTGCCAAAGCCATGACCCTGCAATCAACGTATTGAATGCACTTTTTACCCAGACTTTGACCACAGTGTTAGAACGAAATGTGCTTGCTTCTAGCAAGTAGCAAGCTGGTCAGATATAGCAAGATGTTTTACAAAACTTAGGTATACTTAGTAAAGACTGTTGTAAAACTTTGACAGTTTGTAAAACTTGTGTTCGTTCTAATCAAATTTCTAAAGTTCTTTTTATTTTCTGATATTGTTTTGATTTTCCGCTCTAGATTTGAACCTCGATCGTTTGGTATTGTGTTGGTTACAGTGTCACGCTAACCTGCGAGAATTGTCGCTTCAGGCTTGCGTTGGTTCACAATTACGAAGTGCTAAATTTTTCGATTGACCTATTTTGTGTTTAGTAGCAGTTGCTTGCAATTTTGCATTGTATCGGAGTCTTAAGAGTTAAGAAATAGTATTTTTATTGTGAGAGAAGAAACCATTAACTTGGAAGTTTGTTTTTAGATATATTGATCCGTGATATATTTGTGTAACTGCTAATTGCAACCCCGTATTGACTAAGTTGAGTCATAGTTTTGATAACCGCTTGTCCTTTGATCGTCAAATTAATTACTTTGGATTAATTGGATTAATTGGTCAAATTATTTGGATTCACTCTCACTACTCTTAATAAATATGGTTTTGGAATAATCAACGTTTGATGAAATTAAGACAGCGCGTTGATCAACTATTAACCTTGATATTTTCTATGTAGCATTGTCGTTGCTACAACTGTAATTTCCAAGTGTCGTGGCAGAAACTTATTGCCAATAGAAGATTCAAGACGTAGTCAGTATATGCCTAGCTTTTAGTGCAATCAGACGGCATTAATTAAACAACTGGGATCTAAGCCTTGATGGGACATTTAATTAAGCAAATGTCCTTGATTGTGCTGTACGTCATCAATTGACTTAGAGCGGAACTTCTGATGCAAATGTGGTTTCGATCACCCATATAATTGCTATCACAGGCATTACATGAAACATCTCCTCACCTTATAGAGACCCCTGTTCTTGCCGTCAAAAAATAATGGACAAATACCTGCTTGTTGCCACTAGGAAGCAATTTTCAAGGTCAACACAAGCGGGTGATCTTTAAATACTATGGATCGAAACTCTGTTTTGTTGTAAACAAATATTTGTGCCTCTGATTACTCTAATGTAACCCCCGTAATCTTTTCAAGGACTTATTGCCGCATCGGTGTCCAATTACGTCCGAATCTCGTCGATTTAACACTGGTAACAGAACATTTGTCCTGAAAAAAATCGAGAAGTTGAAAAAGTATGGAGTTATTTGCTCAAGCAATGCTTCACAGCTGGCTTAAACTTGTCTGTCGTGGAGAACAAGGTTTCTAGTGAAAAGCGATTATTTGATTACTTCTGACCATAAATATGTTCACGTTGTTAGGCGCCTATCGATTGCAGCGGATGGACATTTTGTCAGTCGCCTAGCATCCGAAAAAGTCTTTTTGAACTAAGAATTAAACGGTGCTGACCATCAAATTCCAATCGATAAAAGTAACAAGCTTTATACAGCTTTTGAAGCTTGTGGCAAGCTGTGAGAATTTAGAAACTTTCCATTTGGAACCACAATTAACGTTCCACATTTACAAAGAGTAATTGACCTATCTAGAAAATGTCGCTGTGGGAGGAACCTGCCAAAAAAAGCTTGATGAAAATATCAGAACATTTTTGCAATCAATCCGTAAACGTGGATTAGACTTAAATCAAAATAAAACTATTTCATCCATATCGTACATATAAAATAGTCACTTAGCTTCACAGTGCTAAAAAGCAAGCTTGCCGGAGTCGTAATATATTTCTGTTTGAACAGCTACAGAATAGACATTTAAAAACATTAAAACCACAACAGTCTGTTTCGCCTAGTGGTGCGTCTGCAAAATACATATAAAACACTAAAAGCGCTATAAAAATCGGCATAAAAATGTAAAAATTAACTAATAAGTGCAATACATTTGAAAATTCAGCAACTAATGTAACTCGTCTCAGAAGTTAGGAAAGATATCAATTAAGCCGCTGGTGGTACTGAGTGATAACACTTTTGGCAAAGGTTGATTGCCAAACTGAAAGCTCTAGAGAAGGACGAAATCGAAAATGGTGTTGGTACTAGGAAAAATTTTTTAATTTAAATTTGTTGGTGTGGCGGCATTTTCCTATCAGTTCGGTTTTTTTGTTCATTGACGTTGCGGGATATGCTTGGAGAATGGCGCATTTTTCTGTGAGGCACAGCATGCAAGTCCTTGCCCCTGGTTGATAAGGGGTGTGTAAAAATTTCCTTTCGTCTTTGTGGTAGATGCGATTTAAACTCCTGTTCTGTTTTCCTTTTTTACTTAGTAGCGCTTGTTTCGTTTGCATAATTAACTCGTGTGCAAAACTTTGCTTTTTGTAACGTAACTAGATAACCGCGGGCTTTAGCAAGCAGACTTGTAGAGCGTTTTGCTGTTGTGTGTGCAATAGTTGAAGATGGATTTAGCAATTGAAATAAAAATTTAGTAGGAAGTGATAATTTGTTAATCAGATCTAGTGTTACCTATTGTTGTCATTTAGAGACTGTAATGAATTAACTCGGTGTTTAATTGTTTATTGTGAAGTTGATAAAAGCTTGCACAGGTTCGTAAGTGTTTAATTGTGGTAGCTTGCATATTATTAATGTTTGTCCTTTTGTGCTTGTAGAGTGCAGGCTTTGCTCCCGTGACATTACCCCATTTGTAAGCTCCGTTGTGATATTGAACTGTCTGCCCATAGACGTAAGAAGTGGGGGGTCCAGGGGGCACTGGCCCCCCCCCCCCCCCCCTGCTTGTCAAAATGCATTGATTTCGCGACAAAATTTTGGGCAATTTTTGATTTTTTGGGCAGTTTGAGTAAGTGTTTTTATATTTTCTAATCCTTTTACTTTCAATCATTACTAAGTACAATTTTAACCATTTTGCTGCAACTTTAGGCCCTTATAATGCACCATACTATAACCTAAAATTTGTGATTGTATATGTTTTTGAGCAAATCATAGGTAATGTCTTTGGGTGTCGTCCAATGAATCAAATTCCCTTTTTCTTTGTTGCTTACTGCACCCGTCATCTAGTAAGTTACACTTTTATAGCTTAAATTTGTGATTTTTGGGCATCATACAAGAGCAATTATGATTACTTTACTGCTGGTACTGGCAGGCTAAACTCCTATCTGCTAAATCAATTCGTAATAGACATTTTTGATGCTTTTGTGACAATTCAAGCATTTTGAAATTTTGGGCAATTACCATTGCTATACTGCAGGTTCCTAGCAGGTTAAACTAATTGAATCAAAAGAGATATTTTTGATTTTATAACTATTTGGGCAATTTAGATAATTTTGGGCAATTGAACTTTTAGCTTAATTTAAATGGCATTTAGTACCAGTAGGTTATTAGCTTAAGCAATAGAAAACTTTCTTTTGAAAGAAAAAGTAACCAAAGTAGTATATGCTCAGCTATTGGAACTTGAGAACAGTATCTAGTTGCATTGATCAGTAGTCTATTTGTTGTTTTATTACTAGTAATTTTAAGTCAATGTAACTGCCAGTCTGCAAGACAAGAATAACTAGCTATTTTCACACCATCTTTGTCGTTTTTTTGTCTAAACAAAAATAAAGAAGTTTGGCTTTTTATTTATCCTACTAAATGCTATTATTCTTTTTGGTCTTTGAAGCTAAAAGATAGATTGTGATATTTTGTATTTTATAGGTAGAAAGTTTTGGCACCGGATCTTGATTTAGTGCTTTTTGCAATGCATTGCAGAAGACTGCATAGAAAGAAAATTAAATGTACTGCATGCAATAAAGTCATATATTCAGAATACAAAGCAAATCAACTTAAAAGAAAGCAAAACAACAATTTATCAGTGAAATTTGTTTCAGTCAAAGAAGATTCAGTCGATTTCCTTCAGAAAAAACCATGTTTTGCTACTGCTACAATTATTTCATCTAGTGCTTCTATAGCAGCAGATAATTCAACCTACTTAACTTTTGCAAGTTTAGCAGTAACTGGTAGTATCTCATGTGAACTAGATAAATGTGAAGAAAGTGTGTCGCCAAATAAAAATGTGTTTGAACTTACCACAGCCACTGAAGTGCAAGAAAGATTGGATGAAACTGTAGTTCAATTGCAAGATCAAGATAATGAC
The DNA here is from genome assembly GCA_963675345.1 of Trididemnum clinides. NCBI lineage: Eukaryota > Metazoa > Chordata > Ascidiacea > Aplousobranchia > Didemnidae > Trididemnum > Trididemnum clinides. Next base: position 24,937,345 of record OY776304.1, on the reverse strand, counting down.
TTGCATGAAGTTATGAATGGTGATGCTGGAGACAAAGAGGAAGATTTTGTAGCAAATTCAGAGATTTTTACTGTTTCTGCTAATTCTGAGATGGTTAAAAATGTTTCTAATGAATCTGAAGACAAAGATTATGAAACAGAGGAAAGTCATTCGGTCGATAGAGTTGAACAAAGTTTTGCAACCGCAAGTCAAAAAATTTTAACTTTTTCTGCCAATGCCGACATAGTTGAAAGTGTTACAATTGAATCTGATGATGACAACTTATCTCTTGAGCATGATTCAGAAAACACAATTTTTGTGCTAAGCTAAGTTCCAGAAAGTCATCAATGTTTACAGGTGCTATCTATTACTGCTGGAATAATGTTACCCGCATTTATGAATTAAGACCTCCTTTACAAGCAATAATTCTATCTCCAAGTGCCAAACTTTATGCTGCTGGGAGTAAATGAATTGTTTGCAAAGTTCACTTTTACAGTTACCTGTATTTTGAGAACAACGCTATTTATGCAGTTTATATTTTACGTTGGTAAATTTATGTGCAAGCCAAGTTCAAAAAAACCAATAGTGCTTTTTATTGCTTTTCATCCTGCTAGCATAATGTTTCTTATGCATATGCGTTAAGAATTTACTAGCAGTAGGTTTGGTATCAAGTACTAGTAAATTTGAAATTTAACTGTGATAGCAATTGAATTGTTTGCAAAGTTACACTTATACAGTTAGTTGTATATTGAGAAAAAAAATGAATAAATTATTTTAATTGTATACAAGAAAGTGATAGCAAAACCCAAATTATGACTTCTTTATTAAAACGTTTTAAAAGCAAATGAACCAAAATGCATAAGGCTTAAAAAACTTAATTTAAAGCACTTGCAATTACTAGTACCACTACTAGAAATTAAAGAAGTACTGCTATATAATTTGTACAAGTGTGCAATGCAATAAACACGTGTCAAATGCTACAGCGTTTTGCCCAATATTTTGTAGTGCAGTGGACCTATTATTTATTTTTAATCTGCGATGCAAGTCTGATTGTGATTCTAAAGAATTAAATGGTAGGTATACGGAATCAAATATTTTGTAGTAACTTCTAACTAGTGTTTTATTGTTCTTTTTCTTTGAAAGTTATTCAACAAAAAGCATTCGTTTAAAAAGAAAATGTGCAAGTTGAAAGTGTCAAAATAGTGAGAGTGAGATCAAATAATTTCAGCAACATTTCAAAAGATAAAGATAATAGTAAAGAACATTTAATGGACGCCAGTTTCCAATTGCTTTGACCTTTTATTCAGGATAATCGCTAGGGATTTTTTTAATGACTGAATAAAAATATTTGGTGAGAAAAGTATTATTATTTATTGGTCTAATACTTATTTTTTTGGTGTTTGGAAAAGGCATATTGGTACAATTATAGACAACTCTTTATAGAACGATTGCTATGATTACGTGGGTCAGCAGACTTATTACTGAAATACCAAAGTACTAGCTTAAAAAAATTTGCTTTATTTTGGATTCAGATTGGTGAGTTTGGTTAGATTCTTACACTAGAAATTTAGTTAAACTATATGCCAAAGTAAGTTTGAAAAGTAGAAATGGGCTTTAAAAAATGCTACCCTTAATGCTATCCTGTTTATTTGACCATTTTTTGGAAGTACCATTTTATTTCTTAATGAATTAACTTTTGCTATTAGCATCTGTGGTCCAAAATTGGTAATTTTTATTCCCTTACCGTAAATAATGTGTTGAAAATTATTTTGGGCAAAATTCAATTGCAGTGACAAATTTTTCGGGCAAAAATTTGGTGCCCCCCCAAATTGGTTTGAGCTCATACGCCCATGTGTCTTCCTGCGCCTAAAGTCCCGCGGCTCGAGTTATTTGGGCTTGGTAGTTCATAATTTGGTGAGTTTAGCGCATAACAACGAAATTAGATCGTTTTTTATTTAAAATTATGCATTTATAGGAAACCGCTTCGCTGTAAAATTTCATTCATCAACAGCAACTTTCATCTTTCTCGATCTCACATAATTATATTTCGTTAATAAACATCATCGTGTTGGAAGTCGTCAATTATAGAGAAGTAGAATCAGCGAGCGAGTAATCCAACGTGAACCATCTTGTAACGCCAGCGAGTGGCAAGCCCCACTCAGTATGCTGCCGTTACAGGTGGTTTGTGTGACAATTTTCCAAGTGATTTAAGGGCTTTTTTCATTGGTTTTGTCAAGCCAGAATGCCTTTGAAAGCTTGGTAGCATTGCTTTTTCGTTGGTATTTAAAGCTCTGGCTGTGGTGGCAGAAAGTTATCAACAAGGGTTAAGGGTAAAATGTGCAAGAGTGTCGTCAGACCAGCCATGCTTTATGGAATGGAAACTGTGGCAGTGACGAAAAGACAGATGGGAAAAATAGAAGTTGCTGAGTTGAAAATGGTGTGATGGGCGCTGGGAGTGACAAGAAAGGACAAGACAAGAAACGAATATGCGAGGCTACGCTAGTGTAGACACGTGAAAAGTAGAGAAGAAGGCTACGTGGGAAAAAGGATGATGGAAATGGCAGTGCCAGGTAGGAAATGAGGAAGCCAAGGAGAAGGTGGATGGATTTGGCGAGAGAAGACTTGAAAAGCGTTGGAGTTACGAACGAGACGAAATCAATCGGGTCAAATCGAAAATACTTGCGCGCTGCGGCGACCCCGAATAGGAAGAAGCCGAAAGAAGAAGAAGGAGAGGAAGATGTAGAGTATAGACATAAATAACATAAATACCATAATAGGCAGCGTATCAGCATAAGAAAAAATTCTTGCTTTATATTATATATGACGGCGTCACCCAGCAGAGACCCTCATTCAGTAACGTCGGGATTGAAAATGTCGGTGTAGCCGGCTTTGCCTATTAAGTTCTTGAATGAAATAGTTACCAAACGTTTATGTGTTTTCTGCCCATAAGGTATTCACGACTTTTTGTGCTCCTTTTCCCAATTAAATATCTTATTTCAAGATCCTGGCTATGCCTTAGGTCTATGTGCTCTGTTCATTGCTGGTACGAACCTAAGGCAACATTGCGTTTCCCGTAGTTTGGAAATAGGGATTAAATTTCTGATATTAAGCTATTCTAAATCAAAAAGGCAAAAATGTCTTTCTTGTGGTGCAATTTGACACAGTGATGCTATTTTCTTTTGATTTTCCCTTAAACTTTCTCAATTCCTGCTGGCTGCGCATTACGTAGCAGGTTTTTTTCTCCCTGCTTGACGTGCTCTGGAGAGTTGAAAGTGTTCTTGCTTTTCCTCAATTGTTTGCTTTGATCCCCGGTAGCTCTATAAAGCTATTATAAAGCGAAATATCAATAATATGTTTCATGTTATCCGATTTAACACAGCGAACGTTGATAATTTTGATTTCGCCTCAAACTTTCTCAGGTCTCTGCTGGCTACGCATTGCGATTCATATTTGTTTTTCCTTGCTTAGGTATGCTCATAGAGGTTAAATAAGTTCTTGCTTTTCCCAAATTTTTAGGTTTGGTCATGGTAGCTCTATAAAGCTATTATCAAGCAAAATAGAAAAAAATGTTTTTTCTTAGCATGGTGCGATTTTACCCCGGCAGGCCTTACTATCACCCGTGCCGATTTAAAACGTATCAATTAATGCAGCTCCACCAGCCTAACCGTACAAGCATTTGTTGGAGCTACAACAAAATGTTTTAGTAAATATAAGCCATAGCTCCTGTACATGCAATAGTGATCTTGCTGGTTTATTAATGAAGACTGGAATTATTCAAAAAGAAAGAACGATGACACAAACTACTATTCGTAATTTTTAAAGAAGTAAGGGAAGGGGGAGGAGATGAATGAAACATAGTCAAAATTGATGGCGTCGCCCAAATGATGGTCGTTTTGACTCATAAAGAAATGACCTGTTTGGTGGTAGGCATGCTCGACAATTTAGTGGGCCCGCTTTCGTATTAATATTGTTCACATTCAGATTTTTGCCTTCGCTGTTTGCTTTAATTTGGTCATAGCATGAAAAGGGACCATGCCTTTCCTTTAAGTCATGCAACCTATTGCAATAAGCGCTTATTAATTAAGCTTTTTTCAAACAAAAACATTCCCTCTTAATCCAGTGTTACAGACTGATGCTATTATTGTTTAATTTTGACCTTTTCTTGAACTTGGGATTTTATTACATTTAACTTTTGCCCCTAATCCAGACCTCCCTACTTTTAAATGAAGATTAGTGTTTTGTACCGATAGGCCTATCTTTGCAATTACAAATATCAGTAATGGGCTTTACCATTTATGTTTGCTATCAAAATGATTGTGGATAATTTTGCTGTCTGCTGCTGTTTTCATTAAATAGTAGTAAGTATTGAGATGTCATTTATCATTATGACCTCACAATGCGTTTTGAGCCATTATTATCAGGATTGCTACTTGCCACTTCTTCGTCACTGTAGACGAATTAATATAAACTAACGTCTCTGACTGTGTGCATGTTCCTTGGCCCTGGCATAAACCCTTGTGGCAACCCTGCCGTGACGCAATAACTGTACAGCTGTATTTCGCGCGCTTTTCTTTGTTCTTTGTTGACTTGCTAAGTAGTGCGGAGAATAAACTGTATACAGGCTTTGCGTATCAATTGAGGAAAAGACAGATAGCGTATTACTAGTATAGCGTCGAAACTAAGTGCTAAATTGGTGACCCTAGTGAGAACACGTTTTTAGGCTATTGTCTACCTACTGGTCGTTTAATTGAGCAAGAAGGACTCAACACACCATGGCTTTATCAGACAGTGAAGCTTTGACTAGATTGACTGAGGCGATCACTAACCTTCGTGCTTCAACGTCGCCACCTAGTTCTCAATCGCCTGAAGGTTCAGTACACGCAGTCGCCATCAAGCTGCCGGACTTTTGGCCAGAGGACCCTGAAATATGGTTTGCCCGAATAGAAGCTCAGTTGAGATCGCGGTCAGTAACACAAGACCAAACAAAATTCGACTACATAGTGTCAGCGCTCGACAATACAACCGCGGCAGAAGTTAAATCAGTTCTTCTCAACCCTCCAGACCAAAACAAATATGAAAACCTTAAAACAGCGTTACTAGGTGCTTTTGGCAAAAGCCAAGCCCGGAAAGATGCCGAACTTCTTAATATCTCCGGTTTAGGCGATAGATCACCTTCGGCACTCCTGCGAAAACTCGAATCCCTTAACAATGACGCTGAAACGCTGCGCCGTGCCTTCTTCTTAGCACAACTGCCCGCCCAAGTTAGGTCCATATTAGCCCTGCAAGAGTTTCCTGACATACATGACCTAGCTAAAGCAGCTGATCGCATCGTGGAAGCAAACAATATTTCACAGACTGTAACTGCTGTTTCAGTTGACCGACCATCTTCTGCTAGCCAGCGGCATCACACTGCGTTTAAGTCAAACGAGAACTATATCTGCCATTACCATCAACGTTTTGGACTTAAGGCACGAAACTGCAAACCAGGTTGTTTTTTTTCCAAGCTGCTTTCGACTAACCCATCTTCCAATCGGCCCAGCCAGGGAAACGCTTCAGCCGGCCGCCAGTGACAACGGCGGTCGGCAGTCACTCTAAAAGTACCTTGTCAGTATGGGACCGTCAGACTGGTACCCAATTCTTAGTCGATACCGGCGCCGATGTCTGCGTTTTTCCGGCTTCAGCGTTGGTTAGACGAACAAATTTCCCAACAGGAAGTTTGATGGCGGCTAATGGATCAAAAATCGACACTTGGGGCCATCGCACCTTAACATTAAAATTTGGCGACAAGCGTACCTATAGGCAAGACTTCTACCTGGCGGACGTCACCCGTCCTATCTTGGGAGCTAATTTCTTCACCGCCAATAATGTCGCAATAGATCTTCGGGGCCGTCGCCTTATAGACTTGAACAGTTGTTGTACTCTGTCCGCTGAGCTCGAGATGCAGTCAGTTACCCTTTCCGGCCTGACACTCAATACAGCTACAGAGTATGATCGACTCTTACTTTCCTTTCCTGATATCCTAGTACCCAGGTTCCATTCTTCCTCCAACAAGCACGGCGTTGAACATCACATCATCACACAGGGCCGTCCCACCACTTCACGTCCTCGCCGATTACCATCCGACAAGTTTGCAGCGGCTAAACACGAGTTTCAAAAAATGGAAGAAGCTGGTATCATTCGTCGCTCAAATTCTCCTTGGTCTTCACCATTGCACATTGTTCCCAAACAGTCTGGAGGCTGGAGGCCATGCGGCGATTACAGACGACTGAACGAAGCAACCACGGATGACAGGTACCCTCTTCCACATATACAGGACTTCAATTCACGCCTTACTGGATCTTGTATCTTTTCCAAAATCGATCTGGTACGTGGATACCATCAGATCCCCATGGCCACTGAGTCAATCCCAAAGACAGCTATTGCTACCCCCTTCGGCCTTTGGGAATTCTTACGCATGCCTTTTGGGCTCAAAAATGCGGCTCAAACTTTTCAAAGACTTATGGATGGAATTCTTAAAGACTTGGATTTCGCGTTTGTGTATCTGGACGATATTTTAATAGCAAGCACGTCCAAACTCCAACATCTCGAGCACCTGCGACGCATTTTCGAACGACTTTCTTCCAATGGCCTCGTAATCAACAAGTCCAAATGTGTTTTTGGCGTCTCGGAGTTGGACTACTTGGGACACACGGTGACCTCTAATGGCATTCGTCCTCTTACTAGTCGTATTCAGGCAATCAAGGAATTCCCTATTCCTCAAACTCGCGGTGAACTCCAGCGATTCCTCGGTATGATTAATTATTATCACCGTTTCCTGCCCAGAATTGCTCCCAAGCTCGCCCCTCTGCACGCAGCTTCTGCTGGACGCGGAAAAAATATTTCTTGGACACCCCAGTGTCAAAGAGCATTTGAAGACGCCAAAAGTGCATTGTCTGACTGTACATTACTTTATCACCCACGGCCCGATGCAAAGACCAGCATTACTGTTGACGCATCTGATTCCGCCATTGGAGCGCAACTGGAACAATTACAAAGGGGTCGTTGGGTACCTATTGCTTTCTTCTCCAGGAAACTCTCTGCCACCGAGAAAAACTACAGTGCATTTGACCGCGAGTTACTGGGTTCCTATGAAGCCATTAAGCATTTCCGCCATTTTGTCGAAGCTAGGCCGTTTACCTTATACACGGACCACAAACCCCTTACGTATGCATTACCTAGTGCATCGGAACGTTCCCCACGTCAAGCTCGACACCTTTCATTTATTGCTGAATTTACCTCTGACATCCAGTACATCCGCGGTAAACACAACGTGGTCGCAGATGCACTGTCGCGTATTCAGGCAGTGACAACGCCTGCCATTGATCTTTATCAATTGGCTGTGGACCAAACCAACTCCGAAGAAATTGAAGCATACCGTACCTCCATCACTGGTCTCGAATTGCAAGATGTACCCTTTCAGGAGGTCTCACTTCTATGTGACGTTTCTCTTGGCAAACCCCGCCCTGTCGTTCCACGCAGCTGGACTTACCGAGTTTTTGAAGTCATACATTCTTTAGCACATCCAGGACCACGCCCTACACAACGAGCTGTAGCAGACCGATTTGTTTGGCATGGCCTTAAAAAAGATATCAGAAGATGGTGCAAGGAATGCAACGCCTGTCAAACTGCGAAGATTCATCGCCATACCAGAGCACCCCTTTCCTCCAGAACACCCCCGGCTAGCCGTTTCCTCAGCCTTCACGTGGATCTGGTTGGACCATTACCGCCAAGCGAAGGAATGACTTACCTATTCACTATAATTGATCGTTTCACCCGATGGCCGGAAGCTATTCCCATCCCGGACGCTAAGGCTTCAACATGTGCCAAAGCACTCACCCGCCACTGGATTGCACGTTTTGGAGTACCTCAAGATATCACTTCAGATCGCGGCGCGCAGTTCACATCCTCCCTGTGGAGTGAACTGGGTCACACTCTTGGAGTTCGAATGCAACAAACTACGGCATATCATCCCCAAGCCAACGGGATGATTGAACGACTACACCGCCAGCTCAAAGGTTCCCTCAGAGCAAGGACTACAGATCCTTATTGGATGGATCATCTGCCTATGGTGCTCCTTGGAATACGTACAGCTTGGCGCGAGGATCCCGATTGCTCCCCTGCTGAATTAGTCTACGGCTCTACTCTTCGACTCCCGGGAGAATTCGTGAAACCCACACCACCTCGAGAGCTACAGCCTTCTTCTGCATTTCTTCGACACCTTCAAAAGTCAATGCAAGACGCTCTCCCCCCACCGGTCAAATACCACTCCACACCTAAACCCTACCTCCCTCCCTCTCTCTCTTCAACTGGATTTGTCTATGTTCGCATTGATGGACACCGAAACCCTCTTCAACGACCATACAAAGGCCCTTTTCGGATCATCTCTACGTCAGACAAGTACTTCACTCTGGACATTAACGGTCGCCCAGACAATGTCTCGGTGGATAGATTGAAACCAGCCTATGTTGGCACCTCTGACCAAACAGAACCGCCCTCCCTCACAAACATCGCACCCGAAGCAACAACACCGATACAGCAAGCCACCACAAGAAGCGGACGCATCACTCGTCCTCCAGGTCATCTCAAGGACTTTTGTACCGCACAGCATAGCAATTAGCTACGCTTGGCTGGCGGGGGGGAACTGTGGCAACCCTGCCGTGACGCAATAACTGTACAGCTGTATTTCGCGCGCTTTTCTTTGTTCTTTGTTGACTTGCTAAGTAGTGCGGAGAATAAACTGTATACAGGCTTTGCGTATCAATTGAGGAAAAGACAGATAGCGTATTACTAGTATAGCGTCGAAACTAAGTGCTAAACCCTGCCATGCAAAGACCAAACTAACCCGAAATGAAGCACTGACAATTAAGTAATAGCAGTAGCGGGAGCCCCCATTAATAATGTTGAGATTAAAAACATCAAATCAGCTGGCTGCTGCGACAGCCTTGCCCAATTGCAAAGGAAATTGCTTCAACATTTAGATCATATGTAGCTCGACTCCTACATTTTGTTGCAAACGATAAGAAAGGACCATCTTTACTCCAATTGTCTTTTTCTTGGGTGATCACCAAGTGTGTTTGCTTGGAATAGGCTACATATTAATATTTGCAAACTTTGAGTCTTTTGAATAATTTGATTGATAATGCCAAAGATCCATGCTATCGAGAAAGAATAGACAAAACGTACCAAAGGACTTAGTTTTTCTAGAAATTGCAGTTTTGTGAAGTGCAGGCCCTAAAATTTGATGTGTTTTTAACTGGTACACTGCACTTCATGAATATTTAGAGACTTCAGTTTTTGATGGATCTATTTGAAAACGTCGACAGACAATGCAAAAAAAACACGTTTGTGAGCAAAAGTAGTCAAAATGCACCAAAGAACTAACTTTTTCTAACAATCGCAACTTTGTTAGGTCAAGTAGGATAATTGCTTAACTAAAAATGAACCATGCTTTAACCCTTAGAGGACCTTTGGTACACCAGTGTACCATAAATATTTTTCAATACTTCGGCTAATCGGTTGTAATATTTTGAAACCAAAGGTGCCAAAGTAGTTTTTAAATGTTTGATATTTATTTTAAAAAAAAAGATTTGGAAACTTTGAGCACGATTTGGCTATGCTTGATTGCTTCAAAGTTAAAGAAATGCCAGGTGTTTGAAGTGCAGTTATTAGGGAGTTTGGCAAGCCCGTCGTAGCTAATAAAAGTTTGTGGTTGCTATTATAAAATATAGTTTTGTGAATAACTGATTTTATTCAGCCATAAAAATTGTGTATACAGTTTTCCTGATGCCTTTTGAGAGCAATAAGGTTTTGTGGTATACATATGTACCACTAGTTCTGAAGGGTAAATGATGTAAAGTCAGTCAGAGAAAGATGAAGCCCATAAATCTTATATAAAAACAAAGTGGATTTTCTGTTAGTCTTTATAAAAACATTTTTAACTTTACCATGATGATTTGTAGCTCTAATAATTTTGTGTAAATGTAAGTATTAAGATATTTGAGGTTCACAGTAGTTCTCAACACGTGTTCGATAGAAAACCAGATTATTTGAGGCAGATTCTAATCAGACCCAACACCACATGTGTTGTATGCATTAGGAAAACTAACAAGGTAACCAGCAGCATTTTTACCTCAATTTGATTGAGCTTGAATGAAAAAGTTGGTAGAAGCTGGGTATTACAAATGACATTTGTGATAAATGCAACCAGAGTTGAATGAAATAAGATGACATTACAAAGCTGCCAATGTAATTTTAATAACAAAAACTTGGCATTTATGAAGGCTTTTTCTTACAGTGTTTTATATGTGGCTTGAGTAGCTACTGTTACTTCGATTTTTTTAATTTTAAATGTAGTGAAACTACTATAAAAGGCAGTCAGAATTGTAATTACAATTGATACAACTCTAAATGTAACATTCTTAGTTTTTTTCTATTTAATCAAAGAATTATGTCACCAAAAAATTAACTCAGACTGTTTGAAGTAAATGAAAAATCAGTGAATGAAGTACTTTTCTGTAATGATAGTGACTCAGAGGATGCGCTAGCGTTAGATGATAAGGACCTTGGTTTTTTAGAAGATAATTTAGACCAATTAGACTCGAATGCAAACAATTATGATAATCCTGTTGAAGTTTACATAGAGCCTCCACAAAGGTATGATTTAGAAAAGACTTCATTCAGTGGCCAGCAGTTGAATTGTAAAGAAGTACAAGAACTGCCTCTTCAAGATGCGCCTACTTCAACAAGTACACCATTGTCTTGACTGAAGGAAGGTGACCGTTTCTAGCTCTAACCAGCTACAACAACTACAGCATGAAAGTTCTACTGTTTTTGATTTTGGAAAGGTAACCATAGAATTGGAAAATAAAATTCCTTATGAAGTTTTCAACAAGGTTGCAGGGTTCGAAGATTTTCTAAAAGACATTGTTGTGCCCCAAACTCATATATACTGCGAACATCAAGGACATGTGTTATTAACAAATGTGGCGGAAATGAAAGCTTTTTTTGGAATGCAAATAGTTATGGGTTACCATCAACTTCCAAGGTTGCGTGATTATTGGTCCACAGACCCAGATCTAGCTGTACCTTTTATTGCAAATATTATGCCTCGCAAAAGGTTTGAAAAACTACGGGCATATGCCCATTTCAACAACAATGCAATGATGAAGTCTCGGGAAGATCCAGACCATGACAGGGCCTTTAAAGTCAGATTGGTGTTGAATCATTTCAACACGAGGTTTCTGTCCGCTCTCACAGCAACTCAACACCAGTAGATTGATGAACATATGGTCAAATCTAAAGGCCATAATATTCTTAGGCAATTTCTTAAGGTAAGTCCATTCAATGGGGCTTCAAGATTTGGTGTCGATGCGATTCGAAAACTGGCTATTTGTTTGAAGGAGACATTTATTGTGAAAAAAAGAAGGGATCTGTTGAGCATGGTTTAGGTGAAGCGGTAGTAATTCAGCTTATTGAAAAGATTAAAAACCTTGAATGTCAAATTTTTATTGACAATTTTTTAACACTCCTTCTCTGCAGAAAAAACTTCTGGAAAATAGAATTCTAAGCGCTGGAACAGTGCGCATGAACCGCAAGCATTTACCAAAAACAAAAATCCCTTCAAACAAATCAATGAAGCGTGGTGATGTCAGTTTTCATGCAAATGAAATAAAATTTGTCAAATGGGTGGACAACAAAGCAGTCTTTTTACTCTCAAATTTTCTTTCAGCCACTCCATATCACACTGTGAAACGCAGAAAAAAGGTTCAAACGAGAAAGAAGCTGTTATATCTCCTAATATGGTTAGGCAATACAACTCTTACATGGGAGGTGTAGATTTGATGGACCAAAAGAAGGTGACATATCAGTTTGATGTTTTTTTTTATTTTTTATTTGCCATATTTATCCTCCATTCACGAGATAGCGATGTATCGCTATGTTTTGGACGGTAAGTCCGCACTCGCTTGGGAGTTGCCATTTCCGGGTCACCTGTCTTCCACATAAAGGTGGGGCGTCCCGTTAAGTGCCTTGCCCAAGGACACAACAAGCGAACTTGCCGGCTTGTTCTCCACAACCTCCCATAAATGCCGAGCGCCAAGCAGGGAAGCTATAGATACTATTTTTTAAAGTCTTTTGGTATGACTCGACAAGGGGAATGAACCCCAGGTCTACCGACTGCGAAGCGGACGCCCTAACCACTACGCCATCGCGTCGGTCAAAATCAAAGTACTACCTCCGAATTCTTCATGACTTCATAGACATTGCTACTAACAACTCGTGTGTGGTATATTGCAAACTAGGAGAAAGTGTACCATCTATGGATGCAAAAACTTATCGTAGAGCAGTGGCTCAAAGCTTGATTGGAACATTCAATTCCAGAAAACGTGCGGTTTTAGCAAGCTCGGTGATGACGCAGCAAAAAAGCCTGAGAATATATCAAAGCTCGATGGAAATGTACGGTCACACAATGATGAAATCTGAGGAGCGAAAGCGGCGCAAGCTATGCTCAAGCGAAAAAAACAAAGCAGGACAAACAAGTGCATGCAATGTGGCATTCACTTGTGCTACGTCAATTCCAGAAACTGTTTTAAACTTTATCATGATGAAATGTAGCTTAGTTGAATAAAGTTTGTGCTTGATTTTGTGTAGAAGTGTGTGTTTGTTTCTTGGCTGCAGCATATGTTCAAAAATCACAATTCGGCAATTTCGAAAAATAATTTCCCCTGATGGCCAATGGTACACATTTGTAGTAGTAGTTATTCAGTTTTTATCCGGTGTTTTCCCTTTAGCAGAGATGGCCGGATTTACCCCATTCCTTCTGCAATTTTACGCACTCCGTCTCTCCACTTGTCTCGTCTCAGGGCATCTTCCTTCTTCAAACCAATCTTCTCTGTCTCCTCTTCCACTTGCTTCTTCCAGGTCTAATTTTTTTTGTGAAAAAATTTTTAACAAAATTCTGCTCAAGGTGATAAATTTAACATAAAACAACTAAATTTTCCGAAAAAACATCCAAAACCCTTATGGTCCTTAAAAAGGTATGGCAACCAAGTTTTGATCAGCCATTATAAACTAATCCTTAGCCTCAAGTATTTGGAGTGGCATATTGCTAGAAAAGATATTTTCTGAGCTTTTAATTTAATGATACTAAGGCATCTTAAATGCTTTGATTAAAATACCACTTCCACGACCGGCATCGTTGCTATTTGGATTCTTCAGGTGGACTCAGGTATTAAACATGAGTTGCTTTATGTGGTTTATACCACTCAGCCATCGGTTCTATATATTTTGCACGTTCACTATTGCAAGCTGAATGCTTATACGAGGTATGCTCTTAATTTCAGCCAAGCCAGTGCCTTTATTACGTTATAATTCGAATTACAGGAGTAGTATTGAATCGACAATCACATGAATTGCTGCATGTGGTTTATACCACTCCGCCATCGGTTCTATGAGGTGATGGAGGTAATTTTGAGCTCATATTTTGCACGCTCGCTATTACAAGCTGAATGCTTATATGCTCTTGAGTCCACCTGTAGAGTTCTAATAGGAATGAAACTGGTCGTGGAAGTGGTATTTTAATCAATTGATTGCAGGTTAGCCTTTAAGATGCTTTAACATCATTAAATTAGAAGTAATATCTAAATTGGCTAATGCCAGCTCCTATAATTCAAATTATAACGTAATAAAGGCACTGGCTTGGTTGAAATCAAGAGCATATAAGCATTCAGCTTGCAGTAGTGAGCGTGCAAAATATAAGCTTAAAATTAACACAATCACTTGATAGAACCGATGGCGGAGTGGTATATAGATCGTCGGTTTATTACCTGAGTCCATCTGAAGAGTTCTAGTAGTAACAAAACTGGTCGTGGAAGTGGTATTTTAATCAATTGATTGCAGGTTAGCTTTTAAAATGCCTTAATATAATTAAATTAGAATATCAGTTATTGTGGACGAGTTTTCTGGGTTTTTTTTACCTTGTCATAATATGTCATCGCAAACTGTTATTGATTGTGTTAATCGCTTATTTATGCTCGGTGATACTGCTGAGTGTATTCATTAGGATAATGCCAGCAAATATGTCTCTCCAGAATTTAAGTCGTATTTGATAAAAAGAGGAATTGCTCAAAGTCATAGTGCTATACAGTATACCACACGACTGATAACTACCAATTTTTATCGATACTGTGGTGTTTTGGTACACTCGCTCCAAAAAAATTGTAATATGTCTATCACTTAGTGGCAACGTGTATTTCATGATATGTTGCATTAACTGTGACCGCTTTCGTGCACCAACACTAATGCTATGCTGATTGAATTTTATTTTGCTTGTAATCGATCTAACAAAAATGATGAATATGTTACCCAAGTTCAATTAACTGAAGCAAACCCCAATAATGTACGGATTTAGTTCCCTGGCAAACATTAATCTACATTATCATTACAAAATTTAGCCTTTTGTTCCTCGTCGTTTCTTCCGTCTCTTTTGAAACTTGAGCGTCCTATGACGGTGGGCACCAATGGACAGACTGGATCTAATTCCTCTTTCCCGAATATATAGAGACCGAAAACGAAAGTCACTTATTACCACCTAATTCAAACGCTGAACACCAAGAGCATATATCTATCGAGCCAAGAAGATATGCTCAATACAGGGGGGCCACTGTGCCATGCTCCATGTGGTCCCAGATAAAATTATGCACAAAGCAATGGCCCAAAAATTTGCTGGTAGCGTTGGGTTTCATGCCTGTGCTTAACTTATGAGCTTCAAACTTTCTATGGTTTTCTTGATATAAAGCAGAAATCACACGAGCAACTTCTTTTGCGCAAGACTCATGCAGCAATAACCTATCGGTTTCTGACGAGGTGCGCAAGAGTATTATACAACATTAATAGCAATATTGCACAAAAACAAGTGGCTTGTCACGAGTGAAAGCGAGTTGTGTGCTTTCTGGAAAGTTTCAAAAATATTGCCAAGAATAGAGCATGTCTCTAATTTTTAGCAAGTTGTTTACCAAATCATCTTGACGAGCCTGGATTCATAGTTGACGATTTAAATTTTCTAATTTTAGTCAAAATGCCTTGGACTATTCACTGTGGAGGAAACAAAACCATCAATTTGCTAAGTAAAAATTCGACATTCTCTTTGGAATGTTTTTTAAAAGACTATAAAGACTACAAAAAAAGTTTAATGAGTAGACAAAAGTAGCAGAAATGCTACAATCAGAGATAGCACAAGGTGCGGTAACATTCTTTGGCTTGCAACGTACGCGAAAACCAGCTTGTTTTCAAAAGCAAACACTGTTTGCTCAAGAGATAACATTGTATTTTCCATGCCTTGCTTCTTTACATTGAGCTGATTTAGATGTTCCGTCATATCTATGAGGTAGTAAAACTTTTAGTGCCATTCAGGGTTAGTTAGCTCAGGATAATCGACATTTTTCATTTCAAGAAAAGTCCGTATTTCGCTCAGACAAGTTGCAAAACGGCTGAGCACCTTCCCTTTTGATAACCAACGCACATTACTGTGCAAAAGCAAACCGGGATAATTATTCCCAACAGTGTTTTAAACTGGCAATCATTTGAAGCTCGGGCAACGTTAAAGTTGACCACCAAAATAGCTAGAGCTATCACTTTACCAAGCTGCTCATCATACAGTTGATAACAAAGCACCTCCTAATGGAGAATGCAATGAAAACTTAAGATGGGTCTATTTTCATGTTCTCAAAGAAGCGCTGCAAATTCTTTGTTTTTCTCCACCATACAGTGAGCGCCATCAGTACGCACTAAAATAAGTTTATCCATTGGCAGATTTTTTTTTAGCGAACTCAATGAAAGATTTGAATAAATCCTTCCCTCTTGTTGTCCTTTTCATTAGCAAAACAGCAAGACTTTCCTCACGCGGTGTGTCGCCGGCAACATACCTTGCAATCCTACTGAACTGGAATAAATGGCTTATGTTTGTAGACTCATCCAAAGCGAGGGAAAATTATGCCGCTGCATTTATGTCCTTCAATTGGGTTTCCTCCACTTGATTTGTCGTCATGATGGTGGGAACGCTAACAGTTCTTACTGACAGATGCAGGTTTTTTATTCGTTCGATTATTTTATCTCTGTGGAAAAAGTTCTCTAAACGTTCATTGGCCACATCATACATGAGTTTTTTGGCATATTCATCATCTGTAAATGGCTTTCCGTTCTTACTATTGTTAAAGAACCAGCAAAGCTAATTGACTCGGAGTCACCTTGCCGGGTCCATAAATGGAGGTGCTGCTGGCTTGCTTGCACTTTTCGTAGTAGCTCTTGGCATGCCTTCCTCCTGCTGTCTACGGCTATACATTTTGATGCAAATATTGCAATTCGCATTATCACTTTATGTCAGCCACACCGAAAAACCTGTTCTCTCCTCACAGACAAATTCCTCTGTTACTTCGTGCTGAAATCTACGACACTCGTCATCCTTTTTTCTTTTCGGCATTTCGGTTGTGCTCTAAAATTTAGCTATGCTTTTATTAATTACCATTAATTATGTTTCGCTATAGAATGTCAGCGAAAATGTTAATTATTTATCGTGTTGAAAAATATCAGCTTAGATTTATCTGAGAGCCAGATGTCGTCATCAAAAGTGCCACATCTGGCCGCAAGCCATGCGCTTCCGACCCCTGGTATAAAAGTAAAAAAATTAAGCTTTGTTGCATTGGTTTGAATTTGGTGAGAAAATCCTCCCCTCTTGTTGTATGATGCGACTTCTAGTCAGTAGTCCTGGCTGGAAATACTTTAAAACGTATGGTAGAATTTATGGAATTAACTCCCCTTCCATAGTAAACTAAATGTGCACATATTAAATTGAGATGTTAGTAGAAATTTTTGATAACTTGTTTGTTGAAAACGCTAATCGCATCGTCAATACATATCAACCATAAGGTAGATGGGGAGTGAAAAGTAGTAATAGCCTTGCCTTTAGGATATTACATGTATATGTTGGCAATGACTGGAGAGATTCAAGAGCGAATAGGTGTGCCAAACATTTGCTCCCAAACAAATTTATAAGAGAAAATAGTAGAATAAAGACAAAGTTCATGGCCATGTTTAATGTTAGACATGTCAAAAAAAAATGCGTAAACATAACGACTTATCACCAGAGAGAAGTTTTAAAACGAAGTGAAGAGGCTTGACAACCGACATGAACGTAAACCAGCTAACAAGATCAAAACATATCAATATTTCATTACCATTTACGCTAAAATTGTTGATATGGTCCACTGAACTCATTTCGAAGCAAGCGTGATAAAATGTAACACAAAAATTTTGACATATCATTCGTGGGAGAATTAACAAAAGACGCAATCGGATAAAAAAACACTGAAGGCTTGTGAATTTTAGGCAGTGCGTAAAATTGGAGTGTTACACCCTTGCTACATCCTAAAATATAACAAGTTTTACTAATGTTATCTGTTTCAAACAAATTCCAAACACATTTATTGACATTAGAAGTGAGACGGTTAATAGGATTAAGTTTAGTAACTAGTTTGGTGTACGTAGATTTGTCATTTAATTATGCATAAACTTAAAGCGTCATAATCAGTCGAAACCAACAAAACTGCCTTAGATGATTAAATATGTGAAATCAATCAGCTTTAATTTCTATTTACGGAAAATATAACTTAGTTATCAAAAGTTGCCATTTTTAGTTCTTGTTAAAAGCGCAAAAGTGTTGAAGTTTAATATGTTGAAAGCCAAAAATAAAAATTAGTCAACACCCTAAAATGCAATCTTTTTTGTCTGCGTGTAGGCAACGTGTGTGTTTGTGTGTGAGTTTAAGTGTGTTCCAACTGCTCAAAAACATTGGGCGTACATGAAAGGATCACATGTTGCACGATTGATTACCATTGTCAGCTGAGTGTCATAAGATGGTTGGTAACGTCATAACATCGTCACCTTCGAAAATAATTTTTTTTAATTTGGATTTCTAATGAAAGGGAGTAGTTTTCCCTAGAAACTTAAACCAGTCCCCCGACTTAGCAACTTGCAAAAGGTTTCCTTTAGAAGGTAAGATGACTTGCGGACAAAGATAAAGCTGAGCAAAAAAATAGGAAAAATAAAAACCACGGTATTGTGCTTGTGAATATTTTTGAGCTTGTCCAAATTTGAGGACCCAGCAATAGCCCAAGTCCTAGTCCAACACTAAGTCTGACGCAAAATTTTACTAAAAGCAAGAAATATTGTCACGAAAACAAGCAATCCTACGACACCCTAAGAAAATTAAAGCAGATGTTGTTTGTTTCCGTTAACCGCTTTCGAAGTCTCTGCAGCACGTTGGAGATTCACATACCGCTCGTTTTATTCTTCGACTGAAGATCACAATCAATGCAGCCGTAGTGACAGCAACAAAGGCAGCAGTACAGGCAGCAGTAATAAAAGTAGCAGTTTTTTTTACACATAAGCACAATAACATTAATATAAATTAAATAGGAACGTCATAAAGAATTAAACAAATTAAAGGGCGACTTATACACTTGACTTAGAAACATTATTGCACCGCGCTTACCTTACTAACAATTATAATCATGTGAACAATTAGAAATTATTACATACCAATTAGTTGACCGACGATTTTTGACAAATAAATCCAAATGAGCGTGGTTAAATCCAATAAATGACTACACAGAGACACTTCGACGTAGTTAAAACGAAATCCAAATACAATGGCGGACTATCAGTAAATTTTCTTTTGCAGTAAATTAGGTTACGCTAAAAGCAGTGGTGTTGCCAATTTGAATTCTAACTTACAATACAAAGAAAACGCAAGGTTCAATAATGTAACTAAGAAGTGACTTATAGCGGGTTTGCGGCATCGTAGGGGCAGGTGAAAAAACACAATTTAGAAACAGCAGAGGAAGTTTTAATAACTGAGGAAAAAATAATTAACAGCGACGTCCTGCACACTTTGAAAACTAGTGGATTAAAGAATTAGCTATGTGTAAATGATAATATCAGCCCTTAGCTTATTATGTCTGGAGTATAAGAAGTAACATTTCATACTGCATTTAGCTAATTTAAACTTGGACTTGTCTATAAAAACTGGTAGCCAGGTCAGATACCCCAAGTATTACAATAAAAGATCGATCGTAAAATTTGTTTTCTTTGTTTTTCAAAAAAATATTGACCATAGAAATTCGCGGTGAAAAGCATTTGCAAAAGATGTTGATCAAGTGCTTCCGATAAAAATTTATATAACAACTTGAGATTTATTGACCACTCAAGCGTTCTTTTTGAGCAAAATAATTCCTATTACTTTCTGCTCTCTCGTGAGTTGCTTCCCCAGGATACATTTTGTTTGGATGAGGTACTCCAGGTTTAACTAGACCAATAGTGTTACATTTATCCGTAGCACTTGGATCTGCTCGTGCCAATACTCGCGTTTGACGAGATTCTTTCGCCGCAATCTGGGCCCAAGGGTTTATTAATTTACTACCTCAATTAGGCTGCAAGTGACTCTCAAAAGTCATTGTTTTTCGCTTTAGTGAATTATCAGAACTCACCTGCGGGAAATTAGCAAAATAGGACGCAAGTTGTGATACAGGGTCTAAATCCTAGAAACTTTTATGTTTCAGATAACAAAATTGACAAAATAGCTTTTTTTCGTGAGTGGAAAACTTAAACTGAAATAAGTGGTGTACAAACGTTTGTCAAAAAATAGGTTACCAGTAAGTAACATTTTCAAATATCGTTGAGAATTGAGTTGTCAGAAAACTGTACAACTTGCTGGAGCCTGGATTACAACTAGCAGTTATTGAATCAGCCTATAAAGCGATGTTTTTAGTTAAGTCATGCCTTGTTCCTGCTGCATAAGCCCATGTAACCTTTGTTTGACAGATTAGTGTAAACGTGGATTCAAACCCAATATCCTATTTTAATTTTAACAGGTCGTAAGTTTCAATAGGTAGAAATACTTCTAGTTTGATTTCTTTGATGAAGTGATAAGTTGGCCGAAATAGCAAACTCATCGCCATATTTTATCCAACATTCATGGGGGATAATCATCATTATCGCTAAACATTTGTTGATTTATCAGTTATTGCTATTGCTTTGAAGCGGAAATAAATTATCGCTCAGGCCCGTCGTCATTGCTCATTTAAAAAATTAGTTATCGTGCCCATCAATATTCATCCTACCAGGAACAGCCTATTGAGAAACCAATAAAAATAGTTTTAAAACAGTCTGAAAATTCAGTGCCAACCCCACTGTAACCTTCACGAGGTTGACAGAACGTCTTTTGATCGTGAAGCATATGAACCAAGCAATCGTTCGCAATTCCTGATCAACGCCCTATTCTTCCTTGTAACAAATTTATGCCCGGCAGAAGACATCATCTTCACCTGAATGGAATCTACACCTTTAGACCTATTTTTCTATAAAGCAGCCAAGAAGTTGACCGCATGAAGCTAACCATTTCATATCCACAAACTACCTCATTTCCGTTGGGCAGCTTTCATTTTTTGCTTTTCAGCACTCTTAACAGCTCAACAATAACAGTAAGAGACGATTAACAAAGGTTGGCTTATTTATTTTACAAAACACAAATGATGCAGCTAAATCCGGGCTGCCCAAAATGCGGCCAGCGACTGGCCTCGTGATTTAAGTTTTTTTCCATTAGGTTAAGTGCTTGGAATTTTTTGTGTTTCCCTGGTAGCACCAATAGATTAGAAAGATGGCGCCGATAGAAGTGAGAGAAACGCAGAAAATTTTTCTCTCAAATCTGTTGGCGCTACCTTTCTAAACATTCCTTTTACTTAAATCGGTGAATGTTATTTGGTTAATGACCTCACTAAAAGTTGATCAGACAGCAATACAGTTACTCTTAGTTGGCTACTGGAAAAACGGCGAAGTAACGTGTTTGATTTTGTCATTCATTTCGCTTTTATCACCACGTTGTTCACAATGTTTCGATTTGCTAACTACCGTAGTGTTTCATTATTGAAGTCTATTTTAATTATCAAATATTAATAAATGAGTGCAGCCGAGAAAAGACGGATTGAAGATGAGGGGCGCACATTTCAGAAACAATGGACTGACAAATATTTTTTTGTTGTTCATGCAGAGAAAGCTTTATGCTTGAAAAGTAAGAAGAGCATACCTGTCATGAAAGATTACAATTTGAGGAGACATTTTGAAAAAAATCATGAAGCTTTCAAACTGTTTGTTGGAGAAAAGAGAACAGAAAAAAATAGAAAAATTACAAAAAGAATTCCTTGCACAACAATCAAGGCTCAAAAAGTCGAACCAAGAATTGAAAGCATCTACTCATGCTAGCTACGTGGTAGCTTTTGAAATTCCAAAGCGAGGAAAACCGCTTTTAGATGGAGAATTTGTCAAAGACTGAATGCTAAAAGTGGCAAAAATAGTACGCCCTGATAAACTACGTGCATTGCGAAATGTAAGTATATCAAGAATGACTATATCACGCAGAGTGGAAGAAATTGGTAGTGACATTGACGATCAACTTGACAATGATATAGAAAAGTATGTATTTGTGTCGCTGGCTTTGGATGAGTCCACGGACATTGGCTCTACGGCGCAACTTCTAATTTTTATTCGAGGAGTAACAAAAACCCTCTAAAATCAGGACGAATTTTTCACAATGGTTGGTTTGAAAGATCGAACGCAAGACTCGGATTTATGCGATGCAGTGTCTGATGCTATTGATAAAAGTAACTGGCAATGGTCTCAGTTAGTCGGGGTAGCAACGGATGGCGCCCTTTCCATGACTGGAAGAGAATCAGTCTTGTAACTCTACTGAGAAAAAAAGCAGATGATAATTCAAAATCAGACCTGATAACTGATGCACTACCATTTTATTATTCACCTGGAAGCCCTGGTCACACGTGTTCTTAACATGAACAATGTTATAAAAATTGTGGTAAAGTGTGTGAATTTTATTAAGAAAACGAGATTGAACCATTGCCAATTCAAGATTTTTCTTGAAGTGCGTAACACAGAATATGGAGATGTTGTGTATTTTACTCCAGTCCAATGGCTAAGTAAAGGAGCAACACTGATGCGATTTTTTTTACTTCGAAATGAAATTGGTGAGTACGTAAATTTTAAAAATCAAGAGGTGCCTGAACTGAAATGTTATCAATGGCTATGTGATTTAGCTTTTTCAACGGATGTTATGAGTCATTTGAACAGTTTGAATTTGCATCTTCAAGGAGCTGGCAAATTTGTTTCAAGTCTTATATGATCACGTAAAAGCATTTTGAAGAAAACTGAACTTGCTGCAAAAACAACTAAATAGAGTAGATTTGTCTCACTGCATGGCATGTAAAAAGCTGATTGAAGAAGATTGGAACCGTAATGAGGCATTAAAGTTACTGCGTTCTGAAAAATACACCAACAAGATTGAAGATGTAAAACAAGAATTTCAACGACGATTTTGTGATTTCCACTTACATGAATCAGAATTTGGGTTGTTTTCCGATTCTTTTCATTGCGACCCAGAAAGTGCACTTACTAATATGCAGCTGGAGCTAATCAAACTGCAAGAAAGTTCTGATTTAAAATCCTCATTCAAAGATCTACCATGAACAAGTTTTATTCCTTCGTCCCAGCCTCAACTTACCCAAATTTGCGCAAGCATGTCTCCAGAATGGTTCTTCTTTTTGGAAGCTCTTACATTTGTTAAAAGACATTTTCAGTCATGAACTTCTATATATCAAAATGAAGGGCAGGACTTTCTGATGAACATCTTTAATCAATCCTTCGAATTTCTATCACACAATACACACCAAGATACAGCAAATTTATTGGCGAAAAGTTACAGCTGCATATTTTTCACTAGATGTGATGGTGTGCAAGAAGAAAAACTTCAGTTTATGTTGTGTAACAAAAAATTCTTCGATTATTGGTGTGTATAACATAAATTGTATTTTTAGCGAGTAATAAAACGAACTTTCATTTTATGGCAGGCAATGACATGCTTCAAAATGCTTTTTGTTTTGTAGGACAATACAAAGTTTAATACATAGTTTCCGG
Source organism: Trididemnum clinides (assembly GCA_963675345.1). Classification (NCBI taxonomy): domain Eukaryota; kingdom Metazoa; phylum Chordata; class Ascidiacea; order Aplousobranchia; family Didemnidae; genus Trididemnum; species Trididemnum clinides. The sequence goes on along the minus strand of OY776304.1, from coordinate 24,914,296 downwards.
AATAAAAATATTCCAAATAGTTTATGCGTAATTCTGCGGCCAGCGAAAGCTAAAGAAAAGTGTAATGTGGACCGCCCCGCAAAAACTTTGAGCACCGATAAATGCAGAAAGTAGAGTATTCACTCTCGAAGCTTTTCGTCTGACACTTTTTAAGAGAATCCGTCAGAAATGAGTGAAAAGGTGAAGTGAGTCACTTATATAGAGACACAGTTGAAGAAAAAGAAAAAAGGAAAAAAAAGGCTCTATCGTGATTGGTAAAAAGAAGCGACCAATAGAAGGAGCGGAAACTAATGTGCGATTTTTAGACCATAAACGAATTCCTTTTGTTTGCATAAATTTGGTTTGGATGTTTTAATGTACGTGGCTTCAAGGGTGGAAAGGTGAAAAGAAGTACGGCCACGGGCAAGAATAGAAAATTTGTTGTCATTATATTCGTGTGCGCATGTAGGGTTTTGTAAAAGATGTTGACCTATGGCAGAAAAGGAAGTTTCAGTTTTAAAGGTTCTGATTGGCTTGCAAGAGCGGGCCAATGTGCTTCGATCCTGAGAAATATGCTTCTGGAGTATGGTTTTCGGCACGTGCTGCTTAATCCTCTGTTGTAGCCTTTGAGACGTACGACCCACGTACCGACTATCGCAGTGGCACAGAAATTGATAAACAATGTTGCTTTGATGAAAAGCGGGTAGTACATCCTTTTTGGCTACAGGCAGAAGTTGTCTGGTGGTGTAGACAATGCATGGTTCAACTGCAAAGTAACAGCGTTTGACGGCTGTTTTAATTTGCATTTCGTATCTCATCGAAACATTGCCCAGCCATGGCAAGTGAAGATAAACTGGGCATTTCTTCGGACCGAAATGCGTTGGTCTGCGAAATCGATTCATTTTCTTGGTCATAACAGTGTTGATTATAGCTTCAGGGTAACCGTTGTTGATAAGGATTGATCGAATATTGGAAAGTTCATTTTCAAGAGTAGATTTCGAACAGATAACTAGAGCTCTGTGGACTAGAGTTGAAATCAAATTAGTCTTCCGCTTCATGGGGCAAAAGGAGTTCCAGCGAATGTATTGGCCAGTGAAAGTCGGCTTCCTGTAGATCGATGTAACAAATTCGTGATCATTCTTTTCTACCAGGACGTCAAGAAAGGGCAAAGTCCGATTGCATTCCTTTTCAAAAGTGAAACGAAGCGATGGATGGAGAGAATTTAGATGAGAGAAAAACTCATTGCATTCGTCTTCATCGTTAAAAACTGTAAAAGTATCATCGACGTATCGATAATACATAAGTGGTTTGTTGACTCTTTTGAAAAGCAAAGCTTCGTAATATCCGACAAAGATGTTGGCAAGAGATGGGCCAAGAGGTGAACCCATAGCAACGCCATCAATCTGTCGGTGCATTATATTGTTGAAACTGAATTCTACGGAGGAAGTAGCCGTTTGCATCAGCTCCACAAAAACTGCACGAGGAAAAGGAGGCGGAGTAAGCTCGCCATCATACAGAGCATTAGCGCAGATTTCAATAGTTTCTGCGAGTGGAACATTAGTAAAAAGGCAACAGACGTCATAGGAGCAGAGAAAGACAGATGGAGGAAAGTTAAAAGTTTTGACTTTGTCAGCAAAAGTAAAAGAATCGGAAATACAGTAGGTAGAATAAAGTGAAAGAACAGGATCAATAACTGACGTAAGCCATTGCGCTAATTGATGCTGTGCTGAGCCAGTCATTGACAATATAGGACGTAAGGGTACATCTTGCTTGTGAATTTTTGGCAAACCATACATTCGGGGCCGTTGTGAACCAGTTGGTCGAATCCTGCTGTAAATCTTGGATGGAAGAAGGCCTTCTTTCTTGAGTTGAAGCAACCGTCTTTGAATATGAGATTCATTCTTCGCAGTGTTGTCAAATTCGGAAGAAGGGCCAAGATTTTCAAATTTAGAGTTGTCTTGCAAAATAAAATCCATTTTTGAAATGTAATCAATCTTGTTCATTATGACAACCCCAGAACCCTTGTCAGGTTTAGTGATATGTATATTTTCATTGCATCTGAGGGATCGGGTTGCCTGGATGCACTCTTTTAAAATCAGAAAGTCGCCCATGTCAATTGGATTACCGCAATAAGCATGTGCGAGGTCGCCTAATCTGGCTTTCAAGGCTGAAAATTGCTCGGAAGAATGAGGGAGATGATGTAGCAATTGACCAATGAGCACTTCAAATTCGGCAAAGATCTCTTCCCGTTGAACACTGTGAGGTGGTAGACAAAAATTTAGTCCATGGGAGAGAACAAATTCTTCCGTTGGGGAGAGTTTGTAATTCGAGAGATTAATAATAGTGTCCTTGTTTGGTTTTGCCATGTTGCCAAATCGTTGTTGGAAAAGAAATTTGAGTTTCCGTTCATTCTTGATAGATAGTTCTCGTTCTTTCCGTTCGTCAATGGTGGCTATATATCTGCAGAATCGAATGAAATCGAAGAAAGACAGGAATTGTCTAACTTCTTGCCACAGTGCGCGCAGTTTGCCTTTCAAAAATGTTATCAACGATTTACTCTTTTCAATTTCATCGCACATAAACGCAAGTTCCATATTTGGTGTCTGACGCACTGATGACTTTTCTATTCGAAACTTCACGAACTTAGGGAGCGTTCGTTGACCAACAGAAGCCTTAAAAAAGGCTGTTTGTGAGATAGCACTTCTAATCTTTCCACGAGTTCTGACCAGCTTGTTGAGGATCTTCAGTTGCTGGTCGCTGTACCGTCTTCGGAAATATTTGAAGAGTTGATTTGTGGTACAGAATTTGAAAATTGCAGAAAGTAGAGTATTCATTCTCGAAGCTTTTCGTCTGACACTTTTTAAGAGAATCCGTCAGAAATGAGTGAAAAGGTGAAGTGAGTCACTTATATAGAGACACAGTTGAAGAAAAAGAAAAAAGGAAAAAAAAGGCTCTATCGTGATTGGTAAAAAGAAGCGACCAATAGAAGGAGCGGAAACTAATGTGCGATTTTTAGACCATAAACGAATTCCTTTTGTTTGCATAAATTTGGTTTGGATGTTTTAATGTACGTGGCTTCAAGGGTGGAAAGGTGAAAAGAAGTACGGCCACGGGCAAGAATAGAAAATTTGTTGTCATTATATTCGTGTGCGCATGTAGGGTTTTGTAAAAGATGTTGACCTATGGCAGAAAAGGAAGTTTCAGTTTAAAGGTTCTGATTGGCTTGTAAGAGCGGGCCAATGTGCTTCGATCCTGAGAAATATGCTTCTGGAGTATGGTTTTCGGCACGTGCTGCTTAATCCTCTGTTGTAGCCTTTGAGACGTACGACCCACGTACCGACTATCGCAGTGGCACAGAAATTGATAAACAATGTTGCTTTGATGAAAAGCGGGTAGTACATCCTTTTTGGCTACAGGCAGAAGTTGTCTGGTGGTGTAGACAATGCATGGTTCAACTGCAAAGTAACAGCGTTTGACGGCTGTGTTCAACGGGAAGAGATCTTTGCCGAATTTGAAGTGCTCATTGGTCAATTGCTACATCATCTCCCTCATTCTTCCGAGCAATTTTCAGCCTTGAAAGCCAGATTAGGCGACCTCGCACATGCTTATTGCGGTAATCCAATTGACATGGGCGACTTTCTGATTTTAAAAGAGTGCATCCAGGCAACCCGATCCCTCAGATGCAATGAAAATATACATATCACTAAACCTGACAAGGGTTCTGGGGTTGTCATAATGAACAAGATTGATTACATTTCAAAAATGGATTTTATTTTGCAAGACAACTCTAAATTTGAAAATCTTGGCCCTTCTTCCGAATTTGACAACACTGCGAAGAATGAATCTCATATTCAAAGACGGTTGCTTCAACTCAAGAAAGAAGGCCTTCTTCCATCCAAGATTTACAGCAGGATTCGACCAACTGGTTCACAACGGCCCCGAATGTATGGTTTGCCAAAAATTCACAAGCAAGATGTACCCTTACGTCCTATATTGTCAATGACTGGCTCAGCACAGCATCAATTAGCGCAATGGCTTACGTCAGTTATTGATCCTGTTCTTTCACTTTATTCTACCTACTGTATTTCCGATTCTTTTACTTTTGCTGACAAAGTCAAAACTTTTAACTTTCCTCCATCTGTCTTTCTCTGCTCCTATGACGTCTGTTGCCTTTTTACTAATGTTCCACTCGCAGAAACTATTGAAATCTGCGCTAATGCTCTGTATGATGGCGAGCTTACTCCGCCTCCTTTTCCTCGTGCAGTTTTTGTGGAGCTGATGCAAACGGCTACTTCCTCCGTAGAATTCAGTTTCAACAATATAATGCACCGACAGATTGATGGCGTTGCTATGGGTTCACCTCTTGGCCCATCTCTTGCCAACATCTTTGTCGGATATTACGAAGCTTTGCTTTTCAAAAGAGTCAACAAACCACTTATGTATTATCGATACGTCGATGATACTTTTACAGTTTTTAACGATGAAGACGAATGCAATGAGTTTTTCTCTCATCTAAATTCTCTCCATCCATCGCTTCGTTTCACTTTTGAAAAGGAATGCAATCGGACTTTGCCCTTTCTTGACGTCCTGGTAGAAAAGAATGATCACGAATTTGTTACATCGATCTACAGGAAGCCGACTTTCACTGGCCAATACATTCGCTGGAACTCCTTTTGCCCCATGAAGCGGAAGGACTAATTTGATTTCAACTCTAGTCCACAGAGCTCTAGTTATCTGTTCGAAATCTACTCTTGAAAATGAACTTTCCAATATTCGATCAATCCTTATCAACAACGGTTACCCTGAAGCTATAATCAACACTGTTATGACCAAGAAAATGAATCGATTTCGCAGACCAACGCATTTCGGTCCGAAGAAATGCCCAGTTTATCTTCACTTGCCATGGCTGGGCAATGTTTCGATGAGATACGAAATGCAAATTAAAACAGCCGTCAAACGCTGTTACTTTGCAGTTGAACCATGCATTGTCTACACCACCAGACAACTTCTGCCTGTAGCCAAAAAGGATGTACTACCCGCTTTTCATCAAAGCAACATTGTTTATCAATTTCTGTGCCACTGCGATAGTCGGTACGTGGGTCGTACGTCTCAAAGGCTACAACAGAGGATTAAGCAGCACGTGCCGAAAACCATACTCCAGAAGCATATTTCTCAGGATCGAAGCACATTGGCCCGCTCTTGCAAGCCAATCAGAACCTTTAAAACTGAAACTTCCTTTTCTGCCATAGGTCAACATCTTTTACAAAACCCTACATGCGCACACGAATATAATGACAACAAATTTTCTATTCTTGCCCGTGGCCGTACTTCTTTTCACCTTTCCACCCTTGAAGCCACGTACATTAAAACATCCAAACCAAATTTATGCAAACAAAAGGAATTCGTTTATGGTCTAAAAATCGCACATTAGTTTCCGCTCCTTCTATTGGTCGCTTCTTTTTACCAATCACGATAGAGCCTTTTTTTTCCTTTTTTCTTTTTCTTCAACTGTGTCTCTATATAAATGACTCACTTCACCTTTTCACTCATTTCTGACGGATTCTCTTAAAAAGTGTCAGACGAAAAGCTTCGAGAATGAATACTCTACTTTCTGCAATTTTCAAATTCTGTACCACAAATCAGCACCGATAAGCTAAATAAACTCTTGACACATTTTATCACATTGTTGTTGACCATTAATGGCAGTGTTTACTTAAAGTGAAAGGCAGCATAATCTTATCATTCTTATTGGAGTCATACCTAGATTTAATTAACTTCAAAGAACTTGATTTAAAGCAGAACAAAACATTCCAAAAATTAAAACTAATGTGTTGTTGTTGCTGTGATTATCCCTCCTGTTACGGTGAGAGATATATTTCTCGGCCTTTGTGATGATCAGCTTCGTTTTGTTTGTTACCGATTAGTCCTTGCCGCCATTGTGTTTTTTTCTCTTTGACGATAATCCTTCCAGACGTTTTATTTAGTTTTCGCTGTAACGATTAATCTTAGCGACATTGGTTTCCTCTTTTAATTGCGTACAGTGTCTGGCAGGCCACCTTGCTATTGCATGTTGATATTGGTCTCAGTTCACTTGTTGCAGTGGCAGGAGTTAAGTTTTATGTTAGTGGCGTTAGTTGTTCGTTAGTTAGTCTGTGAGTGGGCTCTACGAGTAGGCTATGGTGTATTTTTGCTGCCACCACCGCCAGTACAGTTAGCGCCCCGCAGTTTATGTTAGTATATTAGTGCATGTTTAGACCTGATCTATCTTGCTGGATTGGCTTAACCGGTCCAGCTTGTGTATGCTAATGCAATGTTGTTTTGTTATAGGTTACGCACACATTGCCTTCAACCGTTTAGCTTGTGCTGGTCTTGTCGGCCTGCTGCTGTATGTGTAAAGATTAGTGCCAATAGAATATTTCATTTAAGTCTTTTATCCGCTGCTGTGCTGTATTGATCCAGAAATCAGCGTAGGCTACTGTTGAGGCTAAGCCGTCTTCCTTATTTGGTAGAATCGCCGTTTGAGCTCTCTTTGAACGTTACATCTCCTCTTCCTCGGGATGGAGGAAGAGGAGCATGAGGTACAGCATGAACGGCAATTCAGGTTTAGGCCGTCAACCTAATTGAATTAGGCTAGGGGAAAAATGGCAGCCCATTTCGAACCAGTCATGAGTGAGTGGTAGCCTCACCCCCAACAAGCCAGACTGCCACTGGTTAGTGCCCAAGAGTCGCCTTTTTACGACATGCTGGGTTGGCAACTTCACAATTGTAACCCGGTGAAGTACAGCTTGGCCACCTGTCTGCCACATAAAGGTGGAGGTGTTCCGTTAAGTTCCTTGCTCAAGGACACAACAAGCAAGCATTCCGGCTTGTTCTCCACACTATCAATTTTATATGCTGAGCGCCAAGCAGGGAAGCTGTAGATACCATTTTTTAAAGACTTTTGGTATGACTCGACTAAGGGAATGAACCCTAGGTCTACCGACTACAAAGCGGACGCTCTAACCATTACGCCATCGCGCCGGTAAAACTAAAACTAACCTCGCCTCTATAAACTTTATTCCAAGGTTTCTTTTGTTTGCAATACAGAGCACTGACAGTTTTTTTAAATTCTTGTAACACATTTCAACTATCCTTCTAAACTTAGGGCAGAATAAATTTTGACAACCGCCCGTGGCCAAGTGCTAGGGTTGCTATCCTTGATAAATTTTATCCAGATATAGAAAGTGTTTCTTTAAGCGAGATATAAAATTTGATAATCTAGAAAATTTTTTTCTTGATATTTTCTAGATTTAATAGACAACGCTGAGAAAAAAGTTTGAAACAGTGATGGGCACTAGCGGCGTTAAAACAGCGGCAACTATTAGCGCCGCCATTGTCGTCGTAAACTACCTTCCACTATAGCGGGCGTTATTTTTTTGTACAATGGCGCAAGCGGAAGAGACGCTTATTTTTTCAAAGGTAGTTGCCGCTAGCGTTAAGTCCTTCTGTTGCTAAAACAGGAATATCATTGCCTTCAAAGTGCAATGCGTTACAAAATTTATGTGTGCATTAGAGTGCACCTGTCGAAAGTAGGTTTTTTTGAAAAAACATTTGTGCAGAAGTCACGAAACGCCAGCAGCAATGAGAAACTACTACACGACTATCTCAACAAGAGATACGAATCCCAAAGCAAAGCGATGGCTACCTTGCTTTTTTACACAATGTTAAGGGAGTTATTTGGAAATACAACACAGCCATAACTTCCACTTTAGCTGTGAAAAGCTTGTTTTCAATGGGGAAGAATGTGCTGAAGCTGAAACGATCTGGGCTTAGCGATAAGTGGTGAATTTAGGGTAAGGCACATGCCTCAGCTTCTTTCCCTTTTTGATAGGCTCACCTTCACAGTTTTATAAATCGTCATAAGACTTTATTAGGTCTTGAAAACAGAATCTAGCCTAACTATTTTTTGTATCATTCTGAAACTTTTAAGCTTGGAACTGAAGATACTAAACGTCATACATAATTTTAATAACAGCACAAGATCAATGAAATCGAAAATTTTCAAAATGAGGTAGTATATTGGGATTTTTCTGACGTCATAAAGAGAATCTCTATAAATTGCCCAATATAAGCCAATAGACTAGCTGGCTGGTAAATTTTGGACACCTAAGAGGCCCCTGATAAAATCTTGTTTCAGGCCCCTAAATGCACCACTGTCAGCGATGAAGATTTTGAGATTCTCGTTTGTTACAAATAGCTGTGTTTTGAAAAATATTTTTTTGTGCAGTCTTGGCGACAGCTACTAGTTTTTTCGTGATAGTTATTGATATACTTTAATTTTTTCAGCTGGACACCGACAAAATTATTGTTTTCTTTTTACATGGCAGTATTTGTTATAAAATTCCAACTTGCCATCACTATTTTTAGCTAATTAGACATTAGTTGCCGCTACTTTTAGCAAAGAACTAGCGTTTACGTTTATTTGGCTGAAGTATAGAGTGTTTGGTGGATAGCGGTAGCGCCAATAAAATTTTTGCTGAGTAGTAATAACGTTAGTGCTATTAATTTGTCAGTAGCAGATGAAGATAATCTTAGATCTGTCAAATTTTATCCCATTCTGGCCAATAACGTATTCCAACAAGCCGATAGCCAAAAACTGTTTAAATTATTATGCGGCTTAGGTGCTCGGTTGCCGCTGTTGGTAATTTTTGCGACCACTTGGGATATTTTTACGCAAAATGTGTTGGGAATAACTTTGGGATCTTCAAAACCGATCTTGGGAATTTTGGTAGAGTCATGGGATCTTTTTGGTGAATATACTTGGCAAGACTACTTACTTTTGATGCGAAAACTAAAGATATCAGGGTTTTCAAAAAAAATTGAGTGAAGGTTTTTTTGTGAACCAGCAAGAAAAGCTGGAAGTTTTCGTTGCATAAATGACCTTTTTTAAAGACTTCAACAACAAATAATTTCAAAATCTTTGAGAAATTCGTCGTTGCGCAAAACACGAACTTGTGACACGCCAAAAGTTTTCAAAATTTTTGGATATTTTTACTCAAAGATTGCCATTTTGGAATTTTTTGTGCACTTTCTTGGGATTTTTGCATATTTCCGTTTGACAACTATGCTTATGTGACCTAAAGTAGTGTAAGAACGCTATTGGCTGTCCGAGCGATGAGGTGTACAAGCTACAAGTCTTGAAGCAATTTCCAAATTTTTATTTTTATCAGCAAGTTATTCACTTTCATATTTACATATTTTTCTACATTATTGATCGTAGGATATACAGTACATAATTCTAGACATATTTTAAATTATTTAGCTAATAAAAGCGGCAACTGGCAACATTCGTCACTACGATTATAAACTACTAAATGTTACGGTAGGCATACCGCGGTTGGTGTGATAAAATTATTCAATTTCAAAATGATTGAATATGTTGATAAATTTACGTTTCTGCTTACCAATCAAACCGTTCTCCTATCATTTTAAAAAATGCCTCATTATGAGAGGCATATATGGAATCTAGTTTCTTTTTGACTTGAGGCAAAAGTAAGTTTTTCTTGTTTCGCGTTCGTTGCTTGGCCAACGGCAGGCATTGTAGAGTATTGTTTTTTCCAAAGTTTTTTACGCAGTAAAACCCAGTCTTTGGGTCTTTAACATAATCATCCCGCAGCAAAAGTCTTGGTATTTTAAGAAAATTCTGTACATTTTCTATGACTGGTCCAGGGTCTTTAAACATTTCTTCGCCGTCGATTATCATTAAATTTGATCGGTTAAAGTACATCAGCCATCTGTGTAAGTGGAGGGCATAAAAACCTGTGGTAAAACTTATAGTTCGGACATCCTTAGTTTTTTCCAGCAAGTATTTGGACTTTTCATTGATTTCCTGGTCAGTCCAGTTCTTGAATTCTCCAATGTTGTTTAGTATCGGAATGTACGCTGCAAGGTATTGTTCGAATGTCTCAAATGGAAGTGGTATATTCATTGCTTGCTGCAAATGGAAAGTCAAAAATAAGTTTTCTTTAACAACCAAAAAAGAGTCACAACTTGGGGTTTGAAAATCGGAAACAACGTGTAATAGTGTAATATATCGCTTGCTTTTATTGCTTAGAGCAAAATGCATAACTAAGAAAATTTTGCAAATGAAATTTAATTTGTTTTTTGCAAATAAACAGCAAACTCAAAAAGGCGTCTGCGTGGCTCAGTGCAATAATGGGCAGGTTTAATTGTGAGATTCTGAGTTCCTTTCCAGCATGGCTTAACGTTGCTGCATTCTTGGAAATGCACTTTAAGGAAATTCCCCTGTCCTTGTAAGCAGGCTAGTTCTTGAAACTCTGTGCCAATAGTACTGGCAAGTTCGAAGCAATTTTGAATACAAACCATGATTTCTGCACAAACGCAATGGTTATCCCATGACCGGATAATTACAATACACTAATACAGCATAGTACAGCGAAAAACTCTGCTAAAACACCGATTGGTCGGGTCAAGTCTTTGAAAGCATTTGTGATTTAGATGTCAAAAATGGTTTTCATAAAAGTGTGCGTATGCAGACAGATAACTTTATCGAGCTTGTCCACGTAACTATTACATCAGCCAGAATAGCATTTTTTTGACAAAATTCTTGAATTGCAATACAAAACGGATAATCTAGTCGAAACTGTTCGATGATACTATGTTGTGACCATTTCAGTGCCTTCTTTAATCGGCTGACAAAATAATGCATTTTTTGTGATGAAATCAAGCAATGCATTTAAAATTTACAGCAACCTAACTCTAGTTATTAAAAACAAATTCGATTTTGGTAACTGAAAGACATCTTAGCTATCATATTCAAATGGCATCGCAAATCGAACACTTATAAATTTCCAGATTATTTCGACTTTGTGCTGCAGCCATTTGTCGTCCTAAACATGTTATAAGTGCATTGGTGGGCTGCTGAAAATGGGTAGCTTAGAGGGAAAAGATAGCTTACTTTTTGAACGAGCTTCTTTGCTAAAACCAAAAAGGGCTTACCTTTTTGATTTCCGCGACCTCAGATGCAATATGATTAAATAATTTACATGCATGAGCCTATCTATACTTCATCGAATTTGCATCATGAATCTGCACACGCAGCACGTATTCAGGCAATTTTTGGGTACCCACCAATGGCAGTGCGCTCTGCTAGTTGTTAAGCTATCAGTCCGATAGTTGTATTTGTAACTGGCTCAAAATAGGTTGCCGTTTTCCTCCAGCCAAATTTGATTTACGTTTTCATAGTGAATGTAAATGATTGTTTCACTCCGTGCCTCCTACCCAAGAAAGAAGAAATGTAAACGCAACTACGCTTCGGTGTTAATTTGTGTTTTCCATTTCAATTTTCTCGATTTCAAATCATTACGTTTTTCAATGGATTGCATATTACTAATTAAGAAAATACTGTGCTAAAAGGTGTGTTTAGAAACAAGATATTTTGAATGGGAAAAGAGAATTTTAATTGCTTCAAAAATATTGAATTCTTTTCATTTTTCAGTAAATCTACAAACACAATATTCGCAACCTACCAATTGTTTATAATCGGAAAGCGCTCGTTTCGTTGGATCGCACACTATTAAAAGCAGCTTCGCTTTAGGCAGGTATTTCTTGATTTGAAATGAAATTTTGTATGGTGGAAAACTAAAATAAGCTGGAGTTTTTTCCATTGCGAATGCATTTTCTTCAACTTCTGGCATTTTATTTCTGCAAAACAACAAAGTCAACAAGAGATTGTATTCAAAAGCAAAGATGCCAAAATGGGGCAAAGGGACAAATACCTCTTTCCCTAAAAGATTTATCAAAGCTAAGTTTGTTTTTAATTTCTGAAAAAAGATCAATTCCTGCAAATTCATTTAATAATTTATTAATGTCAACATCGTCTAGGGCAGGGGTGTTAAACTCATTTAGTGCGGTGGGCCACATTTACATCCTGGATTTTATACGGGCCAGACTCTATTGAAAAAAAATTTCAACAGGCAAGACTGTATATTAGTGGTTCCCAAACTATTTTGTCTGCCGTCACAGGAAACCTGTTGATCAAATTTCGCGGCACACCAGTCACGGAAATCTATTCCCATTAATGGCAAGTGGCATTATTTGGAGATCACCACTTATCCAGGCAACGATTTCCGGAAATAGTGTGATGTAGTCCGAAATGGTGCTAATCTGCAAAAAAATACAAATAGGGTCATTACCTTTTTTGCCGTAATCTGTAAGTGTAATGCCATTCGCGATCTATAGCAGTTGTTGATCATTTCTTCATGGCAGCATTTTCTTAATTTTGGCAGAAAATTTGTATCAGCATAAAGCAGTTTAAAAAGACTCGCGGCACACCTTCAAATCTTTGCGGCACACACTTTGAGAAACATTGCTGTATATATATTGCTTTTTGGGAGACAAGTGCTTTTACTAGGGATTTTCTCGCATTTTTCACTCGATAGCTACTTGAACTTTTTGTACATAAATCTCATCACGGTGATAATTGCTATTTTTACGTAATTTCAACTTCAAGAATTTTTTTCTTTCGGAGAACAATTTTTCGAAGACCGATTTCGGAGGCTAGGCATTCGCACTACGCCTCAAAACCCTTACGCGGGTCACAAAATATTACGCCGTCAGTTTGATACCCCTGGTTTAGGGTCTCCAAAACAGACATCATCAAAGCTGATTTAGCGTGAAAACATTTCTCCCCCCGCACCCTACATTCTTGGCTGCCTACAAGCCAGATTATATAATTTGACGTCCGTATTGTTGTCTCTTTATCTGTGTAGTGGTCATTTTTTTTAGTTGTTATTACCACCTATATCTTGCAATTTTTTGTGTTACCTCATGTGTTTTTAAACCATAAACTAGGCCCAAAAGCAGAACTAAAAAAATTTTGTTTAATGGGGATCATGAACTTTCCTAAAAGTTTCAGCCAACTTTACAAATTAAAAAGTATATGAAAAAATGAGTCAAAAATAGTGGCTCGTTACGGTCGGTCAAAACCTTTCTTCATTAGGCTAATTACTGTCAATTTTTTTACAAAGGTAGGTTATCATTAAAATCATTAATGCTTAAAAATCATAGCTAAAGTTAGTATTAATACAATCAGAAGGCCCATCTTTATACCTACTCTAAGAAGGATGTTTGATCAATTTTGCTCAGAAAAAAATTTCTTGACAACAAAATTTAAATTTAGCTATTGGCCCTTGTGTTAATTGTATCAGGATCATTACGCTTGCCAATACTTAGATAATTTAAGATGTTTTATGATGTTTTTCCATACTTTTTAGCCAACAGGACAACGAATCAAAAAGTTTTCCAAAATTTGAGCATCACAAAAGATCTAAATGTGACGTATTTCAAGACGGTCCTATTGTTTTACCGAAACACTCAATATAGATGCATACCTAATAAAGTTCCTTGCTTATAAGCAACAATGATGGCAAATTTTGCCATGAAGGGCAATAGTAAAATCATCTTGCAGCTAACACACTATTTTGAAACTATTTTTTGACGTCAAGCATTACGACGTAATGTCACCACAAGATTTTATCGTATTTACTCTTGCATTTGTGCCATAATTTTAAAATAAATTTTGTAAAAATATACTCTGCATGGAAATAGATTTACATAAAACCTTAGGAGTTTCATTTATTCATAGTTTTCCAATATTGTAGTAACAAGGTGGTGGGAAAAGTAATTCATGTAGAACCAAGATCTGACCCTCAATTATATAAATTATCTTACTCTCAGCTACAATAATGAAGCATTACTAATAATTGAGTTGGTTGGAATTTGAACCCACGATCAGCAACAGCTATTCCGTAATGTGAACTGTTGCTTAAATTTCATCCAAAGCCAGGTTTTACTGATGCTGCCTTAAGGTCATGACATATTTACTGGTCTTTATCCAGGCTTACATCATAATCGAAGATTAGATCTCGGTTCTTTAGGATTACTCTCCCATCACTCTAGTAATTGATCTGACAGTATATCCAGATTTATTGCCAGCAGCATTAACAGGAAGTGCAAGGCTACCAGCAAATCTAGGCCGAGAGAATTTTTAGTCAGTCTGGGGATTACATGACATGCATCGCTTTGAAAATAAATGACAAAACATTCAATTTTAACAAAAGACATGCAAAACAATCTTGTTTAAAAAGCTGATCTTTCACGTTTTGTAGTTTCTGGTTTAATACCCGCAAGGACAGGCAAATAATCGGTTGGATTAGGATAAAGGCGTCAAGTAATCAGTTGGATTAGGATAAAGGCGTCCAGTAATTGTCCTTGAGCGTTTATTGACAGGTACATCGATGAGCAGAGTTGTTCGCTTCTACCCTTTCAAACCAAGCAGTACAATATTTTGCCAGAGCATATACCAAGGCCAAACCAGTTGTGCGTAAAACAGAAGAAATGTCTAACCATTTTGTTCTAGCAAATGAGTAGAATTGTTTCAGAAGTTTAGTTCAAGCTGAACTATTTTATACAGATGTTCAAGACTGTTTTAGCAGAACGTCATCAGCATGCATTTTGACCCACGACACAAATATCCTTATTTTCTTATTCTATTTTTCAACCTCTTACTACAAAGTTCATTTGGATACTGAGACTCATTCATGTCATCACTTCCAAGTAGCAGAAAAATGAGTGAATAATTATTTCAGACGCTATTGGCCGCGATTGCTATGGTGTCACATATCTGTTTGAAATTTCATAAGGTAATAAATCGAGTAAGTTTGATGTTGCTTTGATGCGCAATGAGGAAAGTCTCTCTGCTGTATTAAAGAAGGAGAAAAACAAAAAGAAGAATAAACGATGCGTATAGAATTCTGCTAAGAACAGCAGATAACATTAAGATGAATTTGAAGGAGTGCTTTGAGTAGCTTTATTTCAAGAAAGCAAAACCTATTAGAATATGGTTGGATGTAGTGGAAACGGTAGATAATAGCAGCTTGGGACCAGACATTTTTAACAATAAAATTGACAAGGCAATATTAGATCTGAAATCAAGGAAAGCCGTAGGAGCTGACAAAATATCAGCAGAGCTGATTCAAGTGGTTGGAATGTAGAACTGCCCTGGCGGACATTGGTAAACACATGTACAAAAATGAAAATTGGCCCGAAGTCATCTTTAAAAACATTATAATTTTATTCAAAAAGGAAGTATACACAGTCAAATGTAAAAAACAGCAACAATCAAGTCCGTATATCATGTGCTGTTAAAATATTGTTGAAGGTTTTAACGCAAAAACTGGAAGCTAAATTTGACTTTTGCATTAGTGAAGACCAATTTGGCTATTAAAATAGAAGAGAGAATAAGCAGGAGACTGGCGGAATGAGAATATTGGGCGAAAATGGCAGTGAATACAATTAGAATATATCAATTTGTTTTGTAGATTTTAGAAAGGCTTTCGATCTAGGGCAATGTGACAGATTACATATTTTGAAAAGTCAAAAATAACTAGAGTTGTTGTCCTCTCTTTACCAGTATCTTGCAAAGTCTTAGATTGATAAAACTCTCAGTTTTGTCTTGTCGTTCATAACTGCCAATGTGAAAATAACCTTGTGAGCTTTGTTGTAATTGTCACTCTAAAGCCATACTACGTGATCTTTAGACAAATTATTTCTGACAATCCAAGATGATCGAAAATGTTTGTTGAACTTCCTATGCAAACTTGGATCCCCATTAAAAGATGCTTTAACTCTTGGATGCGTGGGAGAGTGCTTAAAAAGAGGTTCTTTTAAAGCTGAGATTATAAGCGCTTTTGCTTCGGCTGATTACTACAAAAATAATAATATATCACAAATATCTTTCAATTTATCTCATTTTATTTTAAACTGCATACACAAAAAATCTGTATTTTAATTGAATAGGTCACTTTGGCCATGCATCTGAATGCGTGCAATGTCCCAGAACCTCGGAATAAGGGTCACATTTAAATGGCTTATCTAGATAAACAGGAGCTAGCCGCAAGAATTTTTGTAGTCATCAAAAAGAATGCTTAGAGTGAAATTGCATACGAATAACATCAATTTAGCCATTGCGACATGGAGTAACCCGACCTTTTACTGAAATATCAGTGTTTACTTTTGTTGTCACCTGGAGACGTCAAGCAAAAAGTAACATCCTGCGCAGCTACAATTAGGTAGCTGGTTAATGCATGCTAAATGCGTGGCAGCTACTACTCATTGTACGTTTCCTGCCGCTATTATACATTTTGCCGTCGAGTTTTTTGTACCCGCCTGTTGTCGCAGCACTCCTTCTTGTTTGAATCATAGAACCACTGGCTATGCCTTGCATACTGCTTCCACATGCCTGCGTCTTACTTCATCAGGCAACCTACCCATTTTTCAGGCATTCAACCAAAATCAAACTTCGTCTCAAAAAGATCACATTATTTCTCGTCAACCGAGCATTTGAGTCACGTCATCTGCTTCATCGCAAAAGCGCCAGCCACAATGCTGGAAAAGTAACCCAACAATCTAAATCAGTTTGCACTGGTTGCACAAAACTTTTACGTATTTCAATATAGCCAGCTGGATGGATGATGTATCGAAAAAGCTGTGACGAGAAAATGCCTCACAGCTTCGATGATTAATTCGTGATGCCAAATTTCAATCTGCAGGTGCGGGTTTAAACTGGCAAAGTTTGTTTCGGCTCGAATCTTTATGAAAAGGGTTTGATTTTTCTCTGCGACCTGCCTGTACAATTTAGTGGAACAAACGGTAGGACACTTTGTCAACGGCTACCCGGTCTGTGATGTTTTTTGTGAGGCACTTGCTCTAATACAGGGGTCAGCAGCCTGTGGCTGCTTGATATTTTAAGTGCGTTTTCATTTGGCTTTGAAAAATCTATATTGCAATTGTCACGAATAAGTAAATTTGCGTTGAAAGAATAGTTTTTGTATAAATATAGTTGCTGTAATCTGTTGTTTTATTTTGCCGTGATTATTTTATTTATAAATCTGACTTGTCAGAAGCCCTAATTGCTAAACTGTTTTGGAAAAAAGACCTTTTTTCTTTTGTATTTAGTAATAGATTTGTAACTCACACACCTCTTCTGACGTCACAATGGTTGACAACGTGACCAAGTTTCAGTGTATTCTAGTAAATTTTGTTTCTTGTCGAAAATTTTTTTTGTCGATTTCGTAATTTATTGTCGGTGTTTTTTCTGTGTCACGTGATGTTTTAGCATTTTCCAGAAGATCGTCTTTTTGTATATAAGGTGGCGAGATTTTTACGATTATGAGAGAGTAGTTTAATAGAGTGTAGTAAAAAGGTGTTGTTTTGTGATGATTGTTGTGACAGGAATCAAGTGATTATTTTGGTGGTTTTAGTTTTGGTTAGTCTTTGATATTTACATATGAAAGTGCTTTAGTTTCTGTATTTGACAAGCGAAGGAATTCGAAGTTTTAAAGTGGTTTATGAATACATTTGTTTTGTTCTTGATCGAGAAGGGCGTGGGTTAAAGTATCTTAGTGGAAGCCAATCTTTTCCTAGCTATTAAGTTGCAACCAGACTTAATTATTTGAGCGCTACTACAAGTCGCCTCAATTTTAAGAAGTAAATTCAAGATTGAGATAGAACAAAAATTCCATTGAAACGCGACAGCAATATAATTCTTTTTGTATGTTCTTACGTGCCCAAGTGATTTGGCCTTATCTCCTCTGAAACTTATGGCGTATAACCATGTTATACAACTTGTCACAATCGATCACGTTACAGGGTTAAGGGTCATATGAAAATTTGTAATTTTTTGCGGACGAACCCAGATTTACAAGCGCATTACACAAAATTTATAAGCAGAAGTCCAATCAACCAGGCAAAATAAAGATAGGTGCAGAATTTTTGAAAATACTTTTCTTTCGTTGTTTAAGGTTCGGACGCACGTTACTAAAATAATCCACTATTTCAGAACATTTGGAAGTAATTATTGCAAATCTGAAGTATCGACTCGTGATTCGGAGCAATAAAGCACACAAGTTTGAAATCAAAGCTAATACTGCGTCACGTCTTTATGGAACATATAAAAAAATGAATGCATTTACTCAACAAGGTTGCATTCCACCCACATGTCTTGCTAGTGGAGGCGTAGGTGTTTTGGGCCTTCAAATCTTTAAAATCCGGTCAACAAATAAAGGCATAAAAACATTTTGAAAAAAAAATAATCACATTCAAAAACCTGATCTTAAAAAATTTATTTCCTTTTACTTTTGGCCAAGTCCAGTTATATTCTAATATTGATCTCTAAATAAATGCCATTTAACCAAGTTTATATTTTTCGCACCCCCAAAATTTGCTTCTGGTCATTGCATTCCACCCAGTTTAATGAACAAATTAAACAAATGAAACAAACCACGTTTCCACAAATCAAATGAGATTAACTAATTGCTGCAATGTAGCACATTTCGCTCTGCAATCAGTTTCTCGGTGAAGCCAGATAGGGTTTGCTGGATGTCAACGCCGCCCTGGAAAAACAGCGAGCCGACAAAGTGACGCTGATACGCCTCGCTGACAGCACGTGTAAGATCAAGAGCAATATGTTCTATCGCCAGTGAAAGGTTGCATTGCGCTACTCAATGGAATGCCTAATGTGAACAGAAGCAGGTATTTTCGCGATAGGCGTCCTTAAACTTTACAAATTTTTATCCGTTGAATTAAGCAAATGTTTGAAGTGAAAGTAAATTGACATTGCAAAAGAGAGCCAAGATAATTGATGTGCATTTTCACCATTAAGTTATTAAATATTAGGCCTAATATTTACAACTTTTTCGTAACTATAGGCGTATTTGTATGCGCTAACGCCTCTTCCTAGGCGCATGTTGCTTGGTCCTGGTAAACACAAAGCCAGGAAAGAGCAAACTAACTTGAAATCAAGCACTCCCGTTTAAGTTATTGCAATAGCAGCGCCCCCATCAGTAATGTAGAGGTTAAGAATAGGGGTTCAGCTGGCTTCATCCAATTGATATTTGTGAAAACAGTAATAAAAAGTTAATGTGTTGTTGACATAGCCAATTGTTGTTCCAATATCAAAAGTACCGTCTTTATAACAAAATCGTTTGAGCTCAAAAAACACAATCTAAGGGATTGTGTAGAGCCGCTATATGTTTATCTAAGTTTCTGGAGTTTCTGGTTACGTTTTGCTTACCCTGCTTGGTACTTTGGAATTTAACGTAATCACAATTGAAACAGCCAACAATTTCAAGAATTTATATTTGTTCATTTTATAAATTGCATGCAAGCATAATTTTAAAGTGAGAAGTGGAGGGGGGCGTCAATGCAATTGATATGTATTTTCAAATATAACCTATTAAATATTAGAGTTGCTACTTATAACTTTTTCGTAATTGTAGCCTATGCCTATTTGCAGGGTGGGATAAATGAGATAATTTTTTAGAGACCTGTGTTTTCTATGGCCATATTGGATGCTGAGTTCAAATCCGTTGGAATTTTTGACCTATGACCTCATCTGACCCCTTAAATTGCTAATATATTTAAAATGGCGGCTAAAATCAAGATTTTTGGGAGTTTTTTCAGCATAGCTTAGAAATATATCGTGTAATATGTCTATATATATGTTTTTTGGGTCGTAGATTACAAAAATGACACTTTTGTGGGGCTCTCGTGCACGTGTGGCTTTCTATGTCGTATTCTTATTGATTTTTGCTTGTTATGTAGCCATATTTGTAATATTTGATGCTTATATTGCCTTACTCTGATCCTACTTATTTCAGATACATTACTTGTAAAGTGGTACTTAGACATGTAAAGTGGGCTAACTTGCTTTTAGACCTATTTGTTTTACAGCATTAGAGCGGAAAATTTGGTGTTGTGTGAGGTATTAATGTATCTAATGATTTGTGCGCTTTCAAATAGATAAATTTAAATATGGCTGAATCCAAAAAAGATACTCGAAGCAGCATCACTACTGTAAAATTACAACTGAAAGAATACAAAGCGATAGACATTTACGACACTAAATCGAAACTACCGTCTGGACAGTACTTACTTGAACGTATGATACATTTATGCCAATCTGTTTCTGAAGGAGAAAAACAAATCAGTAAGAATGATGCTAGTAAGACTGTCGCATTTGCAATAATACGTAGTGATTGGATATCAAAGAACGTCTACCCATTAACTGAGCGTGCGGTGGCGAAAAGAATTAGGGACGATTATGAAACGTTAATGGCGCCAGTAAGATACGAGCGCACAAGTCACAAAAAAGATGATAAGTGGACTGAGAAAGCTAGAAACTTCAATGATGCTATGTGTGCTCATGCGTATGATATTAGAACTAAGAATATAGATTTTCAGAGGAGCCTGGAAGCAGAGACTGGAGTGAAAATGACAGATGAATGATAAGAATTTTTATTTTGACAACTGCTATGGTGATTACGTAGCAATATCCACACCTACTGTCCCGAAAGCCTGGACTAGAAAAAAGAAAAGAGAAGAAACTAGGAATCTGTCAGCTGAAAGAAAGAGAATGAAGATGGATGAGCTGAGAGATGCTGAAAGTCTTTGATATGAGCCTGATGTTGAAGATTCTATTGATTATGACCAAGACGACCATGATGTACATGACGAACCTTTTATATCCACCAAGGTAATACCGACCACACCAACTAGTTCTAGACAGACAAGAAGCAATCCAGTGACTCCGTCTTCAGTCTCTCATGATGATAAAGCTGAACTCAAATACTTTCCTGACGTTAAAATCAGAACAGGAAGAAGGACTCTGAACGAAGCTTTGGTTAGGTGTATAGTGCAATGTGTGTCGGAATTTAAAGTTAGTCAAGCAGATATTTCTGGCATTATAGTTTGCTCAGCAAATACGATATTTGGTCAGAATTGGCAGATATCATCTGATAAAAACGTTGATGAGGACGATGAGGCTAATCAAAGTGATGATGATTCTGGAGGTGAAAACACAGCTACTAGTAGTACTACCCTGATACGAAAGCGAAAAAGCGTTGGTGATTTAACATATATCTTCCCCAGTAAACGATGCATCTCAATGTATCTGCAAGATGCGTATCTTCTTAGTATGAAACATGTTGCGTCCTACTCAACGAATCAAGGCTACAATGCCATAACAGTTGGGTTGGACGATACGACAAAAACCGCCGGCCATAAAATGTACGACATAAAAGCTGATCATATAACAGTACATGGACCAGCAGGTAAAAACCTCTCACTACTGGTTTTATGGAAAACATATCGCATTCTGGAGAAGATAGTGCTGCTACATATGAAGAGAAACTTAAACTCTTGGCAATTTTGGGTGACTCTACACTTGATGAAATAAAAAACGAAGTTGATTTTTGAATGAGTGACAGAGCGGGAGATAACGAAACGTTTAGAGAAAGTATGGCTATTCCAGAGTCTAAAACTCTTAAATGCTGTGCTCATATAACACTTGGTGTTGATAACGCGTGTGATAAAGTGCTCAGGGAGGCCGAACAGAGAATAGGCGTTCATAACCTGATAAGTGTGAAAGTCGGAGAAAAAGCTTTCACTTCATCCGGTTCTTCTATCCACAGCCTTGGTGAGATAGCTTTATCGAAGTTGTTGAGTCCAAGTCATGCAGCCCACAGTGTTTCGTTGTACTCTGAATTTGTTGAATGGATGGAGCAAAAAGGTATTGAGAGACAAGGTTTCAAGGGCTTTACAGCAAACAGGTTCGATCGTATAGCTCAGATAGCAAATCAATTCCTAAAAATGAAAGATCAGGTCCTAAAATTTTTTGATTCTGTGGTAGATATTAACTCGAATAAATTGGTCCTGGCTGTGTCCGTTTATATTCAAAGTGACTGGTTCAGTTTGTGCTGCGAACTTTATAGGAAAATCGCTGATCTAGTAATTTTTCCCCTAATGAACCTGCTAGGAATTGATGAGAGAGGGAAAAATCTCAAGAATGTCAGAGACTGGTATGGTGTGTGAAATTTCTTTAAGCTGAAACTACCCGAAATTAATGACCTATGTGAACAACTAAAATCTGGTAACGGTAAAGATCGTCTGTACTCTGCCATGTTTAAAGAAACGTCAGAAACTTTAAGGCGCCAGCTGTCAGCCATCCCATTTTTCTACGACATTCTGGAACATGATGAAGCGCAAAACGACGAACTACCAGATCCGAATAAACTAACTTATGCTCCATTAACTAATCTAGGCTGCGAGAGCGAGTTTGCTTGGTTTGATAATCGCGTAAAAATTAGCGGTGGGACAGAATCGGTCCAATCAATATCCAGGTAAAGGGTGACCTGTACCAATGCACTCCTTGTAGATTCATCATTCGACAACTTAAGTGATAAAGAAAAATTGGATAGTTGGAAGTGGGCGAGAACCTCCGAAAAAAGCTCAGAAGTAAAGAAGCTAGAGAGAGATTTCTTGGCCACTGTGAAGATGTCAAAAAACTTGTTCTCGCTAAGAAAAAAGAACTAAAAAGAAAGAAAAATCTAAGGTTATTGCAAACTATAGACATTTGTAAACAACATGGAGGGACTTTGACTGACAATAACTTGGAGTTGGTTGAATCGTTGTCTGAAAAACAACCGATCTCTAAAATTATGTTCCTGCGGCTCACCGTAGCGCCAAATATTCGTCAACAGAGTCGTGTCAAGGGCTCTAATACTGGAAAATTTCGTGTCGAAAAATTTACTGCTGAAGAACTTCGTACAAGCATCAGAAACGCAATAAAACCAGAAGATGAGGTTGATAAAAATGTTGACGGACTTCTCCTGAAAATTTTCACTTGAAAATTTGTTATTATATTGGTACTTTTTGGCTTAGTCAATGTAATCTCAGTGCTTTGACGATATATAAATATCCTATGTGTCAGATATCGATAAATTTAGTAGATATTTTAGAGCAAATTTTCATAAACATCGTCAATAGTGCATGTGAGCATCACGAAAGTTTCATTTTCGTAATCTACGACCCAAAAAACATATATGTAGACATATTACACGATATATTTCTAAGTTACACTGAAAAAACTCCAAAAATCTTGACTTTAGCGGTCATTTTGAATAAATTAGCATTTTAAGGAGTCAGATGAGGCCATAGGTCAAAAATTCCAACGGATTCGAACTCAGCATTCAAAATGGCCATAGAAAACGCTAAGCTTGTCCGAAAGTTTTGCAAAAGCTTGTCATTTACCCCATCCTACTATTTGTACAATCTAAAGCGTTTCACTGCGCGCATGTTATTTGGTCCAGTATAAACGCAGCCAGAGAAAGAGCAAACTAACCCGAAGTGATGCATCTAGAGTTAACTTATCACAATAGCCGTGGGGGCCCGCTTTACCAAAATGGAATTGAAATTGCTTCAACATTTAGACGATATTGTAGCACGACGTACTACTTTGTTGTTTCGTTTCTGTTGTTCCACCTAAGTAGTTTTTATGCACTACTAATTTCCACTGATCACTACTTATTGTAACACTTAATTTGAATGTAATGCCAACGTGTCAGTTAGAGCAAGTGCACTTTGGCGTACAGCCGTGGCTTGGAGTGGGGGCGAACTTAAGTTTTGTGTTGTAAGATTTGTAAATTTTGTTTTTATTCTATGTAGCCTATTAATCTTTTATTTTGCATTCGTTGGAAATGACTAAAATGAATAATTGCATGAGTTATCATCATGAATAAATTGCCATATATTTTGTAAAATATTCATCGTCAAAATTAGAGTAAGGAAGAACCGCAAGCTTCAACATACAAGAGGCTGAGCGAACGCAGTTGTTGCTACAATATGAAGATCGTCACTATTATTTCGTCGCTAAAAATGAAACAGAGCCATTTTTAACCCTCTTTTTGTAGGAAATTATCAATTTATCGCTTTCATTTTAAAAATTTTTAGAGACTTCATTTTCAGATGAATCTTTTTGAAATTTTGTTAGATAATGCCAACGAGCCATGCTTTTGAGGAAGAATGATCAAAATGTACCACAAGACTTTTTTCTGGAATTTGCAATTTTGAAATATTTTTTCTAGAAATTTCAAATCTGAGATGTCCAGCAAACAAAATTTTGAGTGTTTTTGACACATAGGCTACATTTAGAATGCTTAGAAGCTTCATTTTATGAACCTTTTTGCAAATTTATGTAAACAATGCAAAAGAAGCATGCTTGCAAGGATAACAGTTAAAATGAACCAAGAAACTAACTTTTTGTAAACATTGCAAGTTTCATAGATCTAGTAAGAAAATGTTTCAACTAAAAATGGAAAATGATGTATGGCAAGGTATTTTTGATCAGCCATTATAATTTAATTCTTAGCCCTAACTACAAAAGTTATTGTCACATATCGATAAAAAGCAAATTTCTCAAGCTTTCAAATGACACTAATTCTTAACACTTTGTGACAAGCTTTATATATCAAACTTATTTGTTTTTTCTCAGCTTACCATCTTTTGGACAGGCAAAAAATTAAACCACAGATCTTACGGTTTAATTTTTTTTAGCATAAAATCAAAGAATAAAGATACTTTTCATATATTATCAAAATTTTTGTAAAATTACCTTTAACTTGTTAAGTAATTTTTTTAAATCGCTTGAAAAATGAGGTTACATATTAGTTTTTCCGAAAAATGATTTCGTAAAACTTTTGAAAATTTTGCAAAAGTCATCATGTGATAATCTCTGGTTACGAAAAACTAGGTTAATCGTACCACACGGCATAATGACTTCACAGAGCGAGTTGGAAGCTTGCAGAAAAATGGAAGCATGTCTAGAAAAGATTAAGTGTTTAAATAAAGAATCCGTTGTTGCATTGTCAATTGAGCTTTAATTGTTGTGGAGTTGTTTTCATCAAAAGCACCTCGGTGATATCTCCCAAAAAATTTTGATCGCTTTCTACGATCAGAGATTGCTAAGAAAATACAGAAAATATACTGCGCAATCAAGCGTTAGCTAAGACGTCATTTCGACCACAAAAAGATGAAGCTGTTTGTACGTTAGTAAGTTGAGAGGTGGCTTTCGTTTGTGCAAACAGTGGTTTTCCTCGCTTAGGAAATGCAACTTTTAAAAAATGATCATTGATTATGACGTCATCGTGACTTGACGATCTCCTGTTTGACACTCATCTCAGAATGGTTATCAATCGTGCCAAGTTTGATGTATGTACGTCCAGTAGTTTTGGAGTAATTAAAACACAAACGTAGACAGGGTTGCGCTTTATAGCATTGATTAATACGAGTAACCGTATTGGCCCCTAGCTGTCCTCGAATTACGTTTTTGCAAATATTTTTATCGAATGTAGAGCCAAAGTTACTTGTCGAACATACAAGCCCACATCTGCTGATAGTATAAAAATATTTTAGCTTTGTAACACAATTTGTGTCAAAGATATGGTGATTTTATGAGAAATTGGTATTGGTTGCTCTAGAAACGCCTTATCCGACCGCAAGACATCATATTTTTGAACAGTTTTTTTTTCATATTCTATACAATTAGTCACCTAGAATTTTCTGGAAAGTTTAAGAAACATCTAAAACCTTGCTTAGTTAATTCTAGACTGCTTTACAGGCAAGTAATAGTTAGAGTTTGGTTTTGGAGTAGAACCAAGTGATTTATCGTATGTTGTTGGGGTGCACGGTTTGCAGAGAACCGCTAGCGCTACAGCTTCCAAAACCCTATCAAAAAAGCAAATTAACAAGCGGGATGATGTAATTTTTCTATGTATATCAAGTCAACTTTTAGTGTTTTGTTGTGCCTTAGCATGAGTTGCGGTGATTTTTTTCCTGTATTGCTGTACTTTTTTCTGTGATGTTATAAATTTTCCTTGGTTGTTATGCCTTTTCCTAAGATGTTGTGCTCCTTTTTGTGTTTTTATGACGTTTCCTGTGTTATTTTGCTTTATTTCTGTTGCTATGCCTTTTTTATGAGATATGAATAGTCAATACAACTTGTCCTGCCTAGCCGACTAGTGGTAGAAGACAGAATATCTCTTTACGCTCATAGATAGATAGAGCAGTTGTCGACAAAGCTGCCAAAACCGGTGTCTTGAAAGACAACAGGTTGTGAAGCTCTTATCAGTAAAACGTATAGCAGATTTTAACAGGTATTTGTAGTCTTCTCCAACAAGATATCATGAGATGGGAGCCATGGTTGCTGATTTCGATTCTCGTTCACGAAGGTGCTCTGAAACAATCTAACAGATCGAAACAGGCGTCGGCATCTGTCATGCGTTTTTATAAGTTGTTTATCTCTGTGTTGTATGCCATTTTAAGTGTGTTAGTGTTTTTCTATGCTTTCATGTCTTTTTCTGAATCCCTTACCGTTTTTTGGTTTGTTTCTTCTTTTGCTGTTCTTTTTTCTCAAAAAAAACGCAAGTGTTCGACAAAACATTATTTATCATTTTTGAGGTGGTTCAATTTCTTCAGCTCGATTTCTTGAATAGGTCATGATCTTAGCTGCAAGCTGTTGTCAGTTTGTTTTCACCATCCTGGAGAACCTCAAATGAATATACTTACTTGTAATCTTCAATGTTTGTCCAGTGACTGTCAAAAAAGTGCAGCTCCATGGGTTCAGAAATTCTTATCAATGGATGAGGTTCAAGGAAGTGGAGCAACGCATGAGTCCCACACTTGGCCACCCCTATTCCAAGAAAGTCTGGAAATCGTTTCGATTTTTTCTGTAAAAATTGCAATTTCTGTCATTAGAGGAATTCATTTTGTATTAAATAACCAAAAAATAGCACAATAGGCCTAAGTGACTAATGCTATAAAACTGAATTTGACGAGCAATTTTTCTCTCCAATAAGGCATCTAATCAACTGACATTTACGCAGTTTCTTCCAAAATAAAGTTTTTAATTGGAGATTATTGCTTTTTCGAAGTTAGCATATTTGTTTGGAACGGAATAGACGTGGGTCGAATTCTTGGCAAACCATTTCAATGACTTGAAAAATGCATTCACAAACTTTTTATTTGACTTTCATTGTTACATCGTTTGGTGTATTTTCCAGAATAGTTCTAAATCCAGCAGAGGTGTTTAAAGTAGCACAAAAATTTACTCAAAAAATGTATAAATACATATTTGATAGAATATTCAAAAAAAAGAGAAAAGTAGATGTTTTTAAATGAGTAAAAGTAAAAAATTAGTCAAAATTTAAACTACTCATGTAGTAACTGTAAAAAGTAGTTTCCTGTTTTAGTTGTTTTGTTTTTGATCCATCTGTTTAATCATAAATCTAGGGTTTACGAGTTGGAATAATTGTTCATTTCGAAGGCAGGAAAGTACAAAGAATAATGTCGTGGCTTGTTGGCATCAGCAAAGATTTCTTGTGAAAAATCCTTCAATACGATCACAAAAAAAGTTGTGCACCCCCGTTATAAAAGGTGCAAGCATCTAATTAATTTAGCAAGCGGTTTCCTTCTAGGCCTATTTAATTTGATTTTTTAATTGCTGTGCAATGCTTTTGCAAGAATATTTATTGTTTTATAATAATCAAAGTCATCGCAACGCGTAACGCCTTGATGAAACGTAGTTTGTTTTACTTTCACTTTTTCATAAAAAAAAGAAAACTTTAATTCTAATGTTAATATTTGAAATTTAACTACAGAGGCGAGGCCAGTTAAAAATTTTTAGAAGAAATAGCGGGAAAATGTTTGTGATATATATTTTTGTCTTTCGGTTACAAAAAAGTTTTTTCGGCTGTGCTAAAACATTAATGTGTATATAGGAGCTTCAAAGTTACCAGTAGGATACTGCTTGAATTAAGTATTTTTACCACTACCATTATGCAATACATCAAACGAGGAGATTTGCAGTGATGTGCAACAAGGCAGTGATCTTGTGAGATTCGAATTCAAGATCATTGTCATTACAAACAGCGCTCCTACTCATTCGAGCACATTGTTGACGCTCAGTACCAGCTGTTTTCAAAAATCAACTCAAAAAACATCCCAATATATTAGGAAACACAAAATAAAATTTGTAAAAAATGAAATGTGAACTGGAGGCATTTTTTTGGCAGCATACCGCACTCCAGTTTATTAAGCATTCGCAAAAGTCCTATTGGTTGATTGTGCAGGATAGCTGATTATACTGGTATCTCATTATCCATATGAGGTCGAACAAAACAAATGTTATGTTTTAAATTGTTACAATGCAACATGATTGTATGTTTTACGTTTCTGAACAGATTACTTAGTGGAGTTATGCCAAAATAACTAGCTCTGTATCAAAAAGAAAACTTTTAAGTTTGTTCATAAATTTGCGGCTTTCATAGCACAAGTTAGTAAGCAGTCAAATTTTTGAAGGTTATTCGATGAAATGTGCTCCCTACTCAGCAAAAACGTCGTAGTTCTAAATTGAACACAAACATTGTAATACAATATTTTGAATTGAAAAACCAGACAGGATAGTTGACTCACTGACTGTAATCCTAGTAGATTCAGAAAGTCAGCTAAACTCTATTTGATGAACGTTTTCCAAAAATCTAAAAATTCTTGTAGATTAATTTTTACTGGTAAACTTGAGTTGATATATTTTAAAACTAAACAAATTATATGTGTATCGATATTTTTGAGCAAAGTGCAGCTAAGCGTTTTGTTGTCGATCAAACAACATTTCTTTAATATTCAAATACTAAAAATTTTTCGTGCAGTTTTTGCGGTCACCTGGCACGGGACATTTTTCATCACATCTTTCATGTCGTGTACGGCAGAGGATTCCTTACGTCACACTCAATTCGGCAAGATTGTTTTTGGCCTAAACTGCACGACTCGTTTTCAAATCTATAACTTCAAGGACTCCAGTCACACCCCCGATCTGGAAGAAAGGGTCAAGTAACCACAACAACACCATGACGACTTTCTCTAAAACGGTGTCCCGACAATTCAATGTACGTAAGGTTACGGTTTAAATTTGACTTTGAATTTTCGACTTTTTGAATTTTCGACTTTTTGAATTTGTGACTTTGAATTTCCGACTTTGCATTGTTGCAGAACCACCAAAAACAGATTTTTGGCATAAACGGATCGATTCAAGCTAGTATTTCAACACGAGTTGATAGCAAGACATTTTGTAATGAAGGAGAACCCCGGTTTGATGGCCAAACTATATTGATAAAAAAGTGACATCACTTTGATATTTCTTCTCTAGCAAGTGGTGTCAATAACGACGACTGCAACATTTGGTATGCAATATGAAAACGACTTTGCATTATCGCGCAAGTCGTCTAAGCTTCTTCTTCGTATGGGCATGATCTTCCAAGATCTTCTTTCTTAATAGCTGAGTACTGATGATCTGGCTGCGGATCAGTAGTTTTCTAATATAATATTTCTTCGGCCTTTTCCAATAATGCCACAGATAAAGACAACGCAAATGAAAAGCGATATTACTGATTCTAGTTCATAATTAACCTACTCCAAACAATTATCACCTACGGGCAAAAGAAAATATAAAATATCAAAGCAAACAACTAAAAAATAACAAAAAAAGAACAAATAAAACGTTTGCAAAAGCCAAATTTGCCCAACCAATTGCATTGAAGGTATCTGCTCCTTATTATATGTTGCTGTTGCAATTAGAGAGCAATATAATCTAAAGATATCTCTGACTGCGACTTCATCTCCGACATATGTAAAGGCAGTTTAGTAACCAGCAAATACAGAAAACAAAACGCATGTAGTCTTCTTGCGAGTTCAGAAATATAGTGGCCCTGCAGAAAAAAGATCTGCCACGTGTAGATTTTGTAATAGTTATCTCATCTTGACTAAGCACTACAGAGAAGAAGATTACTTTATTTGCCAACTTTTTTCACTCGTTTTCAGTCAGATATCACAGAAAGAGCAAAGTTGCAATTGAGAAATTTTCTGTCAAGATCCATGAGGCCTGCTGTTTCAAGAAGGATTACAAACCCGGGATATTTAAGAATGACGTGATTCAGGACTTCTTCCTTCAAGTCGCACTCGCTAGGTGCAAGTGACACAACCCCCATTTATGTTGTTGAAACGTCACCAGTTCCAAGACAGTTGAGTAGGTTTAGGCTAGTCTTGTTAAGTGTATTTTCGGGAGCAATGGTCCAGCTTTGGAAATAAAGCAGTGGATTCTGGAGCAGTTATTCCATAACCTCATTCCACGCATGATCTTTCGCTCTCTCGCATCTCTCTTTTAACGTAGACGTGCTTCATACGCTTTAAAAAAACTGCACAAGCAAATTGTAGTGGAATAAAACTTTCTCATTGCTTTTCAAAACGAGTTTACTGTTCTACAATAAGAGTCAATTAATCTTTAAATTTGATTTAGTCGACTCAAATTAGTGGCAGCTTTAGAACTTCTCAAACCAACAATTGCAGACACACTATCTCATGGAAATCAACCCTGGAGTTTGGAAAAAACTTTTTTATTTACTGCCAAATTTTCGGCTTAGCAGAGATAATAGTTTTGAAGTTAAATGCACGCAGGTCTAAGGGACCAACTTTTCCTGACCTCTTCCATTTACTTAAGAAAAGTTATAAGAACTAAATCGCGATATCTCTTACTCAATTAACTTCACTAAAAATAGAAACAGAAAAAATGAAACTAGTTAAATAAGGTCGTCACTAAAAAATCTAGTAAAGTAGTTTACCAAGTAGAATTACTTTGTTACTGACCACTTCTGGAACCCTGACCAAAACATTAAGTGCTTTGTCTTTACAACCACTGTAGGGCACGATTTCAACCATCGAGTTGTTGATGTTTTAATATTTATCAAATTGAAATGAATATCATGGAGCTTTATTACACTTTTGAGTAGGGCTGTATCGGATATCCGATATCTGGTACTATTTGGTGTTTTTTCAAATATCTGGTATCAGGCCGAAAAGCCTAGTAAGTGCTATCCGACCTGTTACCACATAAAAACTAGTAAAACTTTTTTTCACTTGCACTTTATATTTTGGTGATCAGCACTACGTTAAATATAGCTTTGGCCCTTAACCTAATCGGATCTATAAGAAATTCATAGGGGAAAGGTCTGTAACATATTTCATTACCCCTCCATCTTTAACAAGCCTGTGAATGGGACTTGACTTTTCACTAAATATTTATTCCGGATTGCCATTAAATAAACAAACTAGTTTCATGGAAAACCATTCTGATTGACGAAAATGGATTTTAAAATTGTTTTGAGACATTTTGGTTCCAGCTTGAAACTATTCTTTTGTAAATAGGTGACACAAACTTCTGCACGCCCATGGTTTAGACCAGAGTTTCTCAATCTTTCTGACACATAGCCCATTTTCAAATTAACAGAAGTAGTGGTTCTGTTTCGATGTGCTTTGTGCAATTTCAATGATGTTATCTTTATCAATTAAAATTAAAATAACAAGCCGTGGCCCACCCGACTTCTGTGCTGTGGCCCACTAATAGGCCATGGCCCACTGATTGAGAACCATTGCTTTAGACTAGTGGTTCTTAACGGGATCCCCAGTGAAAAATCTGGGGTTTCCCAAAAGGAATGCCAAACAGTATTCTTTTAACCCTTAAATGCACAAACAACTTCGACCACCACTTTGACCAGTAACAGTGGTTTTGCAACAACATTCTGCCAATAGTCAAACGTAGTCAGTATCACATCGTTCTAGTGCTGAACAAATTCTTTGTTTTAGTCTGAGGCAATAGGCCTTCATGTTTGGTTGTTACTACATATTATAATGCAATAGACTAGAGTAAAAAAAACAGTTCCACTACTACACCTGTTTCAAAGTTTTGTAATGAAAAAACTGACGTTTTTCGCTTCCAGATTTAAAAATTGGTTCGGTGGGTAGAACTATGAAGTGGTGAGTCTTTTATCAAGAATACAGTTATGTAAGCTGAGACAATAGCATTGAAGAAGTAGTTGAAAACTGACGGCTGTAGCTA
This sequence comes from Trididemnum clinides, assembly GCA_963675345.1. Lineage (NCBI taxonomy): Eukaryota > Metazoa > Chordata > Ascidiacea > Aplousobranchia > Didemnidae > Trididemnum > Trididemnum clinides. The sequence continues at coordinate 24,882,480 of OY776304.1, read as the reverse complement.
AGGTGATTTTGGTGCGAATGATGCAACTAACGCATTTGGAGAAGCATGTGATCATCCAATAGTTGTTTCTGCATTGAGGGTCAAATATTAAATCCCTAGCAATGAGAAATAAAGTTTAATAAAGCATTTGAGGATTGTAGTAAAAAGTTGCAGTTGCAGCACTTTCTCTTCTAGCTTTACTCACAATCCCACTTTCTGCGTGAAAGGAAGAAATAGAAAGCTTTTGGTACTGCTGATTACCAGAATGTCTAATTTTCTCCCACCAGCTTTCTGGTATTTGATAGTCCATTGGCCTGGTTAATTTTACAACTTAAGCATAGAAAAGCGGAGGAAATTCAAGACAACCACTCTGCCTGTTTCCTTTTAGTATTTGCTATACCATTTCTACATTTTACATGCGATTACCACGAAAGTGATTAAGTGCAGAGTGTCCGAAAAGTGAGTGTGCAGTATGGGTACATAAAAATTTAATGTATTTACAGTAAAGTTTATCAGAAAATATTTAGACAATACAATTTTTATTTATTAAAGGCTACATTTGTTTACAATACTACAGTTTGTTTAAAAGAAATACTGGAAATGTCTTCCATTGAAATTAAGATATTTTTGCTCTCGACGCTGCATATTATTGAATACATCTTGGAGGATGTCGGGTACTATCTGTTGGATGCATAGAATAATTGCTGTCTTTAACTCTTCCAGATTGTGGGGATTATTCTCATACACTCGACTTTCATTGCATCTCAGAGGAAATAATCCAAAAGAGTCAAATCCAGAGATCTAGTAGGACAAATTCCACTTGAAATTATGCGGTTAGTAAAGATGCTTTTCAAAAATTTTAGTGATGTACGAGTGTTATGTGCAGTTGCTCCGTCTTGTTTGAACAATTTTTGTTCCAGCTCAGTCTCATTTAGCTGGCTTACAAATGGTTCCGAAATGTGAGTTCGTTGACGTTCTGCGTTGATAGTTTCATTAACAAATATCGGTCCAATAATACGCTTAGGGTCCATTAATTGCGTCACAAAATCAGCTACTGTTAAAAATATTTTCAACTGCACAGTAACTTTTCGGACACCCTTTATAATTTAGCCACTTTTAGTGACTGGCAAGAGAAAGCGAGGACGACCGAAGAAGACCTGGAAGAAGCAAGTGGAAGAGGAGACAGAGAAAGTTGGTTTGAAGAAGGAGGATGCTCTGAGACGAGACAAGTGGAGGGACGGAGTGCGAGAAATTGCAGAAGGAATGGGGTAAATCCGGCCATCTCTGCTAAAGGGAAAACACCGGATAAAAACTGAATAACTACTACTACTACTACTAGTACACTATAAATAATCAAGACTTTTCAGTTAGTCATTATTTTCTCTTCCTTAGGTTACAATCATTTTGATTGCTAATGGCTGCGAAAAGTAAACATAAAATAAGTTTCTGGGACGATTCTTATGTTCAGTATGGTGTCACAAGTTATTGGTTGTGATAAACTTAACAATTTTCAGAGCACATTGTGCTATACCATTTTGAGCAATAATTCGTTAAAGCCTTCAAAGTGAAAGGGGCACAAGGAACTGAAGCATAAAGAGAATACAGACTCAGTTAAAACGTTCAAAGCGAAAATAGCTCGTTATGATATGAGGGGAACGCTCCCTGCATTAGGCTTTTGCAACCTTAGACAACTCAACCACTCCTGCGCGCTTCATATGAAGTTTCTTTGATAATAGCGAAAGCAAAAGCACCTCACACTACTGGTGAGAAACTAATAGGCCCAAGCTCTGTAAAAATGGCACAAGTATTACTAGGCAGAAAAGAAAGCCAAAGAATAGGTTCAGTTCCCTTATCCAATGACACTGTAAATTACAAGATTGCAAATATAGCAAACAAAATTTTGAGTCAGCTTATTGCTCAAATCCAAGTATCCCATATGTCTTTAATTTCATTTTATTTAGCTCTTCTGGTAATGATAACGTTTATTTAAGTTGATACAAGTTCTTACCGAGCATGCAAAAAACTTTAATATCCGTCAACGTTTCGAACAGCTATACAGCTGTTTTTGATTAGGACTAATAATAAACGAAAGCACGAGTGAGGCAATATAAATACTCGTAGTTTGCTACGCGATCGAAAGAAAAAGGCAAAACAAAAAGTTTAAAGGCGAATAATAAACAAATGTAGATTACGTCAAATTATCATAAATTTCAGAATAAAAACAATTTTCTTTATCATTGATTAAATTTTCAGAATTATGAACAAAAAAGATTCAAGAAATCGGCGTTTGGTAAAATCTATTTCAAAGGTTAAAATTTTGCTATGATCCCAGTCAACTCGGTGATCTTTGGTGATGACATGCTTAACCAATGCCGTTTTCTGATTAAAATTGTTGTCATCAACTTTTGCCAGATTTGCTGGCTTTAAATCCCTTTTATGCTCAGCCAATCTTGTTTTGTAAGCCCGTTCAGTTTCCCCAATGTAGATACCAGTGCAATCTCGACAAGGAATCTGGTAAACTACACCAGGTCTAGACGACCTTTCAACGGAGTCTTTTGCCTTTGGTAACATGTCTTTTAAAGTTAAATGCGGTTTGCTACTAACCAAAATTCCTACGTTTCTTAAAATTTTTGACAAAGCCTCAAAGTATCTTGGAACATCAGGCAGCACAACACATGTTTTAATTTCCTTTTTATCCGCTAAAGATAAATTTGTTTTTGTTTTCAAACTTCTAACTGTGCGTTTTAGAAACCATTTGGGATAATCATTCTTTTCTAAAGTTTCCATAATTTTTGAAGTTTCTAATGTTTTATTTGCCCGCTTGGAATTTAATTGTGATTGAGCTCTTTTTTAAAGGACACTTTACCAGTCCTTGCTTCTGACTTTACCAGTCTTAACTAGTAGCGTACGTGAAATTTGTTGAAGGAAATGCGGTTGTGGACAAGTTTTTATTATGTCAAGAGTTGAAGGAGAGAACTAAAGATAAAGACGTCTTTGATCTTGTTATTGCATTTCTTCGTGAAAATCCAATAGCATGGAATAAAGTGGGATCGGTATGCACAGATGGTGCTCCAGCTATAATAGGGCATCAATCCGGTTTTGTAGCCCTAATGAAACAAGTTGCTCTGCATATGGTATCAAATCACTGTGCTATTCATTAATACGCCTTAGCTTGTAAGACACTTCCTCTTGAATTGAAAAGTGTTCTTGATTCTGTAGTAAAGGCTGTTAATTTCTTTCGTGGCAGGGCCATAAATTCCCGATTATTCAAAGCATTTTGCGACGACCTTGGAAAGGAGCATCAATACGTTCTTTTCCACACCGAAGTGCGATGGTTGTTGAGAAAAGTGCTCTCCCGTATTGCAGAACTTGTCACTGAAGTTTCCGTGTTTCTTCGTGAGCATGGGTAAGTGGAACTTGCAACATTATTTGATGACCACAGATTCCAATCGAAAGTCTTTTATTTGGCAGACATCTTTATTCTTTTGAATGAGCTCAGTTATTCTCTGCAGGTAAAAAACAAATCTCAGATAGAGGTTGCAGAGAAGATCTCCGCCTTCTAAAAGAAGATATCTCGAAGGAAAAAGAGTAAGAAACCAGAATTTTGCTATCCTTCTACTGTTGGACAGTAAAATTAATGATCGGGAAACTAACGAATGGCTGATTGTTTGATTGATGATCACATACGCAACCCAAAGAAGAAGATGAAAGATTACTTTCTAATATCTGAACCTTTTTCAGAATGGATTCAACAGCTTTTTAATGTTGAGATGAACGACAATGCGCAGCTCAACCTTCATGAGCGACATATGGAATTGCAAAATTCTCAAGCTGCAAAGACCAGGTTCGGCTCCTCTTCACTGGTGGAATTTCGGTGCAATATGTTGCAAGAATATTCTGAATTAGCAAAGAGAGCTCTGGCGCATTAATTTTATTTCCAACGACATGCCTCTTTGAAGTTGCCATGTCTACTCTTGTTAATATCAAAACTACGCACCGTAATCGCCTTAGAGTTACAAATGACATGAGGATCGCTCTCAGCAATATTAACTCATGTATTGATGAGCTTGTTTTGAAGAGACAAGAACAGAGGTCACACTGACTAATCATTTGTGCTGTGGTTTGCCGGGTAAATTGTGATATTCCACTAACCACTTGCGTTATGCTTTTATAAAGAGTTTTTGTTATTAATCAGAGATCCAGTAGTAAACAACTTATCCGCCTTATCAAAATAGTGTTCGTTCTTTCAACATACACCTCCTTTTCAGGTTGCGCAGACAAGGGATTCCCAAGCCAATATCTTTAGGAGTAGGTGTCCCAGGGACTTGCAAGGTTAAAAACCACTGCTTCAGACAAAACCTTCGCACACAACGTGGCCACAGTGTAGTAGTGTTAAATCCGATTTTTATGTTGGGGCTACAATGTTTTTGATCTTTTAATCATCTTGATTATTTTTCGAAAAAAATCAAAGCAAGTTATATTTTTAGTATAATTTTCAAGTGATAGTTGTTGTATAACTTGCTTTGATTTCTTTAGTTTGCGCTGATTAGTTAATTAAGCGCCTATTTTGAGTTTTTCGTTTTGATTTACATGTTTCGCGCATTGATCAAATTGGTTGTAGTTGCTTAAACTACATTTATTTACTTTAGTTCAGTTTGGCTCACTTCAATACAATTTTATTTATTTTGTTAATAAATGGTTCCATTCTTTGATTACTATTTCAAAAGTCACATTGTCCACCTGAACCATCAAGCAGCCACCGAATCGTCAATCGCCAGCTTTTAAACTAAAAATTGCTGCATTAGGCCTATTTTTTAGTCTGTATACAAAGCTACTTTTAATTTCTTGTTGTGACAAAGCAATAATTCTGCCTTGTGTAGAGTCAGAAAATCTTTGTTATTGCTGTAAATTCGATCGGCAAAACTAAATAGTTGCTCTAAAACGGCAGCAGTTAAATTCATAAAGCCAACACCATATTTGGAAAAAAGAGTTTATGAAGGACTTTTTGAAATGACCGAAGGAGAATTTTTAAACGAGGACATAAAAACAAATCAAAATAACTTTTGAGTGAAATCAAATTTTGCTGATTGTTTTTCTTCATGTCAAGGCTTAATGAGGACAGGATAAGATCTTTCCTCACCAAATACAAAGTGATTTAGAGTCTGCCAAAAGGGCCCAGTTTTTCAGTCAGCAGTCGACTAACGTGTCGTTGCTGTCAGTGACCTATTTAAGACAGATAAAGGAAGATGGTCCTCTCAAACGATGTGAGAGCAGCTAAAAACAGGAGATGAGAATTGTCTTCATGTCTATTTGGAGACCAAAATGCGCAAAGTTCTCGCTTTGATAGACTTGATTTCCTAAAAAAGATCTTCATGTTTGTTAGGAGACAAACGCAAAAATCTGTTTTTAATAAATTGATTTTAAAAAGTTTTTTTTAATCGTTTTTATATAAGCCCGTTGGTTGTGGTCAAAAATTATTATTCTTTGCGTGTGTGACAGTGCAAAAGTAAATATGTCCAACAAGGAAAGGATGACCAAGTGGGACCCAGTCGTTAGGAAGGTCTAGATCACGGGTAGCCAAACCACCGCTGTTTGGGCCTTTAAATGTGACCTTTTGAACTCGCGTTATTTCCATTTGTTATTCATTACTGGCCGGCTTTGCCTGCGTCGCCCGGCAGGACCCCTCCATCAGTAATGTCGGGGTTTAGTATTTCGGTTCAACCGGCTGCACCGGCTTTGCCCATCGGGCTCTTGTGTGAGCAGTAGCGAAAAGTTAATAAATTCTATGCACTTTCACAATTCCTGCACATGAAATCGTGATCATCATATTCTCCCAATCATGACTGGCAATGCTCGCAAAGAATCTTGCCACAAATTATTGTTAACACTTGTAAGGGAGAAGGGATTTAAACACAGCCAAAACCGATGGTAGCGGCGAAACGGTGGTTGCTTTCGCAATTACAGAAATAAACTGTTAAATGGTAAGCCTATTTTTCGATGTGATACTGCCCCTTTTCTATCTACATTTGTGATATTAAGTTCTTTTGGCTGCGCTATTTGTCTCGTCAGCATAGCGACAAAAGCGGCTATGGCTTCACCATATTTTAGTAGGCACACTTCAGGCCATTTTCAAATAAATGTTCTCTCAAAATTCAGATTTAAAAAATGTTATGGCTATGGATTTGTGTTGAATTTTTCCTAAACTTGGAATTTTATTACAATGCTGTAAAGTATAAACATGAATACTTTAACAAGCAGCATATCAGCATGAGAAAAAATCCTTGTTTTACGAGGTGCATTCAATAAGTTTCCAGACTTTTTTGATATGGACACTTTTATTAACCGTACACACAAAAAACTCTAGTCCCCTTCAAAGTATTCTCCTCCGACATCAATGCACTTGTTGTACCGTTCCAACAACTTCTGTAAAGCCCCCTGGAAGTCTTCTTGTGTGAGCGTGTTTAGGACCCTCGTCACAGCCTCTTTCATGTCCTCAATTGTGGAATAACGATTGCCTCTGAGGTTTTCCTTGAGCTTTGGGAATAGCCAAAAGTCGCAGGGAGCAAGGTCCGGGCTGTAGGGAGGATGGGGAACCGTCTTGATGCCCATCTGGGTCAAATAGTCTGTGACGAGGATGGAGTTGTGGACTGGGGCATTGTCCTGATGGAAATGCCACTGACCTGATTCGAAGAGTTCTGGCCTCTTCCGACGGAATCTCTTCCTGAACTCCCTTAAAACTTCAATATAGTACTCCTTGTTGACTGTGATTCCAGTGGGAACCCAGTGAATGTAGATTATGCCCATGCTGTCAAAAAAAGGTCCTCCCACATCTCTCATCATCCCTCAGGGACTCCCTGCCTTCCTTGAATCTCTTGTGCCACTGAAAAACTGATGATCGATTCATGCAAGATGGTCCATAAGCAGTCTGAATCATACCATACGTTTCCGTGGCAGTTTTTCCAAGTTTAAAACAGAACTTGATCGCATATCGTTCTTCTAATGTGTCCTCAAGTCCAGATTGCATTTTTGAAATTCACCAGCTGTGACAATCAGGATTTAGTAAGGTGTACTCTAATTCCTACTGTAGCTATAAATTTGCACTTAAACAAGAAAAAATTGGTCAGTCATCACATAAGGAGTAGAGTAACAAAATACTGAAATATCTCGAGTTTACGGCAATCATAAATGCCTGTACAAAAAAAGTCTGGAAACTTATTGAATGCACCTCGTATATTGTATACGACGGCGTCGCCCCCCCCCCCTCACCCATTAGTAATGTCAGGTTTGTGAGTGTTGGTTCAGCTGGCCAAACCGGATTCACCTATCAGGCTCTTGTGTGAACAGTTACCAAAAATTTATGTGTTTTCTGCACATAAGATTTTCACGACTTTTTGTGCTCCTTTTCCTAATAGAATATTTCATTTCAAGATCTTGGCTATGCCTTAGGTCTATGTGCTTTGTTTATTGCTGACACAAACCCAAAGGAGTTTTGAGTTTCCCGAAGATTGAAAGTGGGTAACACATTTCTAATATTTAGCTATTTTTAAGCAAAATAGCAAAAATGTCTTTCGTGTGGTGCGATTTGACACAGTGATAATTTTTCTTTTAATTTCCCCTAAAACTTTCTCAAGTCCTGGCAGGCTACGCAATATGTAGCACGTTCTTTTCTTCCTGCTTGACGTGCCCTGGAAAACCAAAAAATCCTTAGCTTTCCCCAAATGTTTAGTTTAATTCCGGTAGCTCTGTAAAGCTATTTTAAAGCAAAATACCAATAATATCTTTCGTGCAGAGCGATTTAACACAGTGACGTTGTTAATTTTGATTTCCCCTCAAATTTTCTCTACTCACTGCTGGCTACGCATTACGATTCATATTCGTTTTTCCTTGCTTAGGTATGCTCCGAGAAGTTAAAAGAGTCCTTGCTTTTCCCAAATTTTCAGGTTTGCTCCTGGTAGCTCTATAAAGCTATTATCAAGCAAAATAGAAAACATGTTTCTCACGAGTATGGTGCGATTTAACCCCGGCAGGGCATACTATCACCCGTGCCAATTTAAAACGTATCAATCAATGCAGCTGTGCCATCTTCACCGAACAAACATTTGTGAGAGAGACAACAAAATGTTTTAGTAAATATAAGCCATAGCTCCTGTACATGTAATGGTGATCATGTTAGTCTATCAATCAAGACTGCAAGCATTCAAAAAGAAAGAACCATACCACAAACTTCCATTTGTAATTTTTAAAAGTGTAAGAAAGAGTGGGAGGGGTGAAACATAGTTAAAATTGATGGCGTTGCTCAAATCGTAGTCGTTTTAACAATTAAAGAAATGAGCTATTTAGTGGTAGGCCTATTTGACGATTTGGTGACCCGGTTTCGTATTAATATTAGTGACATTAAGATTCTTGCCAGCGCTCTTTACTTTAATTCGGCAGTAGCATGAAAAGGAGCCATGCTTTTTCCCTAAGTCATATAACCTATTGCAATAAAGGACTATTAAGCTCTTTTCAAACAAAAATAATTCCTCTAATTCAGTGCCACAAATCAATGCTATTATTGTTTCATTTAGCTTATCTTAAGTTTGGGATTTTATTACATTTAACTTTACCCCTAATCCAGACCTCCCTACTGTTAAATGAAGATTAGTGTTTTGTACCGATAGGGCTATCCTTGCAATTACAAATATCAGTAATGCGCTTTATCATTTATGTTCGCTGCTTAATGATAGTGGATAATTTTGCCTCCTGCTGCTGTTTTTACTAAATAGTGGCAAGCATTAACCCTTTGCGGTCCAACTAACCGTCTGGGATGCAAAAACAGTTTATGTTGTTTGGTCCAAACTCATGTCACACATGCATTTAGCTTAATTTTATTTAGTTTAGTTTAATTAGTTAATTAATAATTGATTAAATTTCATTCAAACTGCATTTGCATGTGTGACATGTACTTAGACCGCAAGAAAAAAAAGTTGAATAACTTTTTAGGTGCAATGATGCGGAACAAAAATTAATCATAAAATCAACATACACACAAACATCTTTCAAAAAAATCACAAAAAAGAGTTTGGACCTAGACTGACCGAAAAAAGAAATTCAATTGGACCGCAAAGGGTTGAGATGCCAATTAAGATTATAACCTATCAGTGCGTTTTGAGCCATTAAATATTAGGATCGCTACTCACCACTTTTTTGTTATGTAGGCGAATTAATATGAACTAACGTTTCTGAACTAATAACCATGTTGCTTGGCCCTGGCATAAATACCGCCATGCAAAGAGCAAACTAACCTGAAATGAAGCAATCACAGTTTAGTTATAGCAATAGCGGGGGCCCTCATTAATAATATCGAGATCAAAATATCAAATCAGCTGGCTGCGCTAGCCTCGCCCAATTGCAAAGGAAATTGCATCAACATTTGGATCATATGTAGCTCGACACTTACATTTTGTAGCAAAAGAAAAGACAGGACCATCTTTACCCCATTGTCTTTTTCTTGGGTGATTTCCAAGTGTTTTGCTTGGAGTAAGCTACATATTAAAATTCGCAGACTTTGAGTCTTTTGAATAATTTGATTATTAATGCCAAAGATCCATGCTATCGAGAAAAAATAGACAAAATGTACCAAAGAACTTAGTTTTTATAGAAATTGCAATATTGTGAAGTGCAGGCACGAAAATTTTGTGTGTTTTTAACCGGTAGACTACATTTCATAAACATTTAGAGACTTCAGTTTTTGATCAATGTTTTTAAAAATGTCGACAGATAATGCAAAAGAACGATGTTTGTGAGGAAAAGTAGTCAAAATGTACCAAAGATAGGCTTGTCATACGTCCCGTTTTAGCCGGGACTGTCCCGGTGTTTAAGCCTCGTCCCGGTCAGTTGATCTAAAGTCCCGGTTTTTCATTCAATCAGCCAGCATAGCTGGACCTACCAAATTTAACCATTTTCTCCGACAAGCAAAAATATTATGAAAACCTACCCTAGCTTGATGATGATTTGGAGAGGAAGGGACACAAAAGCTGCAGCAAGGAAGGTGTTAAACTTTTTTTTGAGGGACACCCCCACATTGGGCAGAATTTGCTGATATGCAATAAAAATAAGGTCAACACCTGTATTGCTTCCGCTAAAGGTGTCCGGACTTTGCCTTGTCAAGCATAGCTAACTCTCTGATAAGGCTTGTTGTTCTGAAGCGTCCCGTTTATCAATCACAAAAATATGGTAAGCCGAACTAAAGAACTAACTTTGTCTAACAATTACAAGTTTGTTAGATCAAGTAGGATAATTGTTCAACTAAAAATAAAGCATGATGTATGGCAACCAATTTTTGATCAGCAATTATAAACTGATTCTTAGCCTTAAGTAATTGGAATTACGTATTGCTGAAAAGCAAATTTCTTTAGCTATCGAAGGACAGTAATTGTTAGTATCTTATTAAAACGTATTTGTATTTAAGTCACCTGTATTAAAGTTACGTGTATTAAAGTTACTCAGCTTAACACTTTTTGGGAGGAGTAAAAAGTTACACCACAGGTATTAAAGTTAATTTTCTCAGTATAACTGTGCATATTATACACTATCGAAATCGCCTTGAAATAACCTTTGATTTGTTGAATAAAATTTGAAAATCAGTTGAGAAATGAGATCACAAATCAGTTTTTTAGTAAACTGATTTTGCAAAAAGGGTGCAATTTTTGAAAACACCTTCATATTGTAATCTTTGATAGCAAAAAATTTGTGTTAATCGTACGAGACATATTATGACATCATAGAACTGGTTTTAAGCGTGCAAGCAAAAAAGAGAAGAAAAATGCTAAACACTAGAATTAACGGAGAGGTCATTTTGACCGTTTTTGATTTTTAATCGTTTATATCACTGATTAGGTGCGTGAAATAACACTAAAATTTCCTGGCTTTTTCTAAATCTTAGATAACTTTTAGCATGTTAATTTTCATTGCATCGCAATGAGCACGTGGTGGGATGGAATAAATTTAGCTTAAATTACCCCCAACGATCATTTTGACCGTGCAGAAACCACTTATTTTTTATCATTAAAATCATCTTTGCAATGTTTTGCTATTGTATTGAAACGATCTTGCAACAACAACTGCAATAAAAAGTAAAAGTAGTTACACATCAGTGCGTAGGATAAATATGTTTGTTGACATAGGGTTAGAAGTACGGGGACTGATGGCTAAAGCCCCACACTGTTTTCAGCCCTGTTATAGAAATTTCAAAACTGGACAAAATACTCACTTTTGAAAAATAAATTTCCGAAAAAAAGGTCTTCACCTTTATTTGGGGCAGATAGCAAAACGCCATTCTGAAAGCATTGATCTTCAAAAGAAACACAGGTCTTTCTTTGAGAGAAAATGCTGTCACTCCTCTATTCATGCAAAAGTAAAAGTTACCCGTACGTTTTTATCTTACGCTTTGATCAGGGACTGACATAATTACTTTAGACTCGGTTCGTCTTACATGGTAAAGGTTTTTTTCAAATGAATGGAATTCAGAGACCGCAATTAATGATGTGCAGAAAACTGATTCAACATCATGTAAATTTGTCGACTTTGGCAGTGAGATAGTGGCAGCAATGGTGCCAGTAGGCTACTACAACGCAAGCGTTAGGTGATAGTTATTAGGCATTTTACATCTAACACAAGGGAATTTGATTTGGATTAGTTGCTAAGGACGAAGAAAAATTGAAATGCATCAAATTTTCTTCAAAATCGAGAGGCAGATTACAAGCTCCAAACATGCAAACAAAAACGGAGCTAAAAAAATGTGAAGGCCTACTATTTATTTCTTAGATTAGGACCTATGCAGTTTATTCCATGACATAATGGAGCTTACGATTTGTTAAACTCTCATTTACAATAATTCAAGACATTACTAGGTATAACACTACAGCTAAAAGAACCCTATGACCCAAAATAATGCCTAGTTATTTAGCATTTTTCAGTAATTGAACAAACGGTCATTTTGACCGCTCGCGGTAATTTTAATTATGTTGAAATAACAGAAATCCTAGTGTTTAATGGTTTAAAGTGCTTAAATAAAGAATTGCTTGTAGCATATTCAAATAGCCTTTAATTGTTGAAAAGTTGTTTTTATGTAAATTATCTTATTAATGTCTAGCTAAAGAAGGTTTAATCCCGTTTCTGCGATCAGTAATTTTGGAGAAAAAGCAAAAAACAGATTGTGCAATAAATCGTTGATTGTGACGTCATTTTAGACCCCCAAAAAATGGAAGTTTTTGTGATATGGTAAGTCGAACCTGGTTTTCGTTTGAACAAAAAGCGGTTGTTTTCAGTCAAGTAATTAAAATCTAAAGAATTTTCAGTCAAGTAATTCAAATTTTAAAAAACATTTTTTGATTTATGACGTCATCCTGATGTCACGAACCCCCTTAAGACGCACACCACTTGGTGGTAATCAATCACACCAAGTTTAATGCTTGCACCTCTAGCAGTTTCAGAGGAGTTAAAACACAGACAGACAGAATTGCGCTTCATATTGTAGATTTTTTATTTCCGATACAGGGAGCTTTCCTTCCATATTTGGATCAGCCAAACCAGAATGATAAGTAGTTTTTTCTGAGACCAATAAGAAGTACTGCTTTCTTATTTCCAATAAATTACTACTTGCTATTTTGGTACGTTTTTTAGCCGCACATTTAAAGTGAATAAAGGACGAGGCCCGTCAAACGTTATGACAGAAGCCAGAAATGTGTAAAAAAAAAGCATTTTTGAAAGTTTCATTTAGTGTATTTTGTGATCAAAATGGGCAAAAAAACGCTTTCAAAAAGGCTTTCAACTTGAGAAAGAGCAAAAGCATCAATTTGAAAACTCCGATATGCAGAAAAACTTCCATTGAAGCACTTTCAAATTGGTACTTTATCACAAGTGGCTCTAGCCTGAAGCAAGTTTGGTCATTCTGATCCAGGCGTTATACGAAAACGACCGAGATTCAAAATCTCAGCACCCTCATTTAAAACAACCACAAACAGCCGCAGAAGTAGCGTTGACTTTTTGCTAGAATAGTTAGATTTGATTCAGACCAAATATACGGATAAAAAATGATTAAGCGAGTGCTGAAGTTCCAAGCAAAAAGTTTGCAAAGCAGTTAGATTAAAATTTTTTAAACAATAAAACAGAGTAAGAGAAGCAAGTTATTTTGTTAAAGATGCAATCACCTTCTGAGGGTCATCGTTGATGAAATTGTTGTGAAATGCATAGGCTGCATATTGGGAATTATCCAGTTGCTGAATAAACTTAGTTATCCGGGTATGCAAAGAAATGGATTTCTGGCACAGCTCTACTTATTAATTTAAAAGAAGTCTAATCCAACCAAACTAGCAACTGTTTATGAGAAAATTACAAACGACATTTACTGAGAGCACAGTATTTGTGAAATACTTGGGTCTATGCTTGAAAATTTCTGAAGTTTGGATTTTAAGGTGGCTGAGAAAGAAAACATTTTGAAATGTCTTCAGTTATTGCTTTTCTCAATTTACTTTTGTTGTGCCTTACTGCCGAAAACACTGGACAACAAATTTTTTGACAAATTGTGTTTATCATGATATTATGATGTTTTTTAAGTTTATTGGGGTGCTAATTTCAAAAATGGCATTAAAAATTTCGTAATGTCAATGATTTTGCCGCTAGTTAGAATTTTATGAAATTATGATTTCAAGTTTGTGTAATACACATAAGGGATTCGTAATTTGAAATATTATAAGCAAAATTAAAAAAAAATCTCATATGAGCAATTCGAAAAAGCACTGTTAAGGACATTGCAAATAAGCCATAAAACATTTTAATCAAAAATCGACGTTTGAATAATTTTTTCGCTTGTATGTTGTGTTGCATTTCCGGATCAAATTTCATACATAGTCTCGCATCATTGGCTTTGTTTCACCTCCCTTAATAGCGCTTTTCCATCACTTGAATGTCTTGATAAAACCTTTCAACAAGCTCTTCGCTTACATTCCCCAAGTTATCCCGAAAGAAATCCAAGTGAGAATGCAAAAACTGCAACTTCAAGGACATGCGGTAACCAAGCCTTTCATAACTTTCAATCAAATTTGACACCACCATTGCACAGTTATCTCTTCGATGATTTCCAAGAAATCTTTCCACAATCATTCTAAAAGCTTGCCAAGCATTTCTCTCGAAATCAGACATTTGTTCCTCCAGCTCTTCGGATGCCAACATTCTTCTTATTTGTGGCCCCACAAATATAGCACCTTTAACTTTTGCTTCAGATATGCTTGGGACATCGGTTTAATATGGCGAAATACACGGCTTGCCGGTTTCAAAGCCTTGACAAACTGCTTGGCCCGTCCGAGTTTAATATGCAATGGAGGAAGTAAAATTTTGCTCCATTCAATAAGAGATCAGTTTAGAACATTGTGGGAGACTGGTGTGAAATCTTTGCGAGCTGGCTTGTTTTTGACCAAGTAATGCTGCTCATCCGCTCTACTATTCCATAAACAAAAAACAAGAATGCTTTATTTAACCCTCTTGCAATCCCAAAAGAAATGCGATCATTTTAAAATCTCCATATACTTCCCAATTGTGATCATTGCATTGAGTTAATTCCAGTAATATTTTTACGGATACACGATCTTCCTTCATCTGAACAGAATGTGCTATTGGAATGGATGGATACACATTATTATTATTCAGAAGGACTGCTTTCAAGCTTCGCTTAGAACTGTCAATGAATAAACGACAATCCGAAGCTGAGTAGGCAATACCAATCTCTTGAAATAAGCCCTGTATATCAGTACAATAACGAAATGAATGATGATCAGCATCAGAAGACATTGTATAGAAATTTGGAAAGATCACATGTCGTATTCTTGGCTTGGAAATCTTTCGCGAAGGACCAAGCAAATTCCATTCCTTGAGACGAAAAGAAATTATCTCTGCTTTTGCCTTTGTAAGATCCAGGTCTCTAGTTATATCATCCAATTCACTTTGATTCAAAAAATGATGATTTTTGCTGGAACACTGAGTGTCAACCTCAAAATCAGTATCGTCATCTTCTGATGAGTTTGATGATATAGCATGCGTTGTTGGAGGTTGAGGAACAAGCAGTTCTGGGCCATGGTTGACAGGCGCAATAGATGAAGGAATACTTGCATAAACAATCTTTTTCCTGTTCTTTGTCTTTTTGTATCTGGAAATATCCACCATGTAGAAATGGCAATCATCATGATGACTGGTAGGTTCTCTCCAGATTCGGGGAATGGCAAATGGCATACATTTACGACTTCCGCGCATCTATCCTTCTAATGTAGATCTGCAACTTCCACAGCAAAAATGTGGGGCCTAAGGTTTATCTTGGTCACCTATCTTCATGCCAAAACATGTCTCATAGGCTATGAAGAATTTGGTTTCTGATATATCTTTGTGCTTCTTTTGCTGTGGACTGATGTAATAGCAACAAACATAGCAGAAACATAGAAGAAATTTTGCAAGGTCTTTTGACACTCATATTTACTGAAGTATTGAAAATATTAATAGCATTAAATTCAACCTGCAAAAAGAAATATAATATAGCGCATATCTAAAATAAGCAACTTCGCTGCAGTAGGCCTAGCTCGCATTTTGTCTAACTGCTAAACTAAGTACAGTGTTGGTAACAGATTCAACAATCTACCTCCAATAAACCAACTCTAAACTGCTAACACTGGACCACCTCAGACATGTGCGTTAAAAAACCCGCAAAAATTGTGTCCAATCACGTAATTGTAAATGACAATTGGCTAATTTACTTCTCTAGCGCCATCTCGAGAATGATGAAAATAATAAAAAATGTCATAAATAAAGTAACACAAGATTGAAAAGTAAAATAAATGTCACTTAATGCTAAAGTTATATTATTATTTGATAAATTACAAACTTCAATCTGTTGAAAATATTTTCAAAACCGTTGTCACCACGCAAAAAGTAACATTAAAATCGACATCAGCAACCCCAAAAAGATAAAGAAACACTAAAAAAGGAGATAAAAATTTGTTGCCTAGTAAAATTGTTGTTCACACGGGAAAAAATTGCGTACTGCTTTGCACCATTAGCCAAGTTGGTTTACCTTTTGCTTTTGCGATATTTTTCATTAAGTCAAGCAGTGATACGCCCTCGGCATAAATTTCAATTCTGCTATCCATTCTAAATATTAAAGTCAAACTTCAAATTGAAATTACAAGAAGCCTTGATTTTTAGAAAACTATTGTAACCGTAAAATTGATCTTTACAGTCTCTCTCTTTGTTTTCGAACAGGTGTTTTGTTTTTTGTATCGGCATCTGCTTAGTAAATTCAGTTTGAAATCTTTGTTGGGAGATAATTCCTGTTATAATGCAAGTTAAAACAAAAGATTTCAAGTCACTGACCTAAAAACGTTTTTATACTGTTAATGTAAACTTTAAGTAACATTTTAATGCTTCAGGCAACAGGTAGACATGAAGTGTAGTTAAACAAAGCATATGCCATTTAATAAGGAAACAATGAAGTTATTGAGATCAATAAGCAAGCACATAAGATGAACAACTAGACTTCGAGACAATTTATGCTCAACTGATGAACAGAAATTGACTCGTGGGCAATATAAATATTGTTATTAACTGTGAAGTTGTGAGTCGGACACTTTGCTTGGCGAGACTTAAGTTGCCGACCCATGTTGTAATCACTAGCTGATAGCATTGTTTTTCTCTTGGTCAATGCATTACAATTTTGGAAAATTTTATATTTACGTCAGCTTCGCAGTTGATGCAAAAGGATTTAATTCCTGTTGTCAAATTATTCCAAGATTTCAAAGCTGATATTCAGAACACAGATTCTATTGTTACCCCTATTGTTCAACTGAAAACTCTTTGTTTATCTTTATTAAGGTTTCTGAAGGCATGATACCTAATTAAGGCTGTTTTTGTAGTTTTTGACACCTATTTGATCTCATCCCTTTTAAAATAGTACTGTGCGAAAGCAAGTCTGCTGCCCCGCTAATTATGGATTGCTACGGCGCGGTTATGCTTTCTTTATTCATGGTATGTCATATATATTTGCTTATTCATGAATAAAATACGTACTTTGACATAAGGCACCTGCAGGTAATATGGCCATGCTGGCAATATGGCCCACTGCTCCGATCTCCATATCTAAGAGAAGAAATATTTTTCCATTTTTATGAACTTGGAGGGGATCCATACTTGTATTGATTCGCACAGTTAGGGTTAGATCTGTGCAGTAATGAGTTCGCTACAGCGAAACAAAAGTTTGAAATCTTGAAATTGAGCGTTTTTATAAAATCTAGGATTTTTCACCCTTCCAAAAATGGGGTGTATGGTTGGGGAAACTTTAATTTTTTTTTAGCAGGGCACGAAGGGATTGCTTCAGTTAAACTAAGTAGTTTTGTGTGCTTTAAAAGATTTAAGCATTAGTTTAATTGATATGAAATTGTTCGAGAGCCGTTGCTGGTAATAAGGCCCCCCTCCATTTGATTGAATGTGCACCTGTGATTGTGTTAGTGTGTATACAGTACTGTAAGTAGAAAAGATGAGAAGTGGTACAAAATTTGAATAAAGCTTTAGTTATCGACCATTTCATATTACTCTTTTGCAAAGAATAAGTGAAAACTCTAACGTTTTCGTCTAGCTCTCATCAGGAGTTATCGCTAGAATGAAGCCTGGTGTTGATGGCGAGGTATTTATAGCGAACGAAGTTGGTGAGAATGGCGGAACGTTCTGATTGGTAGACAACCAGACGTTTCGTCGAGTCCGAATCAGTGACGTAATTTTAACGTGTAGACGAATTCTTTTTGGCGGCAAAGCTCCGGTTTAAGCATTTTGATGAAAGTCGCTTCCAGGGTAGATAAATGAAAAAGTGTTCTTCCTTTAGCCAAAATAGAAAATTGGTTATCATCATATTGAGCGGCGCATTTTTTATTGTTGAGGAGGTGTTGTCCAATTGCTGAACTACAGGTATGGTTGGATTGAGATAAGTCACAACTTGTTTGAGCTTGATTTCTTATTGCTTTCGGTATATGCTGTTTTATTCTATCCTGCAGTCTTTGAGATGTGCGGCCTACGTACCGACAATCACAGCGGCACACGTATTGGTAAACGACCATACTTTGTTGCTTGGTAGGCACGACATCTTTGCGGACCGTTGGAAGCATCTTTCTTGTGGAAAACGCTACACGAAGCTTTACTGCACCAAAACATGAGCTGACAGCAGTTTTGCATTGATTTTCAAATTTTGTTGAGATATTGCCAATCCATGGTAGCTTAAGGTAAACTGGACATTGTTCCGGTCCTTCTTTTGGCGTTAATTTAAACTGTTCAATCTTCCTTTTTATTCTCGAATTAATTACATTTTCTGGATAACCATTGGAGTAGAGTCTCTACATAAGGCACCTGCATAAGGCACCTACATAAGGCACCATTGGAGTAGAGTCTCTACTCCAATGGTTATCCAGAAAATGTAATTAATTCGAGAATAAAAAGGAAGATTGAACAGTTTAAATTAACGCCAAAAGAAGGACCGGAACAATGTCCAGTTTACCTTAAGCTACCATGGATTGGCAATATCTCAACAAAATTTGAAAATCAATGCAAAACTGCTGTCAGCTCATGTTTTGGTGCAGTAAAGCTTCGTGTAGCGTTTTCCACAAGAAAGATGCTTCCAACGGTCCGCAAAGATGTCGTGCCTACCAAGCAACAAAGTATGGTCGTTTACCAATACGTGTGCCGCTGTGATTGTCGGTACGTAGGCCGCACATCTCAAAGACTGCAGGATAGAATAAAACAGCATATACCGAAAGCAATAAGAAATCAAGCTCAAACAAGTTGTGACTTATCTCAATCCAACCATACCTGTAGTTCAGCAATTGGACAACACCTCCTCAACAATAAAAAATGCGCCGCTCAATATGATGATAACCAATTTTCTATTTTGGCTAAAGGAAGAACACTTTTTCATTTATCTACCCTGGAAGCGACTTTCATCAAAATGCTTAAACCGGAGCTTTGCCGCCAAAAAGAATTCGTCTACACGTTAAAATTACGTCACTGATTCGGACTCGACGAAACGTCTGGTTGTCTACCAATCAGAACGTTCCGCCATTCTCACCAACTTCGTTCGCTATAAATACCTCGCCATCAACACCAGGCTTCATTCTAGCGATAACTCCTGATGAGAGCTAGACGAAAACGTTAGAGTTTTCACTTATTCTTTGCAAAAGAGTAATATGAAATGGTCGAGTACTGTAAGTGTGAACACACCTGTCTTTGCATGTACGCTATAGTGATTTTGAGTACACTATTTGATTGTGAGAATTTAGGGAGTACACCTTTCTTTTAACGAAAATGTGATTGCTTAATTTTAAATTTAGTTGCGTACAGCATAGTAATGATCTAAATTTAGGGTACGTTTGCCCGCATGTTTTTCGATCCCTACGATTTAACCAGTAGCTACAAAAGATATTCAGGACCTCTAGTTAATGTTCCTGAGCATCTTCATGCTTCATTTAATGCAAAAACATCACAAAATATCCATTAGTTTGTCTACAAAATTTCTTAAATAGCTTGACAATCTTGGGCCTTATTACCTGCATGTGCATCTAATATGGCCCAAAAAAAACTTTTTTTTAAAATAGCCTCATGGAAACCCTGAACTTCATCCGACCGTCAACGTTTGATATATGATGTGTAACAACTTACTCTACTTCCATGCACAGTTTGACCAGAAACTTTCAAGTAGTTTTTAAGAAATTTGAGAAAGTTTGTTAGGGTGGCCATATTACCTGCAGGTGCCTTAGGTACTTAATTTAATTTTGCTTTGGTCGCCAAAACGTTGGCTATACGTCATGCTTTTCCGGGTTTTTCAATTTGTTTCACTATCAACATCTTTATAGAGACTTGATATTGGTTCTGCTTAGAATATTTGATAGCCATGTTTAGGAGATTTCAGTAGACAGAGATGGGCAAAACAGCACGTTACGTTTTGGTGCTTTGTTTTGGCCGGTACCAGTACCGTTCAGAGAACAAATTGTATCTTTTTTTTTATTTAATTCGATTTTGAAAACCTAAGATTGCCTTTTTTAAAGGAAACTCAAAATCTATTTTGCTCTGATTTATTTTTGGAGACTTAAAAATTTTTATTACAAGTACAGGTGACGTGTTAAGTAAAATGAGTTTTTCATAAGAGACTTTGCTATTACTAAACAGTTTACTTCAGTTACCTGTAAATGAGTTTTGTAATTTAGAATTCAAATATTGCTTCAGTGATTTAATGCCCCGAAGGATGGATGTTCAAAAATTTGTGTGATGCTTTTCGGCAAGATCTCAATTCTATATATTTTTTTTGGCGCGAATCCGATGTACTTTTTTCCTACCCTCTACCGTTGTTTCACACATCTCTATCTTGTAAAACGAAAAAGATAGGTGGAAAACAAAATAAACGTCGAAATTTATTGAACTTAATCTTAAAAAATTTAGTCATAAGTGATGCCTTTTCGGCGAAATGGCAATCTCCAATTCTGGTATTGCGCTCAACTTGCGTTTGCAAACCTTTCCCGCTGCCTACAAATCTAATACTATTTGGCTACCTTAAACATTTAATCTAAGCAAATATATCGTCACCTGATCATTGATTGGCTTTATCTCGAACGTGGTCATTAATGAGGCGAGCCATTATGCCATGTTCCATAGGAGTAGACAACCTTAAATTTAGGGAAGCTACTGTTTTGGTTGTGGTAGCAGGGGCGTATCTATCATTTTGGTTGAAGAGGGATCAACTCTGAGGCCCATTTTCTATTTTTTTGGAGATCAAGTATTCGAAAGCAAAAGTTTTGGTCACCCACACCTTTCATTTCTTAATTTTTCGGCTAAAGATCTGTTTTTGGAGATCGATTATTCAAAAACAATTGTTTAGCCCATCTTGGTCACGGACATCTTTTTTCCTACTTTCTCGTTTTGGAAATGTTTTTTTTGGAGATCACCCTTTCGAAAGCGATTTTTTGTATTTTGTGATAAACGATCTGGTACGCATGATATTAGAAATATTTTAGGGCAATCGACCCCTACCCCAACCCCCCCCCCCATTTATGAAAGTCCTTCTCCCTACAAAGTTGAGGCTTTTTGATTGGAATCCTGCTAATAAACTCAAAATGTGAAAATTTTAGTTTATTAATTGAAACCCTAGGAATTAAATGGGAGCCGCAATCTCCCCATTGCTCTTGAGCATCTACATCTAACTTTTACAAAAAAACAAAAACGTTAGCTTAATTGGCGTTTATGAGTTTGCTTTTGAAAACATTATCCATTGTCACTTAAATTTTACTCAAAAAGAAAGTTACTTTTGTGAGCTTTTGATGAGCTCTGAAAAAAACCTTTACTGAGTAAATAGTTTGTGCTTCTCCCCCTCCCCATTAAAAGATCTGAATATGCCATTGCCTCTCCCTAGGCAATGGCAAAATTGCCTACAGACGGCATTCAAATTATTTGGAATAAATTTTCTACGCGTCAAATGACATTTGAATGTTTTCTCGATTCGAAACCGTAAAAAATATTTTTTTAAAAGTGCCGCCTTTAGCATCGCCTTACTTTTATTTTGGTTGTACCGCTACTGGGACCGGGGTACATTTTGCAACGTATCACATTCCAGTACGACGTTATTTTCAAAGTATCTGTTGCCAACTTCTGCCAATTGATTGTTCTTGTACTGTTAAAAAACTTTTATTCCTTCTTAGTTTACCTGCCCTTTCAGAGATTCTTCAGCCTCATACCACGCTTGTTTGCGTTGTTCGTGTACGGACGAAGTAGATTGTGAAACCGCGCGAACCAAATCATCTGAAACAATATAGTATAGTAATGCAAGAGGAAAGCAATGCACTTTAGGTTTCAGAAATTGAAAAGCTCGTAGAAATTTTAGGAGTTGGTTTCTGGATAAAATTGCGTCAACCAAGAAACTCTGGAGTCTAACTCAAACAAACGGTAATGGCAAGTATGCAAATAGTTCAACAGGTCTTTATACAATTTTTGAACTTGTGTTTAACACAGTCAAAGCAATGTGACCTCTCCAGTGCATAGATTGCTACGTAAATATACAGTAATTTTACGCTTTTTAAACTAAATTACGAACTTGACTTACATGACTTTCGGGCTACAGTGAGTTAATTTTTTCTTGTTTTCACTGTGTCACGTTTTTGCTCAAGCAATGAATATTTTTCTTGTAAATTTGAGTCGAATTTTTCCTGTACCACTACGTGAGATTTAGTTTTGTCTTCCAAAATAGTGGTTTTCAAAGCGTGAGTCAGAGAAATAAAGCTATCTTAAACCGACTCTAAAGAAAAGAAGCACGGTTACCGTAAAACCTTTATTTGAGCGCCACCTCTAATAGAACGCGACTATAGGGAAAGGGCGGAAAAATAGAGCGCCACCCTCTAATTAAACGCCACCTTGATGAATTCTTCTATTTTGGCAATAGTTACGGCTGAAATCGTCTTTCTAGGTGTAAGAAGAGAAGAATGGATTGTCTAATTGCACGTTTATTTTTAGACGCTGGGAAGTCCCATTCTATGGAACTACATCGCACGTTTTTTTCAGACGCTAGGAAGTCACAACTTGCATCTTTAGCACTGTCGCGTTAAATAGAATTTTAGGTGCTATTTCAACTTTAATTTTATTCTTAAAATTGAGGCGACTTATATTATCGCTTGAATAATTAAGTTTATCTACAACTTAACAGCTAGGTGAAGATTGGCTTCTACTAAGATACGTTGAACCGCACACTTCTCAGTCATAAATGTGTTAAATGTTTTTTCTTTTCATTCATAAAATTTATCTTCTCAAAATTATGACCTGCTAGTCGAAAAATAGAGCGCCACCGTCTAATTGAACGTCACTTCTAATAGAACGTCACTTCTAATAGAACGCCACTATGGAAAAAGGGTTGAAAAATAGAGCGCCATGGCGGTGAAATAGAGGTTTTACGGTATTTCAGTTTATGCAAAAACTCAATTATAATAAAAGTTTTTTCCAGCATATATGTATTAATTTATCCTCTTCGGTCACCAGGTACACGATTGTACCACTACTTAAAATGCTTGTCCTATGCGCACGCTTTACAGTGGACTATTCTAGTTGTCGAAGGTATAATTGGACTGAACTGGGTTATTTAAAACTAGATTTGATCTGTGGTATCAAGGTTCTGGAGCCACTAGTTGTCATTTGAACAAGACGAATTCCAAAATGTATGCACGTGGTAAAGGTGAGTAAAAATTAGTGAAATTATTGAAAATATGTGAGAAGATAATTGGCAACAAAGTAGATAGGATAGATTAGTAACACTCAGGTATTACATAGAGTACTTTTTTAGGTATATAACTGGTAGATATTACCTTAGAGAATTTTTCAAAAAAAACTTAGCACAATTGTTCGCAATGTGTCCCACGTCAACTTTAGCCTAAACGCGTGGTGTGAATGGAATGCAACAATACTTGTTGAAAAAATGTAACTCCTGAATACAATTATGCTCCATTTGTTTATGGAATAATACTAATCTCATACGGTATCCTATAGTTATAGGCAACGCTTTTAGTTATATGTTTTTGTCTGTGTTTTGGGCAAAATTCTATCTTTTACCAAATAGGTTTGCTTGCACTGACAAAAACTACCCTAGTTTAAGATTACGAAAAATTTTAAGCCGTTAAGTTTGCTTCATATAGGCATTCGTAATTTAACTTAGGTAATTTACAAGAGTAAAAAGAATTTTTCTATATTTGTTTTTCAATATTGCTCAAAAACCGAAAGAAACGAAAAAATATATCCGTGGATGATATATTGATCCAGTTGGATGGATCCGATATACATGTAGATCTTTCAAGCACCGACGACAAATATAAAGATGACGATATTGAGTATGTTCCGGAGCCAAATAAGTCATCATCAAATTCTGAATTGGGATTCAGTGATACTGATGAGCCCGACACAATACCAAGTACTAGCTCATCTTCTTTGGCAAAATAACTTAAGGGAAAAAAAAGAAGAAATCACTGAGTGCTACGGCTTTAAATTCTACAGCGCTACGGCTTTTAAGATCTACGGTGGAAATAACTTTAAGGTCACAGCTAAAAAAGACATTTGCGTCAGTCGCTGGCTTGACAATGGAGTTGTGGCAATTGCCTCAACTTTTGCAGGTGTTGAACCGATTGATCAAGTAAGACGGAGCGAGTCTGCCAAGGAACATATCATGATTGACCGTCCCCATTCTATTGGTGTATATAACAATTATATGAGCGGGGTGGACAAAATTATCTTATTTCTCTGTACAGAATCAAAGTAAAAACCAGGAAGTGGCCTGTCCATATGTTTTTCATTTCTTAGATCTGGCTGTTGCCATTTCTTGGCTGGAGTATTGTGATTTTGAGCTTGAACATGGTACACTAAAGTCAAATATTTCCGATTTATTGGCTCTCCGAAATGAAGTTGGTCGTGCTTTGACAATGGCAACAGTACTTGCTAGATCTGCAGGCAGGCCAAGATCAGAGCTGCACAAGGCTTGATCTCTTGCTTCTCCGCCTCAAAAAAGGGCAAAGAAAACAATCATGCCAGCGCAGGATGTGCTGTATAATTTTTTTGGTCATTGGCCAGATTGTATTGATGGGCTAGGGCAATATTGCAAGTTGGAAGGTTGTGGAAATCGAAGCAGGGTCAAGTGTGTCAAGTACAATGTTTTTCTCTGCTTGAATAAGAGCAAAAATTGTTTTATAAGGTTTCACAAGAAGTAAACATCTTGTTGAGTACTGCAAGATGAACAAGATATGAAGTATGGTTGAGAAAATGTGCTAAAACAAACTGCTGTGTGAAATCAAGGTTATTACATGAAATCAGACTGCTGTAATTGTTGTGTGTCATTGGGAAAATAAATTCTCTTACGTGAAAAAATTGACTTTTTTTATGTCCTATGAAGCTCAAAAAAATTATGCCTTCTGGATGATTGAGTCATAGAGAGCACAATTGTGCACCTCAATCAATCACAATGCGAACAATTGTACGCATGACGTAATTTGGATAATTAATAAGAAAATAAAAAAAAATATATCCTGGGTTGGCAGTTCCCCATAAAGATCATTAGGACAAAAAATGAAAATTTTTCAGCAAAAAATACTATATCGTGACTGAAGGGGTTATAATGGTCGGTTCGCCACAAACATTTTTTAATTAGCATGTGAACCAAAAGTTAAAATTTTAAAAAGCATTTAAACTATAAAATACAGGTAACTAATATAAATATGTATAGCTATAAAATACAGATTATAGGAGCTGGTGTTAGCCTGTTTAAGATATTACTTTTAATTAATTGATATTAAGGCATATAGGCTAACCGCAATCAGTTGAATAAAATACCACTTCCACGACCGGTTTTGTTCCTATTAGAACTCGTCAGGTGGACTCAGGTATTGAACCGACAATCACATGAATTGCTTCATGCGGTTTATGCCACTCCGCCATCGGTCAACATGAATTGCTTCAAGTAATAAAGGCACTGGCTTGGCTGGGAATAGTACTATAGCAGCTCACGAAATAGTACTATTGCCAACGTAAGGACTACAGCATGTCTAGCAAAAATGATTCAAACAGAAAGCTCAAACCTGACATTTTAATGACTCAAATCACAACTTTTTTCAACAAAAGAAGTTTAGTAACAGAAATTACAAATCTGATCACTGAATAATAGAATGACGTCTAGCATCCAGATGGTAAAACTAAATCTACGTAGCTCATTCAAATAGAATAATCATTATTCTCACAAACTAAAGCGTTAGATCTCACTAACCCTTAAAACTCTAACTCCTGCCACACAATCAAAATAGTAGCACAACAAAACGCTAACTTTCACAGCACAAATTACGACTTTACCTATTTATATAAAGCGAGCAAAATTTACCAGAAAAAATTAGCAATCTCGAGAAAATACTATAATTGCTTAATTAATTACATGTGTTTTACGACAATATAAACCAGCCAGACAGTTACTGTTACGCCACAAAGCACCAAGTTAAAAGGCTGATAAACAAGTTATGTAGCCTGTGATACCACTAAGTTACTGGACTATAGAAGTTGCTAGTTGCTAATTAGCAATTTTCAAGGCGATCTCCTATTTAGAGGGATCTGCCTCAAGTATCAAAGTAAAATATAAAATTTTGCTAAAAAATGATCACCAACATCATACGGTACCATACACCAATCTATTACATTATTTCAGTAACCTGAAGCCGATGTCGAGCTTATTGGGTCTCATTAGGTGGGTGTAAAAAACACTCAATAATAAATATGCTGAAAAAGGAAAAATTTGCCATTGGGTGCGAAAACAAAAAAAGGCAATACAAAACAACATAATACAGCAATACCAATATCATGGGGTCTCATTTAAGGACACAGGCACACACACATGACATGGAGAACAAGTCACAACGGTCAGCCCTGATAGGGGCGTAGGATCATTGTTAAGACTTTATCATTTTACAAAATATAGAAGTTGCTAGTTGCTAATTAGCAATTTTCAAGGCGATCTCCTATTAAGAGGTATCTGCCTCCAGCATCACACTAAAATAAAATATAAAATTTTGCTAAAAAATGCTCACCAACATCATGCGGTACCACACAGCAATCTATTACATCATGTGAATAACCTGCGACCGGTTACTGGACTATGATGGAAAATTGTAGAACTATCTCGAAACTATCACGTGGCGTAACGTATGACCACGTCATAAAGCAAAACTTATTGACAATTAAAAGGTCAAATAAAGCGGATAAATATGATGCTGTATGATCATTATAGCTTAAACGTTTTTTTCTAAACAGACTTGAGTGGGGCTAGCGTACCGATTAGGTCATGACTACGTCCCAATAAAATGAATACGAAACTGTCTAAATGAACCTTTCAGTATATTAAGAAATACTTCAAATAAAATAAATGGTTAAATATAAATTTAAATTGTTGATGAAGTGTGACATTCAATAATAAGTTTACTTGAGCTTTTAACAAAAATATTTTATAGTAAAATGTAGCAATGCGGGACCCCTCGTGCTGGGGCCCCGGTGCATTGTACCGGCTGTACCGGCGGTAGTTATCGCTCTGGTCATTAGCTGATTTGAATCACAATAAAGGATTTTAAGTTGCTGCTATTTTTCGCTTACTAGGCAAACAAACGTTAGCAGTATACGTCTTATGTGCAGCTGATATAGTGTATTGAGACAAATTTCCAGTAAGATGGCGATCAAACCAGAAGTCTGAATACAAAACAACACTAAAAACAGTGCCATTCGCAATAGTTTTGGAGCAGTAAAAGTGACTGGCCGAAACGAATAGTTTGAGAATCACTGAGCTATAGCAGGCATTATAGGAATGATTAGAACACGACCAGGGTTTTGGTAGAAGGAAAAATTGAACCAGTATATTTTTGTAGGAAAAATGTTTTTCGAAAAGTCGTAGTTGTTGGACGCCGCTTGTAGTTCATTTGCCTTTAAATCGATGTACCTAGAAAGGGTGCTTCACTATCTTGATACTCTCTCCTTGTTTTAGCTTCCCCAATGAGTAGATTCCTACCAGTAAACTGATCTTCTAAAGTGTAAATTTTCAGAAAGGAAATTGAAATTTTTGAATAGCAAATAATTTACAGACCAGGGATTGTCACCCCAGTTTACGAGAAAGGTGACAAATGAAAAATATAACAACTATCGCAGAATTACTCTTTTCAGTCCACCTGGAAGAGTATAGCTATCGCAGAGTGCCTTAAAATCAGATGCCATGAAGTAACCCAGCCAAACTAGAGGACACGTAGTGCGGCTTTCATCACTGCAGAAACACAGTGAAGTAAATGTTGACCTTGCATCAAGTTTTCGAAAAGTTACCGATACAGTCAACTTCGGTTATAAGAGATCCGCCGGGATCAGCTTAATCTGTCTCTTATAACCGAATTCTCTTATAAACGACTTATTAGTTTATATTGAAAATCATTTGGGACCTTTTGCGTAGTCCCTTATAAGCGAAAATCCCCTATATCTGAATCTCTTATATCCGAAGTTGACTGTGTATGCAAAAAAACTTGCACTTGTTTGGCAGACCTCAGAAAAGCATGTGCCATAAGATGGCACAATGTATTGTGGATTGTTTAAATAGAACATGGCACTGATTGTCACTTTTAAGTGGCAATAAAATCAATCTACATGTACTCTGATTTGTGCGTCTATATCACAAAGCAAGTTTATATTGCTAATATCACAAAGCAAGGATTTTTTATGTTTTTTTATGTTTATGTTTTTTATGTTTATGTTTTTTTATGTTTTTTATGTTATGTTGCTAATCTTAAATTTCTGGGCTTACAAACATCAAACTGGGCGAGATTGATCACCACCGCGGGATTAATCTCATTAGGGGTCAAAGATGTCTTGAAGACATTGCATTTATACTAAAAAGCAAATTTTTGCTTTGTGCATGCAGAGGTATGTACGTGCGCTTTACCTCCTCTGAAACTAATGGGCGTACAAATATGAAACTTGGTTCAACTGATTGCCAACCCCAGGTGGGTGTCATAAGGGGTTTGATAATGTCATAATGACGTCAGATTCATAGACAATTGTTTCAAAACTTGCAGTTTTTGACACAGGAATGCCATTTTGCAATCAAAAAAGCCAGCACTCGACTTGCCAACTTCAAATGAATTTTATTTTTTAGGATCTATCATGGCGTCATAGTTAACAATTAATTGACAAATGATTTTCCTTGATTATTTAAAAAATACTAATCGTAGAAAAGCGGTTAGTCGCTCTTTCAAGAAATATCAACAGCATGATTCACAAAATCGAAGTTTGTTTGAATTTAAGGATTATTGGCGACGCAACAAGCGATTTTATGTTTGACTGCCTTTTTAAGCTTAACTCTTCCGAAACTACTGACATACAAACTCTGTGCTTGGCATGATTTATCACCACACCAAGGTGAGGATCATAAGGAGGTTCTTGGCATCATGTTAATGTTACAATTGTAGAAATATATTTAAAACTTGCATTTTTTGGCATAGGAAAGCTTGTGCTTTAAAATATTTAGCAGTCGACTTGTCAACTTCAGAAAAAGTTTCATCTTTTTAGGATTTATCATGACGTCACAATAAACAATGGGTTATTTAATTTTTTTAAAAATGTCTACCAAAATAAGGCTGTTGATGGCTCTTTCAATAGATATCAACAGCATGATTTCCAAAACACAGTTTTGTTTAAATTTAAGGATTAATGGCAACACATTTGTGTTTTTGTGTTTGACGCCTTTTTAGGTCTAATTCTTCTGAAACAACTGGACATACAAAATCTGTACTTGGCATGATTTATCACTACAGCGAGGTTCACAAGGAGGTTGGTGACGCCACAATTGAAAATATATTTATTAAAAATGCATTTTTGGACAGAGAAAAGCGATTTTCGGCTTGAAGCCGGCGCCCAACTTGCCAACATCAAGAAATTTTATGTGTTTAGGAAGTAAGGTCACGTCACAAAGAAACATTTATTCTAAAATGTGTTTTCTTGATTTTTTCAAAGATTACAGACTGTAGAAAAGCAGTTGAAAGCATTATTGGAAGATGTTAGCAAGATGCTTTCGCTAAAAGTACGATCTCACGTTACATCAAAATGTAACAAGCGATTATATTCGAAGTGTTTTTTAAGCCTATTATTGATACTTGTAATTGATAGGCTCTTTGTACTCCTACGTAAGGCTAATCTTTATTTAAAAATAAAGAGGTGAGGAGTAGGGACCAGAGACGTAGCAGCCGCCCCCCAAACCCCCCAATTTGGGGGGCCCAGGCCAACTTTGGGGGCCTAAGTTAGTCTGAAATTGCTTTTTGGCTACGTGACTATTTTCAGTTCAGCAGACTTGTTTACAACCGATTTAAACTGTAGGAAGAAATTGGCTTGTGACATCATAAGTGAATGCAACGTCATTTTATCTCGCAGAATCTAGAATATTTCGATTGATTTTCTGGTAGAATCTTGAATATTCGATTGACGTAACAATGCCCTTGTTACGCAACAATCATAGAATGGTCTGGAATTCTGTTTGGCTATAAATACCGGGACAATATATATACACTGCAGAGTGCAGATAAAGTATTTTATTGACATTGTATAGAATGAAACGTTCAAAAAGTGGTGCTCAAAAGAGAAAAGAAGCAGCCACTGCTCGAGATGCTGTAGCGAAATTGCCCAAGATGACAGATTTTTTCAAGATTACTGAGCAGAGTAGACCTGGCACTAGTACCGAGAGGGATGAAGAAAACTATAGTGTACAAGAAAAAGAAGACTATGACGATCAGCATCAAAGTGATTGTGAATTTCCAGAAAATGTAAGTTGTGATTTACCTGCCAATACGCAACTTTCAATATCAAAAATATCTGAATCTCAATTTACCCTTATCCCTGATGACCCATGTAAATGGCCTGAAAGTATTTCTGATGCTCAACGATGTGATATAGTAAAGCGTGGACCACATCAACTAATAATGAATTTTCCATATAATAACACAACTCCAAGGCGACGTTTTTCCTCCAACCATTATAAACGTGTGTTACCTAATGGTGAAAGTGTTTCACGGTCGTGGCTAGTTTATTCTGAGGAATCAGATCAAGTTTTTTGCTTTTGTTGTAAGCTATTTGGAAAAACACTAAGCCCCTTTTGTAGTGGTATAAATACATGGGAGGGTTTTTCGAAAAAACTGAAAGACCATGAAAACGGCATTTCCCACCAAGAATGCTGCAGTCAATGGATGTTGCTAGCTGAAAGGATAAGAAATTCATCCACTATCGACAAACGCGAGATGAATATTTTTTTCAATGAAAGACGTTTTTGGAGAAATGTTTTAGAGAGACTTATCGACATTGCCTTGTTTCTATCGGAAAGGAATCTTGCTTTTAGAGGATCTGAAGAAGTCTTAGGATCTTCTCACAATGGAAATTTTCTGGGTATAGTTGAGCTTTTGGCAAGAAGAGATCCGATCCTAAAATAGCTTCAAGACAGAATCAAGAATAAAAACACTAAAGATCACTATTTGAGTCCTACCATACAAAATGAACTAATTGAATTGCTAGCGACAGAAGTTGAAAAAGAAAATTTACAGCAATTGAAATTGGCAAAATATTTTTCTATAATTTTGGACTGCACTCCAGATATGTCACATCATGAACAAATGTCTGTCATTCTCCGTTATGTACTATGTAATGAAGAAGCTGCTGTTGTTAAAGAAACATTTTTTGGCTACTTGAGAATAAGTGACAGTACTGGGAAAGGCTTGTTGGACGCTTTCTTAGAAAAAGCGACCGAACTGCAACTCGAATTGTCTAATTGTCGAGGTCAGTCATATGATAATGGTGCTAACATGAAAGGAAAACATTCTGGGGTCCAAGCAAGAATGCTAGACATCAATCCCAAAGCTGTTTACGTGCCCTGTGCAAACCATACCCTTAACTTAGTTGTTGTTGACAGTGCTAATTCATCGACGGAAGCATTGACATTTTTTGGAGTACTTACAAGGTTGTATGTGCTGTTTTCTTCCTCTGCTCAGCGTTGGGAAATTTTGAAGAAACATGTGTAGCTGTCCATAAAGTCACAATCTGATACGCATTGGGAAAGCAGAATTAAATGCATCAAACCTCTTCGATACAATTTAAAAGAGGTGTTGCTGGCACTGAAAGACTTGGAAGCCATTTCCATAGAAAGAAAAGATGGAAGAGCTGTCTCAGAAACAAAATCGTTGATAGCTCATTTATCAAAATGGAGTTTTCTTTTGTCGGTGTTTATTTGGTATGATATCCTATTCCAAGTCAATAAAGCAAGCAAGATTCTTCAATCGTATGGAGTCTCCCTTCATACAATGGAAACGGAAATCCAGGCAACTGAAAAGTTTTTGCAAAACTATCGCACAACGGGTTATGACAGTGCCGCAACATCTGCTGTTGAAATAGCACAGGAATTGGATATTGATCCTTCTTTTCCTCCGTCAAGAAGTGGAAAGAAAAGAAGATTGTTTGATTACCAAGGTGAAGAGGAACAACGAGCTACTCCTGAACTGAAATTTAAAAGCAACTTTTTCTATCCATTAGTAGACCAGGCTATTATGTCAATAAAGTAGCGCTTTAATTTGTTACGTGAGGTTTCTTCCGCCTTTTCGTTTTTGTACACACGAGACAAACTTTTGCTTGTGCAGCAAGAAAATGCTCTTCTTACTTGCTGTAAAGAGTTCCAAAAAAAGTTCGGTGACATTGATTCTGATGAAATGAGCGCTGAGCTACAGCGGTTTGTTTTAATTTTACAAAAAAAACGCAATCTCAATACGGCTCAAGACTTTCTGAACTATCTTCTAAAGACTCATTTATTTGAATTGTATCCGAATGTGTACATCGCACTTCGAATCTTACTAACTTGCCCCGTGACTGTTGCCAGCGCTGAAAGAAGCTTCAGCAAATTGAAACTGATCAAAACTTTTAATAGAACGTCTATGACAGACAGTAGACTATCTTCATTAGCCATGTTGTCAATCGAAAATGACTGCGCCCGATCTCTTGATTATGACAATGTCATAACAGCATTTGCGAACAAAAAGGTTCGCTCCAGACTATTTAAATGATACTGTGTTTTTATAACTTTTTCATGTTTTTCAGTGTCATTGCTTTCGTTTCGCAGTGTCTGCATAAATGTCCTACTGAACTCTGGCATCGATGCCGAATTTTTTATGACTTGCACCTTCGGTATCGGCATGCTTTATTCTGACATTAGCCTGTTTACTTATGTACAAATTGTGGTGTATTTTCTTAATGCAGCTTTTCAATTTTACACCTCTAAAGTGATATGACCTGTGCGCAGGGGCTCTTGCGCTTACTTTGGGGGGGGGCCCGAAGTTGGAGTGCTACGGGACTGGTAGGGACAAAGTTAAATGTAATAAAATCCCAAGTTTAGAAAAGATCAAAATAAAACAATTGCATCTATTTGTAAAATTGGATTCAGAGGGAACGTTTTTGTTTGAAAATAGCTTAATAGGGATCTATTGGAACAGATTATATGACTTTAGAAAAAGACATGGCTTCTTATCTCGCTAAGGCGTAGTTGAAGCTAACAGTGCTGCCAAAAAACATAATATCAGAAATATAAATACAAAAGGAGGCCCATTAAATCGTCAAACAGGCCTACCACTAAATGTCTCATTTCTTTAACTCTCAAAACGACCACCATTTGGGCGCCGCCATCGTCATTGATCAAGTTTCACTCCTTCCCCGTATACTTTTTAAAAAATATGGATGATAGTTTGGGATATGATTATTTTTTGCAGGTATCACCTGTCTTGATTAATAGACAAACATGATCATCACTGCGTGTACATAAACTATGGTATATATTTTCTAAAACTGTTTATTGCTGCTTCTAACAAATGTTTTTACGATGAAGCCGGCGCAGTTGTCTTAATTTATAAATTTTAACTTGGCATCAGTGATGGCATGCCCTCCCTGAATAAAATCGCATCATACATAGGAGAAACATTTTTTTATATTTAGGTTGATAATAGGTTTATAGAGCTACCGGGTCAAACCTAAAAATTTTGGGAAAAGCAAGGACTGTTTTAACTACCCTGGGCGCGACTAAGAAGAGAAAAATATAGCCCGCAGGGACTTGAAAAAGTATTAAAAGTCGAAAAAGACAACTTTCCTAAGTAAAATCGCTCCACATAGAAGATAATATCGGTATTTTGCTACAAAATAGCTTAATGTCAGAAATGTGTTTCCTACTTCCAAATTAAGGGAAACGTAAGGCCCCCTTTGTTTCGCGTAAGCAATAAACAGATCACTTACTGAATCTAAGGGTTAGAAAGGACCTTGAAATCCGGCATTTAATTTGGAAAAGGAGCGCAACGAATCGTGAAAACTGGATAGGCAGAAAAATTTTAATTTTTCGTTATTGTTTACACAAGTGCCCAATGGGTCAAGGCGGCTTGACAGACTGAACCGATATTTTTACCCCGACGTTACTGATGGGAGCCCTGCGGGTGACGCCTGTATAGCCGGATAGTTTAAATATAAAATATTAATTTGAAATCGCTCACTATAAGTGTTAGACTAAGACTGCGTCTTACATAGCGGCTTTCGCAACCAGGAATGAAACATTTTACAGATATTTAAAGCAGGTTGTGAGACGAAGATTCGCTGCTTGACACTGACTGCGAAGAGAGCATTGGTCTGTTTGCATTCAGTACCAAGCAGCTAAACCTTGTCTTCAAATTTGCTCCAAATACCGATAAGAAGTTTTATTCCTGGTTGCGAAAACCATTATGTTCGAATGCAGCCTGATTTGCTTACCGAGAGCTGGATTTCGATGAGGGGGTGAATATCTTTTCATTGCGTATGAGAAACAAATTGAAAATGGTGTCAAAATTAGAAGTTTCCAAATTAATGATTTGCTTTTGGCTCATGATGTAGGCTAGTACTGTTGGTACCATTAAACCCTGACTTTCGAAGGTGCATTTAACCTTTTTAACACTGTTTGTGATAGCCTGGTCAAATAAATAAGAGTAAAAATCTGAAGTGCTTCACCGTTTTCGAAAATCTAATGCCGGAGATAGCAGGTATTTGGAAAAACATTGAAGCAGATGAGGAAACGTTAAAACTTTGATATAGATGGAAAAGTTCTACCACATCTTATGTGTCTAATTTACGGTTAATGGTGTTGGAAGCCAGAAAGAACAACTCGATATTCAAACTGTTAAATCAAATGCAAAAATCAACCAAGCATCCAGGATATCTTGAAAGAACAGCACAAGGTTTTTTAACAAGCAAAGCAAGGCGCAACCATTCTGCGCTGAATTACGTTCATGTAGGCGCACCTTAATGTTAAGCATTAGATCGATAACACCCGACATTTTCCTTCATCACGTGGCCTAGCCGGGCTCATACAGAATTCCACTAATTATGGTTCAGCCCTGTGTATTTTCAATTTTAATCGAGTTATCAAAAGTGTTTTTTTAAAAAAGCACAAAAAAGTATTTGACTTTTACCAGCCTTTGGTGGTAATCATTTATTTTAATTTTGCACAAGGTACTAGAATTTTTTTAAATGGTCTTTCTCTTCGAACTAATAATTTTAGTTAACTGTTTTACAAATTTTTTAACCCTTTCTGAGATAATGTAACACATGTGCTACATTATTGTTAATTGTTATATAATTATGACTTAACAGTCATTTTTTTGAAATTTATTGTAATTTTGTTGTTACTTAACAGTTAGGGAATCGTCTCAAATTTTATGAATTAGAATCTTGTGATCCTTAAAGGGTTAAGCAATTTTCTAAAAGATCTTGATCACATCCCGAATATTACAACAACTTCAGAAATTTCCCGAGTTTAGTGTTAAAATCATGAACACGACCGGGAAAAAGCAGGACTTATAGCAATTTTAGCCCAAGCAGACCGTTACGTCATTTGTTTCAGACCTATCTAAACCTTGCATTAAATCCCCCACTGATCAATATTGACTTGATTACTGCGTTATCTCCCACATCATCCAGTAATACTTGCAATTTATTGCTGAATTCTGAGTGGCTATTGAAGCAGCCTACGCTTGCAGCTTTTATACTGTTCATAGCTCATCTCCGGTTTCTGGTGCTGATTACTGACCCAGAAAGCCTAATAACGTTTAGTTAACCACAGTTCGACACGAATTCTTAATTGTGCCGTCGATATCAAAACGAGAAGGTAATACCTGTTTTGAACATCTCACCGCGCAAATAGCATGAGTTATGCATCATGAATAATGATTGGTAGAAAGCAATCTTGAGTGCAGACAGTAGAAATGAGTTTCTTGATAATAAGTAAAAATGCATTATACTGGAATAAAAATCATAGCACCAAAATTTGAAATCTCTTATCATCGAGCATTAGATCTGTGACATCGAACCACCGCTTGTTTGCATTGAGAAATCTCAAATGCGTTCGTTTGGCCGTGAAAAATGAATAACTTAAGAAAGACAGAGGTTTCAAATTTTATTTGCCACCCGAACTCGAAAGAAAAAGCTCCGCCGCCCAGAAGCTGTGTGAACAAGTTACATAAGCGGCTTTACCAGCTCTAAATTTGGAATTGAACCAGTTGAGTTGGTGGTTGCAACTGG
Source organism: Trididemnum clinides (assembly GCA_963675345.1). Classification (NCBI taxonomy): domain Eukaryota; kingdom Metazoa; phylum Chordata; class Ascidiacea; order Aplousobranchia; family Didemnidae; genus Trididemnum; species Trididemnum clinides. The sequence continues at coordinate 24,846,300 of OY776304.1, read as the reverse complement.
AGATCGCTAGATTTATAGCGAAGTTGTAGAAAAGCTGTGTGCCTGTGTTGCTGTTTCTGTGACTCTCACAAGAGGAACTAGTGGATTACAAATGTGAATGTAGATTGTATACGTGTGCAAGTAAATTCAAAATAGCATGAAAGCCAAAATTGAAACTGATATTTTGTTTTTCGACTTTAAATTTTGATTGATGAAGAAGCATTTCAATTTCGTTCTTGCCTAGGTAGCTAGGTCGACCTGGGTTTGGTTACGGAATGAAAATACAAAAACGTATGAAAATAGTTTTGCATTTATCAAAATATAAAATTGGCTTCACCACAACAGGGCATCATCAGTTGCAGAAATAACTAGGCAGCGAAATTAGTCCTTTTGTTTTTGGTTTTGTTTGATTGAGCAACGGTAATACAGTATAAGGACCTTTTTTACCGATCCAAGTCAAAGGCACTTCTATTATAGTCTTTGGGTGATTTTGTTGCATTTTGATAAGGTTTGCTGAACCCACTCTTTTCCAAAAATGCTTTCAAGTGCGCCTCTGAGCAAGGCCATGATTAATATTCATTTTAAGATAGAAAAATGAAGATATTATTTTTTTTTATTTACCATATTTATCCTCCATTCACGAGAAAGCGAATTGTATTGCTATGTTTTGAACGGTATGTCCGCTCTCGCTTGGGAGTTGTTTCAAGGTGTCTGGGCCACCTGTATTCCACATAAAGGTGGGGCATCCCGTTAAGTGCCTTGCCCAAGGACACAACAAGCGAACTTGCCGGCTTGTTCTCCACAACCACCCATAAATGCCAAGTGCCAAGCAGGGAAGATATAGATTCCATTTTTTAAAGTCCTTCGGTATGACTCGACAAGGGAAATGAGCCCCAAGTCTACCGACTGCGAAGCGGACGCTCTAACCACTACGCCATCGTTTTAAGAAAAAGATCTCCGGAATATAGTTTTCAGGGGAGAAATGATTCAAACTTTTGAAAACAGTAAACACACTCCACCATGCTTTTTCAGATGCCTACTCGTTATACTGTAGTTTCGCCGGAGCTTTGATTTATTTGAATAAAACCTGCACGACCTAGGAGATTTATGAAATAAGCTACTCACCAAATGCAGAATTACTGATCAAACAATATCCAACAACAAATATTAAAATAGCCGAAATAGATATTTTTCTCAAATTCATCTTTGCGTTTTTAATGAGCTGTGGGCGTGAGAGCAGCAAGCAAGGAGAAAAAACGACTTTATATCTTGCAAATCACTGGTTCGCAGCTACTACTTAAAATTATTTATTCGTTGCATCTGTAACGTAACATGATTAACGCACAACTACAGTATGCAGTAAATGCCTGAGACCCGATTACAATAATGGCTATTATAATTACAACATGAACTACTTTGCTATCAAGTTAGCTAGTGAGCCTACAGGCAACGTTGGATTATTTCCAACGTTGGGCAAACCAGGCAAATATCTCAATTCTTCCATACGATGTGAGGATCGGTTACTCGGTCAAGTAGGATAAAGCGCACTTTTTGCGGCAGAGATAGCAAGGTTTAAACTTTACGGTGGCTGAGTTGTTGTGTTCTTGCAGAATACGGAAATTTCCCCTGCGAGGTTGCACTGCTTGTGGTAGAAATAACCTGAGCCAGAAAATATTTATTCATAGGAAATTGCCTGGTTGCGGTATTCTTTTCATTAATAACAGTCATCCCCTTGCCACAGTTTTGAGACAAGTACTTACTTCAACATGTTACATCAACTTTTCAAGCTGTAAATCTGTGAGGAAGAATGAGCAAGAGCGTTTGCAAAGGCGAATCTCCCTTTGACATTAGTGTGTGTCAATCCACATAAAACGCTGCCGTTACAGTCTTACTACGACTTACGACTTTACTGTCAACCGATGTGAAACAATTGATTGTGTTTGTTTTGCCAAGTGCAACACTCACTGAAAGTTTTGTATCACAGTACCACGAGAAAGCGCAAATAAACACGTACAACATAAGCGAGCAAGCAACAAAGAAAACGATTGTTTTCTTGTCGAAGATTCATTGCAAGTGCAAAGTGATGACGCCGCTCAGATATAAAAATGAAAAAGTGAAAATGACCACGCACAAACGCGAAACGTCTTGCACACACTAACCTACCACAGTTGAGACATTTTGTTTTTATATACATAGTCAGGCAGCTCAAGACAAAAGATTGCATTGGCCAATTGCCAACTACGACGCAAGTGGCAGTAGCAAGTAGAATTTATATGGCGGTACTAAACAGGTACAACAAGCATTGTAAAGACATACTGGGCATAGCAGATGCATTTTAGGCATAGATCAGGCATATTAAGAATAATAGATGTATTGCCTGCTCAGTAAAATTATAGTACGTGCAGTAGGCCAAACAGGCGTATTACAAACAGACAGAGACGTAGCAGCCGCCCCCCAAACCCCCCAATTGGGGGGGCCCAGGCCAACTTTGGGGGCCCAAGTTGGTCTGAAATTGCTTTTTGGCTACGTGACTATTTTCAGTTCAGCAGACTTGTTTACAACCGATTTAAACTGTAGGAAGAAATTGGCTTGTGACATCATAAGTGAATGCAACGTCATTTTATCTCGCAGAATCTAGAATATTTCGATTGATTTTCTGGTAGAATCTTGAATATTCGATTGACGTAACAATGCCGTTGTTACGCAACAATCATAGAATGGTCTGGAATTCTGTTTGGCTATAAATACCGGGACAATATATATACACTGCAGAGTGCAGATAAAGTATTTTATTGACATTGTATAGAATGAAACGTTCAAAAAGTGGTGCTCAAAAGAGAAAAGAAGCAGCCACTGCTCGAGATGCTGTAGCGAAATTGCCCAAGATGACAGATTTTTTCAAGATTACTGAGCAGAGTAGACCTGGCACTAGTACCGAGAGGGATGAAGAAAACTATAGTGTACAAGAAAAAGAAGACTATGACGATCAGCATCAAAGTGATTGTGAATTTCCAGAAAATGTAAGTTGTGATTTACCTGCCAATACGCAACCTTCAATATCAAAAATAACTGAATCTCAATTTACCCTTATCCCTGATGACCCATGTAAATGGCCTGAAAGTATTTCTGATGCTCAACGATGTGATATAGTAAAGCGTGGACCACGTCAACTAATAATGAATTTTCCATATAATAACACAACTCCAAGGCGACGTTTTTCCTCCAACCATTATAAACGTGTGTTACCTAATGGTGAAAGTGTTTCACGGTCGTGGCTAGTTTATTCTGGGGAATCAGATCAAGTTTTTTGCTTTTGTTGTAAGCTATTTGGAAAAACACTAAGCCCCTTTTGTAGTGGTATAAATACATGGGAGGGTTTTTTGAAAAAACTGAAAGACCATGAAAACGGCATTTCCCACCAAGAATGCTGCAGTCAATGGATGTTGCTAGCTGAAGGGATAAGAAATTCATCCACTATCGACAAACGCGAGATGAATATTTTTTTCAATGAAAGACGTTTTTGGAGAAATGTTTTAGAGAGACTTATCGACATTGCCTTGTTTCTATCGGAAAGGAATCTTGCTTTTAGAGGATCTGAAGAAGTCTTAGGATCTCCTCACAATGGAAATTTTCTGGGTATAGTTGAGCTTTTGGCAAGAAGAGATCCGATCCTAAAAGAGCTTCAAGACAGAATCAAGAATAAAAACACTAAAGATCACTATTTGAGTCCTACCATACAAAATGAACTAATTGAATTGCCAGCGACAGAAGTTGAAAAAGAAAATTTACAGCAATTGAAATTGGCAAAATATTTTTCTATAATTTTGGACTGCACTCCAGATATGTCACATCATGAACAAATGTCTGTCATTCTCCGTTATGTACTATGTAATGAAGAAGCTGCTGTTGTTAAAGAAACATTTTTTGGCTACTTGAGAATAAGTGACAGTACTGGGAAAGGCTTGTTGGACGCTTTCTTAGAAAAAGCGACCGAACTGCAACTCGAATTATCTGATTGTCGAGGTCAGTCATATGATAATGGTGCTAACATGAAAGGAAAACATTCTGGGGTCCAAGCAAGAATGCTAGACATCAATCCCAAAGCTGTTTACGTGCCCTGTGCAAACCATACCCTTAACTTAGTTGTTGTTGACAGTGCTAATTCATCGACGGAAGCATTGACATTTTTTGGAGTACTTACAAGGTTGTATGTGCTGTTTTCTTCCTCTGCTCAGCGTTGGGAAATTTTGAAGAAACATGTGGAGCTGTCCATAAAGTCACAATCTGATACTCGTTGGGAAAGCAGAATTAAATGCATCAAACCTCTTCGATACAATTTAAGAGGTGTTGCTGGCACTGAAAGACTTGGAATCCATTTCCATAGAAAGAAAAGATGGAAGAGCTGCCTCAGAAACAAAATCGTTGATAGCTCATTTATCAAAATGGAGTTTTCTTTTGTCGGTGTTTATTTGGTATGATATCCTATTCCAAGTCAATAAAGCAAGCAAGATTCTTCAATCGTATGGAGTCTCCCTTCATACAATGGAAACGGAAATCCAGGCAACTGAAAAGTTTTTGCAAAACTATCGCACAACGGGTTATGACAGTGCCGCAACATCTGCTGTTGAAATAGCACAGGAATTGGATATTGATCCTTCTTTTCCTCCGTCAAGAAGTGAAAAGAAAAGAAGATTGTTTGATTACCAAGGTGAAGAGGAACAACGAGCTACTCCTGAACTGAAATTTAAAAGCAACTTTTTCTATCCATTAGTAGACCAGGCTATTATGTCAATAAAGGAGCGCTTTAATTTGTTACGGGAGGTTTCTTCCGCCTTTTCGTTTTTGTACACACGAGACAAACTTTTGCTTGTGCAACAAGAAAATGCTCTTCTTACTTGCTGTAAAGAGTTCCAAAAAAAGTTCGGTGACATTGATTCTGATGAAATGAGCGCTGAGCTACAGCGGTTTGTTTTAATTTTACAAAAAAAACGCAATCTCAATACGGCTCAAGACTTTCTGAACTATCTTCTAAAGACTCATTTATTTGAATTGTATCCGAATGTGTACATCGCACTTCGAATCTTACTAACTTGCCCCGTGACTGTTGCCAGCGCTGAAAGAAGCTTCAGCAAATTGAAACTGATCAAAACTTTTAATAGAACGTCTATGACAGACAGTAGACTATCTTCATTAGCCATGTTGTCAATCGAAAATGACTGCGCCCGATCTCTTGATTATGACAATGTCATAACAGCATTTGCGAACAAAAAGGTTTGCTCCAGGCTATTTAAATGATACTGTGTTTTTATAACTTTTTCATGTTTTTCAGTATCATTGCTTTCGTTTCGCAGTGTCTGCATAAATGTCCTACTGAACTCTGGCATCGATGCCGAATTTTTTATGACTTGCACCTTCGGTATCGGCATGCTTTATTCTGACATTAGCCTGTTTACTTATGTACAAATTGTGGTGTATTTTCTTAATGCAGCTTTTCAATTTTACACCTCTAAAGTGATATGACCTGTGCGCAGGGGCTCTTGCGCTTACTTTGGGGGGGGCCGAAGTTGGAGTGCTACGGGACTGCAGACAGAGTACAAGCATAGTGGGTATAGCGCAGGGATAGTAGGCTCATTACCAGCATAGGGGACGTAATAGACGTTTTGAAAGTATAGCCAAATCATAGTTTGTGTTGTGGGTATAGTAGAGTCATGACACAAGCAAGTATATCGTATTCACTACAACTTTAACACATTTAAACTGTAGCTAGTTAAGCCAGTGGCCGCCGTCGTATCATTCTCACATTTGTTTCCCAACACGACCGAGATTTAGGTGGATCTTTTGTAGAAAGCCACCGCCAAAAAAACACCCCCGCCACCGCTCTTATTCAGTTAGAATTTTTATTCATTGATGGAGTTCAACACTGAATTTAGAGATGTCAGCTAATATTTTGTCCTAACTCTAACTCTAAAATCTGCAGTACTTAAAACGTGGCGGGGGTGTTTTTCTCAAATCTCACATTTTTGCATTAGTGGCGGGGGTTTTCTACGAAAGATCCATTGAGGTATCATAACCATTTTCGTATAGATCAGCCTAGGACAAACTATGGCCCGCCAGAGCATTTTGTGGGCCCGCTAACATTTGTAGAAACTTCTATATATCTATCTAATTCAATATGATAAGGGTAGCCACATTTGCCGTACAAAAGACCCAAAAACGTTAGAAGCCATTGTTGAAAGAGTCGCTACGCAATTCTTAGTTTGAATTGACGCATTTTCCATTCAAATAGAGGGTGATGATCTTTTTTTTCGGAGACCATCATTTTCAAAGCCCTGTAATATGACATTACAAAAAGCTATGCCAAGAATTTAAGCAGTGGCCCTCGGCCAAATCTTGAATGGTCAATGCGGCCCTCCAGCTGAAAAGTTTGCCCACTCCTGCTATAGATGAGTGAAAGGCAGTAGGGATTAAATAAGCCCCATCCCCTGTTGTTGACGTAAAGCAAACACCCACTTTTTTAAACTAGACTAAATCATCGCATCTCTTTCCCTCAACTACCATAAACAAACAGTTAAAAAAAGGCCAAAAACCGCACTGAAAGGGCTGGAAATGGGACGCAAAAAATCCACAGTCGAACTCCCAAACTCATAGCCGCTTTTATTTTGAGCATCCTACAAGTCATTCATGATTGCATAGCAGTAATGCTAACTGATTAACCCATTTAGATTGAAACGGAATTTAATAAAATATCAGTTTTTTTTGCTGTGGAAAAGCAAACTGAGAAACTGCGAACAAAAACTGATTGTAACTTGTAACATTTACGGAGTTAATTGATAACCAGTCACTAATTTTGTTTCTTCTGCAAAAAAGTAATAAAGTTACAGGTACAGTTACTAAAAGTAACTAGTTGCCACTACTGGCTTTAGTGCACACTTTGTAGCATGCACTTTGAATTTCTTTATTGTATGCTAGCCATTTTCAAATCATCATCCACGACTTTTGAAAATTACGTTTTTGCCTCGAAAGAGTTTACCGACATGTCGGCAAACTGTTTTGAGGCAAAAACAATTTCTGACAACTACTTTGTGAACCAGTTTTTGCATATGCCATAGCAGGAATCACCAACCTTTCTTGGACCACGGCTACTTTTTGGATATTGATTAAAGTGGGGGCGCACTTATCCTAAAGTTTGCAACATCCCGGACTTGATGTTCGATCTATTCTGTATTGGCAGGTGGTGCCATTATACATCTGTTGCAATTACTTCGGTGGCCGATGTCTGGCAACCCTAGGCTACCTATTTTTTTGAAGCCACCATCGACTTTTGAAAAAATTTTGAGAATGTTTTAAAACAGGCTGGCAGGCACCTCATATTGCCTTCACGGGCGACATGGTGCCCGCGGGCATACGGTTGGTGACCCCTGTACTATAGGAATTCTGTGCTGTTCCTTCATCTTTACCTAACGTGTATATTTTCCTTTGCTTTATCACCCATTGGCCATATATATTTTGTCTTATTGCTGTATTTTTGTCAAAATTTCAATTACGCTGACTGAGCTGGCTGCAAATGATTTTCGGTAAACTTGATTCAATCAGATTTCTCTGTATTTCAGCAAACACATGCTAGCATAAAGCTGCATAACCACACAGAAGCAGACAGAAGCCAGAAGTAAGAAGTAATAACATTATTGTTGTGCAATAATTGAGTGCTGCTAGCAACAATGCTGTTGAGATATACGATACAGCAGTCTATTAACAAATTGCAAAGTAAAACGAATTGATATGGTTGTAACCCACAGCAGAGGTGGAAACCGGACAGATCGGGTATCCGGTTTGATCGGGTCAAGATTCCTAACTGGCCAGTCAGACATGTCAAAGCACCAGTCGAAAACCCCTTTTGCATAGTTGAAAATTTGCTTTGAATCCTCTTCAATTTTTTTGGGCAGAAAGCACTTATCCAAAATAATAAATGTTGGCTGTGGAAATACTTTTATTTGGATGAAATAACTTTCTGCATTCAGTATGCTTCATGAGGCGAAGTGTAATTTTGGCATACGCAACTGTTGCGTTCCAAAGTATTCTGTTGAATCAAGGAATGCTGATTGCCAAGTTTGCCGTTTTAATACAGTAGAAAAAACTGAACTGAAAGTACTGTAATAATTGATTTAAGGGTGGCACTGTTTCGACCTATCAGGTGTTTTCAGTATATTTGGTGACTGACAGGTAGCTAGAGGCTTTAATTGAACCATTGCCTAGAAAGTCACAGTTGTGGCATCTAAACTATGTCCACTGTAGTGGGTGTTCTGTCAGTAGGCTACTCAGTATCAGTCAGTTCTGTCAGTAGGCTAAGCCGTACCTCTCGTGTATGAGTGGCGGTTGTCGCAGATGCACTACGTCTAATAACCTTCGAGAACAATAGGGATGAAACGACAGTTCATTTAAATAGTGATAAGTAGCGACAGTTCTCAAAATTTATGTGGTTTTTGGCAAGTACGTAATTGGAATGCTAAATCGATTCGGAAGACGTGTGACTTTTCCAGAGTCGCTCTTGCGGTAAAGACTTTAATAAGCTGCATTCAATATCAAATTGATAAAAAGAATTTTTTAGAAAGAAAAGCAATGTTTGATAATGTGTTTTTTTTATATTAAAACTCCTTAATGTGCTTACAGTCAGGTACTCATAAAAAATATTACAAAAACAACAAAATGTTGTCACAAAAATGCAGTCAATCGGCGGACAAATACATTTTTTGCCGGTCGGGTAGAGACACGAAAATCCCGAGCAATTCTTCCTCTTAGTCACAGCAACTAACCAATTAGTTTCACTACTTATTAGCCTGCTAAGAGTGGTATGCACCTATCCAAATTTCCTGATCGCTTAATTCAATAGTATTTAATAAAAACAGTATGAAAATGTTATGTTAGGGTATACACAGGAAGTGCTTTTTAGATAACCAAATGAATTACTAAAAATGTGATAGATAATTCCTTGAAATTATCCAGGGGGCTTCAGTTTTTGAACACCCCACTTGCTGCATTACTGCAAATACATATACTTACTACAGACCAAATGCATAACTGTATACTCAAATTGTTCATCAGTTTATTTCCAATAAATGATGGAACATGGAACAATCGTTGTTGAACCATTCCACTAGGCACAATGAAAAAGATACAAAGATTGAACTTTATAAGCAGGGATGTGGAAGCGGTTATTTTTCAAACGCTTCCGCTTCCGCACCTATCGCTTCCGCTTTCACTAACAAAAAATGAGAAAACGACCGTTGACAATTTGTTTTAACTTTTGTGGGTCTGTATCCTGTCTTCTACACTTTATCATTTTGAGGAGACAAAAACCTTCATAAATTGCTATTACTTTACCTACTTCGCTTGAGCTTATTGTTCCAAACTACTCTGTGTTTCTCTTATTTAGATATTAGAACTCGTGTTGAATGTAGACCAGTGCTTTACCACCTTTTTGTCATTACGGAACCTCTGTTGTACTTTCGCGTTTGTCACGTAACCCCCACTAACAAAATTTAGAAATCACGAATTGCTTGCAAGAAAATCAAATATTTTGTTACTACAATTCAAAATAAATTAAACACTTCCACAAATAGACAGTTATTTCAAGTTCCTTTACTACTTACAACCACTTTTACAACAGTTAACCAAATGCTTCTCAGATCAAAACCGTATGACCACATATCACAGCTCTCGACAATAACCTGTCGTCACAACAACAAATTACACCGTATAGCGTTGATTTTTCCTCTCTATCCTCAACTAACTCTGACTTTGATTTAACTTTAACTCTAATTATCATTTCGGACCTTCTGTCCGTCCCCAAATACGTATTGACTCCGATCTTTTTGGATAGGGAAGTGCGAAATTTCTGTCGTATATATAGTTTATACATATAAAGCGAGCAAAATTGAACTACACCAATCAATAGCCGCCTCAACGTGGTGGTGCGGTCCCCAATCGTGTTTGGGTTAAAATTGCTGTTGGTCTTCCCGAGGGTCCCAGTTACCCCGGGCACTCCCCTCACCCAAACCATTTTTTCGCCGTGCAGCCCTCTGAACTACCGCTGAAGGGTAGCACGCAGCCTCTTTAAAATTAGCCTGTTTTCTCTCTTCTCCTTCCTTTTTCTTACCGGTCTTCTCATTCTTCTCCTTCTCCTGATGAGCGGCAACGTTCATCCTAACCCTTGTCCCGTCTTTTCCTGTTTAGTGTGCGCTGGAAATGTGACCTGGTGGGGTAGATCAGTGCAATGCTGCACATGCTCTAATTGGGTTCATTTAAAGTGCTCATTACTCTCCTTTTCTAAATTCAGAACTCTTGGCAGCTCTCACTCCTGGATATTCCCTCCCTGCTTTTTTGGAGATCCCCCACCTGCCAGCACTGTGCCTTCCACCTCGGACTCCTCCATCTGGTATACCTTCACTGCTCAATCTGGCCCCCTTCTGCTAATGCATCACCCGCACCCCATCCTCGCCTTCAAACTTCTTATCCTTTTTCTGCCCACTTTGTATCTTCTCCCTCTGCACCCGCACCACCGCCTCATGATCCTGGCTGCTTCTCTTTACCTCCTGCTTTTTCTTCCCCTCTCGACTCCTTCAGGGTTCTTCAATGAAATGCTGGGGTCTCCGAGCCAGGATCACTAAACTGCTACACTTTCTTTCGCATCATTTCGTTGATCTTATTTGTATCCAAAAATCCTAAAGCTGTAAACAGAATTACGTCACAATCTGCAGCTTGCTCTCACAAGATTCCATTACTATTTATACTGCATACACGAAACGCGACTACATATAAGAAATCAATATACTGAAATAAGAATAATTACTAGTAATAAACGAAGAATCTTCGCGGTCCCCTCACAGAACCCTTAAAACTCACGGAACACAACTGCATGTTTTGCAAACCCCCTGATGAAGAGCACTGATGTGGAATGATCAAGTTGTTTCCGTCGTGAGTAATTTCTTTTTCAACGTTTTTAACTCCCAAATCAAGGTTAGTTAAGTTTAATCAAATCATCATTTTATTAGCTACGTTTCATTGTCCAAACTACCTTTTTCTTGCCCGCAATCGATATAAAATGTGATGCTAGTTATACTTTTTCTCGTTCTCTCGCGCTACTGATATCACACGTTAATTCAGACTTATAATGCAACTTCACCGTTTAATCCACATTGGGAAATGGACAAAACTTTTTCGCCAAGTTACTCTTCAAATCAAATAACCTATGTGGAAGCGGAAGCGGTAGGTTTTTCGCGCTTCCGCTTCCACAGAAAAAGGACCGCTTCCACTACTTCCGCTTCCAGCTTCCGCTTCCAGCTTCCGCTTCCGCTTCCACATCCCTGTTTATAAGGAAATCTAGTTTTAAGCAAAACAAATCATAACTAATCTTTATTTACCAAGTAGTTTGAAGTAGCTCATGTAGGAGCTTTTTTATGCCCACCGCAAAATTTTAGCGCAAATCCTTATATAAAGCAGCCCAGTTGGGCATTAAAGAGCCCTATCTTGCAAACTATGCTGCGGCAATGGGTAATCAAAGTTTATCTTTGTTATTTCTTTCTGACTGCCTCTCCTGAATGTAGTTGCAGACGAAAAACTTCAAAAATATGCTACTCCAAGAAATCTCTAAATTTTGCACTACAAACCCAATTTTCAACAATTAAGTGACCGAATAAGCTTTGCAATATACTGTACACCGGCTGTTTCAAAAATTATCTCAAGTAGATTGTTTCACTGGTTCAATTACCAATGTTGTTGCGAATCACTGACATATTTAGAAACGATTTTTGAAAATAGAGTATTTTGTAAAAGTAAAGACTTTATCTTTTTTACAGATCAACATTGTGAAAGCAAGAATTTTACCGAATTTGGTCTTCAAACAGACATAAAGATGTTTTTTTCACGTTTTCTGCTAGTGTCACACCATTTGGGTGCCATCGTACTTTATCTCCCCTTTTTCATAAGACATTCCAGCCAAACAGATATACAAAGTGTCCAAGAAATCGCGCACCACACTGATCTTCTGCGCACCCCACTTTGCAAGACACATGCGTAACTACTTGAACCAGAACTTTTCTAAAAGATGGATTGGACGTAGAAACGACATGGAGTGGAGTGGGCATCCTGATCACTAAATTTGTCCTTCCTTGACTATTTGCATTGGGGACATTTAAAATCTGTTGTGAGGCAAAATTGTCTATGCACTCTTGATGATTTGAAGTGCCAAACGGTTACCACTAAAGCCTTCAGGAGAGGTAAAGACAGTTTGACAAAGAGAATTCACGCATACTTTATGCTGAGGGTGCACAATTTGAACATCTATTATGATTATGATTATGATCAACAAAAGTGTTTTTATGAAGACCTGGATGGTGCACGACTTCTGGAACATCCTGTACGTTACAGAAGCTATTCCGGGGCTCATAGTTTACTCGATACCAAATCTAAATACTCGATTGACAAAATTTATTATGAATAAGCTTATACAAATTCTCCCAGTTGATGAGCAGCTAACATCTTTTCAAGGGCCCTGTTTGTTCGAGCAATATTTTCCATCTGAACCAAGTAAAAATGGATTGAAGATCTTTGACAAAATTTATTATTAATCCTCCTAGTTAATGAGCAACTAACATTTTTTCAAGGGTCCTGTTTGTTCAAGCGATATTTGCCATCTGAACTAAGTAAAAATGGATTGAAGATCTTTGGTTAATTGGTGTTAGATTTTCTTACGCTATGAATATGGGATTATTTTGGAAAACAGCCGGGCGAGCAAATCCAAACAAATCTTGGTGAAAAATTTGTATTGAACTTGATCAGCGGATTTGGATCAACTTTCAAAGGGCTTAGACGCATTTTCACTTATTTTAAGTCAACATATATATGCGAAGAGTAATAACATAGTAATTACGAAAAATGACTAACATATTTTACTGACCTCAAATAAACCTGGGTGTATTTTTTAGGTCGAAACATCACAGCAAACAATTATTTTAAGACTTCGTTCTTGCATCAAAGTATGGTTAAAGAAAGTATCACTTTGGCGAGTTCGGCAAAGCAAAGTTAAAGTTCCCACAGTTATAAAACCAGACAAACGTAGACCCAAGTATAGTTCAGAGTTTACTTTCAAATCATACATGATTATTGTGAGTCATGTCCAAAAACAAATAAAATTGTTGTGCTGCTAAGCATAATTCAAAATGACAAAAATATCGGCAAAGAAAAAAAACACAAAACTGAAATTGTACTGTTTAAAATCAGTGCAAAATCAGTTGTGAATATTTGTTACAAATGGTATCGACTTACATTGGCAGACAAAGCAGTCGGTGGCCAACGATACTTTGGGGTTAGCCTACCTAACAGATGTTGCTTGACGTAATATCTTTTCTAAGTTTACCCAAGACACCCAGATTACATGCAAGTGACCACAAACGCTTTTTTTTGAAGATATTGAAAGAGATTTGGTAATGCCACACATGCGGTATCAAAAATACACTGATCAAGGCTTTCAAAAGCATGTAAAGGAAACAATATCAAGACGTGGTCTTAAATTTTTCTAGCAATTCATGAGGAAACAACCGGCTTTATCAGGAAATTTTAAATCAAAACGCAAAAGATTCCATTTGTGTCTAGCTGATGCTGACAAAAAAAAGGGCGATTAATGACACTAGTCCACAAAAAAATTTTTCTTTGCTGCTTGAACTTTAATAATCGATTTAGGCTAATTTTGGGCTGCTTAATCCAGTTCTGAGCTCAGGTTTGCGCTATCACGTCAGGTTTTTCGCTACGGGTTTAGCCCACTTTTACACTTATAGGCCAAATTTTGACTCTTGATAGTGGCGATATGGTGAGTGTATAACGGCAGCAGCTCAAGCATTTTTACTGAAATCGCCTTTGATGACACATTGAAACCTACACCGGCCTGTAGACAGCCTTGAGATTAATGGCACTCTGCTTTTTGTGATAAGACCCTTCTCTGCAGCAAGTGTAAATATCAGCAGTAAATAAAGTAAACATTGTTGTCAACTTGAAAGAAAGACATTTGCGCGCGCTGACGAATGACCCAAATATCTAAACAAGCGTGTTGTATCTATTGCCCGGCTTCAAACATTGTTCACGCAGCACCTCTATTCATCAAAAGGATGTGCTTTGCTAACTTGCAACCAAATGAAAATCAGGGTATCTTCTTAGCAGTTTGCTTTTTTTTCCATCAAAACAGTCTTAGAAGTTTCGCGTATAAAAGAATTATATTCTTGTAGTATGCAGTATAATAAAGGTGCGAATTTAGAGACAATTTATGTGCACTATAAGAGAACGAACTCAGTTTGAGTTTTAGTAATATTTCTACAGCAAGGTTTTCAACTCAGTGTTTATTAGCTTTTTTCTACCAGACTGTGTCATTACGGTGTGAGTTCTGAACATATTAAAACTATGTCAGCTGTCAAAAAGCGTGGATGCTCCAATGATCCCAATATTTTTTGCTTCATTTGTGGGAGCTACACTCTGCCATCTCAACAACGTGAAATTACCAACTTTGTAAAAAAAAGGCGTATTTCGCTCTTTCAGGTGAAGTTAGGAGACCTTGATAAAAGTTGGGCTCCTCATAAAGTATGTAAAAGTTGCCTGGAGAGTTTGAGGTATTGGTCTCAGGCAAAGGACAAACATCTGAAGTTTCGCATACCAATGATCTGGCGAGTACAAAAAAATCATGTTGACGATTGCTACTTCTGTCTTGTCATTTGTCAACGTCAAGGGATATATATAACAAGAAAAACAAGCACAAGCTGCAATATCCAAATCTTGCCTCTGCTTTGCGACCTATACCACACAGTGAGGAAATACCAGTGCCTACTTTTTCTCAATTGTCCGAAATTGATGATGAAGAGCTTGGGTTGTTTTTTGATTCTTCACAAACTGATGAAGAAGATTCGGATTTAGATTTTCAACCCTCGAGCTCTTTTTCTGAGCGGCCCTTATTTTTCAATCAGGCGGAACTGAATGATTTATTCCGTGATTTGAATCTTTCTAAACAGGCTTCAAAACTGCTTGCTTCACAACTCCAAGAAAAAAACCTTCTCCAACGTGGAAGTAGTGTCACATTTTATCGGAATCGAGAAAAGCTGTTTCTGAATTATTTCTCTTCAAAAAGTTCTTTGGTTTATTGCCATTTAAAGGTCTTCTTTTGCAACTTGGAATAACGCGATATCAACCAAACGAGTGGAGACTTGTTTATTGACAGCTCAAAACGAAGCGTGAAGTGCGTGTTACTACACAACGGAAATAGATATGCATCGATTGGTGTGGGGCATTCTGCGACACTCAAAGAGTCCTACGAAAACGTTAAGGATGTGCTAGAAACACTAAAATACGATGACCACGGCTGAATAATTTGCGTGGATTAAAAAATGATGAACTTTCTTTTGGGACAGCAAGGTGGCTACACCAAATACCCTTGTTTTCTTTGCTACTAGAATAGCAGAGCCAAATATGAGTGCTGGAAAAAAGATGAGTGGCCAGCAGGAAGCAGTTTGACACCTGGAGAGAAAAAGATCATTCTTAGACCGTTAGTTACTGCCAAGAAAATCATCTTGCCGCCATTTCATATACAATTTGTGCTGATAAAGCAATATGTTAAGGCCCTTGATCACAACGGAGATTGCTTTAGGTACATATGCCAAGCCTTCCCAGATCATAGTGAAGAAAAGATAAAGTTGGAGTTTTTAATGGTCCACAAATAAGGCAGTTGCTCAGAGATCCAAATTTTGTAGCATCAATGATAGCTGATGAATCAAAGGCTTTGAATGCTTTTTCTTTAATTGTAAATTTTTTTGGCAACAGAAAGGCAGAAAACTATAAAGATCTTGTGACAGAATTGTTGTCCAGCATGCACGAGATGCAATGTTCTATGAGCATATAGCTACATTTTCTGAAAAGTGACCTAGATTACTTTCCAGAAAACCTTGGGGAGTCAGTGAAGAACGAGGTGAGCACTTTCACCGAGACATTAGAGTTATGGAAGAGCGCTACCAGGGCCGATGGGGCTGCTACATGATGGCAGATTACTGCTGGAACCTGAACAGAGAGAGAGAGAGAGAGTTCCACCGCAGTGCACAAACGAAAATTGATCAAAAGAAAATTTTCAAGTTCATGATGACTGTGAAATTTCTATTTTATTACATACATTGTGCTAAGGATGACGTTCAGTGATGTTTTTTAAAGTACAGTAATGTTGGGGTCTTGTTTTGTGTTTTCTTGACTAAAAGTTAAAGCAGATCTGCTGCAAACCAGCCACTGCATTTCAAGATAATTTTCATATATTTTTTGTATTATTTTGTAATGAAGATACCCATTATCTCAAAAATGTGATGTGATGGAAACGAAACAATGCCAGATTCGGATTCAGCGCCCCCAAATTAGGTAAAAACCGCCAAAAAACAATCTGCCGCAAAAACCGCGTAGACCAACGTAATGTAAGATAGTGTGAGAAACCATGTGCAAATAACAACTAATACCTTTGTGCGCAGATTGTATCTAAAGATTTTAAATGAACCACCAAGATATAAAAATCATAACATCTTATAGTTTTAAAATAATATTATGGGCAAGTCAATCTATCACTTGTCAAAAGCTATTTTTTACGGTTTTAACCCTAAACAGCTCAACGTTGGTCTGCAGAAACCCAACAAATTTTCAAACGTTAAGTCATACACCATATTGTTTTCAAAATAATTTGAAATTTGCTGACTTTTTCTACTTTTTATATTACTTTAATATGAACCCAAAATCATTATTCTACCTTCAGCATATTTTGAATAAAGAAACATTTTCGGTCATATACTCATAATTTTTTGCCAAGAAAGAGCAAAGATGCAAGTTAAACCGATTACGCGTGACGTCGTGTTGTTTGCTTTACTGCCAGTTCTCTGTTGAGAAGTTGCGCATCTTTTCCTTACGAAGTGGCGAGTGTTTTGGGTAAACCAAAATCAGATTGTATTGGGTAAACCCACCCTAATCACCAACTTCTTGATTCTTTCTTTGCATTCACTAAAGTGTGCAAACAAAATAATGTTTACATCAAACACAATGTTTTGTACAAATGCAATCTTCCAACAACGGTTTCTCACTTTTCATAAAGTTTTTCAAAAATTTACATTTTTTTGGCAGAGTCCGCTGTTTGAAACTGGTTCAGTAACATTGATTTCAGAACAAAAATCTTTTATTTAGAAGGAGCAAAAATGCTTTGAGAAATAAACTGGAAGTGTTATGAAGTTTTGTGCAGTAGGCCCTACTACCAACTATTAAGATAATGCAGACAGAAAAAATTAGGCCAAAAAAAAGAGCTTTAGCAGATATCGAAGAAACTAAAATATTGTTTGTAATATCTCTTGACGAAAGAAAAAGTAATAAACCACCATTAAACTGGCTCGCTATTAGTAATTTCTAACGGAAATAAGTTTCACATAGGTCAATACACAGGTTGCCTGTAAGAGAAACCCTAACTGCTGTAAAGATTTTTTGGTTTTTCAAGCTAATAGGTTATCTGTGCGGATAATTCAAAGGGAGTTTTTACATATTCAAATACTAACTAAACAAATATATTTGGCCACAGGTTAGCATTAGCGTGTGGTACAACAAACAAAATGTTTGCATCTGGGGGGGGGAAATAATTGGGCAAATATAACGACTTCGTGTAGGTTTTTTCTTCGTAAAAAGTAGATTTACATAAAATGTTTTAATTTCCAGCGCTCTTGACGCCACTATTGATGGCTTCCTAATGCATGAGCCTCGGGGTCGTTATACGACAATCACCCCTCTCGCTTACCTTGGTTCTCACTTTATAGTTAATTAACGTAGCCATGAAATACTATCATCACCAATACGCCAAAATAAATTAAGAAACTATTTGCAAAATTTTTTTTGATTTCGCGATAATATGTATAACTCAATAAAAGTAAGTTTTGAATCGACCCCAATATCCACCAGAAAAAGTTTTAGAAAAACTAACTGGAGAATTTACTCTCTCAATGGAATAGAACCCTAAGTAGAAGGTCAATCTTTCGGAAAAGATAATTTTCGGAATCAAGTTCATAGAGAATGAAAGCGACCAAAAGCTTGATCTGGATGAACAACCACAGCTCTCGATGGCGGAATTTTGCCACAAAGCTTTGAAAATTTGCCGCTAAATCCTGAAAATTATGCAAATATATCTGCAGTCGAAACAACAACACAGTTCACGAGCTTTTAAAAAAACCATCATCGATCGTGACAACCATTTCCTGGATCAACACAAAAAGAGTTGCTCTCAGCCGACAATTTAGAGCATCGGCTATATTTGGAAATCCTGGACCAAATAGCGAAGTTTCGTCAGCGATAAATTGCTTATAATCGGGAAAGCTCTTTTTTCTCAAACAATAATAGATTGTTTGCACTTGTCGCTGACAAAGCGATATTCGATATTTAAAAAAGCGATATTTAAAATATAGCCGATGCCTTAGAATTAGATTGTCGGCTGACAGTAACTCTTTTTGTGTTGATCCAGGAAATGGTTGTCACGATCGATGATGGTTTTCTAAAAAGCTCGTGAACTGTGCTGTTCTTTCGACTGCAGGTATATTTGCATAATTTTCAGGATTTGGCGGCAGATTTTCAAAGTTTTACGGCAAAATCAAAACATGGTAGTTCATTTCAACCAGATAATATGAATATGGGCTGCATTGGGTATATCGTCTTACGCCAAAAAAATAAATATAAACTTTCGAGTAAGCGTAGACGTGTAATCGTGCTTATAAATGGTTGTTTTGATCTATAAAGTTGCAATATTTTCCAAGGGACAGCAGCTCTTGCTGTAGCCTCTTCCACAAAAGCTTCTTCATGCTAAACTTTCTCAAAAATGTCTCTAGATATGCGCTGGTTTTACATGAATGTTTTCTCCTGCTGACCATGTTGTCGACTCTCCTCCCTAAAGCATTTTTCTGGCAGCGGCTCTGGAATCACAAAACTTCATCATTATTTATAATAATGTACAAGGATTTTGCAATTTTCGAATATGATAAGGTATAAATCATAAAGACAATCGTTTTTTATAAAAGGCAAAGCACTCAAATGTTATTTGACTATGCAGCTGCAATAAATCAACGTTGAGTATTTGCTGTTTGCCAAAGTCCTTACGTTATAGTTTGCATCAGTTTTTCAGCAGTTGCCACGTGACCTATAACGTGATTATTACGGATTAGCGTCGAAAGACAAATAGAAAACACAAAATTTCGTATACCTTCATAAAAAGTCCGATTTTTCAAGTTTAATTAAATTCACATGACACAATAAAAAAGTTTTTTACGTTTAGATATAAATTTACATTACACTTGTGAAAAAAATGTTGTGAAATCTTTAGTGGTTTTGGAGATACAAGCGTTTAAAATTTGTTGTATTGCTGCAGTACAACGTTGAGTAGACTACCCAAAAAATACCTTGAGCTTTTTTAGGGTTAATGAGCAAAACTTTTCCTTTGCTTTTTATACGTTGACAAAATAGTGCCAAAAGTTAAATTGATGCGCTTAGTAGCAATATAACGTGGAAAAGTATTTAAAACAAAAGGAAATTTTATAACACTCTTTTGGCAACAACAATGCTTACGCGCAAACCGTAGAAATCTGATTTGGATGCTCAGGGCCCAGGTTGTCTCGTTAGGAAAACTTAAAATATGGTACATCAGAGGGTTGAGAATGTTTTCATTGAGGTTGCTTAAGCAGTTTAGCACACAAGAATGCGTTTGTAAAATTTCTATATGCTATACCACAGAAGAATCTTAAATGTTAGCATTTTTGCATGATATGGCATGTTGGAAATTATCATATTTTATGCTTCATGTCACGTTGGATTGTTAATCGTTAAAATTATTTGGGAATGCCTGAAATAAACGTGATTTTTACCATTTTCTACGTTCTATGTCAGTTAAAATTCACGAGGTAAACAACATTTGTTGTGAAAGTAATTTTCGTATTAGGGAGTCAATCGAGTCTCGACTTGAGTTCGAGTTATTGCAGTCCAGTTTCTAGTAGAGTCACGAGTCACTGAACTTCCATTCTGAATCGAGTCATTTCGTGCAAATGACTTGAGTTACGTCGAGTCTTTTTTGCAGTGACATAATTTACTACTATTATTATTGTTGGCATTCAGTGATTCAACTTTAGTGGGCTCGAATTAAATCACTGACTATAGTCTCCCCAACACTGCAAATTCGTTCTTGTTCGAAAACAACCACCTCAAGTAAATCAAATCTACACCTTTACAATCAACCTATCTTTTTGCTAAGCACCATGAAGCATCGGCTCGAACATTGCATATCAACTAGCTACCTCGTTCCCATTTCTCATTATGCTCCATGTGTTTTTTCTCCCCGTCACTCTCAAAAGCCGTTACACTGACAGTTTGAAACTATTCACCAACGTCGACATATTTATTATACTAATAAAAGTCATACCGTAGTTATTAAACGCTTTTTCAATATGAGCGCGAATTATGAGCGACGTCGTAAAACAAGTGAGAGGCAGAAAAATCTTTTCACTCGTAAAGACTAGTTTCAATTAGCATGAAATTCGAGCGTAATTGGAAGCATCTTTCATTTTATTTTGTTACGCTATTTCTGCGCGCCACGTTGTTCTAGACATTTCCATTTCAATTTCAATTTTTACACTCACAACAAAAAACTGTAATGGGCAAAGTGGGGGATGTTATCACAGAATATATTTGGGGCACAATTTGAAAGTGATTATGGGATAAGGTACCACAATGGAAGAGTTATCTGCTGGTAAGTGGAGCTCTTTATATCTGTGAAACCGCACCAGATATTTAAAATTTTATGCCTTGAAAATCTTGAAAATTTTGTGAAAGCTTGCCTTTTACAGGGCAATTTATCACTAATCAAACACGTTGAGGCGTATTGTCAAAAATTTTTATTGCCCAATGGGCCCAATGAAAAACAAAATTTTTGACTCAAAATCTAAACAGATTTAGCAAATGAAAGCAATTTTAATAGTTACGGGTCGGAATTATAGCGCATATTTTCAGTTTCATTAAACAGAGTAGGCTACAGTTGAAAGTGCTCGTGATTTAAACAAAAAAAGGCCTGCACTTTTATTGCAGTTTTACTCATAGATGGAGGCAAGATCAATGTAAAATCTTTAGCAGGATGTGCGAAAATATTTTCAACATCTGTGAACCAAAACATGTAACTGTTGCAGTATTAGAAGATTTGAGTTGATTTACGAAAATTGTTAGAACTTCTTGCTTTTCACATCAACCTCGATTTCTTGGTTGATGCAAAATTTGTCAAAAGCTTTGTTAACAAACCAAACTAATACAAAAGCGTATTCTTCTAAAAGCATCCAATGCTATATACCTTGGATTACAAATCTGAACATCAATTAATAGTGTCAGTATCGTTGCTTCAGAAATCAACAGGGTAATACCGTGAACGTCACTGTCGCTGCTAGTGTATAAGATTCACGGCTTAGAATTTAAAGTTGGTCTGTCTGTCAGTGCTGATTTGAGCATCTTTAAAATTTTTGATTGTGTGATAAATCTCAAAGCAATACACTGGGCACATAGCTCTCTCACATGTAAGACGATAGTAAATCGTCTCTTTTCTCTTTTTTGCAAGCCACACCACACATTTTTTGGGATATGTTGTTTTGTCTTGGTAGGAGAAAATATTTGCAAAAAATGAGATTTAGTAAGGCTGGAGGCGTTTCTGATGGAGGTCATTTGTTTTTTTAGGACTTACTTTCATCAGGAACCCAACTTTTATATTTGCAAGGCAGCTTATCAATGAGGTCTAACTCGAAAGACAACCTGTCATCTGAATCTGGCGCGATGGTGTAGTGGTTAGAGCGTCCGGTTCGCAGTCGGTAGACCTGGGGTTCATTTCCCAAGTCGGGTCATACCAAAAGACTTTAAAAAATGATATTCAAAGCTTCCCTGCTTGGCGCCCAGCACATGAGGGATAATGTGGAGAACAAGCCGGCAAGCTTGCTTGATGTACCTTTGGGCAAGGCACTTAACGGGATGCCTCCGTCTTTATGTGGCAGACAGATGGCGGGGCCAAGCAGTCTATCCGCCGTGGTGGCCCAGTCTGACGAAAGACATGCAAACCGAGCATGAGCTCATGCGCGTGAATGAAAAATCTGAATCTTCTCACATTTCGTACAACTGAAACGCATTGAGAGCCGAAATGTCAAATTTATTCTGGAAATAATTTTTTTGGCGTTTTCTAGCTGTTGGATTGCTGGAGACAGAGAAAAACTGAATTCTACACCACTCATGGTGTCATTGTAATCAACACAAACCTTTGGTTTTTGTCTTGGGCTGAAAAACCTACCATTTTTTGAAATTTTCCGAAAACAGCTTTTAAGAAGATTTTTTGCTATATGCTGTTTTCCATTGCAATTGTGCTTTCGAGCTTTTTGTGAAAAAAATTTTAATGGTGGACGGCTTGTGCCAGGCTGTCTAAATCGTGATCCTGGCTGTAAATATTTTAGCTTTCGCAGTCCACGCGGTCCTGCTTCGCTTTGGATGTCCCGCGGTTTGTGAACTGTGCAGGCACTGTTTTTGCGGGGAATAGGTTTAAATTTTTGTGCTGACAGTAACCGATCCCGCTTTCGCGATCTTTTGATCCCTGCTGTCTACAGCGTTCTGTTATTGTTGCAAACCACAAACAAAAATATTTTTTGCTATGATATTTCATGTAACTATTACCAATACAATTTCGGTACAGAGATGACTTTTAGTATCCAAGTTGCTATTGTTGCTACTAGCAATACACCGTTGAACATAATAATACAATATATTATCAAGTTCAGCGGTGTATTACTAGGAAAATAGAAAAAGTATAATCCACATTAAACTCTACATAACCGGGCGTAAAAAGGATAGCCTACAAATAACCCTTCAAACTACTGATGCAATTTATTTAAACAATTTACCAAAACATTTCGCCAGCAATCTGTAGTGCTGGTAGCTAGTCTGCTGATTAAACGGTGGTTATGTTTTCAAGTTTTAATTAAGTTATATTTTACCAGTAGAGAGGAAAATACATGCAGGCCTACAGAAAGTTTAGCAAGCGTTCCAAAAGATCGCATTATTCATAAGTTGTATGAAAATTTCTAAATTTGTTTTACTGATCTTGGCTGGAAAAAAAGTAACCATTTTAATTCGATTATTTGTACACCGAATAAAAACTCAAGCAAATCTTTCGCTAAGCTTCAGTAGCAGGTCTTAATTAACTACTAGGTCAATTAATGGGTAGAAGAATCGTGCTTAAAACAAGTGACAATCAACTTTAAGGACCATTTTTCCCGTGAATATTACTTAATTTTTAACTTATTCATTAGCCACAAACTTCAACTTTAAACTAAGAAAAAAATTTTTGAAATAGAGCATAATTTTAGAAAGTTACACCAAAATATGTAACAGCAGATGCCGTTTTTCCGTAGTAAAGTATGCGGCTGTTCGTTGATTTGGGACCCATTTCACGCTTCATTGTCGCTTAGCAATGTAACTAATGGTTGTCATTTCTTGATGTAATAAATGTACTTTGGGTGTAGCAACCTAAGTAACTTCAACTACAAACCACAAACAAAAATTCGCCAACAACCCTTGGCTTTATATATGGAACGCCATTTACGTTCAGTAGTTATCATCATAGAAGCGCCTAGTCACCACATGGAGTGCACTCATTAAAACTTGGATTACAGTCAGAAGCATGCCATGGCGCAACAGTGGTGACCCCGACGAGATGTCGAACTGCATTTCGGATTAAAATGAGTGCACTCCGACGGCGACTAGTCACTTCTATCATGATAGCTACTGCTACTGAACGTAGATGGTGTTCCATATATAAACGCAAGTGTTACTGTTGACTTTCTGTATGTGGTTTGTAGTTGAAGTTGCTGAGGTTGCTACACTTGTATTCTGTTGGTTGCATCTTATGGGAGTAGTGTGATGGGAAACAAAGTAGTACAACGCCATTTTCTCTTGCAAGCTTGATAACTTCAAAATTCATTGTATTAGTACCATGTCTATCTAATATTACAAGAACAGGGTTTTACTTTGTTGCTCTTGTTTCTTTCAAAAAGTGCTTAAACCAATCAAAAATACCTCAAGTTGCATCCAGCCACTTTTGCAGAAAGTATAAATGGATTCTGGAAGAGCCCCAATTATCAGTTCGTTTTTCATCTTACTCTGGGAAAAAGGAAAAGTGGAGGAGTAAATTCACCTGTGACACTCATGCACAGCTCCACCGTTACAAGTTGGCTACGTTCAGCTGCAACTTGCCGCTTCCCAATTTTTGATGGCTTGCCTTGCACTGATGTGATGCCGGTCTCATCACAATTGTGATTACGTTGGGGTGGAAAATGGTATTTTTCTATTGTTTCTTCATAAACATCAACATATTTATTAACATTTTCGGGATTGAATGACATAGCTTTAGCTGCAGAAGTCGCTTTAGGTTGTCTTACAAATAGTTCAGGATGACGTTTCATGAAACCATGCAGCCAATCTTTACCAGCTTTCCCTTTTTCTTTGTTAAAAGAATTAGGCAGTGAGTTTTTTTACAGCAAGCTGATATACCAGCCTTAACATCAGGAGCAGTCGGGCCAAACATAGTGCTTTCAAGGTGTAATAAATATTTTACAAATTCTTTCTCCTAGCCTGGTGGGCATATTGTCTGAAACAACCAACTCAAAACTTTTAAGACTGGGTGCTCTATCTTGTACAAAAATAACAAAGTTGCCAAATAAACTAAGAGTATTAGCGTATTTAACCAGGGATGTGGAAGCGGTTATTTTACAAACGCTTCTTCTCCCACACCTATCGCTTCCGCTTCCACCAACAAAAAATGAGAAAACGACCGTTGACAATTTTTTTTAACTTTTGTGGGTTTGTAGCCTGCCTTCTCCTACACTTTATCATTTTGAAAAAACTTTCATTTATTGCCATTACTTTACCTACTTCGCTTGAGCTTATTGGCCCGAACTACCCTGTGTTTCTCTTAATTACATATTAGAACTCGTGCTGAATGTAGAACAGTGCTTTTCAATCTTTTTGTCATCGCGGAAGCCCTAATATACTTTCGCGTTTGTTACGGAAGTCCCACTAACAAAAATTTAGAAATCACGAATTGCTTGCAAGAAAATCAAATATTTCGTTACTACAATTTAAAAATAATTAAACACTTTAACAAATAGACAGTTATTACAAGTTCCTTCACTACTTACAATTACTTTTACAACGGCCAAACTAATGCTTCTCAGATCTAAACCGTATGATTCCATATTACAGCTCTCGACAATAACCTGTCGTCACAACAACAAATTACACTGTATAGCGCTGATTTTCCCTCTCTATTCTCAACTAACTCTGACTTTGAGTTAACTTTAACTCTAATCATCATTACGAACCTTCTGTTTGTGCTCAAAACACGTATTGACGCAGATCTTTTTGGATAGTGAAGTGCGAAATTTCTGTCGTATATATAGTATATAATGTACTGTACATGTAAAGCGAGTAAAATTGAACTGCACGAATCAACAGCCGCCTCAACGTGGTGATGCGATCCCCGACCCGTTTGGGTTTGGTTAAAATGACTGTTGGCCTTCCCGAGGGTCCCAGTTACCCCGGGCACTCCCCTCACATAAACCATTTTTTTGCCGTGCAGCCCCCTGAACGACCGCAGATGGGCAGCACGCAGCTTGTTTAAAATCGGCCTGTCTTCTCTCTTCTCCTGCCTTTCTCTTGCCCGTCTTCTCATTCTTCTCCTTCTCCTGATGAGCGGCAACGTTCATCCTACACCTTGTCCCGTCTTTCCCTGTTCATTGTGCGCTGGAAATGTGACCTGCGCTGTAGGTCAGTGCAATGCTGCACATGCTCTAATTGGGTCCATTTAAGATGGCAACAAAGTTCAGAAACCGCGGTTTTTGGTGTTTTCATCGAAATTGATTTTTTTGCAGAAAAAGCAACTTCAGTCTATGTTCTTCCATAATGTGTGGCTGTTTTTGTCAAAAATTGCTCTGAGTTGTCAAAAATGAGCTTTAGATTATAGGGTTCGTATTTGATTACTTTTGCAACGGGCCTTTCAATCTCTATTTTCTCAAAATGACGATTTTGGAACTTGGAAATGCTTTACTGTCGTTAGTTGTAGGGTTTAGACGATGATATTTCGGCTTTATATGTAATTCATGACGTCGGAGGAAATGAATTGTTCACTTTTTTCATAAAACTGATAGTTTTTGGGCAAAAACGACATTTCGATGGAATTTTGGTACATTTTTCCATATTTTTGATCGGGAATGTCCACTAAAATTCAAAAGCTCTATGCCAAATATTTGCTCCATTTAATCCCTAGCAGAGGTGATTCTGACTTATGAATAAAAAGAATTATGGCTCCAAGTGTAGTACTTTGCAGGGCCGTTGAGAGAACGGTCCGGGCCCGGTAACAGTATTAATACCGGGCCCCTCTTTCACAAGTGTCTGGTAAACTGTAGTGGTCGGGTTTTATCCAATTACAAATGGATGAGTGTTTGGTATAATTGCTCAAAAATCGCCTCCTTTCTGCGCTTTTTCTCTTTTTTTTAGCTCCACTGTGATACGAATAAGACATTGCTGTCTGACTACCGTACTTTACTATTTAAATAATTCAATCTCTATATGTGGGGTAATAAATCGAGCACAGTTATAATATTATGTCTATGGAATAATTTAGGGCTAAAAGTAAGTCAAAAAACAAAATGTGAATATCATGCAATGCATCATTATCAGTCACCAGTAATTGGTTAGTAAAATGCAATCTTCCTGTTTAATGGAGACAACAAAACACAACAGAATTGATGTGAAATGATTTTGTAAGATCTGACTTTAAACAAATTGATTGATCCATATGGGATATATGAATTTAAAATTTAGGGGTTTGGTTTGGGGCTTAAAATAATGATACGTTTAGGAAGTTATCTGCTTTAAGAGTTACTGAAACCCATATGATATGTTTCTGGCCACGGGGCGAGGAAGTATTCTGGGGGGCCCGAATTTTTTTATAAACGAGTATTTAAGCAAATTTTCTATGGCCAAAATGAAGAAAACATTAATCATCAAGTCACAAAAAATATTATATAGATTATGCATTTATTAACAGGAAAATGGGAAACTTAGGCCTAATATATTGTTAACATTGCGCGCGACGTTTTCAAGTGCCGGGGTCCGAAATCAAAGGTATCCCTGGACCCCCCTCATCGACGCTCTTGAAAATTCCATTAGGAAACGGAGCACAAAAAGTCGTAAAAATCTTATGTGCAGAAAACACATAAACTTTTGGGCACTCTTCATACAAGAGCCTGATAGGTGCAGCGGGCTTGACCGGCTGAACCGACAGTCTCTATCCCGATGTTACTGATGGGGGCCCTGCGGGTGATGCCGTCGTAAATATTGTAAAGCAAGGATTTTTTCTTTTTCTGATATGCTGCCTATTAAGGTATTTATAACTGTACTCTAAAGCATTGTAATAAAATCCCAAGTTTAAGAAAAAATTAACATAAAACCATAATCACACCAATTTGTAAAACTGAATTTACAGAGAACATTAGTTTGAAAATAACTCGGCCTGATATGCACCTACTGAAATATAGTGAATGATTTTGGGGAAGCCGTAGCCGCTTTTGTTGCTATGCCGGAAACAAGACAAATAGCGCAGCCGAAGAACTAAATATCACAAATATAAATTGGAAAGGGGCAGCTCCATATCTCAAAATAGGCTTACCACTAAATAGTTTATTTCTGCAGTTGTAAAATCAACCACCATTTGGCCGCTACCATCAGTTTTGATTGTGTTTCAATGCTTTCTTCCCGACAAGCTTAACAACAATTTGTGGCAAGATTCTTTGTGAGCATTACTAGTCATGATTAAGAGAATATGATGATCACAGTTTTGTGTGTATGAATTGTGAAAGTGCATAAAATTCATTAACTTTTGGCTATTGCTCACACCAGAGTCCGATGCGTGAAGCCGGCGCAGGCTGTTGAACCGAAATACTAAACCCCGACGTCACTGATGGAGGGTCCTGCAGGGTGACGCCGGCAAAGCCGGCTTGTCACTAATGTAAAACCAAGTCACCCAGTAGCCCATGCAGTTTGCGTAATATTTTGAGAGCAGTTTGTTGCTAGAGAAGATCAAACTCTCAAACAAAAAATAAAAGTTATTAAAATTTTACTGCTGATACGATATCAAAAAACTGAATTTTTTCTTAAATTCACAGAAGCAAAGCCGAAACCAAGTGATATTGCTGAAACCTTTTTTAAAAAAGGGTCATGCAAATTGAGTCTAGTCACACTTTAGGGAAGCCTTTTGCCTTCCTCAGTCTTTTAATAGAAAGCGCATTGCATTTATTAAGTTGTTGTGCCACTGTTTTTTTCAAATTGGTATCATTTTCAAATATTTCATGAACAGATTTATTTCACAACCATGTAGCCCACTATTTGTATGCACGATTGCTGAGCTATAGCTATTTTTAATAAATAAATATATCAACAAAAAACAGGCTACAATAATTTGTCAAGACACTAAAGTTTTGCGACAAGTGCGGTGGAATAGTGAATGGCGATCCCTGCGATTAAATCATGGGATCCGTCATCATAGCCCAGTATCGGATGTTTCTCAGGCTATTTGTCTACATTATGTTCTGTTTCGATGAAACGATCAATGCCGTTCTTACCCGATCGTTTTAAAAGCGCGGCGGTGTAGGGGTTTGAGCGGCCGCTTTGCAGTCGACAGACCTTAATACCATTTCCTTATTCTATTTTCCACATACCAAGTTTTGATGCACTGCTGTGATTCCTTTGTCTTATTTTTTGTTTATCCTACCCTACTACTACCAAGTCAAACGGCTACACTCGGGTATTGAACTACTTTCATTCATTGTTTTGTCACAGTGATTCCGAAAACGTTTACAAGTTTGATATCTGGTTAGACATTAGAGCTTTGATTTCCTGTATAAATGCCTTCTCCACAACATTCCTGCGAAATTTGTTCATGACAGTGCACATGGAAACTCCTTACCAGCTTCAAAGCAACAATAAAAAAGATATGCATTGTTGCCCATTACAATTTTGAACTTTGATTTTCACGGACCCCCAGACTCTTACGGCCCTGGTGCGGCGCACCAGCTGAACCCCCCTCTCGTGGGGCCTGGTACTTTGCCCGCAATTCCATTTTGAAAATAGGGTAAAATTCCAAGTTGGCGTCCGAAATCGAGGCCAAAATGGCGGCAAAAAAGTAAGATTTTTTATTAACCATCATTGGGCTTTCATACCATAACAGACTCAATCCCACAGGTAAAGAAACACAGAAAAAGTAATTTGAGCCCTATCGCCACCTTAAAGTGCTCACTACTCTCCTCTTCTAGATTCAGAACACTTGGCAGCTCTCACTCCTGGAGCTGCCTTCCCTGCTTTTTTTGGAGATTCTACACCTACCAGCACTGTCACTTCCTCCTCGGACTCCTCCAGCTGGTATACCTCCACTGCTCAATCTGGCCCCCTTCTGCTAATGCAGCACTCGCACCCCACCCTCGCCTTCAAATCTCTTATCCTTTTTCCGCCGACTTTGTATCTTTTCCCTGTGTACTCTCACCACCGCCTCATGCTCCTGGATGTTTCTCTTTACCTCCTGCTTTCTCTTCCCCTCCCTAACTCCCTCAGGGTTTTTCAATGGAATGCTGTGGTCTCCAAGCCAGGAGCACTAAACTACTACACTTTATTTTGTCTTATCCCATTGACCTTATTTATATCCAGGAATCTAACCTTAATTTATCTTCCTCTTTTCGGATCTCTGGATTCTCTGCTCTGCGATCCCATGGCACCCGCTTCCGATCTGGTATTTTTTCTACTGATGTCGCAGACGCTAGCGGCGGCGTTATCATTTTCGTCAGGCAGGGCTTATTCTTCTCTAAGCTTTCTACCTTCTCTCTTTCTTTGCTTGGCCCCTATTCTAATTACGTAGAGGTCAACATCCCTCTAAACAACTTCTCCTCGCTTTCATTTCTTAATGTTTGTGATCCCCCTATTCCTTCTTCTACGAAGGATAGCAGAAGCAATTTCTTTTCTCTCTCCATTCTTTCCTCCTACGTGGAAGCGGAAGCGGTGGAATTTTCGCGCTTCCGCTTCCACAGAAAAAGGACCGCTTCCACCGCTTCCGCTTCCAGCTTCCGCCTCCGCTTCCCTGGTTATAAAGACTGTGATAATGAGAGAAACTGTTGGTTAGTCCTGGAATGAGAGCACCTGTTCTTAAAAACTTTGAATCCCACCAGCGCTCACAAACACGTGTTTTCAATGTGGCCTTTAAGGTTAGTTATCTTAACTGGTATGATCTTTAGGCCTTCATCTTTAAATTTCTAGCTTTTTGTTTTAAGTTACATTAACGTGGAAAATTAACCCTAAATTATCAGAAGGACTCAACTTACATCACAGGAGTCTAAAGTCTTTTATTGCTCATTTTTAACAACACACACAAGGCACGGTCTTCAAAAAAATGAGTAATCTATATTATGTGATTGAACATTTTTACAAGTACCACTAGATGACAGTGTAGCAACCTCAGCAATTTCAACTACAAACCACAAGTAGAAAGTCGCCAACCTGGGATTATATATGAATCGTCACCTACGTTGAGTAGCAGTCACGATAGATGTAACTAGTCGCCACATCGAGTGCACTCAATTTAACTTGCGCTACAGTCGGATGCCTGCCGTCGCGCGGCAATGGTGACCCCACGAAGAAGTCACCAACTCCCCCGATTTAGTTGGACGGCAGCGTCTTCGGTCAAGCAGCACAAGCCTTTGTCGAGTTGCCGAGCCCTAACGTCAAGACCGCCTTCCATTGAAATCTTGGCGGGAATCTCATTTACTTCGGCGGACAAACCTCCCCTCTCTCAGCGTTGGCGGGGAAGGCATGTTGCGACCTCAGCAACCTCCTCCGCTAGCTGCTCGTGCTTGAGGAGGGGAATTGTGTAGCAACTACAAACCACAAACAAAAAGTCACCAACAATACTTGGATTCATATACGGAACGCCATCTACGTACAGTAGCTATTTTGATTGAAGTAATTACTCTCCACATGGAGTGCACTCATTCTAACTTAGACAACAGTATTTCTATTGACGAAATTTCATAGACAATTTAGTGAGCCAAACGAATATCCAGTGCAGTACTTTATCATTCATGTTGAAATTAACCCAACAAAACCAACGTAAACAAAAAACGCTGAAGCTTTTCGTCCAATTTTCATCAGGGCAAAATAAAGCTGTAAATTTAAAAACAAATTAAATGTTGCAGTACTGGACATAATTGACAAAAGTAGTATCGTTTTAGCGCTGTACTTCCTGATGAAACACGTGCGGAAGCGACTTCGCTCCTGGTGAATAATTAAGTTTTATATTTAAAGATTTAAGGCGTTTCATTGCCAGTGCTTCCATTAGCTCGGTTTCAGTGTTAAAACGGCACTTTTTTAATAATGTAAAGTTTGCTCTGCTAGCGTTGTTTCTCTGCAGGGTTACACTGATCACGATGAGATTTTGATGGCGGAGTTAGAAGAACTGTGATTATTGGAAAGCTGGTTTTCAATTTTTATGAATAGTTGTCTAGTCATACCAATGTATGACGTGTTCTTGAGACAAGAACATATATAGTCTATTAATAGACAACATTCGAGCAAAAAAGACCGGGTAGAAAAAGTTTAAGATTGAAATACAAAATTACTTTAAAGAGTTGATTTGTGATACAGAATTTGAAAATTGCAGAAAGTAGAGTATTCATTTTCGAAGCTTTTCGTCTGACACTTTTTAAGAGAATCCGTCAGAAATAGAGTGAAAAGGTGAAGTGAGTCACTTATATAGAGACACAGTTGAGGAAAAAGGGAAAAAAGCTCTATCATGATTGGTAAAAGAAGCGACCAATAGAGGGAGCGGAAACTAATGTGTGATTTTTAGACCATAAACGAATTCCTTTTGTTTGCATAAATTTGGTTTGGATTTTTTAATGTACGTGGCTTCAAGGGTGGAAAGGTGAAAAGAAGTATCGCCACGGGCAAGAATAGAAAATTTGTTGTCATTATATTCGTGTGCGCATGTAGGGTTTTGTAAAAAATGTTGTCCTATGGCAGAAAAGAAAGTTTCAGTTTTAAAGCTTCTGATTGGCTTGCAAGAGCGGGCCAATGTGCTGTGGTCCTGAGAAATATGCTTCTGGACAATGGTTTTCGGCACTTGCTGCTTAATCCTCTGTTGTAGCCTTTGAGACGTACGACCCACGTACCGACTATCGCAGTGGCACAGAAATTGGTAAACAATGTTGCTTTGATGAAAAGCGGGTAGTACATCCTTTTTGGCTGCAGGCAGAAGTTGTCTATGTTTCAACTGCAAAGTAACAGCGTTTGACGGCTGTTTTAATTTGCATTTCGTACTTCAGCGAAACATTGCCCAGCCATGGCAAGTGGAGATAAACTGGGCATTTTTTTCGGACCGAATTGCGTTGGTCTGCGAAATTGATTCATTTTCTTGGTCATAACAGTGTTGATTATAGCTTCAGCGTAACCGTTGTTGATAAGAATTGATCGAATGTTGGAAAGTTCATTTTCAAGAGTAGATTTTGAACAGATGACTAGAGCTCTGTGGACTAGAGTTGAAATCAAATTAGTCTTCCGCTTCATGGGGCAAAAAGAGTTCCAGCGAATGTATTGGCCAGTGAAAGTCGGCTTCCTGTAGATAGATGTAACAAATTCGTGGTCATTCTTTTCTACCAGGACGTCAAGAAAGGGCAAAGTCCGATTGCATTCCTTTTCAAAAGTGAAACGAAGCGATGGATGGAGAGAATTTAGATGGGAGAAAAACTCATTGCATTCGTCTTCGTCGTTAAAAACTGAAAAAGTATCATCGACGTATCGATAACACATAAGAGGTTTGTTGACTCTTTTGAAAAGCATAGCTTCGTAATATCCGACAAAAATGTTGGCAAGAGGTGAACCCATAGCAACGCCATCAATCTGTCGGTGCATTATAAGTTATTGTTGAAACTGAATTCAACGGAGGAAGTAGCCGTTTGCATCAGCTCAACAAAAACTGCACGGGGAAAAGGAGGCGGAGTAAGCTCGCCATCATACAGAGCATTAGCGCAGATTTCAATAGTTTCTGCGAGTGGAACATTAGTAAAAAGTCTATAGACATCATAGGAGCAAAGAAAGACAGATGGAGAAAAGTTAAAAGTTTTGACTTTGTCAGCAAAAGTAAAGGAATCGGAAATACAGTGGGTAGAACTAAGTGAAAGAACAGGATCAATAACTGACGTAAGCCATTGCGCTAATTGATGCTGTGCTGAGCCAGTCATTGACAATATAGGACGTAAGGGTACATCTTGTTTGTGAATTTTTGGCAAACCATACATTCGGGGCCGTTGTGAACCAGTTGGTCGAATCCTGCTGTAAATCTTGGATGGAAGAAGGCCTTCTTTCTTGAGTTGAAGCAACCGTCTTTGATTATGAGCTTCAATCTTCGCAGTGATGTCAAATTCGGAAGAAGGGCCAAGATTTTCAAATTTAGAGTTGTCTTGCAAAATAAAATCCATTTTTGACATGTAATCACTTTTATTCATTATGACAACCCCAGAACCCTTGTCAGATTTAGTGACATGGATATTTTCATTGCATCTGAGGGATCGAGTTGCCTGGATGCACTCTTTTAAAATAAGAAAGTCGCCCATGTCAATTGGATTACCGCAGCAAGCATGGGCGAGGTCGCTCAATCTGGCTTTCAGGGCTAAAAATTGCTCGGAGGAATGAGGGACATGTTGAAGCAATTGACCAATGAGCACCTCAAATTCGCCAAAGATCTCTTCTCGTTGAACACTGTGAGGTGGTAAACAAACAACTGGTTCACAACGGCCCCGAATGTATGGTTTGCCAAAAATTCACAAACAAGATGTACCCTTACGTCCTATATTGTCAATGACTGGCTCAGCACAGCATCAATTAGCGCAATGGCTTACGTCAGTTATTGATCCTGTTCTTTCACTTAGTTCTACCCACTGTATTTCCGATTCCTTTACTTTTGCTGACAAAGTCAAAACTTTTAACTTTACTCCATCTGTCTTTCTTTGCTCCTATGATGTCTGTAGACTTTTTACTAATGTTCCACTCGCAGAAACTATTGAAATCTGCGCTAATGCTCTGTATGATGGCGAGCTTACTCCGCCTCCTTTTCCCCGTGCAGTTTTTGTTGAGCTGATGCAAACGGCTACTTCCTCCGTTGAATTCAGTTTCAACAATAACTTATAATGCACCGACAGATTGATGGCGTTGCTATGGGTTCACCTCTTGCCAACATTTTTGTCGGATATTACGAAGCTATGCTTTTCAAAAGAGTCAACAAACCTCTTATGTGTTATCGATACGTCGATGATACTTTTTCAGTTTTTAACGACGAAGACGAATGCAATGAGTTTTTCTCCCATCTAAATTCTCTCCATTCATCGCCTCGTTTCACTTTTGAAAAGGAATGCAATCGGACTTTGCCCTTTCTTGACGTCCTGGTAGAAAAGAATGACCACGAATTTGTTACATCTATCTACAGGAAGCCGACTTTCACTGGCCAATACATTCGCTGGAACTCTTTTTGCCCCATGAAGCGGAAGACTAATTTGATTTCAACTCTAGTCCACAGAGCTCTAGTCATCTGTTCAAAATCTACTCTTGAAAATGAACTTTCCAACATTCGATCAATTCTTATCAACAACGGTTACGCTGAAGCTATAATCAACACTGTTATGACCAAGAAAATGAATCAATTTCGCAGACCAACGCAATTCGGTCCGAAAAAAATGCCCAGTTTATCTCCACTTGCCATGGCTGGGCAATGTTTCGCTGAAGTACGAAATGCAAATTAAAACAGCCGTCAAACGCTGTTACTTTGCAGTTGAAACATAGACAACTTCTGCCTGCAGCCAAAAAGGATGTACTACCCGCTTTTCATCAAAGCAACATTGTTTACCAATTTCTGTGCCACTGCGATAGTCGGTACGTGGGTCGTACGTCTCAAAGGCTACAACAGAGGATTAAGCAGCAAGTGCCGAAAACCATTGTCCAGAAGCATATTTCTCAGGACCACAGCACATTGGCCCGCTCTTGCAAGCCAATCAGAAGCTTTAAAACTGAAACTTTCTTTTCTGCCATAGGACAACATTTTTTACAAAACCCTACATGCGCACACGAATATAATGACAACAAATTTTCTATTCTTGCCCGTGGCGATACTTCTTTTCACCTTTCCACCCTTGAAGCCACGTACATTAAAAAATCCAAACCAAATTTATGCAAACAAAAGGAATTCGTTTATGGTCTAAAAATCACACATTAGTTTCCGCTCCCTCTATTGGTCGCTTCTTTTACCAATCATGATAGAGCTTTTTTCCCTTTTTCCTCAACTGTGTCTCTATATAAGTGACTCACTTCACCTTTTCACTCTATTTCTGACGGATTCTCTTAAAAAGTGTCAGACGAAAAGCTTCGAAAATGAATACTCTACTTTCTAAAATTACTTTAAAAATTTGGTAGGCTATTTTTATATCAATGCCCAGGCTGTCACGAGACAATGTTTACCGAATTTAATAGATGGGGTATTAACGTAGGGAAGGGTTTAGTAAGGATTTAAGTTAGGGGTATTGTTGATGGAGTCAGCGGGGATTGTGGGTTATGGTTGTTAATTTATTCTTGAGCCTGACTATCACATTTAAGATGACAGGTATTGGGCATCCGTTCCGTTTAAACAAAGAGATAATATACATGTATTCAATTTCGGATTTTAGGAACGAGTCATTAAATGAATACAAATGGACACGAAGCAAAAAACAAGTGATAAGGCCTCGTTTCTAGGACAAAAGCGCTATGCTGTTAAAACGTAGGAGTACACCGGTAAAAGTAGGTTACACCGGTACACACTGACATCGAATTCTCCGTCGCAAAGTTTTCTTTGGATTTACAGATTTATTTTGCCCTGATGATGTCATCAAGACGGAACGAAAACCTTCGGGGTTTTATATTTATGTTAGTTTTGTTGAGTTAATTTCAATGTCTTATAAAGCACTGCTATGGATATTGATATAGCTTATTAAATTATGGAAGAAAAGTTTCCCCTATCCAAAGTGGATTTTTTAGGTGTACCATTTTGCTTTACTTTCCCTTACTTTGGTTTGGTTTACTTAGTTACTGGATATCTTTGCCCGTCTTTCAATACGCCCACTGCCCCGTACGTCCAGTCTGCCGAGCGCATTTTATGAACCAATTGCCATATACTGCAATCTTGCTTTGCAATTAGTCTCGAAAGCTCTGATTTTGGAGATTTCAAAACAAACAATTTGAGATAAAGTTTCGCAATTCTGTAGCAAAGGCACATTGAAAAATTTTGTTTTGATTGCAAAAACTGGTCGATAGGAACGCAGGTTAAGTCGACTAGAGCCAGGGGCGGGCTAAAGTAGGTGGGACCCTGGAACGTTTGAATTGCGGGGTCTTTTCGGCGCAAAGAACGCCCGGGACGCATGCAAGCTCGTTGCCAGACCTCAACATTTGATTACTTCAGAGGAGTAAAAATAAATTTGCTAAAAATTTTCTCATTTCACATAGGCGTAGCCAGGGGGGGCCAAAGGGGCCATGGCCCCCCTGAATTTTAAGTCAAATTACAAAACAGGATCAAAAAAATAAAAACATAAATTTTTTTGCGTCTTTGCAGGTATATCAGAGTTTAATGTTGACTTTTAGCAAGGGGGTGGGTCGGAAGTGACTTTTTAAGTTTTCAAACTTTCAAATGTTATCAAACAAGATGTGCACGTTTTACACACTAAATATCGCCGAAGGTTTTCCTCTATGTCGCAGTCGAGTGATGAATTGATTCAAAGTAACGGTAATTGCAAGAAATAAGCATCTCGCTGAGCGCTTTCTTGTTTTATTGCGATGCGGACTACTACAAAGACGTCGCTTCTTTTATCAGAACGTTCAACCTACCAGTGGGAGTGGTTCCCTTGAAATTCCTTAAATAGTGCGTTATACGTCACAATTGAAGTTGAACTATTAAAGCGGTTCTTGATAAAACTACATTAGATCAATGAAATCGCATTCGCACTTTCTCAGTTTTGTTCAGCAATTTTTATAGTAGCGACGAACGTAGTTCACGAAAGGCAAAATGCCGTTATGGAGTAAATGACGTCACATTAAAAGTTGCAAAGTTTGGCCCCCTCTCAATTTTTTTCTGGCTACGCCCTTGATTTCAAATCCAAAATGAAGGCGAAGATTTGTTTCGTCCTTGGAGACTAATTGCAATGTTTCCAAGGTCCTTAAATTTTTCTGTGCACCAGACTTGAACCCGATCCGCCACCTTTAATCCTCATCTGACTTGTGCTATTGTTGCTTTCTAGGTCGGCACGGCTATAGTGATATCTTCCGAAAAAGCCATTAATTACAGTCAGCACTTTCGGAGAAAATAAAAAAAATTTCTACAAAAAGGCTTTACAATGATATTTTACCTCTACAAAGGTAGCCTACATGTTTTGCAAGTTAATTATGCTTGCTGTCTTTTGTTTGAGTCTCCTAGTCGCTTAGCTTCGCTAGCAGATGTAAATTTTGTAATCTACCTTTTATTAAGACGTCACTGACCTCTAGTGACATACCCAGGGCCAATAATCATGGGGCCAAGTTTTGTTTTTACGCTTAGTATAATAGTTTGCCGCAGAAAATGTACAGAAAAAGAGCCAAGATGAGATGACGGCAATACTAAAACAGCTGCTTAACACCTGTAGAAACACTGATAATGCACAAAGAAGCATCACTGAATCAACTAGTCGGATTCTTCTGAAGCGGCAATGATTGCGAGCACATGCTATTCACAAAAAATTAGAAAAAGCTGTGATTGAAAAATCTATCTCAGCTAAAGTCAAGACTTTTTTATGATAATGAAGTTTTACTACATCTACTGCACAAGAGTTACTATACTAAAAAGCAACACTGAGAAAGCTACCTTTTACTGCAAGCTAATTAATGTGAACAAATTGGCCTTTATTTTCACCAAGTGTAGGCTACTCTTTGAGCATGTTTTGCCGGTTTGGCGTCTGGTCACGATGTAAACTAGGCGGGAAAATAAATTTTTGTTGATCAATAAGTTTTGGCAAGTTTTGTTAATGTAGTGGTGAGCAATCTAATTTTTAAAATTCAGTGAGTTACAGTTACTTTCCAAAAAGTAACTAGTTAGGCTAGTTACTAGTTCAATTTTTTTGCAGGTGCGGCCGATTAAGGGTATGGTTGATTAGGACAATTAAATCTTTGGAGCGGTGAGTAAGAAAAAAGCAACTGAATTTACTGTTTTAACCGCGGCTTAATTACATTAACTACCGACTTCGCAACTTTTGCAGAAAAGTAAATGAAGTTACAGTTACTAAAAGGAAGTAGCAACTCCCCACCTTTGAGTTTTGAGTAATATTTTTTGTCTGTAATGGTAGTTTCTGCATTTTCCAGCAGTTATATATTTCCTATATAACTAATATAGGAAAATCCAACAGCACAAAATTTGGTTGGAGAACTGCCTACATCTAGCTTAAGACTATTATCTCCCGCTAGTTCAACGACTTGCTAGCGCCAAACGCATCAAAAACGACCTGCCCAAGGGACTCCATGGTATTTCCAATAAAACAAATGAGATTACAACGAAACTCGAACTTTTGGCATTGATGTTACTCGTGACTACTGAACACATAACGAAAAATTAAAAATTAACTGATCTATTAACATTGATGACCCAGTGACAAAACAAGACCACAAAATGACCGCATAATAGAAATAAACTAAACTAAAAACACTTAGCAGGACTAATTCATTAATGCCAGCTTTAAATCACGAAATATCAAATTCTAGGAGTTTTGTAATGCATTTGATACACAGTGAGACCAAAACTTTTTAACACACAAAGATAACATTTAACAATCAAGGAAATTTGCCGCCATTAAAAGTTCAAGAGCAATTTCAGGGGTTATGAAGAATTCCGGAATTTCAGTTGAACTGTTGGTGTATCGAACTTTGTAAATAAAGTATTGACAAACCTTTGCCAAGACGTGGGATCTGAACAAAAAAAAATTAAATAAACATCTACATGTATTTTGCAACACACTGGGCGCGCTTTGAGGTGCAGAGCACATAATTAAGGGGTGAAAGCAAAGGATCTTCAACTTTTTAAGACGCGTCCCCCTTGATAAAGCCAACAAATGCCCGCCCGTGCCTCACCTTAATACGTAAAAACCTTTTTTGGAGGTCAAATTTTTTCAAAGCGGTCACTTTCCAGCTTTGGTCTCGAAACCAACACGAAGACCTTTTTAGAAGGTAACTTGCTCAGAGCGCGGTCTTTGACAAATTTTAGTGCAACTGGGACTAAAGACAAAGCCGTGGCGCCACGCCTCTGTATGAACATTACACGCACCCGTTCTAAAACTTACAGGCCCCTCACGGAGGGCGTGCCTCTTACCCCAAAGAATTACAGCAGTCTGTGATAATGATGATGAGCACAAGGAGAAGCATTAGAAATCGAAAAGTAGCTAGCTAATGAGAATGACAACAAAAGGAGGGTGTCACGGTTAGTGGTAGATAAGCAATGAATTGGGGAAAATCAAATAAATCACGCTATAGGAAACTGCAATATGACGGGGGGGGGTGCTAAGAAGGCAAAAACAAACTGTTTGATGAAATTAGGAAATGCGTACATAGCGAATAATTGACCTACAGCTTCCTATTTTCACACACACACATAGGGAATATTCGGACTGCTTTTGTGCAGTTATCAAAATTTAGACCTTATTATGATTCATTTCATAAATGATGCGGGTGTCGGCGCAAAGGTGTAGCGTTCAGGGCATCTGCTTAGTAGCTGGTAAGCTTTGGTTCAATTTCTAGGTCGAGTAATACTAAAGGCTTCAAATACGGTATTCAAAGCTTCTCTGTAAACATCTATTTTATTTGTTCGGGTACTTGAGTTTCTTTGCATCATATAACTTGATACAGTGTCAGAAAGACTTCAAAAGCAGTTTAAAATTAAACCTGGCGTTGAGGTTGCACAGCAGATTTGGCATCACCCTCTATGGCGAATGACCTTAACTATGATTTACAGCTCGCACTCATCAGCATGTTTTGAGTGTAGGCTGGTTTCCATTAGGCGTAATTTGCAGGCGTAGCGTAAAAAATTCTTTGTTTCTCTATTTAGTTTTATGCACAGAGCGCGCTCGCTTCACGCATAAAATTAAACACAGAAACAACGGATTTCTCAGGCTACGCCTGCAAATTAGGCCTAATGGAAACCAGCCTTTATTGGTAGAAACCTCTGCTTGCTGCATGTACATTGCACGCGCAAAAAATGCCCTGACCATTCGTTTTCACGCAAAAACTAAACAAGAGACGTTTTTAATTACGCTTGACATCGTCTTAAAAAACGGCCTGAAAAAATGAGAGCGGTGAATGACGTTCAGCATCAGTGCACAATGCGCTCTAGTTTGCCGCAAATGTAAAACCTTAATTGTCTTGATCTATAAGACCTACATCACTGTAGCTTAATTACACAAAGTAAATCTATGATAGCATAGTAACTAACCAATCATGTTCGGTTACGTTCTCATTTGTTTCAGCGCCAACACATTATATTTATCCCAGACCAACTCACTGGTTTGCAATCGCAAGTGACATCCCTGCCTAGTCTCAATATTCTTTTAGTTTTCACAATTAACTTTTAGACAATTTCACCAGTGGTTGCAGTGTTTGTAATAAAAGCGTGTCAGCAGTGCTCATCTCACTGATACACGCCTGAGCACAAACTGTTTTATGTATAATCATAATGGTTTTGCCTGAAGCGCAAAATAATGCTGCGCTGCTAATACAACTTAAAATTTACATACGGAATTTCCCTGAAAGTGACTTCGTTTGTTTCGTTCTCCGCGAATTGTCCTGGACCACTGAGCATTGATTTGATCGTTCCTGACGTCAAGGCATAGTCCCTCTTGACAACAAATTCATGGCCGTCGGAAGACACCAACCTCACATACATTGAATCTACACCTTCACACCCTCCATATTCTTCTGCTGTAAAGCAAAATAGATTCGAGCTACTGTGAAAAAATGACTTTTTCTCACAGCTGTTCTCCATCTGCACCTAAGCACCCATAAAAATTCCTTTAAACTTACAAGAATAAAAACAATGCACAATTTACTAACGCTAATGTTCAAAAAATCAGTCTGTCAAGTTTACGTAATGAGCTTAAAGTTAGGTGCCCAATCTGCCACAAACATCGACGGTAATGATTTTCTCAACCTTTCTGTAATAGGACACGAGAATAAAGTCATTATTTTTAATAGCGCCATCGTTATCAACTTTTATTAAAGCCAATGAGTCGTCATGGGCTTTAAATTTAAAGATCTCGAATTCAAAATTCTATAGAAGTACCTTTGGCATTCGTCAGGAAGACTATCTGAAATTGTGCTATGTTGCTCCAGCAAAAAGTTTGGTTCTAAAGCGAGTGTTTAGTGTTAGACATAAACTAAATCAGCGCATCTGAGCCGGCAAAGTGAGAAAAAAAAGGACGTAAAATCGACCGAGACAAATCAAAATTTGTTGGCCTTTAAAAGTAACTTCCAGTATGCCAGAATACACAAACTTTCATTAACTTACCCTGTTGTTCAGCAATAAGTTGTTGCACTTCTTAATGAAGTTTTGAAGAAAACGTTGTAAATAATATTTTCAGTCTGGAATTGTTACAAAACCACACCAAAAAATTTTTTTTTAGTTTTAGGGGTCCCACGCTCATCCCGAAAATTTTTGGTTTTGTTGAAAATGCTCACATTTTTAAACGCTTGTAACGTCCACATTTTACATGATAAACATGCCAGGTTACATATCATTCTAATTAGCATTTGAAGGAAAGTAAGCAGAGCAAACAAAAAACGATTTTAAAAAAAAACTAAAACTTTGAAAAATTTCACACTCTAGTTTTGCACTTGTGATACTGTATCATGTAAATATTTCAGTATATAATTACTATTTCATTTACTTTTATTGGTTTGATTCAGTCCACTTTAATTCGCATTAGTTCTCCAAAATCACCTTTCATCTCGTATCAAGAACTTAGCTTTGCGTTATCATGAGATGTCACTAACTTGGGAGTCAACTAGGAGCTTTTAAACATTGTGCAATAGTCATGGTAAATATGATCCAGTTCGCCATAAAATCAACTGGTGCAGTTTTGGCTCCTAGCTAGCAGCTAAAATACTCGCAAACTACGTGTTGTGTTACTATTTAACTAAGTTATGTTTAGAGTTCATTTTCAATAGTTGTGTCTCTTTGAGAGTAAAAGAGAACTGAAAGCTAGCAAGTATAGTGATTGGTTTTAGTTATAAATCTAAATCGTATCTGGTACATAAACTGATTGACTGTACTTTATGAACCAAACTAAACTGATCGACACAACTTATATTTGGCTTGGCTGTAATGCGATATCGATCTGAATAACTTGACTGATAGAATTTTATTTACAGCAACTACTGTACAATAAAAAATAAAGATATTTTAACGTCCGGGTCTATATTGTATCCTGGTAGAAACTAGGGTAAAAGTGAAACGATAACAGATCGCACCAGCTCTGAGGATGAATGGTAAGGATCGTCATCAAAGCCAGATATTATATCCAGCAAATCCTGCACTGTCACTACCAAAAAACTTTCATCATTCATTCAGCGACTGTCTCAAGCTTTGTTGAATTATGGGGCAGAGCAGTTGAAAACTGCGGATGCCAATCAAACTTCACAAAACTCTACTAGAACGTGACGAGATGCAATTGCATGACGCAGTTTTTTATCGGCTATGCATTGACGGTAAAAAAAGTTTTCAAAGAGAAAGATTGGCTGCAATTTCTCATTTTTCTGAGGGCAATTGTTTTGTTGCATTAAAGACCTTTCAAAAAGAAACAAGCATTACTGGTGAGAATAGCTTCAGCTCATTAAAGCAGTTGATACACCCAGATATACTAAAAGGTGTAATCAGCATCACGACTGATACAACAGCTGTCCACACTCGCCGTGTAAAGGGTATGTGCAAGAATGACCAAATATATCAACGAAACATATGGTCATGATGTACTTGCCCTCGAGTGCCAGCATCATAGTACTGAGTTATATCCGAATGACGTTATTACAGCATGAGATGGAAACACCAAGGCACCAGACAAACTGGTAAAAGATTC
The DNA here is from genome assembly GCA_963675345.1 of Trididemnum clinides. Taxonomy (NCBI): domain Eukaryota; kingdom Metazoa; phylum Chordata; class Ascidiacea; order Aplousobranchia; family Didemnidae; genus Trididemnum; species Trididemnum clinides. The sequence goes on along the minus strand of OY776304.1, from coordinate 24,802,969 downwards.
TGTGTTTAAACTTTTTGAATTCACCAACTCTAAAAACCAGCACTAAAATTTTTTTGTTCGTTTGTTTTGAATGTTTGTGCCTCAATGTTCTTTTCATTTACGTCAGACCAAGTGCTGTAGAAGGACCGTCTTTGGTGCTACTAAATCGAGATTTGATGAAAGCGTCAAAACCTGAAATAGTCAAGCATACCAAAACATGGTTTTTAATGCAGCGACTTTGCTGTCTTCAAAAAATGTTGCATTGTCATGGGTCATTTAAATCATTCTCCAGTGAAAGCTGCAGATGTATCAAAGATAACAAATGCTTCAATGGACGTTGGGCACTTGCTTTAAAGCAACAGTCCATTGACTGCTTTTTTTGACATTACAAGCCAACCGTCTCCTTGCTTATCATTGGGTCAGTCAAAATATTGGACATCTTTTAAAAACAATCAGATGGAAAATGAGATGCTGACAGGAAACATGATGCCTCATTAATATAAAGGTCAAGAATGAATCAGCAATAAGAATAAACAAAATAAAGGTCAAGCTGATCTCTCCCACAATGGGCAGGCGTATTCAGCTGTAGAAAAGCACAGCGCTAAAGCAGTTGTGCGCAAAGTATAAGGGTTTGCTCTCCATTTAGAATTTGCTAATTTGGAAAGCAGAGCATTTCTTGATTGAATTTTAGCCTTTAGTCTTCTTGTGTGTTCTTTGAAGGAGAGGGTTCTATCTATTGTGATGCCCAAATCTACGGGATATTTGTCATGCGAGATTGGTGTTCGATTCCATATTACATTCATTTTGCGGGTAGCATGATGGTTGAGTAAGTGAAGTAGACAGGATTGTGTTTTTGCCAGATTGCTTTCTAATCGGCTGTTTTGGCATTATAAGGATAAGATTGGTAGTGCCTTTCGAAGATGCTGTTCAACCATTTCAAAAGATTAGTTTTGGGCAGTGATGCAAAGGTCATCTGCATAAAGAAATTTTTATTAAAGTAAATTTAGTTTTTAAAAAATATGATATGTTGCTTAAATACCGGTCTCATTTGAAAGCTCAGGAAATCTGCTTTCCAGCAATATATAACTTTAAACTGTTTAGGCTAAGCGGTATATGATATTTACTGATCAAAAATGGATACTGTACATCATGTCAGTTCAATACCCCCAAAATTTTTTGACTTATCTTCACTAAATCATAATTTTTAGAAAAATTACACCCTATGAAAAGATAAAATAGATTGCAAATATTTCACCACCAAAGTCGTCATTTTGTTTAAGTTTCCAAGGAGACAGAAAATAAAATACAAGTTTAAAAGCTTGCAGAAGTTTGGCTTCTCTAAATCAAAGGTTGCTGTATTTCTCTTGTTTCTCAACAGATGGGAGGGGTGTAAAAAAACTTGTTTCATTGTGGGTGACAACATATTCTATTTAAACTTGATATTTTCTGAATCTTGAAGAAATTCCCCTTTCAAAAATACCTAATGTTATATGGTTCAGGCTAATCTCTAGCAGATAATGACTGATCATATCTTAGGTACTACATTTAACTAACAAAATTTGGTACCAGTCAGTACCGGTAAACAAAAAGGTCATGGGCCTCAGAACGTTGCAAATTGTAGAAAACCTAGGCTTTTAGGTAAATTTTGACTGATGTACCTTGAAAGCACATTTCCTTATCATTGTCTAGCGACTATTTCTAAAAAAATCGGTAGAAAAAAAATGTTGTGATTTTTGAGGTAAGGGCACTTTACTTCGAAGACAACTACTATTTGGGGGAGGAGCTAATTTGCATATTCAAACAAAGAAAAATTTTTTTTGTTTTTTCATATTGGAAATCTTCAAGAAATAGAGATTGCAACGATGCATTACACTAGATGTAGAAGTAAACAGATGAGTAATGATTTACAAACAAACTTGGGGTATTTTATGATGATTGATTAGGACAAATTATGACAGTTTTTCGAACTGCCACCTTGCGGGCATTTTTATTGCAATGCACGCAGGAGCCAAAGAGTTATATGTTTTACATAACAAATGGTTGATATCACAGTAAATTTCTGGGAACTAATATTATAAAGCTTTGACATTTTTATACAACATTGTACGTATGAATGACGACATTTATTCTTGTTATAATGTTCATTTCTTTTCATTTTGGGCAGATTAGTTAACATGTTTTGACAGGTTTACACTTACTGCATGCAAAAATTTGTTTGAGAGAAAAACAAACATTTTTAGCCACATAATTTAAGGTACTTCAAAAGTAAACAGCACGTAAGTCTTGAGCTTTGTGTTATATTGCTTTTAAAAGTCAACGTTAATGCTATTGGGGGAACTCTTGGCCTTTGGGAAGCCCTGCTGATGAGTCTAAAAAGACGAAACGCATCCAGGCATGGCTTTGTAAATATCTCTCAATAGCACTGCTTCCTTCAGAAGCCTCACGTCTTCAGCACTTGCTCTGTTGTTTTACTTCTTGCTTATAAGACGCTCTCTATCGATCGTAACCACTTGGAGCTAACAATTACTTTACGGTGCTTTATGTAGTTTAAAAATATTCTCCACCAAATTCTGATTGAAATGATATGAGTTGATTTGTACTATGGTGGGTTTATCATCTGAAATAAAAGTTTTGCAAACGTTTGAAAAGTTTGGTATTCACAGCAAAATGCAAAATTTTGAGGGATGAGCATGAGACCCCTAAAACTAAAATTTTTTCAAAAAACAGTTTTGGTGTGATTTTGTGACTCTTCCAGACAGAAAACAATATTTCAACATATGTTGTAAAATTTGCAACACCTATTCAGCATAGCACAAGACAAGTTTATTTTTAAATTTATGTTAACTTTCTATTGACATAAACTTTCTATATTTGACGTAATAATGTGGTCAAAAGGCAGGGCAAATTTCTTGGTGAAATAAAGTGCACAAAATTGCCAAACTACATTTCACCACTTTTACTGGCATATAAGACTTATAGTACTAGACATTGCATTGAACAAACAACACTTTAACAAACAGTTCAAAATCTTGCTACATATGACTGTAATACAATAAAATAAATTATCAGTTCATTTATGGCACCCCACTGATGGTAGTACTAAAGAAAAAAAACTAACGAAACCAAAAAGTGCTTCAAATATGGTATCGTCAAGTCGGGCATGTAATTTCAATTACCAGTGCTGTTGTTTGATTGCTTTTCATTGAACCGTATTTTGCGATTTATTTCTTGATAAGTACAATGAGATTGCAACTTTAAAGAGAACGTCAGTTGGCGATTGTATTGTTAAAGTAAACTCCGCTAAGCTTTTCAACGTTAGACATGTTTAATCACTTTAGCTTACACTTACAGTCAAACCTCGGTTTTCAAACACAATTCGTTCTGGAAGGTTGTTCGAAAACTGATTTGTTCGAAAGCCGAATCATATTTTCCCATTACAAATAATAAAAAAGAGATTAATTTGTTCTATACACCAAAAGAATAACTTATTTACCTGGTTACACTATACCAGGGGTGGGCAATTGTTTTGGCCTGCAAGCCACATCACGGTCATGGAAGCTAGCTGAGGGCCACATTGACCAAGTAGAAGTGGCCGAGAGTCAGTGCTCAGGATCTTGCAATAGCCTGTGTCAGCTTCCTGTTATACAAGATCCCCTTACTTTGACCTTATACCGCGTGTGGACATGGTGGTCTCCAAAAAAAAAGGTCATCACCCTCTAATTCAAGGGGAAATGTATCTGTACACACTATCAAAGGCTCTTTTCAACGTGGCATGTAATACCTTTTTCTTGCCTCTGCAATACAGCAATTGTTTCTCCACTTATCATCATAAATCAGCTTTACTAAAGTTTCAAAAGTGTTTGCGGGCCGCACAAAATGCTCTCGGGGGCAGCACTTGGTTCAGGTAAATCTTTCTTCTCTTGGGTTGTTTGAGAACTGAATTTTGTTCAAGGACCGAGTGATTTTCATCTTGAATTTTCAGTTCAAAAACTGAGGTTTGACTGTAGTTTAGTTTATTAATCACGCAGCAAGGAAATACTATTTGTAAAGACTGACTGAAATTTATAAAAAATGTCTGAAATTTTTTAAGGCTTTTCGGACAAATGTCCGAAACATTTTGACGAAAAAAAAACCTGAAAAGCCTCCATAACCATATGATGTTGATGGCAAAACAAGTAGGGATATTGGTAGAACAACTTTCACAGAACACAATCAAACAAACTGCATATTGGCACTGCATTTACACTTTCTTAATAACTAGTGAAAGATTAGAGGCGACTATGATAAGTTTCCATTACTAGCATAATGACCTGCAAACTGTGCTGGGTTCACAACACATGACCATCAAAGACATTTGATGCAGCCTATCAGATAATTTTAAAAAATTATTCAAAGTAAATATTGTTTAGACCCGCGGTGGCCAACCCGCGGCCCTTTTAAGGTTTCTGTGCGGCCCAGTTGAGATCATTCAATTATGCTAAACTACTTGTAATTTTTGGTGATCGTGTGTAACCGAACAACCGTACTATAGCGTATTTCATTTTATTACTTGTTACAGCCGTGATTTATTATGGCTATGCGAATCTATGTTATTTTAAGTTTTTGACGAAATATGTGTTGTTTCGCTTCATTTGTAATTTAGATATTTATTGTTATGTCATCAATTTTTTGTTACGTAATCGTAAGCTGTAATGTAGAATGGATAAAACTTGTGTTAGTTCAAGGTTGCGCATTGCCAGATGCAGTGTTGCGTAAGTTGGTTAGAAGCTACCAGTATATACATTATTAGCAAGAAGAGTAAGTTAACCTGTTTATGACTTCACAAAGAAAAAAAAATTGAAGATGAAAATCGTGCGTTTCAAGTTGAATGGGAAAAATTGTATTTTTTTACTCAGGTGAAAGACAAAGCTGTATGTTTGATATGTCTTCAGTCATTTAACACCCTTAAGTCGTACAATTTGAAAAGACATCATGAGCAAAAGCATGATGTGCCTGCTGGCTGCTGTAGAAGAACTTGCATCAACTAAAGTTAAAGATTTTCGAAAGATAAGTCTTTCCCGTCCAACTGTAACCTGAAGAATTGATCTCATATCCAATCAAATTCCTAATACCCTCAAAACTGCATCAAACTCATTCACCTATTTTACATTGGCATTTGATGAGACGACAGATATTTTGGATACATCACAGCTCTCGATCTTTGTCAGAGGAGTAAATGATGAAATGAAGGTAAATGAAGATTTTTTGGACGTTATTGGCCTGAACAAAAGAACTACTGGCAGTAACGTAAAGGATGCCGTTGTGAAATGTGCTGAAGATCACGGACTTGATTTGAAAAATCTTATTGGCATTGCAACTGATGGCGCCCCTTTGATGGTGGAAAGAAATGCAGGAGCTGTTATTTTGATTCTGTCACACATTGACAGTTTGAAGGAAGGTTCAAGTGCTACAGATGAAATATTTATTTGCCATTGCTTCCTGCATTTAGAAAACCTTTGCGCCCAAGTGCTTGATATGTCCCACGTAATGAAGGTTGTTGTGGCAACTGTTAATGTGATAAAACATAGTGCTCTGAAACACCGCCAGTTCCAGCAATATTTGATAGAATTGGAATCTGAATATGGTGATTTGTTATATTATGCAAAGGTTTGCTGGTTAAGTAGGGGAAGGTGTTTAGAAAGAAGTCGGAAACTTTATGACTGAAAACAGTAGTCCTGTTCCGCAACTAGAAGATGGAAAATGGCTCGTGAATTTGTGCTTTTTGGTCGACATAACAACGAAGTTAAAACGAGCTTGACAAAAAGCTTCAAGGAAAGGACAAACTAATTACAGATTGCTATGAAGATGTACAAGCATTCATTACCAAATTAAAGCTGAATGAAAGACAGCTTGCGTCAAAAAATGCATATCATTTCCCACTTCTGAACACCTTTAGTTGCAAAGATAAAGATGTTACAAAATACTTAGCTGAAACTGAAAAATTATTACGAACATTTAGCGAAAGGTTAGAATATCTGAAAAAATATGAAAAGTCATTTCGTATATTTGCTTGTCCTTTTGATTTTGTGCCCGAAGACGCACATGAGTATTTGCAACTAGAGTTGATTGATCTTCAAGTCAATCCAGAACAAAAATCACTATTTTATACTATGGATAAACTGCAGTTTTATAGAGACCATGTTCCGGAAAGTGAATTTTCAAATCAAAAACGACTGGCATTGCAAATTGCGGCGGCAATGGACACAACGGATGCATGCGAATCATTTATCTCAAGATTGAAAATTGTAAAGTCGAAAAGCCGAAGTAGACTGACGGATACTAACATGATGAATGGATTATGATGCGCAGTTACCAACTTGCCAGTCGACATTAACAAACTTAGCTCTGATATTCAAAAGCAAACGTCACACTGAGAAATCTACAAAATAAACAAGTTTTGTGTTTTTGTGTATTTCAACATTAAACTAACGATTCAAGAGAAGAAGTTTATAAGACATGTCGAAAGCAAGTTTTACTAGTTGAGATAACACACGATCGTAACCCATTTCGTCCTTAGACAACCTGCGGCCCTTGAACATATGCCAGACTTTATCTATGGCACTGAAAGTCAAAGTGGTTGGACATGGCAGGTTTAGACCAATTGCTGACTGGATCACAATGGGTTAAAATGAATAAAATCAGGAAAAATAAGCACTTACTAAAAATTAATTTCTAAAGACAGAAAAAGGTATGCTTGGAAGCAAAAACAGGAAAGTAATTACTTTCTCAAATAGTCAATCTCTATGAAAAAATCTTTACCTTTGTATCAAGCAAAAATTAGGCAACAATATTGACAAGCAGCCTGTGGAAAATTATTTGGTTTTTGTGGCCCTTCTAACGTTGAGCAGTACACTACTGGTCTCATGTCTATACAAGATCAATATGCTGCAAGCAATATCCAAACTTACCTTGGTTATCTTCCGCCATTCTATCTCAACGTTTGATTACCAAATAAATGTATAATACAGCTAATCTGTTCACAAGAGAATCTGGAATAAGCAATTGCTACAAAATCATTCAAGTCACAAAATATTGAATTTACTAACAAACCAAGTTGAATAAAACAGTTTATGTATAAGCTGAAGTCGATGATCAATTACAAGCATTAATTCCTGAGTATTTTTGCTTTACAGTGCTGGCTACATACCAGGTTATGACAAAGTCCTTTATGTTTAAAAATTTAGAAAATAAATTACTTGGATTGCCACCAAAAAGCAGCAACACAAGGCAAATATTTGCAACAAATCATTATGAAAATAATAATTGAAAACTTGCCAATGCCACATGTTAGAGCACACTAGTGATATTGAGAGCACAGCATTTTTGTTAGCATATTGCACTGCAAAAATATTTTTTCCTTATACACTGCATTGAAAATGGATTAATGTGCGTAATTTCAGTATGTAGAAAAGCATGTAGAAAAATTATAATGTTCTATTTTGAAGCTAATCAATAGAACATGAGACTGCAATTGAGGAAAATTGTGGCTCATCTTGTTGCATTGGTAATTCATCAGAGACACTAAAAATGGAACAGCATTTACCTAACATAAACCATTTATACAAAGCTAACCGGGCTGATGATCTAATAACTAATTACAGGGTGAAGAAAATTCAATGCCACTTTCTCCACTGCCTCACAGGTCAAATCAAAAGAAACTCAACAACACTAGGTTTCCGTTAAAAAATCCCAATTTTTAAGAATACAAAAAAGAAACATTTTTGTGCAGTACCTTTCCACAACACAGTAGCCCAAATGCCTGGTTTAGGTATTTGAGGCAAAATATGTTGCAACGGCCAACATGTGCCTGCTGTAGGTGGCATTAAGGAAGTGGGTATTTTGCTGTTGATGGCATTTTACCCTTGCAAGTTATTTTGTCGTCACCATTTAAGTGTGTTTAACAAGACATACTGTACTTGTTACCATTCTGGCAGTGGAATAGTGGATAGAGCAGCTGCCTTCAAATGTGATGGTTACAGCCTCAAATCTTTGCTGGCAGGGTACTTAGACAAAGGCAGTAGAAGGGTGAGGCCCAGTAAGTAAATGTACAGGGGAGTGTGCAGTGTGAGAGTGTACCCTGGGGATATCATTTTTTTAATTTATCAAAAAATTGATCAATTAACAATGGTCAAAAGTCACATGTTTAAAATGTCATTAAAATTGACCAATCACAAATGTGTGATGGCAAAATAGCCTCATAAGGTAAAATGCCATTTGTGGCAAAATAGATACTGCTTAACATTTATGGAATAATCTATGCGTATTTTCAAAGAATTTTAAACTGCTGTATTGAAGAAGAGCAGTGATAGACCTAGACAAAAGCACAAAAATACTTTCCTTAAGCACAAAATTAATCACAGGTGATTAATTTTGATTTCTTTTTAAGCTTAATTAAAATTTAGGCAGTGGCTATTTTGCCATCAACCGCATTTTACCCTTAGAGGCTATTTTGCCTTGAGCTATTTGTGATTGGTCAATCTTAATGATGTATTAAACATGTGACTTTGGATAGTTTCTGATTGGTCAATTTTAATAACCAATTAAAAAAATTTTTCATCCCCAGTGTGCACTCCCCACCCTGTACACTTCCTTGCAGTGTACACTACCCCTTACATTCACATACCGAGCCTTCCCCTCCAGTGTACACTGCCTTTATTTTAGTGCCCTGCCACCTAAGATTCAAACCAGCAACCGTAGCAATTCAAGACTGGCGCACTAACCACGCACCACAGCATCACTGGTAGAATTGTGGCAATTATGGCATTATAAACACACGTGAATAACTATAGCAAAATAGTCTCCAAAAGTAAAATGCCATCAATGGCAAAATAGCCATTTCCTAAAATTAATTTGAGCAAAAATCAACACATTTTTACAAAAATTCAAATAGCATTTGCTACTCTGTCAGAATTCAACACCTATTCATTGTCCAACTTCAAGCAAAACTTTGAGCTTTGTACATACGCTAGTCGATTCTGCCAGTATCTTACATTGAGCCATTGTCACTGACAATAGAGTTAAGAATATGGAAATCGTACAGCCAGCAGTGCTGGCTTTCCCATGCAGAATAATAGTAAAAAGTAAATGGTTTTCTGCTCTGCCAGTTATTGCACAAAATCAAGTACTCTTTAAAAAGGGATCAGATTAAAAAGTAACAGGAAGAATACAAGCATAGTCCTTGTTTCCATCATGCCAATCTTTTTATTACTTTAAATGAGTTTCCCAAGGGAGCACAATTATAGGTATAGAGAGGTGATGGCAACAACAAACTAGCAATTGTTTTCAAAAATTTTTAAAATAGGATATCAAGTAGAAGGCCTATTTCACAACTACGTGTGCGCCCTTTTATATTCCTATTAAATCAAACAAAGTGTGAAAAGTCATCAATACAACAGTAACTGCAAGTGCTTCTTTCAATTGGTTTGTTGCCAGGACGACAAACAACTGAGACCTTTACACCAGCTTCGTTTGCTGCATCTGCTTCAGCAATAACATCAGTGAAAAACAAAATATCACATGGTTTTACATTTAAATTTTTAGCAATTTCTGAATAACTTTTAGCCTCTTTTTTACCACCAATGTGAGTATCAAAGTGTTTGAAAAAATATGGCAATAAGTCACCATCAGTAGAATACCCAAAGAGAAGCTTCTGTGCCTGAATACTGCCAGAAGAATATATGCAAATTACCTTTCCATTGCTCTTCCATGTCTTTAAAGCCATAAGCAAATCATCATAAATTATTCCTTTTATTTTGCCAGATTCATAAGCTGATTTCCAAATTAGTCCTTGCAGTTCTTTCAAAGAGGTAACTTTTTTGTCATTTTTTGTTAACCACAAAATATAATCGACCACACATTGAATTATAACACTTTTATTGTCATGTACCAAGCTCACATTGGCAAAACTTAAACTAGCATTCTTTTCCAATTCAGCATCTTTTTTGCATTGATCTTGCAGGGAAGAAATAATGTCTTTCATGTTTTCATCTTCGTAATGCAATGTCAAATAAGGCTTAACATTCTCTGAGGCATATGGAAACAAAACATCTGTAACAAAGGATATTGGAGTGGTTGTTCCTTCAATATCCAACAAAATAACCTTGACTTCTTTTAAAATGTGATTGATCTTTTCAAAACCCATGCTTCCTACAACCTACTACAATTCAAATTGCACAAATCACACAACCTAAAGCCACATCAAATTTAAAATTAACCTTACTGCAAAGACTTAAACACCAATAATATTGTCTACAATCTTTTCTTTAACTAATGCTTAAATGTGTTGGAATTTCCACACTAAGCCTATAGTTTGTTTGTTTATGTCAACAATGCCATAACACAAACAGAAAAGAAAGCAAAGCGCAAACCAATATGAACGGCAAGCAAACTTGATATTAATGACAGAAGACAACAAAATGACCATACGGTCTTGGAGTTGGTTGCCTGCGTTTGCAAGCAAAAGAAGGAAATCACACTGGAGTTAAGAAACACAGAGCACTAACATGCAGGCACAGCACACACACACACATGTGCATTAATGTCAATCCTGTCTTATCAATTTATTTTAATTCTTCAGTTGAGCCTTAATGTGCTGATGACTCATATTTTGTCATAAGATAATTCTTAAGTTTTTTTTTTTTAAGAAGTGGCTATATTGCCATCGATGGCATTTTACCCTTGGAGACCATTCTGCCATAATTATTCACGTGTGTTTATATTGCCATAATTGCTACACTTCTGCCAGTGATACAATGATACTGTGGTGCATGAATAGTGCACAGGTCTTAACCCTTTGAGGGATAATGTAACACATATGTTACATGATTGCTAATTGTTGTATCATTATGACGTAACAACCATTTTTCTGTAATTCATTGTAATTTTGTTGTTTCCAAACAATGAAGGAATTGTTTCAAATTTCATGAATTAGAATCTTATGATCCTCAAAGGGTTAAAATGCTATAGCTGCAGGTTAAAATTTCAGCTAGTTGGCTGGGCACTAAAAGAAAGGCAGTGTATCCTGGAGGAGCAGGCCCAGAATGTGAATGTACGGGCCATGGGGTAGGGTAGCCTAGACTGAAAGGAAGTGTACAGAGTGGGGAGTGGACACTGGGAATGAAAAATTTTTTTAATTGGTTATTAAAATTGACCAATCAGAAACTATCCAAAGTCACATGTTTAATACGTCATTAAGATTGACCAATCACAAATAACTCATGGCAAAATAGCCTCTAAAGGCAAAATGCAGTTGACGGCAAAATAGGCTCTGCCTTTTTTTTAGATGTTTTAAAATACGATTTTAGTAATTTCGATTCTTTATACAATTGGCTCACATAATTTCTTACAGCTCCTGCCGTATGACGCCTTTGTTCTTTTAATGAAGTATGTTGATTTCCCCGTTTGATTTTACGTATGTGTGTGTGTGCGCGCGCGCACATGTGTGCTGTTGAGTTCTATTATTGATTGTCTCTTGTTTGTGATGCGTGGTGCTGTGACTGGTGTGCTAGCTGTGGATAACGAGCATGCCAAGGCTAGTAACTGGGTGGGATTTAGATTATGATTTGAGTTAGAACCAAAATGGGAAGGTTAGGGCTAGGATAGGAAAGTGCCTGCAGGCATAGTTTATTGTTATTATATTCTGTGTTAACGATTACTGTATTTTAGTGGAATTGCGAATTGATTAAATTGGTTAAGTTAAGCAGGCGAGCGGCAGTAGGCCTGGCCTTGTGTTGGAGTGTTGGGTTGCAATTGAGCTCCCATCGTGTTTCCAAGGAAAAGTAATTACTGGGCAGTGGTGTTCTGCCAAGTTTGGTTAAAGAATTTTTTGGTGGGTTTTGTTTATAAAGCTAAATCTCTATCCTTTGGTAGCATAAAAACAGCTTGCAAGGTTCGAGTTCAGTACCTGAAGTATTTCGTGTGTATTTTCATTGCTGTGATGGTTTCTGTGTATTGTAGATGCATGATTAACGTTTTGTGCCTTTATTTTGCGCAGAAACCGTTTTCGACGCTGAGTCGAGACGCGTGTTCAATAAATTCTTCATCCGTTAATCAAGAGCGTTTGAGCGTGTTAACCAAACCGCGCGAGTTCGAGATTAATAAAGTAATTGTCATTTTGACCGTATCTAAAGTAATGCAAGAGGCCAGCCATGCATTTAGCAAACTGCAAACAGTGACACTGCTTCGACCTATCAGGTCTCTTCAGTGCAGTTGGTGACCTACAGGAAGCTAGTGGCTTTTAATAAAGCATAGCTTAGACCGTCAAACTTGTGGGATCTACACTAGGTCCACTGTAGTGGATGGTCTGTCAATACTCTGCAAAACCCTATCACTCGTAAATGAGTGGCAGTTGTTGCAGGTGCACTAAGTCTAACAACTGCTAAAAAAATAGTGCTGTCACAGCCCAGTGGTCACAAGCTTTTTAAAGTAATTCAAAAGGCTAGCCATGCACTTGGCAAACAGCAGACGGTGACACTGTTTCGACCTATCAGGTCTTTTCAGTGTACTTAGTTTCGCAACAACTATAAGATTTTGCTGAGAAAAAATTAACTCTGAGAGTTTGGTAGTTTATTGGTAGCGTTTGAGCATAAAAATATCTGTTTCTACAAAGAATACATGATCAAGTTTGAGAATGCTTAATTTTCGAAAAAGCTGCCTAACTAGTCTTATAGTTTCCGGACTGGTGCCGGAACTTTTGTTAAGAGAATGATTTTTGGTGACCAACATTAACTACAAGTGGAGTCTACCAAAAATTTTCACCGTGAGCAAAACATGGAGAGCACTCAAATAACTTTTCTTTATAGACTTTTTCAACGACGAAGGGTAACTATAGGCCCTTGCATGTTGACTGAAACCCTAAAATGGGCGCTACGGCAGTCAAGATTAAAGGAAGAACGACAGTAATTATTTTGTGTTTTATCAATGTTCAAACAGTAGAATCCGGCTCGCTACCCATGCAATGATGGCAAACATATCAGTAACAAAACATGACCGTCCGCCAAGACGTCCAGCGAGAAAAGAGACCAGAACATTTCCTAGCGCATGGTCGGCAACAAAATTGCTTCACACGTCATCATGAACAAGGTCGCTGCTGTTACAGAATCGGCTTCGGAAAGAAAAAAGAAAAATTTTTTTTGATTTCTGTGGCTGAACTGAACTGGTGCCCTTTTGTTCTCGCACGCCTTGTATTTTCTGTTTGGCGTTTGGCAGCTTGAGAGTGGAATGCGACTCTTGGGCGTTTTTTGCCTAAATACGGGCGAGATTTGCATTTTAATTAGCTGACCTCTCGTTCCAAGCAGTAAAAATAGTAACGTTTTTTTGATTTTGAGTTAGTTGCTTAATTTGGTTGCTACACGAAGTTCAATTGGTTTTTTCTGCATTCCGTTATATTTGAAGAAGCCCTCGGTAAATTTTTGCTCTTTCTTTTTTAGCGATTTTGGAATTGATTTAACTGAGTTTCTTGGATTTGAAATGTTCTTTACTGAGTTCTCGAAAACAATGAAATAAAATGAATGTTTAAATGTTTACATGCCAGTTTCAGCAGGAGCAGGTCGGGGAAAACCTAAGCTTTATTTTGTAGAATTTTCAATTTTGTACTTAATTAATTTATAGATCATTAATTTTGTATTCTGTTTGAAAAGAATTAATTGTGTTTGAATTCGATTAATGGGAATACATAAATATGAGAGTTACTGTAAGAAATGAAACGAAATGTATCTTGTGAAAAATCTAATTCAAAATTGGTTACCGCAAAAAAAAGTATTGCAACCTTAGCTACTGGAGGCAGAGAAAATGCTTTCGATGCTAAACTACTTTTAAAATTATGGTTCATTGCTTTATAAAAAAAACCCTTAACTCAAACCAAGATGATCGCTTTTGCAAAGCTATAGGTTATTTTTCACCCCAGATGCATCAGAAGCACAAAAACGTTACTGCCTTCTCGACCATTTAAAAAAATTTTAAGTATGGCACACCAAACCTAAATAATAGTAAGAAGATTTAATATAATCTCATGCGTTTGGCGTGAAAAAAAGTGGCTGACCAAATGCTTTAACTCTTTCGCTCCCACGATCATCGATTGATAATCTCGTGTTTTCAGTGTTTACCTCAAATTTTTTTAAATTGAGTTACAAAATTAGTTTACTACAAAATCGATTTGTGACTTTATTTTTCATCCAATTTTCATAATATTTTCAAAAGATCACGCTTATTTCCTCACGCATCGGATGATGTATAATTTGTGCCCTAATTCTTGGATTTTTATACCCAAAAACGGTTAAAATGACCAACAACCCAGTTGCAGATGACAAAATCGGCCAAATTCTCAGCACTAAAATCAAATTGAGATTACATCTTTACCACATAACCAAACCCTTTATCATTAACACAGTCTCAAAACTACTCTTTTGGGGCATCATTTGACAGAATTTCAAGCGATAATAATAAATTTTACGTTTTTGAATTTCCAAATTTTTTAGGGATCTCAAAACCCCCCAAACAAATTTAAATGGTAAGTAGATAAAAGTAAATTTAGTGCGTAAAAATATCATATGTTGCTAAATACCGGTCTCATTTGAAAGCTTAGGAAATTTGCTTTCCAGCAATATAAAACTTTAAATAGTTCAGACTAAGTGGTATATGATATTTACTGATCAAAAATGAGTACTGTACATCATGTCAGTTCAAAATCCCCCAAAATTTTTTTGACTTACGATCACTAAATTATAATTTTTAGAAAAACTACACCCTATAAAAAGATAAAATAGATTGCAAATGTTTCACCACTAAAGTCGTCATTTTGTATCAAGTTTCCAGGGAGACAAGAAGCCAAATACAAGTTTAAAAGCTTGCACAAGTTTGGCTTCTCTAAATCAATGTTTGCTGTATCCTCCTTGTTTCTCAAAAGATGGGAAGGGTGTAATCAAGCTGCTGTTTCATTGTCAGTGACAACATATTCTATTTAAACTTGATATTTTCTGAATCTTGAAGAAATTCCCTGTTCAAAAATACATAATGTTACATGGTTTAGGCTGACCTCTAGCAGATAATGACTGATCATATTTTAGGTACTACATTTAACTACCAAAATTTGGTACCAGTCAGTACCGGTCAAAAAAAGGTCATGTGCCTCAGAAAATTGCAAATTGTAGAAAACCTAGGTTTTTAGGTGAGTTTTGAGTAATGTACCTTGAAAGCGTATTTTCTTAGCATCCTTTTGCGACCATTTCTAAAAAAATTGGTAGAAAATTAAATCTGTAGTGATCTTTGAGGTGAGGGTACCTCTTTAATTTTGAAGACAACCCCCCCCCCCCCCAGTTGGGGGTTCGTTTGCATAAAATTTGCATATTCAAAAAAAATTTTTTTTCTATTTGAAATTTTTAAGAAATGTAGATTTCAACGATATATCACACTTAATGTAGAAGTAAACAGCTGAGTAATGATTTACAAACAAACTTGGGGTACCTAACTATGATTAATTATGATTGATTATGACAGTTTTTCGCACTGCCACCTAACGGACATTTTTTTGCTATTTTTGCGGGAGCGAAAAAGTTAATTTATGCCAGAGAAGTATAGGGCAAACACCAATTTTTGGGGATATTTTGAAAACAAGGAAGAAATTAGTTAAAAATTGAAATTACCGTAATTATTGCTGGTTAGAACTTGCAAACAAGGAAATTTAATCAAAAGGGATTTGGTTGAGATCAGCCCTTTCAGTTGGCTAATCCAAAATTAGTACAGTGTGCCAATTGGCCAAAAAAATGGTCTTAAGAGATGTATCATCTAAATATCATTTATTCCTCTGTCAAAAATAACTCTATGCCAATTAAAGAGCCTGAGTTTCATTAGCAAATTTAGCCATTATCAGATCATTGTTACCAGTACCGTGAGTTTTTCATTATCTTTGACCTACTTGGTCCAACAGCCGCCGAGGCAATAGCCCAAAAAAATTGTTTAAGGAAAAGTGAAGTTCACAAAATTACATCTGACAGGTCAATGCAACCGGTTTGCTAGTATTATTGACAAAACATTTCAAAGAACTGGTGATTACATCCATCAGTATCCAATCCAACACATGGAAAACAATACAGTAGTCTGCACTGTGATCTAGGCTACAGTATAATTTAGGTTTACAACTTTTCAGTATGCTTATGTAACTAAATTTACTGTATAAGTTGCACAATACAATCGACCTAAACCCAGTATTCCCGAATACGCTGATTATTCAAATATGAAACCCTACTAGAAGCTGACTACAAACAAGCTTGCATCTTTAGCCCACAAAACTAGGTTAACTAGTAATTTTAACAAAAAAACCTTAACACTTCTTAGCTTGTTTGACTTCAGATTCATTTCTAAACGTCAGTAAAAAACAACATACAGTAATTAACGTTTATTTAACAATTACTGTCTAGTTTATCTAATTAATGTGTAAAAAGCGGTATTACTTCGATTCAATTCAATGCAAAAACATTGAAACTGATTGGCCATTTTTTTCGAAAATCCTTTTGATAACGTTTGATCACATGCGTAAAATCTTTCTATAAACCGACAGCCGGATTTCAGATCGATAGGCCTAACATCTGTTCAACTAGCTGCGCCGGTCTCACCCACCTAACAGTGTTGAAACCAGTGCCCATTTGATATAAATGAGGGCATTGCTCCTATGCCTCTGAATCCTATTGTCGTACCAGAAGTTAGAATTCAATCGTTGTAGAATTATTTTATTGAAAGCAAGTTTAAGTTTTATTGCAATACATGCGATATAGCCAATTAAAACCTGACAAGTAACAAAAATTATGGTGTCGCAAGGTCATCAAAGTTGAGCCATCACAGATAAATTTGTGAAGTAAGTTAATCCTCTGAGTTCAAGATCGCAAAGAATTGCTTAAAACTGAATATTAATTTTTTTTATTTTTTATTCAAAACAGCTCAGCAGAAAACCAAAATTATACAACAGCAGACGAAAAAAGAAGCAGATGGCAAGAACGTTGCACGTTATAACATGCCTAACAAAATTTATTGCAAACAAACCGAATTTGAAATAGATGGGTGACCATCGCACCTGTATTAACACAAAAGAACAAAACACCCACAAAACAAAAAATGCGCACTTAACAAATGGATACAAAACAACGCATATTTAGTAATAGAGTAGGTATATATACAAAAGTGTTACGTAGACATTAAAATGATGTGCTGCCTATTGTAGCAAATTTGTAACCCTAATTGAGGAGGCTCTCAAGTTCTACACCTTGCCTAAAGGTGATCTGGGACCAACGACAATCAAGAAACAGCTTCTTTGTTTCTCAAGGCAAAAAGCCCTGTCACCAGTTGCAATTTAAGTCGTACACCAAGGACCAAACTTTACCATAATTGAAGCCAGCATCAAACCAACGCCAGAGCAGAGATATGTTTTAGCTTACGCATGTTACTTCATGTTTTACTTGTCTTTGATTACTGAATTCTTGCTTCATCTTTTCAACTTCTCAAATTCTACCTGAAAACAAAAAAGCGAAGAAAACAAAGTAAAATTTGTTTTATAAAAGCATCTCTTTTGATTGACCAGACAATTAAAGAGTAATAAGAAACTGTTTGAGTTGTTTAACGAAAGATTTTATTGATTTGATTTGTCTCAGAGTGGCAGAAATTCTATTCCTTTAAACAGCACCCTTGTATTTGAGCGATTAGTAGATTATTCTGCAAAATTGTACAAGCAACGGTGCTTTTGATTGTAAAGTGCAAGTGATACTATTTTAAAGATTTTGTTAAAAGAAATTAGTAAATGCACCTGGGAGCTTATTATGAAAATACTTATGCATGAATTTAGATGTTCTTAGTCGCACTCTTTGTTCAATTGTAAGAACATTGTTTTAAAACTTTGGCCATATATTTTTTATTTTTTGATTTAAATGCTTAGCCGCTTACTTTTTTTGCTGTAGTTTGAAGTCCATAAATTAATTGTTTTATTATTGAAGCACCATGATGAAATACAATATTGAAAGTGACTTTGAACTATGCTATAGTAAAGCATTTAAAGTAATTTAAGATTTAGATAGGATGAGCGATGGCGTAATAAAAAAAGTTAAACCCTAAGTTTATTTAAGAGCAACTTTATATGTGGCTTCCAAGTAATGTTCGTGAATAATATCCCTAAAAATCTAATTATTGTGGATTTTTTATGTTAATTTTAAGTTTCGATGGAAGAGGCTTACTATTGGAGCTTTTTTGTGTTATGCATTTAATCTTTTTAGTGTTTAAAGCTCATCTATTTGCAGTGAACCAAGAATCGACGTTTTGTAATTGTCCATTCACTTTTTCATACAATTTACTGTACGAATCAACATTAGACCATAAATTTGTATCATCAGCAAATATTACAGCTTGGCCCGTATTCATGCAATTAGGAAGATCATCAACATATGTTGCAAATGGCAATGAGCCTAGTATTGAGCCTTGAGGAACACCTATTTTTTAAAAAAATTAGCCTTTTAGCAAAGGAAATGAAAGTTTTCCATTTGCTTCTGTTTGCGTAGAACGATTACTTAAATAACTGCTAAATCAATTGTAAGGTAATCCTCTGATTTCATAATGATATAATCTAAAAAGTAATATGCCGTGATCAATGGTATACAAAGCTTTGGAGAGATCTAAAAAAAAACCAACAATGTGTATTTTTTATCTTCAAACGTTCTTGTAATGTTTTCAATCATAATGGTAAGAGCATTTTTGGAGTAACGATTTTCTTAGAAATCCAAATTAGTGTTGGTAGAGGAAGCTTGTCCGATTTAAAAATGAAAACAGCTTTTTGTACACAATTTTCTCCAAAATCTAAGACATCACAGAGAGTAAACTATAGACTTGTAGTTATTGACATCGGTTTTGAGTTCTTTTTGTGTACAGGAATTACTTTCGCTGTTTTAAAAACGTTAATAAACTTGTCTTTAACCAAAAAAGATCAAATATATACCTAAACACTGACAAAATATTTTCTTGTGTCACTTTGACAATAAACATTAAAATTTCGTCCATACCACTGCTATTTTTCAATTGTACAGTAGTGCAGCTAGTATTTTTTTTAATTTCAGCAACACGAATGGGAATAAAATATTGCACATGAAGTGCTGGCTTGGTGAACTTAGATATTGCTTAAAACTATCGTTAGTTTTGTTTAAAAATTGAACCAAGTCACTGCCAGCATTAACAAAATAGTTATCGAATTGATTAGCAATTATTGCAGGATCTATAGTGAGCTTACGATCAATATTTGATTTTGAATAGTTAATGTTTTTTAATTTTTCTTGTCTTTTGCATTTTGTGCTTATGTTTGTCAAGGAGTGATATATAAAAAGTCTTCTGTTTTTGTTTAACACAGTAAAACTATTTATTTTTAGCTTAATTTTACCTAGCTTTAACTACAACAGTTTTTTTAGACATAAATTTTTTAAACAATTTATCTTTTTCCTGCATTGACTTCTGTCAACCTTCATCAAACCAAATATTATTATTCTTACGTAGTTTTGAGTTTGTCAATAAATGAGGGAAAGAGGAAAACAGTAATTGATAACTTGGTGTATTTGTCAATAAATAGATTAAAGGCTACATTTGGGTCAGTTTCTTGAAAAATAAAATTGATATCAATTTTTTTCTAGCTCGTGATAAAATCTGTGGGTGTTTGATTGCTTAAAGATTTTGGTTTTAATTTCTTGTTTTTAACATCTTTTTCGTGTAAAAGCACATAAGCACTGGTAAATGATCGTAAACAGAATGAAGAAGTACTCCACTTTTGATATCATTAGAAGACAAATTTGTTAAAATATAGTCTAAAAGAATGACACTGGTGTCCATTATTCGAGTTAGTTTATTTACTAATGAATAAAACAGTTATCGAACATAATATTCAGAAAATCATTTGTAGTGGATTGCTCCCCTACATATTATTACCAACTTCATAATAACAATAATTAGTGGAAACATTGCCAGAAAATGTGCTTCGCCTGGTAGTGAAATAGCTTGGGCTTTTACTTTTTCCGTGTTGCAGGTTACGCAAGTTTGTACAGTGTATTGATAAAGCGTTTATCGTGACTAACATCAAGAATTCAGAACAAGTTGGAAATAAAGAAGAATCAACTTGAGAATTGTCAGAACCATCAAGGTGTTCTACACATTTAAATCAGCGTTATCATTTTAGAAAAGATAATTAAAATCTACAAATATAAAACATTTATGACTTGTCTTTATGAAGTTTAGTGGTTTTTTTAATTCATACATAAAAAACTGATGTGATTCAGTCTCACATAAAGGCGACCTGTAAATTATCCCACAAGGGATAATTTCATTTTTGATTGCCAGCTTGATAAAAATAGATTCAAGCAATTTTTTCATTCATGATGGTGAGTTCGCGTAACGTGAAATTTGATTGTATTTGTAACATAAAATGCCACTCCTCCTTTACAATTTGGTCTAGAGTTGTGAACTAGATTGTATCCAGCTAGGTTTAGAAATGGCCATAACTTTGAGGTTTTTTATAGGTTTCTGTTACAGATATAATATCAGGCTTGTATGTCATAGCTGACAAGAGTACTTCCAGCTCACAAAAATTTACATTGCTAACCAAAGATTTTATGTTGTCTTGCCATACCAACAGTTTACTTTTACAATGATCATCAATTACAAAGTTATCTATTTTGGATGAATCTATATATGGGCTGTTGTTGCTATTGATAACAGCTTCAAAATCAGAAGCAAAATCACTTTCCTTGGTGCTGTTGTTAAAGATAGAATTGAAGCAATTCGCAGATTGATATATAGTTTGCTTATTATCATGAGATGTAGAACGGTGCATTTTAGAATTGTGTGTTGTCAGCTATCATTACACAATGTTCTTTGTGACATAAAAAACAAACTAGCTAGTTAAACAAAAGAAAAAAACAAAAGCTTGGAATAAACGTGTTTGTAGTCATTGAAAGTGGTCAACGATTTGGATTGTTGAGTAACTCCAAACAACATGCAAAGTAAATGCATTGAGTTTAGGAGTCTAATTTTGCCGATATCACCAAGGTCATCAATCAAGTGCCTGTTACCTCCAAAATAGCAGAAAATATTGTCCTTTAGGGTCTACACTCTACACATTGCGAAATCCAAATGTTTCCTAAAATTTGGCAAGCAGTTGAAGTCATCGTTTTGTAAGAGACTCACTAAGAGAAAGCTTGAAATCCAAATCTCTTTCAGCTTTAAGCTTAGGTTTGTTTTCAAAAACCAGATTTCTTGCTGTCCTACAAACAAATTTATTACTAATAGGTTTTTATATTTTCGTGATGGCAAAAGGTGGCAAATATCTCTGTCGGAATTTCTAACAGGCTCTGGTAATTGTAACTTTAAATTTAGAGTTTTCAAGACAAAATTTTCAAATATAAGGTTACTTGCCTGTTTATCTAGCAGATTGCTGCATCCATGCAAGATAAGACAGTTACTCCTTCTGCACTGATCCAAATAATCCAAATGCCTCTCGTTTTAATAGATCTGGTGAGCTGATTATTCCACTGACATTTTGAGGCTGGATATCATTTTGTTTAAATCATCCAACAGCAATTCTTGAACAGCAGTGACATCTGAAACACAAACTGGATCTGCATTTGTATGCCTGTTTCATTTAGATAATTACAGTATTGTATGTTATACTCATCTTGCCTTTTAGTTACTTCTTCCAATTCTTCAAAATTTCTATTATCTGAGAGATAGACATCGTTGGAAGTTCAAAAGTAAGATGTACTGATAAAATTGAAAGATAATATTTAAGAAAACCGTTAACCAATATAGAAATAAGCCTACAACCACATCAACATCATTCAAATAGTCTTGGTCCGCTGAACCGATATTCTCAATCTCGACGTTGCTGATGAGGACACTGGAAGCAACGTCGAAACAGCCGGCTATTCTATGTTAAAAAGCTTATTCAAATCAATTGTATCAACCCTATTCAAATATTAGAGTTACTGCAGCTGTTTATGAAATTTGATAACCCAATAATTTAGGTTGTTGGCTTTGCAAACTGGGTACTAGCGTTTGCTCATGAATGTAGAAAACTTTTAAATTTTATTGACAACACTTCAATTGCATGGTTTTTTAAGATGTTTGGTATTTCTGCCAAAATTTCAATACTCTCGTAGGAAAGTCGCTTTTGACAATCTTTTAGTCGAAATCTTGAAAAAAAATAGTTTTTTTGATAGTGCATTAGGATAGTTGTAAATTTGTTAGATACAGGTCAAGTATGTGTCAAATTTAGAGGGCAGCGGATGATTGTGAAATTTGTGCAAAACTTTTCCACATTCAATTTTATCTATTCAATTGGTAAAAAGTTTATTTTTTCATCATCCTTGGGCATGGTTGATCTTTTTAGGCTGTCACTTTGTTTCAGTAATCCAAAAATTTTATTTTGCCACCTGTTTAGCGGCTTTAAATCAGAAATATTTTTAAAAAAACACAAAAACCAATTTGTGCAATCAAACGTTACTTATGTCAACATCTTTGGACCAAATACAGAGAAACTTTAGCCAGTTGGAAATTTGGGGGCTCTATTTTGTTTGAGAAAAACAGTTTTCATCAATCAAGAAATGCTAAGTCTAAATAATTATCTTTTATTATGGCTACATCATGATATCAAAAACCTCCTTATCACACTCACTCCAGGAAGTGATCAATCTTGCCAAGCTTAATGTTAGCACCCCATGTAATTTTGCAGGAATTAAAACACAGAAAGCAAAAATTCGCTTTATAGTATAGACTAGCCAGCTCTGCTGGCGTTGCTCTCACGGACCCCATCACTAATGTCGAAATTGAAAATATCGGTTCAGCCGGCCAAGCCAGTTTCATCCGTTGGACACTTGGGTGAACAGTAGCGAAAAGTTTGTTTTTTTTCCTCATGTAATTTTCACAACTTGGTACGCTCTGTTTCCTAATAAAACTTCAATTCATGGCACGGGTTACGCCTTACGTTTATGTGCTTTTTTCATTGCTAAAACAAGCCTAAGGGGGGCCTTGCGCTTCCCTTAGTTTGGAAACACATTTCTGATATTAAGCTATTTTGAATCAAAATAGCAAAACAAAAAGGGGTCATGCCTTTCCTTTAAAGTTATATAACCTATTGCAATAGGCGCCTATTAAGCTCTTTTCAAACAAAAACGTTCCCTTTTAATCCAGTGCTACAAATTGATGCTATTATTGTTTAATTTTGATCTTTCCTTAAACTTGGGATTTTATTACATCTAACTTTGCCCTTAATCCAGACCTCTCTACTTTTAAATAAGGATTAATGTTTCGTACTGATACAAATATCAGAAATGGGCTTTACCATTTCTGTTCGCTCTCAAAATGATAGTAGATAATTTTGTTGCCTGCTGTTATTCCCACTATACAGTTGTAAGCATTGTGATGTCATTTTGGATTATGATGTGACCGTGCGTTTTAATCTTTTGAGGATCATAATATTTTAATTCAAAACATTTGAAACAATTGCGTAACTGCAGACAGTGACACTGTTTCGACCTATCAGGTCTCTTCAGTGCAGTTGGTGACCGACAAGAAGCTAGAGGCTTTTAATAAAGCATAGCTTAGACCGCCACACTTGCGGGATCTATACTAGATCCACTTGGTGGATGGTCTGTCAGTACTCTGCGAAGCCGTATCACTCGTGAATGAGTGGCGGTTGTCGCAGGTGCACTAAGCTATGCTTTATCTGTCAGTAGGCTTGTGACCACTAGGCTGTGACAGCACTATTGTTCTAGCAGTTGCTAGACTTAGTGCACCTGCGACAACCGCCACTCATTCACGAGTGATACGGCTTCGCAGAGTACTGACAGACCATCCACCAAGTGGATCTAGTATAGATCCCGCAAGTGTGGCGGTCTAAGCTATGCTTTATTAAAAGCCTCTAGCTTCTTGTCGGTCACCAACTGCACTGAAGAGACCTGATAGGTCGAAACAGTGTCACTGTCTGCAGTTTTGCTATGTGCATCGCTAGCCTCTTGCATTACTATACATGTAAGACCTTGTGACCACTAGGCTGTGACAGCACTATTGTTCTAGCAGTTGCTAGACTTAGTGCACCTGCGACAACCGCCACTCATTCACGAGTGATACGGCTTCGCAGAGTACTGACAGACCATCCACCAAGTGGATCTAGTATAGATCCCGCAAGTGTGGCGGTCTAAGCTATGCTTTATTAAAAGCCTCTAGCTTCTTGTCGGTCACCAACTGCACTGAAGAGACCTGATAGGTCGAAACAGTGTCACTGTCTGCAGTTTTGCTATGTGCATCGCTAGCCTCTTGCATTACTATAATTGCGTAACAGTTTGGTAGCAACAAAGACTTTTGTGAATTACAATAGATCTCAGAAAAGTGGTTATAATGACCGCACAATTTATTATGATGTAAGATATGCGTTAAACTGATCCTTAAAGGGTTAAGCCATAAAATATTAGGATCGCTACTTACAACTTTTTTGTCACTCTAAGCCAGTGCTTCTCAACCTTTTTCGTGCCGTGGCCCACTTCAGAAACCAATCTAAAATTCTATTCCTCCGTTGATTACAGAACAACAGTGAAGTTGATCTCAAAAAAAAAAGGTCTTCACCTTTCTAGAAATTGCAATTTTGTGAAATGCAGACATCACAATTTTTTGTGTTTTTAACCTGCAGATTACAGTACATTTCTTAAACGTTTGGATACTTGATTTCTTGATGAATGTTTTTGAAAACGTCGATAGACAATGCAAAAGAACCATGCTTGTGAGGAAAAGTAGTTAAATTGTACTAAAGAATTAACTTTGTCTAACTATTTCAAGTTTGTTAGGCTAGATAAATGTTCAGCTAAAAATAGAAAATAATGTGTGACAAACAATTTGTAATCAGTCATTACGAACTAATCGTTAGGCCTAAGTATTTGGAGTCATATATTGCTGGGAAGCAAATTTCCTAAGCTTTCAATGAACAGTAATTGTTAGTATCTCAATATAACGTTTTTGTATTAAACTTACCTGGTATTACTGAGGTTACTACTTTTTGGGAGGAGTAGAAAGTTACACTATCGCCTATAAAGTTCAGCTTTTTTACTATAAAATGTTATACCAAAGATACATATTACATACTATTGAAATTGCCTTAAAATACCCTTTAATCTGTTGAATAAAGTTTGAAAATCAGTGGAGAAAAGAAGTCACAAATCATTTTTTAATAAACTAATTTTTCAAAAAGGATGCAATCTTTCAAAACATCTTCATGTAATAATCTGCGATAGCGAAAGACTTGTGTTAATCGTACCAGACATGTTACGAAATCATAGAGCGAGTTAAAAGCATGCAAGAGAAAAAGAAAACGAAGCAAGATTAGAGGGCTTAAAGTGTTTAAATAAAGAATTGCTTGTAGCATTGTCAAATAAGCTTTAATTTTTGTAAAGTCGTTTTTATCAAAAGCATCTCATTAATATCTCCCCAAAAAGCCTTAAAAAGGAAGGTTGCACGCACGTGATCAAACACCATCAAAATGCGCTTTCGAAAAAAGTGGCTGACAATTTTGAGTGATTTTGCATTGAATTGAATAGGAGTGATATCGTTTTTTGCAAAGCAAATGGATGAACGTGACAATTGTTAAATGAACGTTAAATATGTTGTTTTACTGATGTTAAGGAATGAATCTGTGGTTAAAGTAAGATAAGAGGTACTAAGGTTTGCTTGCTATTGCTAATAGTTGGGCTAATTTTATGGGCTAAACATCTAGGCTTATTTGTAGCCACCTTCTGTGAGGCTTTCATATTCGATTAATCAGCGTGTTTGGGAATGCTGAGTTTAAAGTGAACCCTTAAACGTCAGATGTTAACTTCAGGCAACATACAACATTTTACGCTCTAAATCACACGCAATTAATTTTAGCGCTTAAATGCCGGTTGTAAACTAAAATCCACATACCTACGATACGATTTATAGCATTGTAATGTGTAATTTATACAGTATATTTAGTGGCATAAGCATACTGAAAAGTTGAAAACTTAAGTTAAACTGTAGCCTAAATGACAGGGCAGACTTCTATACCGTTTGTCATATGTTGGATTAGTTATTGTTGGATAAAATCAGAAAGTTTTTGAAATTTTTTGTCAAAAGTGATTGCAGACCAGCCATACTGATATGTCAGATGCAATTTTGTGACCTTAACTATTTTTGAAACAATTTTTTGGGCTATTACCTAGGCTGCTGGAACAAGGGTAATTTAAAAACTTACGGTACCGATTAATTCATTCATGGCTTCATGCGTATGAGCTCATGCTCTGTTAGCTTGTCTTTCGTCAGACTGAACCACTACGACTGGTAGACTGCTTGGCCCCACCACCTGTTTTCCACGTAAAGATGGAAGCATGTTGTTAAATGCCTTGCCCATGGACACAACCAGCAAGCTTACCGTACTGGTAGTAATGATCAAATAATGGTTGTATTTGCTAATGTATCGACTGGTATCTAACTGGTATAGTTTGTTTTTAACTGAGGAGCAAATGGTATTTAGATGGCACTTCTCTTAGGCCTAATTTTTTTTAATTGGCACAAAGTACCAAGCTTAGACTAGCAAACTGCAAGACCTAATCTCAACTAAATTGCTTTGGGTCAAATTTATTGGTTTCTGAGTATCCAACTAGCAATAATTCATTCCAAATTTTAATTAATTTTTCATTAGTTTTCAAAATAACCCCAAAATTTGGTGTTCGCCCTATACCTCTCCAGCATAAATTAGAGCTTTTGATCAGCCACTTTTTTTGGCGCAAAATGTGTGACGTTATATGCAACCTTCCTATTATGTTTCTGCCATCAATACTTTTTGAGAAAGAACAAAAAACAAGTTATGCAATAAAGCACTGATTGTGACGTCATTTTAGATCCCGAGAAAATAAAAGTCTTTGTTAAATGATAAGTCAGAAGCTGGCTATCTTTTGAGAAAAAAGCGGTTGTCCTCTGTCAAGTAATGCAAATTAAAAAATTTTATAATAATGACGTCATCATGGCGTCACAATTCTCCTTATGGCACTCACTACGGGGTGGTGATAAATCGTGCCAAGTTTTGTGTTTGTGCCTCCAGCAGTTTCAGAGGAGTTGAAACAGACTGACAGAACTGCGCTTTATGCAGGGGGTGGCATAAGTAACGCCCTTTGTTTCAGTGGAACAAAATTAAAACCTTTTGATTATCTTTTATTTTTTTGAGCATAAATGCATTGCCACAGGTTAATGGATTAATATAAAATAATATAATGCTTGTTTGGTTTAATAATATTTAATGCAAATGAGATCAAGCACCATTTTCATTGCTTTCATAGTACAATTGAATTGCTTTTATTCTTTGTTAATCTCTCTTTCTTTTGGGAGGGATCCACATTTTCAGATGCTGGCAGTGATGGTACTCAGCCAGCATCGTGTGTCGACATCCAAAACCGTCAGTCCACGTATTCCTGTAGGTGCCCGATGTACGGGGCATGTCAGAATGATGTGTTCTGCGGTTTGTTCTACAGCGCCACACTCGCAATTCGATGTAGGAGCAAGGCCTCATTGGTGCATGGACGACTGAAAACACCCAACACCAGCCCGCAAGCGGTTGATCCTAGTGCTTGTCCTAGGAATGAAAGCACGGAGATCAGATGAACACTCCGAGTATTCCGTGCTCAATTTAAAGTCAGTTCATTGAGCTGCACGAATATCCAATTCAGTTAGATCTTGCAGTAACTTCCGTGCAGCGGGCACAAAGGGGCGTCTAGATTTTAGTCTCTCTCTGTAGCCGTCTGATGACCCAGCCAATAATTCATAAGGAATATGGCCAGGGTCCAGACTGCCACGATATGCCAGGGAAAGTGTCGCTCCTAATCGGCGAAGCTCAGCCGGCTGGATACCTGCGAGGACGGGTAGATAGTCTGTTGGAGTAGGACGCAGGCATCCAGTGACAATGCGCAATGCGTCGTTGAGAACACTATCGATGAGGCGGGTGTTTGTTAATCTCATGGTTGTATAAATATCCAAAAAGTGAAGATTTAGTAAATAAATCAAACAAAAAGATTTACTCTATGTTTCTTTGTCAATCTCAGGGTTGCATAAAATATTAGAAAAAAATTAAGATTTAGCAAATTAATTGAACAAAATATTTAAAAAAACATACGTTAAAAGATACAAAATTAAAAAGTTCCTTATTTATGTCGCACCCTGTACATTAAAACCTCTGTTTGAGCGCCACCTCTATTTGAACGTTACCTCTAATACAGTGGTTCTCAACCGGGGGCGATATCGCCCACCAGTGGGCGAATGTTCTGCTGAGGGGGGTGATAAACTGCCACAAACAAGGTTACAAATTTTACCAAAAATTAATTGACAAATACCAATTGCGCAACATATGTTCCGAAGTGCTGCAAGCACTACAGCTCTCAGTAGCCAGTGCCACCTATGCAGTACTCTGTGCACATGTGCACGGGTATATAGCTGGGTTTGTTCGTTCTGCCACCGTCGATGACAAGGGGTGTTGTTTGTTGTCTTCCATTCTCCTCTCTTTTATCTGCTTAACTCCTATTCTCTCACTTCTCTGTGTTTTCGATGTTCACTGATCAAGTTATTACATGTACATTAAGTACGTTTTGGACATGAAGAAGACATTATTTGCTACTAAATTGATGTAGTTTCATATCGTTTTGTACATTTTGAAAAGAACAGATTGAGCACTGTAACATAAAATCTAGTGGTAAGCCTGAAGTAGCTGATTAGTTGTGTTTTTGCAGTTGCCTAAGTAAGGGTGTTGTTGGAAAAAACAATTGCTTTGTCCATTAATTAATTATATTATTACGTGCCTGCTTGTAGAATAATCCAGCAGGGTAGTCACGTGATCTGATAACCTTGTTTCATTATCTTGCCCCTGTTTGCAGATTAATTCAGCGTAATAATCACTCTATTTGACCAACTTGTTTTTCTTTTCTGATGGAGAGGAAAGGGTAAATGCTTGTTGGATAGGTGGGGTTATTCGTATAATTAAGTTTGTTGTTTTGAATAAGGTAAAATAGAAAATTTTGCTCAAAAATGATCACCAACATCATACGGTACCGTACACTAGTTACAGAGGGTTTGAGTGATGTGCTGAGCATGCTAAGTAATTTCATTTATTTGTACATTTAACTTCATCAACAAAGCCATTTAGTTGGAGCTTTGCAGTAATTTAAGACCCTGCTTATCAGTACTACTAGTTACTTTCTAACCGCTAAAGGGAGTGGACTTAAAAAGGATCGACCTATATTCTTGCAGTTGTGATTTCGTGCTTTCTCGTTTGCATAGCAATTCATTACTTATAGCAAGTGTTTCAACGCTGTGTAAAAGTTATTAAATATTTTACGCCTCAGATCAGTGTATTTTGTAATGATTTCACATAATTTATAGGCCTAACTATTAACCAATTAGTTTATTTTGTAGTTTAATGGATTCTGTACATTTAGGTTAAAATTTAGCATTGCAACCTGATGTTTTTGAAGTAGTGCTACTAAACATCAACTTACTGTGACAAGTGTCGTGGTGATATTATAAAGTTCTTTTCCCCTCATTATGACGAGCAAAAAGAAATGTAGACAGTATGGAGAGAAGCTTTTGGCTTCGTAGAAAGCCGCATGATCAGAAACAGCCAATGTGTCTTATCTGTAACAACTCGTTTTCCATTAAAATTATAAAACCATCAAGGCTTGCAGAGCATTTGACAAGAAAACATCCCAAAAAAGTGGACAGAACCAGAGCTTATTTTGAAAATTTGAAGAAGAACTTCGACCAACGTAATACTCTGTCAGCTTATTTGAAAAAAGCTCACAGATAAATGAACTGGCTTGACTGCATCTCATGAGATATCGCAAACAATAGCAAAAACTGGGAGCGCACATACAGTTGCTGAAAATGTTATTAAGCCTTCTTTTGAAATTTTCATGAAAACTATGTTACAGCAAGATTCAGTGAATGTTTTAAAAGCATTGCCGTTAAGCAATGACTCAATTTAAAGAAGAATCGACGAAATATCCTCAGATGTAGAAAGCCTACTAGTTGAAAAATTAAAAACCAGTAAATTTTCAATTCAACTAGACGAGTCGAATGTAAATGATAATAGAGCTATTATTATTGCGTATGCTCGTTTTGTAAATGATAGCTGCAAACTTTGCAAAGAGATGTTGTTTGCAAAATTTTTAAAAACTGATACGAATGCATTATCCATTTTTGAAGCTAGAAAATCTTGGTTTGACGAAAATCAAATATCATTTGGAAACCTGGTATCCAGCGCAACGGATGGTGCTCCATCCATGCTTGGTAAGCGGAATAGCTTTATTGCTCATATGAAAGAATTATATCCTTCAATCCTTGCAGTTCATTGTGTGGTACATCGGCATCATTTAGTAGCTAAAAAAATCAGTTCTGACCTTCATGAATCATTGAGAGTAGTTATTCAGACCGTAAATAAAATATAGTCGCATAGTAAATACGATAGACTTTTTTGAAAGTTTTGCATTGATCCTAGACAAGAGTACGGAAGACTTATTCTCCACACAGAAGTTCGCTGGCTTTCAAAAGAAAACTACCTGTCAAGATTTGTGAAGTTGTTTGGTACAATTGTTAATTTCTTAGAAAATTTAAACGAAGACAATTTTGCAAAACAAATTAAATTTCACAAGTGCGCCATTTTCTTCTAAGCGTGGGGTTTTTGTAAGTTCAATGAAGTGCCACTTCAGCTTCAAGGTAAATTATGTAAACTGCTTGACTGTAAATGCGTTTTCAAAGTCTTTGCTGGAAAACTACATTGGTTTCGAATAAATATACAAAAAAAAATTTTTGAGGACATGCCCGAGCTGACAGAAGTAAGTGAGCAGCTCTCAGAGCAAACCAGAAAAAAATATGAAGAATATTTAATAAAATTGAGAGATTTAAATAGCTGATTGGTTAGAATACTCCTCTACTTTCCAACCTCTTGTTTGATTGAATGTGGCTTCAGTGCAGTCAATAAGGTTTTGACCAAGGAAAGAAATAAAATAGATATATGCATTCGAGGCGACATCAGACTAAAACTAACAAATTTCAAGCCAAATATTGAAGGCTTAGTGACAAAGCATCAATCACAGGGATCTCATTAAAACAACGTGAGCAAAGTATTTTAATTTAGCTTTTTATCATTACTGCAATCAATATGGGCGATTATTTTCCACAAATGGGAAAAGGGGACGATAAGAGGAAAAAAGTTGAGAAACCCTGCTCTAATAAAACGCTACTATAAGGGAAGGGTTGAAAAATAGAGCCCCACTCTCTAATTGAACGCCATCTCAAATTAAATGCCACTTTGATGAATTCTTCCATTTTGGCAATAGTCACGGCTGAAATCGCCTTTCCAGGTGTATGAAGGGAAGAATGAATTGCTCTGGAATCAAATAGTCAACCATTGTGACTTAAGAAGAGGCGAGAGAGTTACAATTCTAAATGCGAAAGCAAAAAGTTTTTTTTTCGAAAACAGCCAAAATATAAAAAGCAAGTTTAGGGCTTGAGACAACTTAGATTAACAAATAAAATAATCAGGGCAAAACAAAACGACAAATTAGAACAACGATTCTTTCAACGCAAATTTACTTATTCGTGACAAACATGTCATGCTTGTATAGTAGAAACGTATTTAAACTTCCGCAGAGCCCGATGAAAACATAAAAAATTTGGCAGCCATGTCAAGCAGTTCCGAATCTGAAGATGCGACTCCTTTCAAACGAGAGAACTATGGCATGCACTTTAAGCTGGAAGTTGTTGCGTACTATGAGAAATATGTTAAAGCAACGGCTGCAAAAGGCAAGAAGGTTCCTCGTTCCTGTGTGAAAAATTGGACAAAACAGAAAGCACAGCTCGAGGCTCAGTTGAAGGCGTCTTCGTCATGTTCTATCTCTTCAAGCAAGCGACTCCAAGGTGCCGGACGTCTTTAAAGGACAAGGATTTCGACCAGAAGCTAATCAACTGGGTTCGTCAGCAACGTCAGAAGAAGCTCTGTGTCAGCCTCCGTGTCATGATCCAGAAAGAAGCGCTCACTTTGTCAATTGACGAAATCTTCAAGGCAAGCAATGGCTGGTTGGAAGAGTTTTTGCTTCGTCACAATTTGGTCTCATAACGCCCAACGACAACTTGTCAGAAGGAGTCGGAGGAGTTCGCTGAGAATATCGTTGATTACCTATTGTTCGTTATGCAGAAGCGTTGCACCTCCAACTATACACACATTTATGCTGCCAACGAGACGGCCGTCTACTTGGATTACTTGAGCGGTCCAACCGTTGAAAATAAGGGAGTCTTAGAGGGTCCATGAGGACTATCGGTCACGACAAGTTACACGATACTGTTATGCTGACCGCTCGATCTGATGGATTTAAATGCCGACCAAACATCCTATTCAAGAACAAGCGACCAATTAAGGAGATCGTCACCAAGTTCAAAAATACGCTCCATCTTTGCTGGGCCGGCCGCTTCTTCTTCAATGACAACCTGACTTCTGAGTTTTTGCAGAAGATCGTCGATTCTTTTACATTTGGCAAACGCCTTCTTGCCTGGGACTCATACCGATGTCAGATCAGCGATGCCACAAAGAAGCAATTGAAGAAGCTCCAGATTGATACTGCCGTGATTCCAGGAGGCTGCACCAAGTTCATACAGGCCCCCAACGTCCACTGGAACACCCCGTTTAAGGATAAAGTCCGACTGTTCTACGAAAATTGAATGTTGCACGGTGAGAAGAGCTACACCAAATCTGGAAACATGCAAGCACCATCAATGGAAGTTTATTTGAAGTGAATAGTCGATGCTTGGCATCAGCTGCCAAAGTATCTGATCATCAAGTCGTTTAAGGGATGCAAACTGACCAACACTCTAGATGGCTCTGAGGATTGCAAGATCCACTGTTTTAGGTCAAACGGCCCGATTTCGACTGGACAGGAACTTCCCCAGCAAGCGCGGAAAAATGCCGACATTACCAGTAAACGTAAACTTATTCAGCAACTCGTCGCTGATGCGGAAGGTGTTGAAAACGATGAGGACGACTACAACAGCGACGTGTCACTTGATTTACACCAGTGAATTTGTGATTGCTTACCAGTAATCACCCTGTATTCTTGTTTTTTGGTAATTGTATAAATGTGTTAGATGTTTTTTCTTTTCATTCATAAAATTTATCTTCTTAAAATTATGACCAGCTAGTCGAAAAATAAAGCGCCACCCTCTAATTGAACGTCATCTCTAACAGAACACCACTATGGGGAAAGGGTTAAAAAATAGAGCGCCATGGCGGTGAAATAGTGGCTTTACGGTTTTTGATTTACTGTATCCATTTGGAATTATAATCGACGACACAATCTCGAATGATTTTCGCAATGACTTTCCAGACTGGTCAAAATTCTCACGGTTGACAGCTGATGGTTTTTATTCCAATAAAAAGGATCAGAATGGCAGATATAATCTTAGATTTAACCCTATCCCTTCCTTTCACCTTAGCATTAACGTAAAAAAGAAGGAAGTCACATGAACTGCAAACCCAATATCATTAGTTTAAAAGCTAACAACCCAAACTATGGCACTAGTTTACCTAGAGTCTGGTAAACACTTGTCATAAATACCTTATTGAAACCAAACACACCGTTCAACGATAAAATAGCCCTCAAGTATAAAATCTTGTCGAGGACAAAATAGCCTCTTCCATTAGAAAAATGTAAGATCTGAAAACGTTAATTATCTATGCAAAAAATATTTCAAATTTGGTAAAACTCTGAGCGAATGGGTGAAATATTGAAACAATTACCTGGCATTGCTGGAAAAAAAGGCTGTAAAGAAAACAATCTGTGCGTTTGCGGCAGTTTTGGTATGAAAATTAAACCATGAAAGTTAGATGATAACTGCTTCTCTCGTCCTTTCCACGTTAACAACGGTGTCAGGAAAGGGAGTATTTGGAGTCCATATCTATCTGCTATTTACATAGACAATCTCTCACATTAACTTAACAAGTGCACTCTGGCTGCTTTATAGGCAACGTAGAACTTAACCACATCTTTTTTGCTGATAATCTTTGCTGCTTTTGCCCTTGTGTTGTAGGTCTACAAGACTTAACGAACGTTTGTGCTAAATATACTGTACGTCATAAAATCGTTTTTATTTCCAGTAAATCTTTCGTTGTTTTATTTCACACTTCACTTATTAAGTCTTTCGAACCGTTTTACAATTAGATGGAAAAGTCTTTCGAACCGTTTCACAATTAGATGGAAAACTAATTAAATTCGTGAATTCCGTTAAGTAATTGGATGTGTAATTATTTGTAATTGGGTGTGTAATGAAAATTCAAACCAAAAATTCAGTTAAATTATATTCCAGATCGATAAAAAGAAAGAGCAAAAATTCACCGAGGGCTTCTTCAAATATAACGGAATGCAGAAAAAACCAATTGAACTTCGTGTAGCAACCAAATTAAGCAACTAACTCAAAATCAAAAAAACGTTACTATTTTTACTGCTTGGAACGAGAGGTCAGCTAATTAAAATGCAAATCTCGCCCGTATTTAGGCAAAAAACGCCCGAGAGTCGCATTCCACTCTCAAGCTGCCAAACGCCAAACAGAAAATACAAGGCGTGCGAGAACAAAAGGACGTTAGTTCAGTTCAGCCACGGAAATCAAAAAATTTTTTCTTTCCGAAGCCGATTCTGTAACAGTAAGATCACATAGGCTTATATAAAACAAAAAAACTAAGAAAATATGAGGGAAGACATTTATTGCTTTTGGAAAAACCAAAGAAGTCTACTAGCTACAGTACTTATTACTAATAGTTTTTCATACTTGCAATAATAGCGTGCTTGTACATGAGGCCATTTGCGGCTAGTGTTCCATATTTGGTACAGCATTTTTGATTACTTTTACGGAAAATGCCCTTGCACCGTGGTCTCTTAAATATTACAAAAAGATCACACGCAACCTAAAATAATAATAGGCCACAATTGTAAGATGAAAGAGGGTGAAAAGATTTATGCGTCAGATTTTTGGGCTTATCTTTAGCCTGATGTAGTAAGTTCAGTCATTTTAAATGTTAACCCAGAAATAAAACAGATTACCAGACAAGTAAAAATGCTCAGGGGGTTATTCTGCTTGAGTAATGAAAAATGTACAAAATGTCCAGCTACTTTGCTCGTACAGAATAAATCAATATATTTCAAATTTGATACATCAATTAAGATAACGTTTCATGGATTATGTAGAACGCTAGCAGAAAATGAGTAATAGGAATATGGTGATATCGTGTTGATTTTGTTATCTTTCAGGAAAGAATAATCCTAATGTACATGTGCTTTGGTTTAACCTGAAAGGCTGAGCAAAGAGTACCAGTACGGTTTCTCATTTATTTGTTTAAACTCTTGTCACTTAATGAATGATTAAGGTACATGATTTCACCCAAAGTAGCTGTGATTAAATCAGGGATATTTGAAGTCGAATAGTCCAAATTAGTTGCTCTAAACCGAGAGTCAGTTGGTTCTCAAGGGAACGACTGTTTCTTCAGGGAAAAAAATTGTTTGGGGGAGAAATTGGGGGTAAAAATCCGAATCTTGGGGAGAATTTGGTAGATATAAACGCTCGAGAATTGCATCATAGGCTTATATATGTATCCCTTACATGTAAATAACAGGACCATGGAATTCAAATTTGGCAACCAAGGTTTCAAAAATGTCGATCGTGAAACAAGGTCTTCACAGTTAATTTTGGAGCGCCAATTCTCCATTTGACTCATTGAAAATATTGATTCAAAGAAAATATTTTTTTTATTTTTTATTCTTATTTACCATATTTATCCTGCAATCACGAAAAAACGAATTGTATCGCTATGTTTTAAACGTTGGGTCCGCACTCAGTTTGGAGTTATTCCGAGATGCCTGGGTCACCTGTTTTCAACATAAAGATGGGGCGTCCTGTTAAGTGCCTTGCCCAAGGATACAACAAGCGAACTTGCCGGCTTGTTCTCCATAACCTCCCATAAATGCCAAGCGCCAAGCAGGGAAGCTACCGGAATAGATTCCATTTTTAAAGTCTTTTGGTATGACTCGACAAAAGGAATGAGCCCCAGGTCTACCAATTGCGAAGCGGTTGCTCTAACCACTACGCCATCGCGTCGGTCATTATGCGATCGAGTTGGTCACTACGCCACGACAAATATACCCACTTAGAAATTTGTGGTAGGGAGAAAAAGATCAAATCTGAGCTCAGTAAGAAGGGAATAAAAACAACGTTGAAACGCACTGGTCTACATCATGTCTAATTAAAAGAAAGTGCGGCAATAAACCTGGAACAAGTATAATTTAAACAGCATAGTCTGAGGCTATGTGTGTCTATACACAAAGGTAAATCAACCTTTGAAAAACATATTTTTGTTTTGTGCACAGATTCACATCTTTATTGCAGAGAAATGGATGGGATTTTTTTAGGGTCCAGCGCTATCCTAAGTGATGAATTCTTGCGGTTTCCAAAATCCCACCGAGTTTTTTCAAAATATCGCTTTGCTGGTTTTGATAAATCATAGATTGCACAGTCAAATTATAAAGTCTAAGATGTCGTCATTTAATTTCAAGCTTATACGTTGGGTCAAAATATGGTGAAGCCTAAGTTTTAGATTAGCCAGATAAGCTTGAAATGTAGCTTATAACTATTAGTTTGTTCAGTAGCCTACTTCATCTGTTTATTATGGCAAACTTTAAAGTAACTAAGATTAAGTGGTCAACGTTGTGTCTAGAACTTATTTCAAAAGCCCCATTTCTAAATCTGCTAATTTTCTTTGTTTTATTTTTTGGGTTTATCTGATAATAATATATTGAAATGATCAGTGTTATAAAATTCCTTTTGTTGAGATTTGCTTTATTGCCAAAGGTAGTTTTCCAGGTTGATGAATTCATCAAAATTATAGAAAGTTATTTATTTGGCAGTGGCTATTTTGCCGTCGACGGCAATTTACCCTCAGAGACTATTTTGCCATGAGTTATTTGTGATTCGTCAATCTTAATGACGTACTAAACAAGTGACTTGGTCGTTTCTAATTGGTCAATTTTAAAAACCAATTAAAAAAATCTTGCACCCCCAGGTCTCTATCCCCCACTCTGTACACTCCCTTCCAGTGTACTCTGCCCCATACATTTACATACCGGGCCTGCCCCTTCAGTGTACAGTGCCTTTCTTTTAAAGCCCTGCCAGCTGAGATTTGAACCCGCAACAATGGCATCTCAAGACCAGCATTCTATCCACTACACCACAGTGTCACTGGTGTAATTACAGCACATTTGGCTATATAAACACACGTGAATGATTATGGCAAAATAGATTCCAAGGGTAAATTGCCGTCGATGGCAAAATAGCCACTGCCTATTTATTTACATCCATTTAGTTTTTTGGTAGGAAAGTTCAACAATCTTGATACTCAGATTTGTCATAATTTTATAGACAACAAAAGTCAAACTTCATCTAAAGTGATGTAATCATTTGTTAGTGATATGAAAAGCATCAAGATCAAAAATAAGGTATATATGTGTTAGATATGTAAAGTTAGGCTGCAGCTCAAACAATTCAAATGTTCTACTATCTGTTGGTAATGACAAATGATATGAAATTTATTTCATTTAGCCCAAGACCGTAGCCTAGAGCTTTAAGTTAATTTCATCATATTTTGACCAGAAGTTTGTTAATTTCATGCTATGAATCATTTTTTATTAGGTCACTTTTTAACTGGCCTCATTATTTGAACTTATGATGGCCCAGTTTTTTTCTTTTAAGTTAATTTAAAAGATTTAAAATGCATAACCTTAAGGCTAAACAATCTGCTCTTTTTTGTGACCATTCTAGTATGTGAAAAAAACGAGCAATTGAAGCTTGCTCTTGCTATTTGGGTTCCACAATTTTCAAATCATGAATCGCTACTTGCAAATGAAATCATTAGGAGATGGGACATATGGCTCTGTTGTCTTGGGAAGAAGCACAGAAACTGGGGAACTGGTTGCAATTAAGAAGTAAGAAATAGTCAATCAAGCAATAGATTTTCAGAATAATTCACTTTGCATGTGGCAATTGTAGCATGATTTCATTTAGTACTGGCACTGCTACTGTAATTGTAATTAAATTTCATATTCTACACAAATAAATATTGCAATCTGGCAACATGCAGTTTGATAAACTTAGCTTTAGTTATACATAGTTATTGCATTGTTTCATTCATCATTACTTGTTTTCTTAGTTATTCACACTAGAATGGCATTAGTTTTTGTAGTGCTGTATGATACTAGAAGATGCATGTATGTCATTGTCTACCTATTATTTGAAAGCTGTCTATTAAAGGCAGTGGCTATTTTGGCATTTTTTGAAATCTATTTTGCCATTGAACATTTGTGATGGGTCAATTTCAATGGCTTATTAAAGATGTGACTTTTTGTCATTTCTTATTGGTCAATTCTTAGGACATATTAAAAACAAAACTTCTCCCCAGTGTACACTTGCCCTCATCTTCACATACTGATTCTCCCCCAATGTACACTGCCTTTGTCCAAGTACATTTACTGTAAAGGTTCAAACATATAACCATTGCATTTGAAGGTGTCAGCACTACTCAATACACCACAGCATCACTACATGCTTTGTAAGTTTGTAGCAAATATACTTACTTTTAGGCACATGAATTGTGACAGCAAAATAGATTCCAAGGGTAAAATGCCTTTAATGGCAAAATAGCCACCTCCTTATTAAAAACATGGGCTTACAAGAAAAAAGCGTGAAATCCTGGACTGCTTAGTATTTGTGTGATTGTAATGTCACATTTCGTGATATTTGTGTAGTATGAATATACTGCTTGTCTTATTGGTATAGACTAAGTGAGGAAGTACATGCAGATAATGGTTCCTTTGTTAGCTCATTTGTTTTGCAACTTTAAAATTTATTTTTGTTAATGCCAGCTGCATGTCAGGGCATGAACACCAGCATGTGCACATTCTTTTAGAGATATTCTTAGTTAACTGGGATCAAGAGCAATAAATTTTGGCAATAGATGTGAATTGTTTTTGAAGTTTGCTAGATTTCAAATTTGCGTGAATTTAGTCTTAAGCTTCATCGGCAAAGTTTTTGAAACATGCTAATTTATGCAGAACTTACAAGAAGTAAATCAATCATCAGTTTAAATAAGGTTTTTGCTATTCTGTCAATGGCATTTTAGCCTTGGATTCTGTTTCACTGTTAAGCATTTGTGATTGGTCAATTTCTATGACATATTGAAAAGCAACTCGACAAAAATTGAATCCTCTGTGTACACTCCTTATGTTTTATATACACTTAGTGTACACTGCTGTTATATAATTGGAAAAAATAAAGAATTTTACTGCTTTATATTTTCCAGAAAATCTAACCCCAATGCTAAACTAAGTAATACAAAAAGTCTAACCTGTGAACGCAGTGATCCTATTCATGACATCATTTCTTGTCATATCAATTGAGCTCATATGAAGACACACTAATCATGTACCACAAAATATCCTGTGTATGTGTTTTGCCATTGAAGGCAAAGTAGTCACTATCTTTAACCAACTGGCAATTGCACATTAAATGAGTGATGGCTCAGTGGCTTGCTTAATACTGATGCTTCACACAGGAAATGTAAAGAACAAAAGAATGGATCCATTTATTAATTACACTAAATTGAATCAAAAATAACTGAACCAATTTGCATCAAACTGAACTGCACCACGAACAAATTTGAACTGAGCAAATTAAAATACGACTATGAACTGAATTACTAAAACCTTTGCTTTGGTCATGAAAGCCAGGTTCATAACTGCTGCAGAAGCACTGATGCAGACATGGAATCACTGCCTGTGTGATGATGTTGTTTTGATGAGACGCAGTACCTTACCATTGCAATTCAGTGTTAGTAAAAATCGATATTAACAAGATTTCAGATTACTTTAGAAAGTATCTGTGAAAAAATGATTTGGCAGCAATGGGAGGAAATACATTGCATATAAAAATTAATTACAAGGCTTTATAAATAACAAAATAATGGTCAGAAAATAATATATTTTGGCTACTTAGCACATTGCTGCAAGCAGTGTAATATCTTGAATCATTTCGTAACCATTATAACGTGTGCCACTTACCTTCTGGCAGATTAAGCTACTTGTAAACAAATTATTGACTGATATCTGTTTTAATGGCAATTTTTGTGCATGTGCCTTTCATGTCATTTGTTATGGCATGAAGATATATTTTCACCACAAGATATGACATTGTCAGCTTTACATAACATGCACTTCCAAGCCAATCAGCCTGCCAGTGCTGAGTGTGCTTCAAAAGGTAAAGG
The DNA here is from genome assembly GCA_963675345.1 of Trididemnum clinides. Lineage (NCBI taxonomy): Eukaryota > Metazoa > Chordata > Ascidiacea > Aplousobranchia > Didemnidae > Trididemnum > Trididemnum clinides. The sequence continues at coordinate 24,762,546 of OY776304.1, read as the reverse complement.
TTTATCAAGGTTTGAATGGGTGAAGCAGTTGGGAGATGGCACTTTTGGTTCTGTTCATCTTTATCGGACAAAAGACACACATGAGTTGGTTGCAATTAAAATGTAAGTCAGGGTCTCATCTTTTGTGAACAAGTTTATTTTAAGTGCTGTGCTGTGTTTCTTTGTAATGGTCCCAACTAATTTTATCTGCTAGCACTTTTAAATTTTGCATGTTGCTTGTAGCGTAGTGCATGCTTATCTTACGAATTATTATTAGCTTTCAGAAAAAGGAAGCTCTTTTTCTATATCTTAGCCAGCTAAGCAAAGATTACATGCATAATTTTATTGAACATATATGAATTAGCAAAAAACACCAAAGCTTTTTCATCAAGGTAAAAAAATACTTAAGTACATAAAATTTTTTATTTTTTTTTGTAAGTTGTACAGCAAGATCGATAGTTTTTGTCGCTTTAACACTGCATCTCTAAATAAAGCACATGCTGAAGCACCTTTGCACCTCTCTTGAGTGGCTGTGTTTTATGTTTATAGAAGGCTTAAGGTGTCTGATTAAGTATTATCCATGCTCACAGTTCATCAGTTTCCGAGTGGCACTTTTGTAATAATTTCTCTGCTAAAATGGCACTTTTGTAATAATTTCTCTGCTGGCATTGCACTAGTTGTGATAGAATTCAAGAGCAGCATTAGATGAGTTGTGAGTAGTGGAGAGATTTTTAATTCTTGCTGGTAGTTGTATACTCGTTATAAGAATGTATGATGTATTCTTGTCTGAAGAACTTGTATACAAGTAGACAACATTTAAACAGAAAAAACAAGGAACGAATATTTAAGGAGGAAGTATAAATTCATTTTAAAAGTATGTTATGCAATTTTTTTTATCATTGCCAGGTCTTTATTACGGTTTGACGCTGTTATTAAAATTTACACTTAACACGGGGGTGCAAAAATACAGTCGTGCGCTTGCACCATGTGACCAACAAGTTTACATGTATGAACGGGATTTGCAGCAACATAGTAGTACCAACTTATACAAGTTAATAATGGATGGCAAAGTTTACATATATGTGTGCTACTAAAAATTTCTATGTGCTACTAAATTATTCTATGTGCTACTAAACTTCAAAAGAATTTTTTGCACCCCCGACTCAACAAAAAAGAAATTTAAAATTATTTCAGTTGTGTTTTCGTAATTTGTTATGACAAACTCCCGTGAAAAGACAAAAAGCTTTGTGATGTTTTTTGTTAATTCATTAGGTTTGATTATTTTGATGATATTGAATGATATTATGCTTATAATCTTTGTTTGGTTGATTAAGTCATACTAATCATATTATTGTTTTACTTTGCAAATTTTAATTGCTTTTGATTGTCAAGTAACAAATATATTACTAGTTGTCTTTTATCTGAAGTGTACACTACTTCCGTACAGTATATGCTGTACTTAATTGAATGGCAAACCTGTAGTGAAAAAGTTTAGCTGCACTCACCTATACTTCATAATTTATGTAACACACACTTAGTTATCTTATTGTTGTTGTATGTATCTACACATTTGGCAGTGTTATATTAAAATGATTTGTGTATTATAATTTTTCGGAAGTAGTAATGAGGTCCTAAGGCTTTTGCATCAACTTATTATTACTGTCAGTGTTTGCCACAAGGCTGAACGGATTGAAGCATGACATGGCATTACAAACATGACAATAAACACTTTCAAACCTAATGGTGTTGTTGTGACCATAAAAAAGCCTTTGTGATGATTTTCTTTGTTTGGCAGATTGTAACAAGCTGTAATTTATAGAAAGCAATACTGAGCACTTTAAGCGTAAGGGTTGACACATTAAAACTCTGCTGCAGATACGGATAAAGTGTTCTATGTTTAGCCCAACTATTGCTGTCCTTCAAATCTGGAGCAGGCCTCAACAAATCTTTTGACAAAGAGTCAGATAGCTGCAGGAACACATAATCATCAGCCAAATACTTTCAACCATACCAAAAACACACAAAATATATTTACAATTTATTTGTTCTTCAGCCGCTGTTGAGTGTGTGTCTAAACAGAAACAATAAATAAGGTCCCTCACCCAATTTTAAGCACGTCTGTGAAATGATCTGCAAAATTTTTGGCTTCTATCTGACGTGTGATCACTTATTTATGGTAATGAGGCACAACAACTAACCTTTCTAACAGCATTTAGCTTCTAAATCATATTTTGGTGACCTATAACCTGGAGGATAGAAATGCAATAAGAAAGTGATTCTTTTATATTACTGCTTTATTGTTCACTTAGATTTTAGTAGTAGGCTGAAGTTTGTCATTTTTTGTACCTAGTCTTTTTACTCTCACTTGTTCTGTCATTGTGCCATCATCAGTGAGTTACTAGAGCGTTTTGACCAATCGCTTTTTAAAGATTTGCTTGAACTAATTAATTTAATTGTGTTTCAATGTATTATATAAATAACCAACAACGTTTGGCCTAAAGATTGCATCAAAAGTTTTGTAATTACTTGTAGATGCATCTGAGTATTGTAAGCATTTTAATGAAATCTTGTTTGTTAGAATGAAGAAAAAGTTTTACACCTGGGAAGAGTGTGTCAACCTCCGTGAAGTTCGTTCTCTCAAGAAGTTGAACCACGTCAATGTTGTCAAGTTGAAAGAAGTTATTCGAGAAGACAATCAACTTTACTTTGTGTTTGAGTATATGAAAGAAAATTTGTATCAATTGATGAAGGAAAGGTAAAAAGTTTTGAGTAATTTTGGTACTATTCAAATTTGTTGACAAGCACTGTGCTCACAGTAGTGTACGTCATGATATCAATTGACAATATTAGCTGTTGAGTGAAATGGCCAACAGTCAACTCATTGTGGATTCAGCTCTTCTGCCCATTTAGATGCCATTTTATGACAATTTCAATTGAATTGTCGTGATTGTGGTAAAAATACATTGTAGTGACAACACTGGCTGTTGAAGGCATTTGATCGCAAGTTCTTACGTGTATAACTAGAACAATTTTCAGTAGAAATATGATAGCCAATTTTCTTTACAATTTTCTCGCAACTCTAGGATAAAAATGTTATCTTGGCTAATTTTTTTTTAGGTGGGTGAAATATTTTGTTCGTTCATAGACAAGCATAATTAGCTTTAACAATGAGCTATGCCTAATCGACACACAATGATATATATATATATATACGCAGGGTGGTCGCTAGAAAAGCAGAAAATTTGTCAAACAGCTATTTATTTTACAAAGAATAACTTTTACAAAGTTTTTTTAAAGGCATATGTTATATTACACTCATAGATGCTCAAAATGTCGTCCGTCCACTTGAGAGCAGTGTCTTGACCTAGAAATCCAAGCTCGTTTAGCGTTTTGAAGAGTAACTTGTGGGATATCGTTCCAAGCACAGGTGAAACAGCTAAATCTTTTACTGTGGCACGTTCCTCATCTGAAATTCGTTTCTTTGGACCCGTTCCTTTTTTGCATGTACTAGCTGTTTCAGGTCCTTCTCGTTACAAAGTAGCAACAACATTATTAAACTGATTCTTTGCAATCGTTGAAAAAAATTCGGTAACACAACTAGACATTTTGTCAGTCCCCAAGTCGGATTTTCACTTTTGAAAAGAATAATCACTTGCTTTTCAAAGTCTGAAAGCTGTTTCCTGCCTCCTTCCATGATGTGGGTGTCAAAATAGAAATCAAATAGAACCTAAAAGGTATCAACCTAAAACAACCTCAAACCTAAAAGAAATAAAAACCTATCGAAATAGAAAGGAGTAAGCACGCATTTTATTCATGATCTCATCTGACCTTCAAATTTTCTGCTTTTCTAGCCGACCACCCTGTATATATTGCTAGCTATATACATGTATATCATTGGGTTTGCAACTAGGTGTGATTGTTACGTGCGTGTATCTGTCTCTGTATGTGCTTATTATTGGTCATGATGTCTAACTTATAATACATTTGTTTTATTGTCTTTTAGCCAGCATAGTTAAATCATCGTGGCTTTTTGTATTAGAGTGTTCGTATGTTGCATCTTCAATTTTCAGAATTACTACTTCATTCTTTTCCTGTTTTTTTTTTTTTTGCTCATTAATTATTCAGTGAGCTTGTTAAGTTTAAAGGCTTGAAAACACCAAACAAGTTCACCATTTACTGGCGTAAGATAAAAATGTGGATTGTACACATGTTTGTCACCATCGATATCGTGCAATCTAAGCAGATCTATCAGAAAGAGGCCGCATTTCTTCAGTTACTTTCAAAAATAAAATGTAGATGTCTTTCAGTCTTTACATAAAGTGATTAGCAGAGTTCTTAATACTATAATAAGCTACTTTCAACCCTAATGCTGTACTGAAAGATGTATTCCTTGTGGAATGTGGTCCCACTATAAAAATAAAATAACTCGTCCCTGCTCGTAGCTTAGGATTGGTTTTGAATATCCGAAGTCCGCATAAATCAGGCTTATACAATTCGAAGCGTGTGAGTCTAAATCCCACATTTGTGCTTGCAATGTAAATGGCTGCTTATCGCAGAATGCTCAAGCTACAATAACGCTAAGCCATTCATCTACAAGCTCTTGTCTTATCTCTGTTCTTTATGCGAACTGATCTACTACAGTGGCTAGATACTTAGTCCCACCACTTGTCTGCTGCATAAAGATGAAGGAATCATGCTGGTGCTTTTTTCAAAACTACTTCTAATGGCAAACTCGCTTGCTTTCTCCACATTTCCTTTGTAGTGGTGAACGCTATACAGGGAAGTTGTGAGCGCATGCCATTTTTTAAGAAGTCTTTGACAGTAAGACTCCTTGATGGTTTGAACCAGCAACATTGTATCAACAATGAGCTGTGCCAAATCGAATTTGTGATCAATATTACTTATCAGGATCATATGATTCTGTCCGTTTTTGCTCACACAATTAGGGTTGCACAAAGTAGAATAATTGCTTATTCTAGAAAAATTCCACAATAGTAATTTCGAATCCTATTTTAGAATAAAATAAAAAGCTAATATTGTATTAATGTATGAGGCATAGAAAATGCAAACACGGCACACGAACTTGATGATACAGTGCAATTGTAAACCACTATAAAAATGTTACTTAAGTTGAATAGAATTTAGTTTGAGTTTTCAGATTTGTATGCAATTATCCAATTTTGTGTATAATACATGTCTGCGTTAAGATTGATGACTATTTATTTTCGAATCCAATTACCCGACTAAAAATGCAAATCTGGATTTGAATTCAAGGAGACTCCAATCTCAAGGATTCAAAATTCTAAAATGTGCATTCTACACGCATTGCATATTAGCAATTACTTGTAAAAATTTTGCTTCACTAAATTATAATTTGTCTCTTGTGCAATATATGTGGATGTGAGCCTTTGTCTGCGCTACCCCATCATGTAATTTTGTTTGTAATTGGACATTTCATTATTCTTACCGCTTTGCTCTGCGCAGTGAGATTGAAGGTCAATTGTAAGAATTGTTAATCTGAACAACAGAGATTGTGAAAACAATTCTTCAGTAAAGTTTTAAAATCAGCCTAAACAGGTATTTGAACTTTGAAGGCATCAATGTTGTCATTTTCACTCTGTATTTTTATTTCAACTACCACTTTATAGTATAAGTGTATGAAGTCAAAACTTATTGTTAGTTACCTCTTTTGTGGGAAATCTTGGAGATGCTGGGTATATAAGTAGAATGAAAGGTTCTCTGTTTTTGCACGTGCTTAATATCTCAAGAAAATTTGTTTTTTGGTTTAGTCCTTGATGTCTTTTTTGTTGAGTTCCTTAAAAAACTACGTTTTTATTTCAAAATATGAAGTATTCTTTCATGTATTACTCCATGAATATTTTTTTAAATGTTATTTATTGCGTTCAGATGGATTCTCGCGCACCGCAGTAACAATATCAGGCCCTATGTAATACAGGAAAAAGATGTAAAAACGACAATAGTATTATACGCAGTATAGCTTCATTGGTTTAGTTTTGGGGATATGGCTGGCCGTTGTTGTTTTCAAATCATTTAAAGTTCAAGTGTTTTTTGTGGAGTATTCGATACGCTGTTGTTGTCCACCTTTTTCAATGTCAAGTAACTCAATTATTAAATGCTGTTAATGTGTTTCGATATTAAGTAATCAAGCTTTAAACCCTATTAAAAGCAGTGCTTTGATTGCAAGTACCACTCAAATGCTCTTTGTGGCATGACACGTAGTTTAAGCACTGGATAGCAATTACTTAAGTGGATGCTTATTCGGAATGTCCGCTACGCATTCAGCTTTGGTGTGCTTTGAATTGGGGCCATTGACTTGGGGCTAAGGGCCATTGACTTGAACTTCATCAAGTTGCATCTTTTATGCTTAAAAAGTGCCGTCACTTCTATGTGACTAAAGGTGCTCGTTTTGTTGTTAACTTTTTAATAACGATTTATGACGAAAAAGTTATTTTCGACTTAATCTCACTGCAGCGGTATTCTGTGATATTTTATTTTTATGAAACTGCGTTACCATCAGCTGTCAGAAGCAATTTTTTTAAATCGAAAAATTTTTTAAATGGCCAAAGCATTCTCCTATTATTTCCTTTAATATAATCCTGCAGCATATGCTGGTCGCGCGTGAATTTTTTCAACCTGAAATCAACATCTTTGTTGTCCATGAGTCATCAAGAAGTTTTAAACTACGGTACTTCTTTTTTGGGGTTGCCATTCCAGTACAATTGGTGCCTACTATTAGAATATCTGACGGGTAGTCAAAAAACTGTGGATACTAAGTGCTTTGTTTAAACTTTGCCTGCAGCAGCAGCATAAAGAGTTACCCCTCGTATTTACCTCCATGAACTTGCATATTTTAATTTTTTCCAATTTTTTTCTGAAATTGGAGAAGCTTGTTATGTGATTGACAATACCATTGACGGTTTTGAAAGACAATGTTGCGAAACAATCATGCTTATTGTCGTTGCGAGGTTATTGTGTTTTCACATAGTGTCATTTGATACCCAAATTTTAATCACAGCGTTTTGAAATATCTTCAAGTTTTCATAACGCAATCATGTTTTGATCTCATTTTCAGTCAACGCAAATCTACAATCCTATTTTGAACTTGCGTTCTTTAGATATAAAGCCATAATGAAAGAAAATTATTCTAGTCTACACATCCTTCAATACAACAGTGCTGGCCCCCATCAAGTACAAAACCCAATGCAAAAACAGGAAAAAGGAAACGCCTATTTTCCTTTAACAATATTTTATGCATTTTTTCGTCACTAATGTATAAACTTCATTTATAACGTACAAATCAGTGAACCTAAAATTTGTGTTTTTTACATTGTTATTAAATGTACTAAAACTTTATTCCCTATGAATATGCAATCAAAGTAGGCAGCTTATTTCTACTCTTCAGGCGCCAGCAGATAATTTTGTGATTTGAAGAGGGGTAACTGGACAAGCTATAGGGGACTTACAAGTTTTTTGATATTGCGACAGTTGGTTCCATTAAAATCATAGTAGACTTAACTGCGATTTCAAGTTTTCAAATTCAGTTTTTTTCTTCTAAGTTGCGTGAAATGGCTTTGACCTCAATTTATGTTTGATTGCCGACAAAAGAAATTGATTGCAATAAAGTGTAAAAGGATGCTTCAGTCAGATGGAGAACTACGAAGAGATTGCCTTGCTTTTCTTGTGTGTATTAAATACCGGAATCAACGCAAAAAGATATGTTGGCGTTTGAAGGTTACTGGTCACCTTGAAGCTCTTGATGTTTTGAGGCATTGAAGCCCGTTTGATGCATTTCAGTTTTTTTTTCAGGTGGTTATGAATTAACGTCCACTCCTTTTCGTTTTTCTTTAACACGCCGAAATGTAATTGCGTCATGACCCTAAATAAACGTTTCCCGTATTGCGATACAAAAAATCTTTGAATATTTCATTGGAAATCAAGCAAATCAGTTTTGGCTTTCAAATAGAGGAAAAGTCTTCAAGAAACTACTAAATGCCCATATTTTTTGCATTTTGGATGGGAGATGCACTTGGATTTTCCTGCCGTTGAAACATTGCACTACCCGGTGTTTTGAACTTGATCTCTAGTAGTTTTGAGCCGATACAAAGTTTTTAAGACGTGCCGAAAGTGTCATTTTTTTATGAAGCTCTCTCTCACATTGTAGTTATAGATATTTGGTCGTCCACCGATTAGCCATTGCTTGGTGCCACCTTGCCAGGAAGTCAAGCGCAAAATATCATGGAATGGTTTGTTTTAGGGTCTAGTCGGGACTATATGACTAGCTGTTTGTATCTCTACACTCACAAGTTGCTTTCGCGATCAAGGTTTATAAAGTCAGATTATGCACATTGCGATGAGAGTATTACCATTCCGTCTTTGTAATTGTAGTTTGTCATTTATTACAGAAATGGAGACCAGAATAGAAATAGTGCTGACACTGACGTCTGAAAGATTGCATCTCGTATTCATCAGTCATCTTAAATTTGCTTTAAGAGAAATTATGTGTTGTAAGCCTTAATTTAAGCGTCTATCCGGGTTTGCCAATTACATCAATTTTAATTGGTGCAGTAATTATTAGGAGTAAGCTCTTGTTTTGGCTATAATGTTAAATAGCTGCCCACAGTCCGTTTTGGTAAAGCTCTAGAATAAGCTTAGCGCACTAAAGACTACTTTCACCTTGTATGTGGGATACGATAACCCCACTTTGAATGAGGTTAGAGCTGTTGGCCCCAATATAACATTTTATTACTTTTTACGACTTTATTAACTTTTTTTCACCCAATTTAGAAGAATATATGACAGGAAAAGTTGTTCAAAAGCTTTTACCCTTTTTGTCTATTATGCATATCAGAAATATTGTAATGTGCCACTCCTTTTAGGAACTAGCTTTAAAACCGCAATGGATCCTTTGTTTGAAGCAGCAATTGTTCCATATACATTGATGCATAGCCTTGCTATTTCCGCTACATTCGCATATAGATTTTAACAGCTTTACTGATGTTCCGGTTCTGACCACGTTATCATTATCACAGCAATGCGTTTTATAGCAATCTGTAAAGTCTGGTTGATGGCTTGCATTTTGCTGGTTAAGAACTTGTATTTCATGTGTGTGTGTGTGTGTGTGTGTGTGTGTGTGTGTGTGTGTGTGTGTGTGTGTGTGTGTGTGTGTGTGTGTGTGTGTAAGGTTACCTGGTTCCCTTTTTATAGATTACCAGGATGGTGATTCTCGCGAAGCCAACCAATTTTTTACAGTCTAAACCAGAGTTAACCTTTATTTCATCATTTTCTACTTCATATTTACATTGTTTTTCAGAGAGAAACACCTACCTGAACCTTCAATACGAAATATGATTTATCAAGTATTGCAAGGCGTTGCTTTTATGCACAAGCATGGCTTTTTCCACCGTGATATGAAACCGGAAAATTTGCTGTGCATGGGTCCGGAACTTGTAAAAATTGCTGACTTTGGACTTGCACGAGAAATTCGCTCTAAACCGCCATACACAGATTACGTTTCGACAAGATGGTATGTTGGTTATAGTTGATTAGCTAGAAGAACATCTTTTTCACATGGTTTTAGACCAGTGGTTCTTAATCTTTTTCTTATTGTTACCTTTTGGCCAATTCAATTTATTAGATTTACACCATAAACTAGTGGTTTCCAATCTGGAGTCTGCAAACCCCTTGGAGGCCCATGAGAAGGTTTCAGGAGGTCCGTGATTGCTTTAATAAATTTTGATAAAGCTAGAAACACCTAATTTACTTTTTGATATGGTACAATTTTTGATCATATTTTTGATGGTTTTATGCACTTGACCAAGAGGTAAGTGCTGTATTGATGGCATTAGTGCTACTAGATTGTTTGGTAGAACGTCAAAGTTTGTAATGTCAGCAATAGCCTAGATATCAAAATTTTGTTTTACAGATTTTTGATTTTTTAGAACTGTAGAAAAAATTGATGCTCACAAACTGCAAACGCTGGCATAAGAGGTGTGTCCTAAACGTTTTAGGGCTCTGCTTCCTGTGTAAGCTATAGTTGAGCTGGAGATCAACTTAAAGTGGCAGATTTAGTAACTTGCTGAGATTATATAGCTGCAATTTCAGGTCTGTTCCATATATTATATTTTTCAGGTACAAATGCAAATAGCTTACTTAGTTACTATCGTTTTACAACTTTAGTTTTTTACTCGGCGATTTAGCAATGGCCACAGAGCAATAAACCAATCTGAAATTTGGTCCTTTGGGAAAAGTCCCTCTGATGCTTTTATGGTCTACAAAGTTGAAACTTTGTCTCGTTTAACGTTTTTTCTCTGGTACAAAAGATTTAAAGAAGGACGAGAGAATGTCGAAGATGATCCCACGTGTGGAAGGCCTTCCACCAGTAGAAATGAAACTAAGGGAGAACTTGTAAAGAAGATGATACGTGGAGGTCGTCGATTAACTGTTCAACTGATCTCAAATGAACTTGGATTAAGCGGAAATAGCGTTTGGAATGTAATCACAGAAGATCTGGGAATACGGAAAGTTTGAGCAAAGATGGTGCCAAAACTGTTAAATGATGAACAAAAGATGTGGCGTGTGTAGATGTTCCAAAACAGCCTGGAGCTTTTTTATTCCAATCCAGACTTACTGAAAAGAGTTATTACTAGTGATAAAACGTAAATATTTGCGTATTATCCAAAAAGCAAACGTCACAGTCCCCATTTGAAGAGACCTCCATCACCACCAATCAAAAAAGCAAGGCAGTCGATGTTCAAAATGAAACTCATGTTGATAGCGTGTTTTGACGTCAGAGGCATGGTCCATTTTGAATTTTTGCCGCAGCGTCAGACTGTCAACCAGCATATTAATAGAGATCCTGCAACGTTAGTTTCGCTCGGAGAGGAAAAACAGGCGACATTTGCTGGAAAGCAACTCATGACTGATTCGCTACGATAATGCGCCCACACACACTGGGTTGATAATCCGGAAGTTTTTGGTGGAGAAAAACATTGCAGTGCTGCAGCAACCTCCCTACTCATCAGATCTTGCTCCATGTGACTTTTTCCTTTTTCACAAAGTTAAAAGCATCATTAAAGAAACACATTTTTCAAACTACTTTGCCAACATTTTCTTTTCATCTTTGCCACGTATCAATGCTTGATGCGTGGCAAAGATGAATGGAAAAGTGCATTAGACTCAAGGGTGATTACTTTGAAGTGGACAACGCGTAATTCCTTGTTTAGATTTGAAATAAAATTATTGTGGCCTCAGTCCTAGAACTTTTAGGACACACCTCGTGTTTCAAAACAAATTTCTGGAGGGGCCAGAGCATTGTGTAAGATTCATAATATTTTTCAAGCCATTTTATAAAATAAGCGAGTGCAATCCTGTTTGAAGGGTTGGAGGGAGTGGAGTATTTTGCCCATTTTTTGAAAATGAACTTTTTAAATCGAGAATTTTTTTATCCAACAAGATTTTATTTTCTCCTTTTTTGCTCCTGTCATACAGTTTGGGTGCCATTGCCCTTAATCTCCCCCTATAAAAATGCCACTGCCTTTCAATTAATGGTAATGGTAATGGTACCCATATCTCACAATTAAACAATGATTGCATTTAGGGTAATTTTTGTGACCACTTATTGTTACGAGACAAGATTCTGAACTCTTATCGCCGTCAAAGCTAAACAGCGGAATTAAACTCATATAATGATCTGGGTTATGGACAGTTTAAGATCTAGTTAAAGAATGTTAGTAGGCGATGTTTAAAAGCTAGGGAGTGCTCCAGCCCTCCTCTCTAAATTTTCGACATTTTAAAACAATAGCATTTGATTAGTTAATCTCCAAAAACAGTCTTCAAGATTAGATAATTGAGAAAAAAGTTGCCCTTGACCAAAATGGGCAAAACTATCGCCTTAGGAAAGTTGTTTTCCCCAAACCAAAATGCTATATCAGCCCCTGAAACTATAATCCTAAAACGATAGCCTATAAATACATTAACTTCCCATAGATTTGTGGCTATCTCGACCTATGCTGTGAGTGGCATTTTACACCGAAATGTTCGTCATCTATTTTTCTTTTTCATAAAATGATTAAATTATTGATCAAGTATGAGTTAATATATACCGGTAGTTTTAATTCATTTTGAATGTAAACAATTTTATGGTGGTTTAAACTCTATAGCCGCCGCTTAGTTGTTGTGGCGGCTATAGGATTTTGAGTGACCTGTGGAGCCTCACACGGATTGGATTGGTGTTTTATTTATTGGTTGCAGAACTTGTACCGTTTTCTACCACAAATACCAATTTCAGCGCATTAAATACGATATAATATACCGTATTTGCCGGTGTATAAGTCGACTCGTTGTATAAGTCGACCCCCTAAAATTCGACGGAAATTTACGATTTTATGATATATCCTTTGTATAAGTCGAGCTCAATTGTTTCATTATCTTAAACTTTAAAATTCAACCAGAAATATGCGAAATTTATTGACGAAATCTATACGCCATTTTGAATACTACCGGGTAAATTTATCTTTGCTAAAATTTTTACTCGAATAATTGCCTATTAAGCCAAACACAGAGATAACCAATGAGATACTGCTGTTGTTGGAGTTTAGGCGATGAGTCACGCATTCGCCCAATACCCAGTACGGTACTTTTTTCTAGCAGACATACGGTAATCACGCACAACAAGATGCCGAACGAAGTATTGAGCGACTTCCACGTACGAGAACACATAATGTGTCCTTTTAAGGGCAGTGAACGCAATATCTGCCCTTGTAAGGGCAACCACATTATTCTGCTTTTACTGGCTTATAACTTTTTGTGAAGTGTAGTAATTACCATCACATTTGAAGCGATGAATACAAAGTTGAATTTCATGACTCTGTGTATAAGTCGAGGTCGATTTTTTTAGGTCGATTTTTGATCGAAAAAGGTCGACTTATACACCGGCAAATACGGTAATGAATGATAATCATAATTATAGTGATGATTATAATTATTGACACGGCGAATCGAAACTAAAGTGAGGATTTAAATGTTGAACATTATACTTAGCCCTAGACATTTACGCATGAAAATTGACAGCATTACAAAGCAATCTGGGATAAGCGCAATATTCACTTACCGGCAATTCCGGCAGTCACTTTGATTGATTTGATTCGACAACTTTTGTATTACAGTTAGCGCTAATAACTATTGACCTAAATAAACAACTAAAACCACAGTAAAATAGATCATCATCAAATTCAAGGCTGCAACTAATGTGACACTTTGAAATCAAACACTGCTGAACTTAACAAACTAAAAGCTAATTTGAACCAAAGTACACTAAAACGAATTGTAACGGCAGTGCTGATTACACAATACACAAAGAAGAGACGCGTTTTATTTGCAGGCAGGGTAATTTGAATGATTGTGGGCAAGGCGTTAGATATGTAGACTTTGCAGGTGGCGAAGAGTTACTGAGCCAAGATTAAATAAGGTTGGTTCGAATCCCGAGTGTATCAAAGTTTGGGCAAAGTGTTTTGGCGCTTACAACTCTATCTAATGAACTGAAAGCTGTTAGTTTATGACGTTATGATCATTAAACGTAACCCTTTCACAACTTGAAAAATGTTATGAATGGGTTATCAACTAGGTCAACAGCAAGAACAAAACTAGTGTGATATAGGCCACAAAACTAAAATGGGGTGTGGCGGACCAGATTTGGCCCTCAGGCTGCCAATTTGACATTTTGGTGTCTGCGTTGAAATATGCGATGGTTAATTGTGCCGCTGTAGTTGAGTTGCCGTAGCGTAAGAAACAATGGTGTGTTAATTGAGTTCCAAACACAAGCTTGGTATGGGTGTGCAGGACTGATTATTTCCTTAAAGGGATTCGCCACTACAAAACAGTTGAGAACCCTCAATATTCAAAAAATTTGGTTCTAATGTAACTGATAAATCACTGTCACGATGTGATTAAAGGGAGTAGAACAAGGAAATGTGTTACCATAAGTGAAGAAATTTCTCCTAATTGGGAAATTGCTCTTTTGTATTGGCTACTACTATTTATCAAGTGGCCAAAACTCCTTACATGTGATGGTAATCAGCTCAAGCCTGATTGTTTGCATTTGAAAACTTGACAGTGCATATCCTGATAAGACCTGATATTCGTTGAAACCATGTTGTCACTGTAAGCGATTAAACGATTTGTTGGTTGAGCTACAAGAACGAAAAACATACTTCGACGTAGTTTTGTTCATAAACATCTGTAGTGAATGAAAGTGTTCTGTAGTGCATCTTGTGGGGAAAAAATCATTGATTTCGTTGTTCTCGCCAGTAAATACCGATCATGTGACTCCACTATTAAATTTGGTGAAAGTTTTATTCGTTTGTAAATTGTCCTTTACGTTTCTCAAATGACTACTCGTATGCAATATTACTGATGCTGAACGATAAAGTCACGGTTCTTTTCTCCTCTTTGTGATGGATCAAAAATTATATCCATGGGACTTTAGCAACAAAATCGAGGCCTGAGATTATTGTTCTTTGAAGGATTTTACAGTACATGTAGTGTGGTTAAAATGTTCTTCATGGCAACCTATTACTTCAATGTTATTTATTGATTGTTTTTATTTAAAAAGTAAATGGTTCTCTGTAGACGTACACCACATCAGCTATGTGAAACACGTGTACCACTGAGATTATCTTTTATAGTGATGATTTTTAGCTTTCGTGGTGTCGTGTTCCTCTATCAGGATTTTTAAATAATAGGCAAACACGAGACTCGAAGCACCCGTGGTGTAGTGGTAATTATTTGGGGCTTCGGATCAAAAGGTCTGGAGTTCAAATTGTATAAAAGCACCATTGGTATTCGTCAGAAAAGGCACCCGGAATTAAAGTGCTACGTTGCTTCAGCAAAAATTCTGGTTTGAAAGCGAGTGTGTTGTTGTAGACATACATAGAATCAGCACGTCTAAGCGTACGAAACGTAGAAAAAGGACGTAAAATCTACTTTTTTTATGCAAACACATCACTCGCTTTTTGTTAAACATAAGCTCTAAATATTTAGTGAGATTTTGTGTCCCCGAGGTGTAAAATTGGTCTTCTAGAGTTAGATTGTGCGATAGTTATTTTTCTGAGTGTGTTATATTGCATTTTTGTTACTATAGCTCTCTAAGAACGTCTTGTTTTAGGTATCGAGCACCTGAAGTACTCTTGAGGTCCACTAACTACAGTTCACCTATTGATATGTGGGCAATCGGTTGTATCATGGCCGAACTATATGCTTTAAGGCCTTTATTTCCTGGTTCTTCGGAAATGGATGAAATTTTCAAATTGTGCCAGGTTCTTGGCACACCATCCAAGGTGGCAAGTCTGTTTTGTTGAGTTGATAGTAACTTTATTCACTCTTAAGTACTAGATTGGTCAATTCAAAATCATCTTTGTTTTTGTCATGATAGCTTCATCATCGTGACAAGTCTTGCTTCGCTATCAAAAAGCTGTGCCTCGCGTGTCAGTGTTAATTTTTTTTCCATATTAATTGATGTACTGTTGGTTGAGTAAGGTTTTATTTCAATATCCCAGTTGATGTTTCGTTACAATAATTTGTTCTGATTGGCTGCTGTGTTTATGGTCATAGTGCGCTGTTCCGGCAAAACTAGTGACTACGACATGGGATGGAGCACTAACTGTGCCGTGTATTTATACAGTTTCACCTCGTTAACACGGACCCTGTTAAGCCGGATATCGTTTAACTCGGACCATGACCGAGAAAAAAAATGGTAAAACATTTCAAGATTGAGAAAAAAAAATGTTTGAAAATTTTTAAAATGTTTGGCCTAAAATCAGCCATTAATTATTTACATGTTATGCAGGTAAGGTAAAAGAAAATAACCTTGGTAATAGCCGATAATAACAGTCGATATCGGTACAGCTTTGTTTGCTAAACTAGGCTAGCCCAACGTAGCTTTCGTCAGGTGATTTACTTGAATAAACAAAACAAATGAATAAATAAATCTGCTTTTTTACATGTTATGAAGGTGAATGTAGTAAAACAAAATAGCCTATATAATAACGGCATTTTTAACTAAACTTCGTTATCCTAGGCATGTTTATAAGCTATAGCCTATAGGCCGTCGGTTAAGTCGGACAATCGGCTAACACGGACACGCTCTTCCCCCCAGCTGTCCGAGTTAACGAGGTGAAACTGTAATTGAAAAGATTTTCCGATGACTGGAAGATCAAAATGATTAATTATTATTTTTCTCAGAACGACTGGCCTGAAGGGCACCACTTAGCGAATTCTATGAATTTCCGATGGCCACAGGTTGTTGGTGTGGGCTTAAAATCAAAGGTCCCAAACGCGAGCCCTGATGCACTCCAGTTGATTGTCGACATGCTGCAGTGGAATCCTAAGAAGCGACCAACAGCAAGTCAGGTGACCATGAAGTATTTTTTCCTTCTGCAAGCATTTCCATTTTAGCCGCGTGCACTATGCTTGTTGTGTGAACCTATTTAAACGTTTTGAAAGAAGTTTCTTTGGTCGTGACGATTGTAGAAAAGGAAATGTTCTAGCAAATACTTGCATGGTCTTCATTTAATAGTTGCAAGTTTATAATCGTGTTGCGTAACGCTATTTTCCGGCATTCTGTAGATTAGACATGGTTACAATACTCGTATGTTTTCCACCAACTATCTGTATTTGCATTACAATTGGATTAGTAAGCAAACTTAAATACCGAGTGTTTTGCTGATAATAATGCTGGAAAGAGGGTTAAAGCAGCGATTTATTTACGTGATATTCCTTACAAGTCCCAAGTATGTGAAACTCACTTCTAAAGCGACTTCGTGGCATTTGGTTTCATTAATTACAATTTGCTTTTACAAACTATTTTCAGGCATTGAGGTATTCATACTTCAGCGTGGGTCAATCACTTGGAGCGAAAATCACTCAGCAGCAGGCAATGTCAAAGCTTGATCCACAAAACCAGTTTGATCAGCAACCTCTCAATGGTTTATCTTACAACTTAGGCCGTGAAATTGAGCCGTCCAAAAGCGACTTATCCATACCCAGTAATTCCTCGCAAGCTACGAAAGAAATAGAAAAGCGAGAAAAGCCAGTAAACAAATGGAATACACACTCGCCACTGACAAAGATTCCCGTTCGTCAAAGAACTCCGTCTTTAGACTTTGATTTTGATGATGAGTTGGACGTTAAGAAAATGGAAAAACCTTCGGAGCACGTCAAAAAGTCAGAGCCAAATTTGGAAAATTCATTTGAAAACCTTTTGAAAAGTGATGTAACCAAAAAGACTGAACGCAAACATGCGAATAGTGAGCAGCCAGTCATGGCCAAAAAACCATCTGCACTATCAGCGTTTAAAGATTTACTTGACGACGAAGAAATAGAATCTCTCTTGGGTAAAGAAAGCCCAAGTAAAAGTAGATTGCCTCACACCAAAACTAACAGTCGCGGGAGCGATACTTCACTTAAAAAGCGGGGATACGGCTTTCAACAACCCAGCCGATTCAGCCCTGAAAAGCGAGTTATTCCTGGAATAGGGACAAACCGAAGCAAGCCGTTTCGCCCAAGTGGACTGTCGAAACTGGATCAGAAGCATAGCGCTAACGAACTAAATACAAACAACAATGCAAATGAGAATGCTTACCCCACACAAACTCACTTGAAAGACACAAATCGTAGGCCATTAGCTCATAAAAATGATGTTTTTTGGTCAAATTTATTTGGGGATGAATCGAAAAAGAAGGAAGATTCGTCGCATATTTTGCCAAGCATTGGAAACACGCAACCGTTTCAAACGACAAAGCAAGCAAAGTATGTATGACTGAATTGTGCTAAATATACAAATCACGTAGTAACTGATCGGCTAGGTCACGGGTAAAAGTTTGCCATTGTATAACGTGATGAGCACATGCTTCTGCTGCTTGTGAGTCTGAATCTGGATTCAGCGTGCCCGTATTTTTCGCTAGATGACCTTTTTTATTACACTATAATGTTATGTAGTGGTCGAGTCGGCAGAGATGCTGTTTTCTGGTGACAATGATTAAATTGCCGAGCCTTCGATCTTGAGCTGTGTGGGGCATGTTCTTAATTATTTCCTCTAAGTGGCCGACTTTATTAAGCAGCAAGTTAGTCAGAAGTAGTATCAAACAATTAAAGGATAATGTGAAAGAAAGCTCCGAGGTAAATTGGATGTCTAATGTTCGGCCTCACCGTTTATGTATTGCAAGTCTGGAGGATAAAAATGTAACAAAAAGTGGAGTTCGTCGAGGTGTAAATTATTCATGGGGAGCTGTACTACGGAAGCCCGATCCTAGTCTTGTTCAAAGTAGGCTCATATAAAGCGGATTCGTAAGACGAAGTTGACTGTACTACCGAATATGCTGTTGCTGCTTCTAATACCTTTCCAACGTTATTTGTAGTATTGTTATTGTGGTTTGATTTCGCCTAAAAATTATGGGGATAAACTTAAAGCCAAACCTTTTCGTAAGATTACTGCCTGTTGATGCTTGAATCGTTGCATTTTGCATTAAAAAAAAAACATTAACAAAAAGGCTAAATAAGTTTTTAAGTTTGACTTGCTTGTTATATGTAGGCGTTATGAATAGAATCGACGATTTGATTGAACAAACAATTGATAGGCTTTGCCGTAAATATGTAATTGGAACAAACTTTGTCGCTTTTATTTCTAACCTAATACGCCAGTATTTGCTTAACACGTAGATCGCAGCAATCTTTTGTATTGGCAACGGTGAACAGCAACAATTCAGCTACGCTTACCGAATAAAACAATTTTCAGTGGAGAATGATTTTATTGGCTTAAGTTTTCATTTCTTACCTACGTATCCATGAGATCGTAGTTCTTAAACTTCATTTGTTATTTCATTCTCGTGGCAATTAATCGATGTGCGTTTCAAAATACCACTAATGACAAGGTAGAAAAGGTGTTTTCGAAGGTGCGGCGAAAATGCGCTGAGCTGTGAACAATCTGAAACTCTTGTCTGTATTATGAATGTATCGGTGTATACCACCTACCTGTCAGCTACTTGGTCGAGTGGTTTGGAGCACCGTTTTATGACGGTGGTGGTCGTGCGTTCAAAACTAGTAATGACTACGTTGTTGTGTCTTCGGTAAAGGAACTTCCCTACTTGGTTGCACTGCTGTGGTAAAGTATGCACGCCGGCAGTACAGATAATTCCGGATCGGGTCTGTGATCAATATGTTGTGTTACCGACACAGGGTTTCCTGCAACCGTAGTATAAAGACAAATAAATCCATGCTCGAAGCATGCTTTGAATTTTTCGGCTAAATCCGGTGTTGCTGCGTGGTAGAACGCATTTTAGCCAGGGTTGCGGAGTCGGAGTTTTGAGAATGCTAGGAGTCGGAGCCGAACTTTCGAGAGGGCTAGGAGTCGGAGTCAAATTTTCGAGAGGGTTGGGAATCGGATTCGGATTTTTTTTGTCCGACTCCAACTACTGAAACCCAACTATTTTTTTTTTTTAACTTTGCCTGTACATTTTTACCTGCTATACAAGGTAAAAATGTGGATCTCATGAATATAGTGCTGTTATCTGATATCTAGAAAGATGAAGCAAAATGAGCACTTTTGAACCTTGCTGTAAGGATTTCGGGCTTAAAAGGAAAGGCATCTTCTGAAGATCCAGACACTGTTTTAAGTTCAATCACATACTCAGAGGGTACCTTCGATAAAGAGGATTTTGAAAAGTTTGTAGATCAGCAAGATCATCAAGCAAGGTCAAAGTTAATGTTAAGGAGTCGGAGTTGCAATAAATTCTGGGAGTCGGACTTTTGAGAATGCTAGCATCCAACTCCGCAACCCTGGTTTTCGCTCAGTGATCAAGACAATATTCCTCAATCTTTTTTAGGCCAGATCGCTGCTTATTGTTTCTGCATTCGCCGTACTCTTTTACCTCAGGTCTGATAAAATTTGCGAAAGCGCATACAGCAAAACTAGTCTGACCTAAAAGTTACTGTGAAAGTTTGATTTCTATCTCGTTTTTCTATGAAAACAGTTGCTATTTCAAGTGATTGTCATTAGCAAACTAAATGGAAAATGAATGGACCTTCCATTGCTTTGTTAAGCCTTGCGTACCTAATTCATATCCGCAAGAAATACCGTAGAATTTTAAAATTATGGCAAGTAAAGAGACCTTATCCTTCGTTAATTGAACCGAGGTGTTTTCTCTAGCAATTATAAACCTGTTCGTCGCCGATGGAAACCGGCCGGTGGTCATGAGACTTGGGATGATCTTGACGACTTCGAAAGAAAAAGATCTGGTTTTGGTCAAATTCCTGTTGCAAAGAAATCCGATCTTGATTCCTTGTTAGGGTAAGTGCTGTGTTCCTGTAGCGTGTAAACTGTTTTGGAACAAAAACTGATTTGTTTTAGTACATCTTACTCCAGCATATTTCCTTTAAAAAGCTTTTTTCTTGCCATACGTTGAGCATAGAGTGCGATTCTTTTGTAACCTAATGTAATTTCGGTCGAAAACTTAATGTTTAAAAGCGATTCTACAACCTCTCTTGGCGAATGGAAATTTATGATCAAGCTAACGTGGCAGAGCGGGCTCGCTCAACGTGCTGTGTTATGATAAGTCTACTTCAACCTATAATAACATTTTTGTCTGGTTGCCACATCGTGCTAGGCCACTGTTATCTCGTATTGATTTCTGTTGGAGGCCTGCCTGTATTGCTATCACTTAGTTGCACACCCAAATAGTTCTTTATTAAATTTTATTGGATTTTGTTATCGTTACAAACATTTTGTTTCAATAGCTGTGATGCCTGGGCGGTAATCTTACTGAGGTTTCACGACATTGTGTTGTAATTTTTTGCTACCACAGCATACACTAACTTTTGTTTATTTTTAGAAGTCCCAATGGCTCCCGTGGTAAATTGTCGGCCAAGCAACATTACTTAGCACAATCTCGGTATCTGCCTGGTAAGTTTTTAGCGATGCACAGCAAGTGGCATGTATTGTTATTGTTTTATTTCCGGGATCTCTCTAACCGACCGACGGTCATTTCAAACCGCACCGTTGTTGAGGTGCAAAGCTCTTGGAAAAGCCACTTATGAAGATTTTACTGGGGGAAATCCACGGTATCTGGGGCCCTCAGGGAGGCCAACAGCCATTTCATCTCCATCAAAGGAGTTCGGAAACCGCACCGCCACGTTGAGGCTCTCCTGCAGGAACTATCCTCTTCCTTTTTTATCAGGCTGCGATCACTCATTTCTTCCAGACGATGACGCGGCCGATGAGTTGACCAGACGAGATGCGCTGCTCCAGCCATCTACAATCCCATGTAGTCTCTCACCTCTCGTATCAACGCTTCTTTTCTTTCGGATTGGAGGCCTAATTGTCTCATCTAAATTCTTTGACACACAACTTGTGTTCCCTGGTCACGGGCCTTGTGTCCTCTCTTGCCTTTACTGCAACTGAAACGGTCTTCTGTTACACTCTTACCTCTACAATTGGCACAGTCGAGAATCCTTCATGCAGTGCCTGCGGTTTTTCGACCCAGGACACTCTTCATCTCATTTTGCACTGTCCAACTGCGGACTCTTCGCTCTTCGGCGACTCCTTTTTCTTATACGACCTCTGGTCGTCCAGGCACTGGGTATTTGCCCGGCTGCTGGGGCTCAATGATCCTCCCCTCATGCCCCTATCCTTTAGAAGGGGTCGGTAAACAACAGCAACATGATTTTTTTTACTTTGGCGCATTCAAACGTAAATTTATCAGAGTACAGCAAAACTTCGTTATAACGCGACTCGGCAAAACGCGAATTGATATACAAAGCGATCAATCGATGCGTCCCAAATAAAAAAGCAAAAGTTCGCAATTCTAAAAACTTGATTAATCTTATTTAGTGTTATAATCACTAGACAGCGTGCGTAGGCAAGCCTCAAAATTTGATTAGCCACATTTAGTTTTAAGGTCGCGTGAGAGCGTGCGTAGCAGGCAGTTGTGGAGATGGTAAACGGCACCGCGTACACGGTTAGACCACCGCGCCGCACGGGCATCGAACAGTCTGTAAATACCAAAGGTAACTCGTTGACTCCCCCAAGTACTTTGGTAGATTTCTTTCATTACCAGGACATTTTAATGCGTGGTCTAGCCAAATTAACAGCATTGAATGTGAGCTGTAGACGCGCTGTCGTTGCCTTTTGTGATTGCGCTGATTTTTGTGCTGAAAAAGTAAGACTTTCTCTTTTTTCTTCTGCTCCGCTTGTTACGTCACACTCCGAACATTATTTTTTTGCAATCGGTAAATAACAGATCAGTAACCGAACAGTTTATTGTTGTTGTTTGAAATACCACACCTGTAGGCTTCTTGCAAGCGTTAGTTCAACTGTGAACAGTTTTTTTAGTTTATCATATAAATGATCAACCAGGTAGAGATCGATTAGACCGCAGCACAGTGTTTGATTGGGTTAAGATGTGATTTTAGATGTTAGCATAGGTTATTGCATTTTTTGTTGTAATAATCTGTGAGTGGCTAGCTATTTGGGACAGAATGATTTTGGTTAGTGGAGGCATTTTTTGTGCTGTTTTACCAAGCACTACTTGCTTGCTCGTGTAACGCGAGCAGTTTATATTTTTGTGCGATTCATTACTTTGTTGTTCGGAGTACCTGCTTTTTTTGATTAGAATCCTAAATTGGCTGACTTTGGCTTGACTAGTTAACTACGGTAATAATTGAGTTAAAAGAGAATAGTTAGTTATTGTGACAAATGCTAGAAAATTACATGCTTGAAAAGGTATAGGTGTAGCTACTAAAAATGAAGGGACAGTGAAAATGTTGCTTTACTTATTTTAAGTATGAGCTAGAAGAGCTACAAATGCTTTTATAGTATCAACCACACTACCCTCGACTTATCTTTTTTTACATAGGTATTGACTTTGCAATTTGGGTACCCTATCAAATATGAAAAAAGTATAATGCAAAAGACTTCTTGCAATAGGTTCAATTGATCGTGTCATCTACTCATAAAGCATAAAGATGTTGTTTAAGCGTCTTCATTTAGTGGCCTGGTGGTTGCAAATCTCATCATGTTTTTACTTGACACCGGCACTTTAAGAAAGTTTCAGTCCCTAGCTGATTTTCTTTGTTTATATAGTGCCTGGTATAAAAGTAATGGGGCAGCAAAATATTTGAACGAATGTTGGCTACATGTTAAGTGCGGGTTTTGGACAATACTAAAACACGGAAATCCAAATGGACGGAACTTCATATTGAAGTAATTAATCACTGAATTAAGGAAATTTATACATGGATTTACAGAAAAATAGATTTGTTCTAAAATAAGGATTTCTGAATTATAGAAATATGAAAAGATTTTCTATTAAGAGTAGGCCTACGGAAGTTACCAAAATACGAAAATTTACGTATGTCGATAAAAACTAAAAGTATAATCAATCAGTTGATTAAAAATTGGTTCATTGATCTAAATTAAACTGTGCATTTCGATAAGCTTTTGTATTTCTGCGATTTTTGTAATCAAGTTGTTTTTTTATTTCCCTAAGAATTTTTTGATTCCGTATTTTAAGGTTGCTCCGTTTTTCTCTAGATGTAAGAAGTAATGAACTTTGCTAGAATATCCTCATCAAAGTAAAATGGCTGTTGTCAACTGAATATTAAAATTTTTGATGCCGTGCGTGCTGAAAAATTGTGGCGCAACTTGCGGCCAGGCTTGCGGTGCAACTTGCGGCCAGGCTCATGTGGTGCAGTGCGGGCAGTGGTCAGTTTTTGATGCCGTGCCGCACCATCTCTAGCTGGCAGGCAAGTCGATGCAGTAGAAAATGACTGTATTTCTGATTTCATGGCTATTCCAAAAACTTTAAAAAGAAAAAATCACGGAAAAATGAAGTGGTTTTTCGATGTTAGAGAAATTTTACGCTATCGGTCAAACAAAAAATGATCGGCAAAAGTTGCTCGTGGTCTGAGAATACGTAAGTCTACTTTGCTGAAATGAAAGTGGTTATGTTTTTAACCCCGCTTTTATCGCGATGACGTTTTATGCACCCTGATAATCGGATTATAACTCCGTAAGTAAGAAGTTTCTCTGCAATATCAAGTTGAGATATCGGTATATTTCACTGAGCAACTCCGTAAAACTGTTCCTTTGAGTAGCACAAACTCAATATTGTGTCCAGGGATGTTTTAATGACCATCATCTTTGGAAACCGTAATGTTTTGATTTAAAAGAAAAAATATATTCTGTTCATGCAGCAGCATAACTTTGCTGTGTTTGTCCACTGTCGCTTTCCTACTAGTCTCACTATCATCCAATGTAAAGCTTTTATCCCTGTAAGCAGGGTGCCAATTTTTATTCCAGTCTAAAGGTGCTGTGGCACATTTACAGTAGTTTAACATTATAGTTTGAATAACAAGACAAAAAACAATGCTTAGTGTGGTTGTTACCGTGTCTTTGTTGCAGGCATGAAAGTCCAGCAGATAGACACTTCAAATTTGTGGAATAAAAGCAGCAATCGTACAATTAATCCATTATATCCCCAGCCAGGTGAGAAATAACTTTTTGAATCTTACGGTTAAGCAAATGTCCTGATCACTCAGTCAAAAGAATGCTTTTTAGTTTGTTGCTTAATTAGAAGCAATCATGTTAAGGGAATGAAAGCTGGAAAGGTATCAGAAGGCGAGACATGAGAAATATAAGAGAAGATATGAAAACTATGGAAGAGGTAAAAATGGGCAAGTTGGAAAGTTTTTCAAATGGCATAGTTGAAGAAATTGAAGGAAGGAAGATAGGTGGAAGAAAATTATTAAAAGACTAGAAAAGTGATGAAAACAAGTGCAAGTATGCAGAGAAGACAGCTTTTGGCTTATCCTGATTTTCAATGTACATAGGAAAGAAATATGGTTCCAGCGCTACACGCAAGCAACATCAGAACGACTATGCCGTACCATCGTATATACCTTCCTTTGGACCGAAACAAGATATGGGATCAGCTGGTCGAAGAATTCATTTGCCTGAGTCTAGTGAGTAATATGATCACATGCTCGCTGTGATGTCGGACGATTGGCATTTGAACCTGGTTTTGCTAATGGCTGATGATTTGTAACATCTTTATCAGGCAGTTATGCGTTCTAAGTTTCAACATCGTTTAGTTTTGGAACCGATTTTAAGACCTCTTGCATGTGTAATCGGTCGTTAAGAAAGCATCTTGAATTTAAAAGTTGGCTTGCTATTTAAAGTCTGATGCAAGAGCAGTACAAAGACATGTTTTATGTTCTGCCATAGTATAAGTTACTACGGGTTTTGGACACAAAATGTTTTTAAATTTTTAAAGGCGTGTTATAATGGAACTTATTATAATAAGTTTTGGAGATAATTGACGCGTTGTAGAAAATGTTAGACGAACGTATTATTTGTCATAAGAAATTTAAAACAGGTGTAAATTGCAACAACATGATGGAAAGTGACGTTTCACGTTGTAGCTTACAAATTACGCACCGACCCATACTTCTGCATTTTTTGCTGGTTTTTAATTGCTTTCTACGCTATTGCTTAACCCAACAATTTATCAGTTTAGCCAATATATTGCAAAACTTTGTGACCAGTGTTTCCCAGGGGGGTTGGACCCCCAGGGGTCTACAGAAAATTTTTTGGGAGCTCACTAAAGTTTTAATGAAGGTACACACCAAATACATACGCGGGTAAAATTTGATTTCATAAAGTTAATCTCCAAGAAAAAGTCTTCTTTAAGTAGAAAAAGAGGCAAAAACAATTTCAACAAAGATTTTACAAAAAAAATTAGTAAAAACAATTGCTTTCGAAAAGTTGATAACCAAAAACAGGTCTTTAATTAGAGAAATATTGAGTTGGAAATCCTCTCAATTAGTGAAGTCTGCAAAAAGGGCTCATTGCTTTGAAAAGGCTGGGAACCACTGGTTTGGGTAAGAGCGGACTCGTAATCTAGGTTCCTCCTTTGGTAGCGACATCTTCTTGTGCCTCGTCCCAAAGTCTTTAATGAATTCGCTCCACATTAGTTGTACATTGCAGAGCAGCTGAAAATATGTTTTGTAGATTTTAGAAAATGGAATAGTAACCACCCTTCGCAGTTTCAAACAGCCAACAAGCAAAGTGCGACTACACTCAGACCGCAAGTTGTCAATGACCGATTAGGCAGAACGGACTGGAAAGCAAAGTAAGCTGGATTGAAATAAGTTGATGCTGGTCACGAATAAACTTTAAACTACATCATAGAGCAACTTGTTAACTTGCGGAGTTGCCAGGTCTGCTGTCACGGTACATTTCCACCACGACAGTAGAACCGAATAGAGACATCGGAGGTCCAACTAGGGCATTTCAGTAACTCCTTGGCTGCGTGTCGCGCAGTAGAATTTTAGTTTTTTCTCACCATTAGTGTCTTAAAATTAAGACGACGTGATGTATCGCTCAAACCATTTGTTTTTGCAACTTAACAGAGACCCTTATGATTCAGCACCAAATATCTGATCTACCAGTTATTTCTCTCACACTGTGCTTGCATATCTATTTGTCGTTCCTTTCAATGATTTGGTCACGAATGCAGATGTTTATAAATTATTGCTACAATTTTAAAAATTCAACGAATTTTTTTTGAGATCTTTTCATTCGGTTTGTTTTATAGCAACGGAAAGTTCTTCTAGTTTTCTTTAGATGTATTGGTGCATCTCTACGTGTGCACCATAAATCCTAGGAACGATATCCAGCTGGAGTTCAATTTCTTGCCTTGTTCATGCTAACTTATCTACAACAACTGTGGTACTTGCTTCAGTTATTTGGTGCTGTAAATCAATAATATCTCGGACCCACAAGAAAAACTCCAACGTGTAGTAGCGAGGGAACGAGGAAGCCAGTTCTGCGACAATTCAAAGTAGGAAATTCAAAGTCGACAATTTAAAAAAATTAAATATAACGTGTATGTAACAATGGCACTTCACTAAATTCGACTTTAAATTTTGTCGACTTTGAATTGTGGGACACCAAGGAAGCCAAGGGATGGAACAATCACGTCTAGTCTACTAATCTGGATGTGCTTTCTTCAGGAATTTCCAAACATCGAGGCCTCAATAAGGTGGTGGACCGTTCGGTCTCCACAGACTTATTTATGCCATGATTGATGGTAGACCTCGCAGTTTGCTTTCCAATATTTGCGTCCAAAGTTTCGCTGGGCTTGGGTGTCTGACTTCGTCTCTTGAAAAACAGAAAGCGCACTAGGCTTTTCCTGCCAAGTGCTATTTTCATAACACTTTTGCTGCTAAATTCAAAAGATTTTGTTGAATCAATAAATATGTTATAATTTCAAAGCTTGATTATTTCAAAAAGCACCGGTCGAGAGAGAAAAAACTAAGTATTTTCCATAACTATCAAACAAGCCCAGCGCAAATATCTTTAAAAATAAAAGTTTTGTTGAATTTTTAATTAAAGCGATAATTAATGAACACCCTGTACATCAAGCAAAGAAGAATTCAAATGTTCTCGAAGATTTTTAAAAAATCAGCACTAAGACTTACGGTGATGTCATCAATACGAAATTGCGCTATTCCTTATCGGCAAATGTTAGGTCACAATTACTATCAAAATGTAGTAAACAGGTCTGGCCGAATAATCAGTTACGCAACATCAAAATGGCAGATATTAAAGCTGCTACAAATTTTTATTCGTGATACCACAAAACTAGTACTTATAAATTTAAGAGTCATGAAATCCTTTTTATGTTTGGAGACCTACCAAAATCTTGTGACAAAGAAAGATCTATTTAATTGTTTTTCTCATTCTGCAAAAATTCTAATCAAGCACCCACAGGCCATTATTATCGAAAAGTAGTTTTTTTAAGGTAGCAACCACGCGAATATTTTATGCAAAAATTACCAGTCATCGCCTTATCACACAAACGTTGATCAATTTCGTAACCGGTTGTTCGTTTCAGGTACGGCGGACCAAGATAGGACAGCAGGATTCGAAAAGCACTTTCCATGTTCACTGTTTTTGTAACGTAGTATTTTTGTTTTGGTGGTTTCGAATGCAACTTCTAGCTTGTACAGCTGTACTGAGTTCAGTTTTGAACTACATCAAACGTTTACTTTAGAATTTACTTATTTTAAAGCTGCGTTTTAAAGGCATTTGATTTCGTTCTTTAGTTTTAGTGATGTATTTAGTGCCAACTGGACTAGATCGTATTATTAACAAAGTTTGCCCAACGATCAGCATTTTTTTCCAAAACCGGTAGCATGTATGGTATGCTCAACAGTTTAATGAGGTTGCTTTTTTATTGAAAATGTTGTTTAGATGACTTCGGGTTTGTACTTACAGCCTGACTTAGTTGATGCAGTATGCAGAATTACATGTCTATGCTGATCAAATGCCCTGAAGGTGAAATCTTTGGCCAAGGCGTTCATTAGAATTTCTTTTTTGCATCGCACTCTGTTAGGCCGTTTTTGCGTTTACAAACCACAAAAAGGCGTTTTGGGTTGATCATTTTGGCTTTGGATTTTGCATCACCAATAGCTTTAACAAAAGAATCCGTGTATCATTTTAAGTTTTTATCAACTGCAAAAGAGCAATTTGGTTACGCAGCATTTGTTGCGAATTTTTAATTCAGCTATATCTTTTTTAATCGATTTTTTGCATTTAAAATAAGATGATTCTTGTACAAAAGCGGTTATGTATAAGCGTTAATGATGTCAGCAAACTGATCTTATTTGGTTCAAGTGGCAAAAAGTAAGTTTGTTTCAATTATTAACACGGCACCTGAATCTTTGCTTTCGTATACTTTTTCTCTAGCTATAAGTCTTAATTATTTCGAAGAGTGCAGTTTTTTGAGCTCAAAAAAAGTGCAAAATATATTGTTGTTCTTGTAGACCACTGTTCAAAAGGTGCTCGATACCTGACACCGCTTGATTTCTGAAGCGCTGATTCTGCATTTTGTCATATTTTTTTTTATTTTTGTACCGTCTTAATGTTTACGAAACAAAATAATGAACGACGTTGCATACTGCAAGTGATTTGTTGTAAAAGCATGGTTGAGATGACTTCATTTCTCCTCGCTCCGTTAGTAGTTCCTGTTAAGCTTTTGTACAGGGGCGGCTCGTGTATGGTACTGTGGAACTGCAGCACCCCCAGTCCCCACTCCATCTTATCGATGACATTTGATATAAATAATTAATCTTTTTTTTCTTTATTTTTCTTATACTTGTGGTTACATTATATAATACATAAGGTTAATCTCAGCAACCATTCAAGTTTATGAAAAAATATATAATCATTTTGCTTCAAAGCCCCTGTGATATAGTGCTTGAAATTAGCAGTAGATTGCAGTGCAGCTGTAGAAAGAGAACTGTCGCTCATGCAGTATCGACCCTTGTGTGCTGGTGTAGTAAGGGTTTCTTTTTGACGGACAACTGGCGAGCTGTGTGTGTGTGTGTGTGTGTGTGTGTGTGTGTGTGTGTGTGTGTGTGTGTGTGTAAAGCTGATAGATAGTGACAAAAATTAGACATATAGGGTGATTTTTTAAAGCAGCCCCCCCCCCATTAATTTTAGCTACGAGCCGCCCCTGCCTTTGTAATTCTGTTCTTTACACGTTCAGATTCGCTTTACTGCTAACGAGAGCCTTCTACTCAGCGACGTTACCAAGTTCCGTGGCGTTCAGGTGGACGCAAAAAGCGTTTCCCCTCTTCATTTTAAAATACGTCATGCAATTACTATTTCGAAACCAAGACCGTTTCTTTCTATTGAATAACCTACTTACGTTATACCCGTGTTTTGAGCGGGATAAAGCTGCGACAGTCGTGCACCTAGTGAGTCGTAAAAGGCGATTAATAAGCAACCATGCGCAAAAAGATGATCGAGAGATAACGTTGTGGACGGTGATTGTGAGCTGATGTATTTTGTGTCTTGCTGAAATGCTTGAGATTCAATGTTTTGTGCTTGATGTCGTCTAATGATTTGGAACTCTGAATTTGACCTTAACTCTTTGAATTTGTATGTTCTGTAAATGTTGATCGATGATGCAGAACTCTGAGCTTTCAGCTTTAGTGTATAAAGGTAACACTCCCACTCGAGATTTGTGTGGTCTGTACTTGATGTTGACTGGTGATGTGGGACCCCGAATTTACAGGTTTAGTCCCTGACCAAAACGCTCGGAATTTGCGAGTTTAGTCTCTGACGAAACCCAGTGGGAATCGGAATGGTGGATTACTATGTAATGTAGACTAAAGTTGTGGGAATGGATTTGGAAGTTTAGTCCATACTGAGAAGTCACTGGTTTTGTAGATTTTTTGTTTGATGTAGAGTCTACATCTACATTGTAGACTAATGGTGTAGAGCTCAAAATTTGCCGACATGGTTCATGATGGCCTTGCTGTAGCTTTGGTTCTCTTCACGACTTGAAGGCTCTGGCTAGACGTATGTTCCTTAATTCTGGCAAAAAGCAAACTAACCCGGAATGAAACACTAATATTTAGTTATTACTACAGCAGGGCCCCATTAGTAATGTTCAGATTAAGAATATCAAATCAGCCGGCTTCACAAAATTGCAAAAGAAATTGCCTATACGTTTAGACAATATGTAGAGAAGAATAGTGTTTCGTTGCGAAAGATGAAATAGGACCAACATTTTAATAACGCATAGCTTAGAACGTCTCACTTGTGGGACCTATACTAGGTCCACTGTAGTGGATGGTCTGTTAGTACTCTGCGAAGTCGTATCACTCGTGAATGAGTAGCGATTGTCACAGGTGCAATAACTGTAACAACTGCTAGAACAATAGTGCTGTCACAAGCTCTTGAGTTAACCACTTATTCACGAGTGATACGGCTTCGCAGAGTACTGACAGACATTCCACTACAGTGGACCTAGTATAGGTCCCACTCGTGTGACGATCCAAGTTATGCTTTATTAAAAGCCTCTCGCTTCTTGTCGGTCACCAACTGCACTGAAGAGACCTGATAGGTCGAAGCAGTGTCACTGTTTGCAGTTTGCTAAGTGCATCGCTAGCCTCTTGCATTACTTTAGGACCAACATTTATTCCCTTCTTTCTCTAGGAGGATCACCAATGTTTTGCTAGAAATTTTAGATAAATCTTTTAAAATTCAAGAACCATACTTCTGAAAAAGAAAAAACAAAGTAAACGACAGGACTTAATATTTTAGAAATTGCAATATTGTAAAGCCCAAACACCAAAATTTTGAGTGTTTTTGACCGGTAGACTACATTTTAAAGTGGTCAATTATTCTGAGGTCAATTTTTTTAAAACTTAGATAAATAATAAATGGCAAAGAACTTATGCTTTCGATAGAAAATAGTTAAAATGTACCAAAGAACTAATTTTTTTTTGTAAATTGCTAGTTAGTTAGTTAGATCTTGAGGAAAAATTTTTTTACCTGAAAATTCAAAATCATGAACGGTAATTAATTTGTAATCACCATTATAAACTAATTCTTAGCCCTAACTAATTAGAGTTAATTATTGCTGGAAAGAAAATTTTTTTAGCTTTTAAATGAAACGAATTGTTAGTACGTTACCGCATTCTTTACGTATTTAGCTTACCTGTTTCCACTCAGCTTACCACTTTTTGTAAAGGGGTAAAACATATCTCTCAACATTCAAAACTGTCGAATCGGGAAATATTTTGTGTGAATAAAATCAAACTTAACTCTTTATATGCACCTAAGCTGCGATTTGGTATTCTTGGATAAGATATTTTGCAATAATTGTATCTACAGTTAACTTCGGATATAAGAGATCCGCCGGGACCAGCTTAATCAGTCTCTTATAACCGACTTATTAGTTTATATTGAAAATCATTTGAGACCTTTTTCGTAGTCCCTTATAAGCGAAGATCCCTTATATCTGAATCTCTTATATCCGAAGTTGACTGTATTTGGTGGATTTTCAACAGCGCATGGAACCAATGGCCAGAAAAGTCTATCGAAAAAAATGATAACTTCTAAGCGAGCAAGGTCTTATGGATTCGTCATACGCGCAGCGCCTCGGTAACTTTCTCATGACAGCAGGATAAAGACAGAAGCAAAACAAAATTGTAAATAATTACTCTAAAATTATCTCCTCAAACACACGCCGTGCATTTTTGGTTTCTTCAGAACCGAAAACTAATTTCCCTTGCCTTTTATGATTTGTGCAGTTTTGGTATTTCCATCTCTATAGTTCATGAGCAGTAAAAACTAGTAACCTAATTCACTTAGTCTCACAGGCAGCTGTATAATGCTTCTAATGATTCTCTGATATAATGTTTGGTAAGATCGTTTTTTCAGAGTGGGCCAAATGTCTTGTTACCCCTCTGTAAAATCAACACAGCACACAATTTTAGTATATTTGCTTTAAAAAACGTAATTTTTTGGTATTTTCAAACCAATTTACTTATTAAATTTGTAAAACTTAATTTTGTTTAATGGCAGCGTTTTCAAAACTTTTTAGGGATTATTTTGTAATAAGCATTTGAAGCATGTCTGACACAAGCGATTACACTTTGAAAGAAGGAATTGTTGCAAGTGTCTGGATCCATAAACGTCCTCAAACGGGAAAGTCAATAAGAAAGGTGCCGGGTGACTTCCAGCAACGATTTAGAAAAGAATTTTCACCAAAATAAACACTCTTGCGATGGAAAAGCAAACTTTTTCAAGGTGGCAGTGTAAAGGATAAACCAAGAACTGAAAGATGACAATCAAGAGGAACTCAATGCCAAGAGGTTGAGCAACGCAATTAGCAAGTCTCAAAAAAAGTCAACAAGAAAGCTATCAACAGAGCTTGAAATACTACGCGACACTTTAAGAAAGCACATGAAATTTGACCTCTCACTGTTTCCACATCGACCAATGTTTGTTTAAGAGCCGTCAGATGACGATTAAAACCGCCGACGTGACGCATGTGGACGAATGATCTAGGAACTAAGGACGGTGTCAAAAAGACGGGGAGGAATATTTAGTGATGAATGCGCCATATACCGGAGTTCTCGATCACAAAATATTGTGCTTTGGTCCAAGCAGAACCCACATTATGGTGAAGAAATGCGACATCATCCTCCACATGTCATAGTATGGGTAGAAATAATAAGTGAGCACCTGTTTGGACCATATTTTTTTGATGGACCTGTCAATCATTTCAATTATTTAGCCATGCTTAAATATTGGTTTTTTCCACAACTGCAAAGCCATGGGAATGAAAGCAATGTTTGGTTCCAAAAAAAAGGGACACCAGCTCATTTTGCAACAACTGCAAGGAATATCTTAAAATAGTTTTTCCCAGTAGTTTGATAGGCCGTGAATCTGCCAGCTTACCAGCTCCACTTGACTGGCTGCGTTGAAGTATTGACCTGACCACATGTGACAATTTTTTATAGGACTTCGTGTTAGAAAAAGTTGCACAGCAGTGCTACACGAACGATGATGAGTTAAAGCAAACTGTACCTGACGCTTCCAACGACGTTACACCTCAAATTCTTAGGAGAATGTCTGACAGAACTTGGCGTCGAACCAACATATGATATGACAATGATAGGGGATAAACGGACTCAATAGACCGACAATTCCGAATCGGGTGACAAGACCTAAAACCAAATTAAGTTTTTCAAATCAAACTTACCGTACATTTTATGTTGTATTAACTTTACCAGGCTGTAACAAGATTTTGGCCTATCCTGTACATTGATACCTATCCTGCACGAAGAGCATTTCACAAACTGGTAACCTTTACGACTTTTAGTTGTAAATGAGTAAATTGATTGCATATTTGGACTCTCTACACGTAATAAACCGCAATCTGTTGAGAATTATTTTAAATTATGTCAAGTCGCAGCACGTTTCTTATTCCACGTCAATGTTTGAGGAAAAAGATTGGGACATCAGTGCACCTACAGACCTTACCCTTCAAAAGAATAGTTATGATTGTGGAGCGTATGTTTGCATGTACAGTTTTATGATATGCAACGGTTGCTTTTTTGATTGCAACGATTTGGATTCAAAATCAGCAAGAAATTGCATTGCAACTAATATGATATCCAAAGAGGAGGAAAAATTAAAACATGAAAAACTTAATTCCAAGCCACGGGATTTAAGTTTCCCGACAAGGAAGTGAAGCGAGAATTTTGTGGTAAATCGCAAAATTCTGAGAGGGTTTATATCATCTAAACTTTTTAAAAGCTGTCTCTTTCTCTTTATTTATTGGAAGATATTCTTTACGTGCACTTCAAAGCAGCTGCAAGAAACCAAGTAATAAAAAAATGATTTTTTGCAACGGAGACTGCAGTGACTGGTACCACAAAAAATGTCTGTCTATATTATCATCAGATGAAAGATCCGATTCATGTACTTCACATACTTGTCCACGTTGCAGTTTATCTAATAAATCTACATGTATATTTTCTGGTTTTTGTGATAACTAGCCAACCGCTTCCGATAATTCGGAACATCCCGTAGACTGGGACAAATTATATAAAAAAAGCCATCCAAATAGGGATTTCCTCGACAAACGAATTATAATTTAGGATGTTTTGCTGCCGTAGCAACGGCTTGTGCACAATCTTGAACGCTGATTTACGGTACTCCATCGCTTTTGCTATGACATGTGATGTTGATTGTAGGTGCACAAGCCGTCACACGGATCGAAATCAGGAGGAGTGTGCATCCAAACATGGATTTTCTTGACAAATTATAATTTAGGATGTTTTGTTTCCATAGCAACGGCTTGTGGACAATCTTGAACGCTGATTTCTGGTACTTCATTACCAGTGCTATAACATGTGATGTTGATTGTGCATGCACAAGTTGTCAAACGGATCGAAATCAGGAAGAGTGTGCATCCAAATAGGGATTTCCTCAGAAAACGAATTATAATTTAGGATGTTTTGTTGCCATAGCAACGGCTTGTGCACGATCTTGAACGCTGATTTACGGTACTCCATCACCTGTG
The DNA here is from genome assembly GCA_963675345.1 of Trididemnum clinides. Classification (NCBI taxonomy): domain Eukaryota; kingdom Metazoa; phylum Chordata; class Ascidiacea; order Aplousobranchia; family Didemnidae; genus Trididemnum; species Trididemnum clinides. Next base: position 24,727,606 of record OY776304.1, on the reverse strand, counting down.
CTATGACATGTGATGTTGTTACTCACAAATAAATAATCTTCTCACTCTTCTCAGTTATTAAAATTTTAACTAAAAAGGAATGCAACTTCAAACCAATTTTAGCTTTGAATACCCCCAAAATCTTGTTTTTAAATGATATGTAGCTGACAGCTATGTGCGATGGTAGCTTACCAGTCATGATTGAAATAAGCTCTGAAACGTGAAGACAAAAATGTGGATTCTAATTTCGATCTCTTTGAAAACTTTTATATTAAAATGTAGCCTATTTATGTCAATTGCTTGAAAGATAACGTTTAGTATAGTAAAATTTGCCTATAACTTTAGCATATTGCAAAAAATTATCGTTCAGAATCGACCATTCCAAAATTGTTTAATGATTCAACATTAGGGAATATCATCTAATCACCTTTACCAGTGTAAGAAAAAATCACTAATCAAAACTCATAGAAAGTTGTGCACTGCTCAAAGAAACATTCTTTTAATGCGTGCGCGACTCTTGCAGTCTTTTGGATTTCCCTGTGGTCAGTGGCGCCAGCTAAAGTAGATTTATTCTCCCAAAAATTTTTTCCGGAAGGGCAGCCCCCTGGCAAATGCTGCAAAACTATGTGGTTTTAAATGAAAAATTGACTTTAGTTTTTTTGCACAAAGTGCCTCCAAATGAGACCGTGTAGTTTTATGCGCAGCTACAAATATCAGCTTTTCAATTTTTTGCTCAACTTAAAAGCTGCGTTAACTAAACTCGCGCATATTCACGTCCATGAATTTCCCTGTTTTCTTTACTTCGGTCAAGTTTCGAATGCTTTTCAACAAAAATAGAACTTCGGGTCAAGTTTCGAATGCTTTTCACAAGAATAGAGCTTCATCTATCAGATATTTGCAATCTCTTTTCTCACATTCGTTCAATAGTTAATTAAATCATTACTTGTTTGTAAACCTTTTTTGGGGCCGATGTAATCACGCGAATTATTACATCGCCGAAGCGCATTGTCACCGTTTTGCCTCTTTTTTCCTGTAGAAATTTTGAAAACTGCACGCCCATACAATTTTGTTCGGACTTGTTTTTAGTTCATCTTTAAAGATCTTGACGCACAGTTAACTCCAGTTTCTGCTGGGAAAGAAGTAGCAGAGTAAACAAGCTACAACTCGCATGCTGGCGTCTTAACGCAACAAAGACGACAATTTTGCGCTAACTAGAAAGACGGCTGCGGTCAATTGTGACCGCAATGACTTTTTGTGATTAAAACAGCTTTTAACAAAAAAAACTTATTTATTGGTTGCTAACAATTTCACATTTTTGAAAAGTTTTATTATCAACAAAGCATTGGCAAACAAACGTGATCGCAGTAGCTTTACTGTAGTTCACTATGCACTTTCTTTAGCACAAAAAGAGCATGTGGCAACGGTTATTATGGTTAAAGTATGTTTACCACAACATGATTTGTGGCATTGGTGACAGGAATGGCTGGACTTGTTTCTGCCTTGCTGCAACTGGCATTGCTTTCTTTTTCGAGAGACTTGGCTGGAGCGAGCCACCACTGATCTAGGAAGAGGAGTAGGAGCGCAGCACATCTCTTTTTTTAGCTGCAGTAAAAATTTCCTTCTTCTCAAGCGTTGGTCTGTTATTTCACATTAGATTATGTATACATTTATGCATGCACAGTCTATAATGTTTAAAATACAGCCACTGGCAACCTTCTTGTTTTTTCCGTTTTTTGCAAGTTTTTTCCGGTGTGCTCGGTCAACGGAAACTGTTTTGCGCATTGAGCTTAGCAGATACACCAGCTTTGCTTTCTTGGCTTCGTATATTGTCAACGTGGCATTAGACGGAGACAAGTACACTTCTGATGAATGCAACGGCTTGTCTCTCATCGTTGCCTCAATTTTTTGAATTTCCTTCCTTTGCTTTCTTATCGTGCCAAGAAGTGTGGTTTTTTCTGTTTTTAGTTTTTCTGCTAAATTAACACTTGCAAAAAAGTTGTCCATTGTCACGTCGTAGCATTTTTTGAAGAAGGGTATCATCAACCATAAGCAGACATCTGCAGGTAAATCATTTTCTTTGTTTCTCCTGGGGTCTTTACCAAGATAAGGCTTACCATTACAGAGATATTTGGAACTGGCGTCAACCAGCAGCCAGAATTTTATCCAAATTTATCGGGCTTATTGGGCATGTACTGTATAAAGGGACAACGCGTTTTGCACGGAAATAGTTGCTCATCAATGGTGAAATCAACAAGACTTGGCATGTAACACCTTTTGCAGTTCTCTATAAAGTCGTTCCAGGTTTACGAAATAAGGCAAAATTTATCTGCTTGTCTTCTTTCATGCCGGGTAGAAAAATTGTCTAATCTCAAATGCTTCATCAGCTCCTTCTACCGATCTCTACTGATTGTGTTGGCAAAGATTGGGTGACCCCATTCCCAGAGACGTAGCAGCCGCCCCCAAACCCCTCAATTGGGGGGGGCCCAGGCCAACTTTGGGGGCCCAAGTTAGTCTGAAATTGCTTTTTGGCTACGTGACTATTTTCAGTTCAGCAGACTTGTTTACAACCGATTTAAACTGTAGGAAGAAATTGGCTTGTGACATCATAAGTGAATGCAACGTCATTTTATCTCGCAGAATCTAGAATATTTCGATTGATTTTCTGGTAGAATCTTGAATATTCGATTGAGGTAACAATGCCGTTGTTACGCAACAATCATAGAATGGTCTGGAATTCTGTTTGGCTAGAAATACCGGGACAATATATATACACTGCAGAGTGCAGATAAAGTATTTTATTGACATTGTATAGAATGAAACGTTCAAAAAGTGGTGCTCAAAAGAGAAAACAAGCAGCCACTGCTCGAGATGCTGTAGCGAAATTGCCCAAGATGACAGATTTTTTCAAGATTACTGAGCACAGTAAACCTGGCACTAGTACCGAGAGGGATGAAGAAAACTATAGTGTACAAGAAAAAGAAGACTATGACGATCAGCATCAAAGTGATTGTGAATTTCCAGAAAATGTAAGTTGTGATTTACCTGCCAATACGCAACCTTCAATATCAAAAATAACTGAATCTCAATTTACCCCTATCCCTGATGACCCATGTAAATGGCCTGAAAGTATTTCTGATGCTCAACGATGTGATATAGTAAAGCGTGGACCACATCAACTAATAATGAATTTTCCATATAATAACACAACTCCAAGGCGACGTTTTTCCTCCAACCATTATAAACGTGTGTTACCTAATGGTGAAAGTGTTTCACGGTCGTGGCTGGTTTATTCTGGGGAATCAGATCAAGTTTTTTGCTTTTGTTGTAAGCTATTTGGAAAAACACTAAGCCCCTTTTGTAGTGGTATAAATACATGGGAGGGTTTTTCGAAAAAACTGAAAGACCATGAAAACGGCATTTCCCACCAAGAATGCTGCAGTCATTGGATGTTACTAGCTGAAGGGATAAGAAATTCATCCACTATCGACAAACGCGAGATGAATATTTTTTTCAATGAAAGACGTTTTTGGAGAAATGTTTTAGAGAGACTTATCGACATTGCCTTGTTTCTATTGGAAAGGAATCTTGCTTTTAGAGGATCTGAAGAAGTCTTAGGATTTCCTCACAATGGAAATTTTCTGGGTATATTTGAGCTTTTGGCAAGAAGAGATCCGATCCTAAAAGAGCTTCAAGACAGAATCAAGAATAAAAACACTAAAGATCACTATTTGAGTCCTACCATACAAAATGAACTAATTGAATTGCTAGCGACAGAAGTTGAAAAAGAAAATTTACAGCAATTGAAATTGGCAAAATATTTTTCTATAATTTTGGACTGCACTCCAGATATGTCACATCATCAACAAATGTCTGTCATTCTCCGTTATGTACTATGTAATGAAGAAGCTGCTGTTGTTAAAGAAACATTTTTTGGCTACTTGAGAATAAGTGACAGTACTGGGAAAGGCTTGTTGGACGCTTTCTTAGAAAAAGCGACCGAACTGCAACTCGAATTGTCTGATTGTCGAGGTCAGTCATATGATAATGGTGCTAACATGAAAGGAAAACATTCTGGGGTCCAAGCAAGAATGCTAGACATCAATCCCAAAGCTGTTTACGTGCCCTGTGCAAACCATACCCTTAACTTAGTTGTTGTTGACAGTGCTAATTCATCGACGGAAGCATTGACATTTTTTGGAGTACTTACAAGGTTGTATGTGCTGTTTTCTTCCTCTACTCAGGGTTGGGAAATTTTGAAGAAACATGTGGAGCTGTCCATAAAGTCACAATCTGATACTCGTTGGGAAAGCAGAATTAAATGCATCAAACCTCTTCGATACAATTTAAAAGAGGTGTTGCTGGCACTGAAAGACTTGGAAGCCATTTCCATAGAAAGAAAAGATGGAAGAGCTGCTTCAGAAACAAAATCGTTGATAGCTCATTTATCAAAATGGAGTTTTCTTTTGTCGGTGTTTATTTGGTATGATATCCTATTCCAAGTCAATAAAGCAAGCAAAATTCTTCAATCGTATGGAATCTCCCTTCATACAATGGAAACGGAATCCAGGCAACTGAAAAGTTTTTGCAAAACTATCGCACAACGGGTTATGACAGTGCCGCAACATCTGCTGTTGAAATAGCACAGGAATTGGATATTGATCCTTCTTTTCCTCCGTCAAGAAGTGGAAAGAAAAGAAGATTGTTTGATTACCAAGGTGAAGAGGAACAACGAGCTACTCCTGAACTGAAATTTAAAAGCAACTTTTTCTATCCATTAGTAGACCAGGCTATTATGTCAATAAAGGAGCGCTTTAATTTGTTACGTGAGGTTTCTTCCGCCTTTTCGTTTTTGTACACACGAGACAAACTTTTGCTTGTGCAACAAGAAAATGCTCTTCTTACTTGCTGTAAAGAGTTCCAAAAAAAGTTCGGTGACATTGATTCTGATGAAATGAGCGCTGAGCTACAGCGATTTGTTTTAATTTTACAAAAAAAACGCAATCTCAATACGGCTCAAGACTTTCTGAACTATCTTCTAAAGACTCATTTATTTGAATTGTATCCGAATGTGTACATCGCACTTCGAATCTTACTAACTTGCCCCGTGACTGTTGCCAGCGCTGAAAGAAGCTTCAGCAAATTGAAACTGATCAAAACTTTTAATAGAACGTCTATGACAGACAGTAGACTATCTTCATTAGCCATGTTGTCAATCGAAAATGACTGCGCCCGATCTCTTGATTATGACAATGTCATAACAGCATTTGCGAACAAAAAGGTTCGCTCCAGACTATTTAAATGATACTGTGTTTTTATAACTTTTTCATGTTTTTCAGTGTTATTGCTTTCGTTTCGCAGTGTCTGCATAAATGTCCTACTGAACTCTGGCATCGGTGCCGAATTTTTTATGACTTGCACCTTCGGTATCGGCATGCTTTATTCTGACATTAGCCTGTTTACTTATGTACAAATTGTGGTGTATTTTCTTAATGCAGCTTTTCAATTTTATACCTCTAAAGTGATATGACCTGTGCGCAGGGGCTCTTGCGCTTACTTTGGGGGGGGCCCGAAGTTGGAGTGCTACGGGACTGCCCATTCCCTACTCCACAATTGATGAATGGGGTGTTTTTTCCGACCAAAACACCTCGTGCTTTTTGAAGACCAATAAATTTTTCCAACAGCCAAAGTTCTACCGAAAAGCTTGCGTCATCGGCTTGTAGCAATTTCGAATCCGGTTTTTGTATTACAGTCAACTTCGGATATAAGAGATTCAGATATAAGGGATTTTCGCTTATAAGGAACCACGCAAAAGGTCCCAAATGATTTTCAATATAAACTAATAAGTCGGTTATAAGAGAATTCGGTTACATGTATAAGAGACTGATTAAGCTGGTCCCGGCGGATCTCTTGTATCCGAAGTTGACTGTACAAAGTTTTTGAACTAAGTTGTTTTGTATCACCTAACCTTTTTAGCGCTTTTAGTTAATTTCTTTGTTTGCGCAGTTTAGTTAATTAGAGCACATTATAAGTTTCTAGTTTTGCTTTAAGCATGTTTTGGAATTGTTTTAAAATCATATGACTTCGTTTTTAGGGCAGTTGTTCAATGCAATTCAATTTACGGTATTTGCCGGTGTATAAGTCGACCCCCTAAAATTCGACGGAAATTTACGATTTTATGATATATCCTTTGTATAATTTCATGACTCGGTGTATAAGTCGAGGTCGATTTTTTTAGGTCGATTTTTGATCGAAAAAGGTCGACTTATACACCGGCAAATACGGTAATTAAAGTCAGTCAAAATTCAATTAAATTCAGTTCACTTGTTTATCTGAGTTCATTAATAAAAGGATCCATTGTTTTGCTAATATTTTGGTCAACTAGAAGCGGGCGCGAAGATTCATAGTTTTGCAAGCAACAATTGCTAGTTATCAAACTAGCTTTTGCTTCAGGCTTGCCCATGCTTGATAGTGAATTTCAAAATAAAACGGAGCATAGGCTCATCAACAAATAAACGAAATGCACCAATTTGACGCCTCTTTGAGAACATGATGTTGCTCCTGATGTTTCTGAAAATACATTTTCAGCTGCAGCTCTACCTCTGTTTGTAATGCCGCTGACCCGCTTCCAAGTAACACCTGCTCTACTTGAAAGAGTTTCCCATTGATTGCTAGAAGATTGTCCTCCATAATCATATCTGGAATCTGATGGATCGCTGTCATCGTCGCTATCGCTATCTGATAAATCGGAATTTTCAAAAGTTGCCTGCATCACAGATTGCGCTGTATTATCGTCATCTTCATCAGAGGAGCAATCGGAGTCAACTGCTTGAAAAGACCGAATGGCTTCTGCTGCAGTCAGTCTTCCTGCCCCAGCCATGATAAAAAATTGCCGACTGTGATTTACCTAACCAATGACAATACACTGATAAATCTAAATATATTCCTGTATCCTAGTTGTATGATCAGCACACAAGTCTCTAAATACTAATAATTCAACAGCAATTTTACGAATGACGATTTTTGAACATCATTTTACATACTGTAGCACCATAAACCTCTACGCTGTTACAAAACTAAACGAATCTTTCGTTCTAACAACGATAATAGCTGATTTTGATTATAACTGAACGAGTAATCAAAATTGCCGTCTGTTGCTGTTGACAAAGAACAGATAGTTTTCTTGACGGGCATCATTATGACGTCATAATTAGGCGTGTTTGAAGAAAACAAACATAAGAATAATAATCTGCTTATCTCGTATTGTTGTGATACCATCTAGCATTCCAGCTTGTGCATACCGCAAAACATGACTACTCTTATAGAAAAGCACTCAGCGGTCAATTATGACCGCTCGGCTTTATAGGTTAAGCGCTTCATTTACCTCATTCTAGAGCAATGGTTTCCAACCTGGGGGTCGCGATCTAAAATTAATATATATCAGTGGAAAAATTAAACGAGAAAGATTAATTACCAATTTTCAAGCCTTTGGTTTGGCCAGTCCTTAAAGCGAACTGTTAACGGCACGCACTTTAATCAATGTTAACACTTCTGCGTCGGATTTTTCTTTGAAGAGAAAGTTGCCGATCGCGGTGGTATATTTTTGCAGCTGTAAAAGCTTAAAACGTTCATCTAAGTTTGTTCTAAATTTCTTTTTACTTGTTTGTTCGCTGGCAAAAGCGTGAGTGAGCTTGCATAGTGCTTATGTCATCTCGTTTGTGCAATCAAGCAGGATGAAAATTTATCTTAGTTCAATCGTTAATCTGTAAGTTCATAGAATGCAGAAGGCAAGCTTTCTATGTACAATGAAATAAATAACATGAAGGTACGAGTTTTGTATTTCATTGATTAGTATATGTAGTGATAGTGCACCCAAGGACAGTAATTGAAAGTTTAAGTTAAGTTTTGAGTTAATGGGATAATAAAATAAAATAATTCCTAGTATCTCATTTGTTGTTTCATTGTGTCAATCTGCTGCTTTTACTGCGTCATCTCGTGTATCGTCCTTGGATCTTCTGTGGATTACTAGGACTTCAGTTTGCGACTATTGTTTTACAATGATTTCAAGATAATTGTTCGTACTATTTAAACATCATTTAAGATAAAAACGTATGTAAGCTTAATATCCTAATTTTTTTTGAACATTCATCATTTAAACAATTTGTTAGTTTTGCCATGGAGAAAAAAGAAAATATTTGGATGAGTATATTAAATTTGGATTTACCTCCTTATTCAGCAATAGTGTTGAAAAACCTCTACGTGTTCTCTGCAACGTTGTTCTGAGTGCAGAGTCTATGAAACCATTCCAATTAAAGCGCCACTTAAAAACAAAGCACCCCCAACATACAGAGGAAGATGTAACTTTTTTCCAACGTCATGAAGCTGGCTTGAAACTTCAGAGACTTGATTGTACTGAAAGTTTCAATCAAAGCAATGTGTCAGCAATAGAAGCATCATATGTTATCGCACTGGAAATCACTAAACAAAAAAAACACATAGTATTGGAGAAACACTTGTGAAACCGTGTTTGTTGAAAACTGCCAAATTAGTTCTATGGGATGCAAGTGTATCGAAACTTAAACAGATTTCTCTTTCAAATAATACTATCTAGAGGCGCATTTTGGACATGTCGCAGGTTAATAAAAAGGTAGTGAATGAAATTAAAGCGTCTCCAATGTTTTCGTTTCAAGTTGATGAGTCAACTGACGTTAGCTCATGTGCTCAGCTGATTGTATTTGTAAGGTACATTCATTCGGGTGACATCAAAGAGGAGTTTCTCTTTTGTAGTAAACTCGACCCGACGACAACCAGTGCAGATATTATGGGGAAAATGAAAACTTTTTTTGAAGCACATGGACTGCAATGGGAAGATGTTTGTGGAGTTCGTACCGATGGAGCTCCTGCTATGTTGGGATCCCGGTCAGGCTTTACAAAAAAAGTAAAGGAACTTGCTCCAAAAGCAAAGGGTACGCACTGCTTTATTCATAGATATGCACTTGCGAGCAAAGTTTACCAAATGCATCAAAAAATATATTGGATTTGGTGGTAAAAATTGTGAACTTTATTAAAGCAGAAAGTTTACATACACGCCAGTTTAAAGAACTTTGCAAAGATATGAATGCAACGCACGAAATTTTGCTTTTCCACAGAGCTGTGCGTTGGTTTTCAAAAGGCAACGTTTTAAACCGAAATTTTGCTTTTCCACATAGAGAGAGAGAGAGAATTTATTTGATTTGCTTTGCGCACCGACACAATAATCAGATTGATAATACACACAAAAAAAAATCATTAGTAGCAAAAGCCAGGGAGCATCGAGGAACCTTTCGGTTATCGAGTCGAGACACTCCCTGATCTCAGCAGATTGAGATATAAGCGAGATGTATAAAGTGACACTTATAATTTGAGTACATTATGTAAAAAAAAGAGTTGAGTTCAAGTTTTTATCAAATGATAAAAAAAAAATAAAAATAAAAAAAAGGAAACGGAACAAACAATAACCATAAATATTTTTTACACAATCAAAAGCTTTTGCAAGCGTTAATATTCATTTAATAATTTTAGTTTATACGCTTTTTGAAAGAAACCCAGTGCATGCTCTTTAATTCGGATTCAAGGTTACCCCACAGCTTTGAACCTCTGTGAGAAAATAGTTTTTGGCTAAATAATTTATTTATTCGGGGGCGGTAGTAAGTAGTCGAATTAATTGATCTCGTTTCATGTTGATGAATAGTATTTAACTTACGAAAAGAATGGTAAAAGTTTTTAGGTAATTGACTATGATGGAGTTGATACATAAATTTAGCTAACTCAAGTTGATATATGTCTTCTACTTTTAATACTTGAAGTTCTTTATACATTTGTGAAGTTGGCGTATATAAGTTTCGAAACAATATTATTCTCAAAATTTTATTAAGCCTTACTCGAATTATTTCTTGTGAAGTTTTATTTGCTGTTGCCCACGCAGTAATTCCATATTGAATTCTGCTGTATACAAGACTATAGTATAGCATGCAAAGGGTTTCTCTTGAAACAAAATTGCGCAATCTGTAAAAGAGTCCTGTGCATCTGGCAAGCTGCGTAGACAAATAATTTATTTGCGACGTCCATTTGAGATTATCGTCAATGAATAACCCAAGGTATTTAACAGTATGCGCTCTATTAATAGTAATACCGTTAAGAACTACTTTAAAATTACAATGACAAGTTTTGAGGGGTTGCTTGTTTATTAACATGTAGTTAGTTTTTGAAAAATTTAGGGATAGCTTATTTTGACAGAGCCAGGAGTTAACTTTTTTGAGTTCTATTTGAACTTTGTGTTCCAGGTTTTTCAGATTGTTATCAGCCATCATCAAGCAGGTGTCATCGGCAAATAATGTGGTGTCAAAATTGGATTAGTTTTCAAAAGGCAACGTTTTAAACCGCGTATTTGAAATGAAGAATGAAATAAAATTATTCTTGGAATTTAAAGATAAGGAGGAGTTTTTATCTTAATTTAATGATAACAATTGGATCACCAGTCTTGCTTATTTAGCAGATATTTTCGAAAAGTTGAACATACTAAACCTTAAACTGCAAGGAAAGAACACAAATATTATTCAACTACGTGACAACCTGAAAGCATTTGTCGAAAAATTGCAAAACTGGCGGCAAAAAGTAGTTGATGGAAACATTGCAATGTTTGATAGATTGTCCAGTTATAAAATCGACGAGCAATTAAAGACACTTATTATAGAACATCTTCAATCCATGGAGTATGAGTTCCAACATTACTTCCCTGAACTCAAAGAAGAAGAAGCTATTCTTGCACAAAACCCATTCTCCAACTCTTTGGATGTAAGCGACATTCCCGACGAAATGCAAGAGCCATTTATCGAGCTTAAAAATGATTCAACAGCTCGTGATGTTTACCACCAAAAGTCACTATCGCAGTTTTGATGTGATATGTCTGAATCATGTCCACAAATATCGAAACTGGCTTTTCGAGCATTGCTGCCCTTTGCTACAACATACCTGTGTGAGAGCGGATTTTTGACTCTTTTACATATCAAAACTGAGGAAAGAAACAGAATGAAAGTAGAACATGACATGAGACTGGCTTTGTCTAACACGCAACCACAAACTTCAGGGTTGGCTGCATAGACACAAGCCCAACCATCACATTGAATATAAACAGTTGATTGTGAATAAATATATAAGCTAAGCTATACATTTTGTGCTTTTTTTAATATAAATTCAGCAAATATCGTGTTAGGGGGGGGGGGTGTTGCGGCATGTTAGAAAATATTGAAAGGGGGTGGCGAAGCAAAAAAGATTAGGAACCACTGTTCTAGAGCTTTGGTCAAATTAATTGTTTTTTTTGTTTATCTGCTGCGGCGACCCCTAATCGGGAATAAGCCAAAAGAAAAAGAAGAAGTTTTCCGGAACTTCTAAAGAAAACAAAAAAACTCGCTGATTGGCCAATGCAGAATTTGAACATCAAAAGTTGTCAAAGCAAAAACAAAACTATAAAGCGGTCAAAAATAACCGCTCGTCTTTTTAGTGCTAATCGAATTAAAAAATAAAAACCATTGGTGAGAGATGATGATTGCCTTGATCAAATATTTTCACCAGGCGGACCACGGTCTTCACGGGGCCACTACTTTATTTACCCTTCACATAGAGCAGGGGTGGGCAACCCCTGGCACGCTTGCCAAACTTGGCACGCGAGCACTTCTATCCGGTACGTGAGCGAGGCCTCAGAAACGAGACCTGTCCCCTTTCAAATGAAAAAGTTAATAACTTACAATTAAAGCGCCACGCAGTATTATCGTATGGAACTCGGAGTCCGTTTCTTTAACAATCCGTTATTTAATTTAACCCTTTTTGTGCTTTTGATGCGATATGGCTACAAAAAAATATATTATGACGTAACAATTTGGTGAGTTCGCAACCTTATCATACAACCTCGTATTTTCTCCAAACGAGCGTAGTACCGTGTTTCCCCGATAATAAGACAGGGCTTATATTAATTTTTACTCCAAAATATGGCACTAGGGCTTATTTTCGGGGGATGTATTATTTTGATATATCAAAAAATGAAGTTACAAAGTGAAAATTACGAGATTTTAAATAAACAGAAATTACGAAAAAAGATCTACATTTACTTGCCATTAACATGTTTTTTATTCAGAAACTCATTAACAACAATTTATTCAAGAACAATCATATCATCATCCTCTGGAATGTCTTGCAAGTCATCAGTTTCCAAAATTGCAGCGGAGTTTTCGCTTTTCGTCTTTCTGCCGCTCTCAACTAGGGCTTATTTTAAGGGTAGGTCTTACATTAAAATCATCCTCAAAAATCACGCTAGGTCTTATTTTGCGGGTAGGTCTTATTATCGGGGAAACACGGTAGTAATTTGGCTACACACTTACGCAATATCATTTGTCTGCGCCGCCATTTTTTCTTCATTTCAGCTTGGTTTATGAAGCTTTAGAGCGCATACCAGTTGGGGTTACTTGTAACGGTACTCTCCACGTTTCCATCTACATATGCTCGTAAATCTTTGTTCTCAGTTATGAACTTTATCAAGTCTCGTAATGGGAGTAACTTGACTGATGAAACTAATGGTTCGTTTATATCTCTGAAGGTCACCAAATAAAAACCCGATGTAGAATCTTTGTCAGCGGTAATGCAGCACCAGAAGTCTAACTGATATAGCACAAGAAAGGTAATCAAAGCTTTTTATCGGACTGATATTTTCTTTGAAAAGTGACTTAAGTCTTGTTTAAAAAGTTTGTTGTGCAGGTTTGTTTTGAAAAAGGCAAAACATTGTTTTTGTTTGGGCCTTGTTTTCAAGGTGAATAAATGTTATTTTGGTTATATTGTGTTTTCACTGTTTGGATGAATTTTCATTTTCTTCAAGGTTTTTTTACATACACCTTTACGGATGTCAAGTAGTATGTTCTTACAAATTTTGGTTGGCACGCGGAAAAATTTTGTCATTGATTGGGCCGATTTTGGCACGCAAACCGAAAAAGGTTGCCCACCCCTGACATAGAGTGTAATTGGAAAATTTTCTGGACAATTTGTTTATATATCAGGTTGGAACAAAAGTTCTGTCCCCTTTTAGATTTAATATTTTCATGAACGATTATACCAATATAACTTATGAATTTCATATGTGAGATAATCGAAACCCAAAAAATTCTATGAAGATGGTATCAAAAAGTTTGTGGAAAATGGGAGGAGGTCATTGATTAGAATGGTGACTATACTGGTGATTAAATAAAGTTGTATTTTGCTTAATCTTTATTTTCATTTAAAAACAACAAAAGGGACAGAACTTTCGTTCCAACCTGATATTTTCTTTGGACAACATCCCTGAAATTTACTATGATAACTATTTGTGGTCGCCAGTGAAATTAGAAAAAAATATGAAATCGGGTCATGTGTCTCTGTACGTTTTGAAAATGGGCCGCATGGCAAAAATGGTTCAAAAGCACTGAACTAGGTTAAAAATGCCATAATCGAAAAAATACGTTTGAGGGAAAAACAAGGTTTACGCAAACCAATGTTATTGGCAAGCTTTAAAGTATCTGAAATATTGGAATTTTTCCGGGTCTGAGAGAACGTTACTATAGGCAAGTCGACGTCATAAATGAACCCGTTAGACTATTTCTACTGTACAATAAATGGGTGGAAACAATGCGTTTAAACTTGCAAATTACTGTTACTTTACATCAGACGCTTAGCTGTCTTCGAAGAAATTTCGGACGAAGAGCCAAGATGTGAATCGAGGTAAGCGACATCTTTTTTAGCGCTTTTATGTGGAAGACAGGTGGCCCAGATGCCTCGGAAATGGCAACTCCCGAGCGAATGCAGACGTCCCGTCCAAAATATAGCAATACAATTCGCTTTCTCGTCAATGGAGGATAAAGATGGACAATAAATAAAAAAAAAGCTTAGCGTATACACTGAACAGCAGTAGGCTGCCAAAAACGACTTTGTTTACAACTTTACAATACGTTACTTAGGCTGGTGTAGCGATTTGTTCAGCAATGTCGCCCAAAATTGTCCGGCGATTTTCGTAGATTTGCTGGCAATTTCGCACTTGCGCCGGCAGTTAAGCACTGATTAAAATCTAAAGCAGGGGTTCCCAACCAGGGGTGCTCGCACATCTTGGGGGTGCGAGGCAGCATCTTAGGGGGAGCGAGATGGTCATTCAGATTTTTATGGTGCATTTTTGTACCGTCGTGCTCAGTTCATTCTGTGCTAATTCTTCTGCACAATCAGTGTCTAATTACAGCATGCCTATAGCGCGGCCTTCAATTTAGCCTGAAACGATGCTGATCTCGAAAAAAAAACGGTCAGCATATTCAACTTCAGCCGAGACTTCAAAATTGGCTCACATCTTGGCCCGGGACATGTAAAAATATTTTAGGGGTGCGAGAACATATCAAGATATTTTAGGTTTGCGTCCCATTACAAATGTTGGGAACCATTGATCTAAAGGGAACACTGCGTAGTAGTTTTGTAAACCTTGTTCCTATACACTTAGTTATAGTTTACGATGCATTTGTATTGATGTAGATGAGAGGTTTGCGTGAAATAATGTGCAGGCAGTTGTCAAATCTGCTTTTTTCTTGATGTTTGTTATGAATTCTGCACCTTAGTCCCCAATCGGTGTATAGGTTGTTTACTGGTACCGCAAAGCTAGTTGGGAATCGATAGAACACTAACTACACCTGTATTGTATTGTAAGCAGCAGAAAAACTCATGATATATGCATTTATTTTAACATGTCGTCAGGTTGTTAATTTTTATTAATTTTTGAAAATGTCAGCAAAGCTACGTTTGAATAAATCTTATGTCCTAGCTTTGCTAGAAGAAATACCACGTGATTATGGCTCTGATACCGATGTTGATGAAGATTTTGATAAAGACTTAGACATCACATGAAAAATAGATTCACTTTCATGTGAACAAGGTGATGATGAAATAGAAAGTCAATCATCTACAAACCACAATAGAGGCTCTTTATTTACAGATGCTGAGAACGGTAATGATGCTACTAGGCCTAGTAGTACCAATACACAAAGTCGATGCTGGAGAAAGATATCATTAACAATCAATCCCTCTAATTTTACATCTCATCGCACAAGTGAAACTTTTACAGCAACCCCTATTCATGCTTTTCAAAATTTTTTGATGAGGAGATGATGGAAAGCTTGCATTTTCAACCAAACTTATATTGCACCCAAAAAGGAAGAGCGGGAAACTTTATACATTTTTTGGGATAAATATTTTGATGGCATATCATAAACTCCCAACGCTGAAGTGCTATTGGATGACAGCTAATGACATGGGTATTTCTCCCATTTTGGAAGCGATGACTCGTAACCTTTTTTTTTATATATTGAACAATCTTCACCTCAACGACAATAGCAAAATTGATTCATCTCAAAGCGACAAAATTTTTTAAATTCGTCCTCTGGTGCAGCGGCTAAATCATCTTTTTGTAGAAAATCATTCACCAAGTGAACATGTCAGTGCTAATAAATCGATGATTGACTTCAAGGGAAAAACCTCATTAAAACAGTACAATCCTATGAAACCAATAAAGAGTGAATATAAACTGTGGTGCGCTGCAGACAATGATGGTTATGTTTACAAATTTGAAGCGTATACAGGTGAAATATTTCGGAAGAGAGCTCTGCTCAAAACCTTGGTTTGACAGGCAATGTTGTTATCAGGTTAACCGACTGGTTGAAAGGAAAATACCACAAAGTTATTCTTGATGATTTCATCTCATCAGTTCTTTTGTTTAAAGAACTAAACAGAAAAAATATTTTGGCTTATGGAACTATACGACCAAATCGGAAAGATTTGCCGGTTATAGCTGATGAAAAATCACTCGAAAGAGGTGACTTTGACTTTAAGTGCACTCCAGATGGCCTCAGTCTCCCTAAATGAAAAGACAGCAAACCAGTGCACCTGATATCAAATTATCACAAAATTGAGATTGCTGCAGTGCAAAGAAAGCACAAAGACCTGGCAAAGGTAACTGTCACCTGCCCCCTGATTATAAAAGACTACAATCAGAACATGAGTGGGGTGGACAAACACGACATGCTACGCCTGCTTTATGAAATAAATAGGAAAAGCATGAAATAGTGGCATAGACTTCTCTTTGGTTTGCTTGACATGGCAGTTGTTAATACTTATGTTGTTCATAATGCAAGCAGGGAGCAACAACTTTTATTTCTGGAGTTTTGAACAGTCCCTGCAATGGAACTGCTTACTCGTACATTTGCAAGAGGCCGCAGATCTTCTGGTGCTACAAAAAGACTAGACCTACCGGCCTAGAAAACTTGACAAGCAGCATTAAAATAATGGACTTTGTTATTTCCCAAGTTTGTAGCTTTAGCCATCAGGTGTAGAGCGCAGAAAGGGGAATAGCTAGGAGAACAGGTTCCCCGATGTTTAAAATACTAAATCTGTCTCCCTCAATATCATTGTAATTAGTTGTGTACGAAGCCGAGATTTTATTGAATTTAAAGAAATCTGGACGGTTGTGAGAAGCGAAGACCTTTTTTCTGTTAGAAATCATCCTCAAAGCGACTCTTTTCTGGAAACTCCTATTTCCCTCGAGCACAAACGTAAATCGAACTCTAAATGCATAAGATTTGTAGTTTTGTTTTCCCCAGTATTCAAATGCTCCTTGCGCCTGCGTGTGCCTAGTTAAAAAGTGTTAGTTCAGGCGGCTTCTCCGGTTTCACCATACAAACATTTGTTAGAGTTGCAATAAGAAGTTGTTACAGGCCTAAATGGAGACTATATTCTGTACACGTAATGATGACAATGTTTAGTAAAATGTCAGACGTAATGGCGACAAAATAACCTTAATCTATTGATCAAGAGTGGTTTGTTTTGACATTTGTGATTTTAACCTCTTTGGCTGCACTGTTAGTTTTAATTCGTCAATTACGGGAAAAAAGGCCATGTCTTCGCCGTACATTCGTCATACACCCAGTGATGAGATTCAGGGGGTTCGCACGGGTTCGTGCGAACCCATTTTTGGAGTGTCGTGATAATCAGCGAACCTGTTCTTGTTTATTGTTATAGACCTTAGACGACCGCAGCAAATAGGCTTTCTAAAATGAGGGAACCTGTTGTTAGTGAGTTTGATACAAAAGAGAACCTGTTCTTAAAAATTTGAATCCCATCACTGCATACACCCTATTTCAATGAGAGCCTATTAAGCTATTTTCAAGGAAAAACGTTTTTATCTAAATTCAGTTTTACAAATTGATGTCATTATTGTTTATTTTCATCTTTTCTTTAGAGATTTTATTACATTTAACTTTGTCGCTACTCTCTACCATACAACTTTCAAATGAAGATTAGTCTTACGTTATGGCGACCTTACGGGATACAAACTGTGGATCATTGATGTTTTGCGGAAATCATGTGGGTGACTCATAAACGTTCTCGTTCTGTTCGTGCCTCGTTGTTGTACTGTGATCGTTATTGTACATCATCCGTTGGCCTACAACAGGTCATAAAAGAACATACATAGCTATCTATCATGCTGCAACAATACTGGGTGACTAAGCCGTATGGCCAGACGTGCTGTGGAAATTCGATCCCCACAATTTTGGTGACCTCGACGAACTTATCTCCCACAATTTTCATGACCCCGACGGAATATTTATGCAGCTGCGAAGACGAGAAAAAGAACGAAAATCGGTGATGTACCGATCATTTTATTTTTTATAATTGTACATTTGTAGTATTAATGTCATTTTTTGTAAAAATAACTCATGTAGGAAACCGCTCTAAGTTGGATAACTTGTTTAAAACAAAAAAAGTAACGCACAACTTTTGTGACAACCATAAAATAGACCTCTTGTTCCAAACAAAAAATTAGACAATAATTTAAAAATGAACAAGATAGAAACACTAAAAGTGTTTTACAGCATAAAGTATGTGACATATGTAGATC
Organism: Trididemnum clinides; assembly: GCA_963675345.1. Taxonomy (NCBI): domain Eukaryota; kingdom Metazoa; phylum Chordata; class Ascidiacea; order Aplousobranchia; family Didemnidae; genus Trididemnum; species Trididemnum clinides. The sequence continues at coordinate 24,709,644 of OY776304.1, read as the reverse complement.
TACCGGTGATATATTCGAGCAATTGCATTTATTAATTCTTCCTAATTTTAACCTTTTCGTTTCAATAAGAATAAACTAAGTGTTATAAATTATTATTAATACCCACCCTTTAAATGCGTACTCTTGTTGGACCGCCAATCGCTAATACAAAACGTAACTCAATTAAGCTTATTATTAAACTTACAAAGTAGCTTCCTTATTGTTAGAACATTTTTCAAAATTACAAAGTACCTTTTGTTTTTGCGAGCATAAATAATCATATCATAATTAGACGATTCAGCCTACTTCCCGCAATTGAGCGCTGCGCATCAATATTTATCGTATTTTTTTTTCGTGCCTCAACTCTACGCTCCAATCAAATTGAGCCAGAGCCCGGCGAACCACGCCTTCAATCTTCTACGCTCTAATTAAATTGAGTCAGAGCCCGGCGAACCACGCCGTCAACCCTCTACGCTCTAACCAAATTGAGCCAGAGCCCGGCGAACCACGCCGTCAACCCTCTACGCTCTAACCAAATTGAGCAAGAGCCCGGCGAACCACGCCGTCAACCCTCTACGCTCTAACCAAATTGAGCAAGAGCCCGGCGAACCAAGCCGTTTATCTTCGCAAGCACGCTCGCACACTCCCCTAATCCCGTATCGCGTCAACAAATTAGCATTGTCGAGGAGGTCTTCTGAGTGGGGATGATTGGTGACTGCCAGTGATAGATGAATTTTCAGTAGCATTTGCCCTTATGCTATCAATTCACACGCTCAAACACACTATTCGTCGCGATTGTTTTGAATGTTGACCTAACTTGTTTCGCATTATTTCGATAGTAAAGCATTGTTTTTTAATACAGCGGTAGATTTTGCAGAAGCTTTAAATCTGTTTCCAGCACATAATGATAGGTACAATGATATACAAAGCATGTTACTACCATTAAGCCAATTGCAAGAAGACCGTCAATATGTGCGCAAATTTTTAGCTTGATAAATCTATTACCAAAACAATGAAAAACGTAATCTTATTCGTAATTAGCTCAATAACCGACCCAATTTTGAGTGGTATTATCACCGTTTTGCTCTTTTTATTGTTTTTCTGGTCTGTTGTTTTGACCATATTCGCGTTCAAATATTTTATTCCGATTGGAATTGCTAAACTCCGAGATGGAAAAACCCATGCTCGGAGTGAAAGAGTCGTGACTGATGCAGAACAAACAATGACAACCAACTGTAATATTGTATCAATTCAATGTATTTTGTGTAACGTCATTTGATGTGTAGTATCTATATGTATGTTTTGTTTCATGTGCACGGGTATGGAGACGATCAGAGTTCGAGATTCTGAGCACCCAAATTAAGAAGAATGGAAAATCCGTCGACAACAGCAAAGCATCGCATCCTGTATCCACGCAGCGCCAACAAGCAAACAGTTGCTGCCCCCAGAGACAACTGCAAACTCAACAAATCCGCGCAATGCAGAAGAGGAAGCCGAAACAAATCATCAAGCAATAACAATAACGCTAACACGCGATACGAGAAAGTGCTTGATAAATAGCTCATCTGGGAGCCACCAAGCTCCCCAACGTGCAGCAATGTCCTTTTTCCGCGGGGAGTAATTATGACGACCTTACGGGATACAAACTGTGGATCATTGATGTTTTGCGGAAATCATGTGGGTGACTCATAAACGTTCTCGTTCTGTTCGTGCGCTCGTTGTTGTACTGTGATCGTTATTGTACATCATCCGTTGGCCTACAACAGGTCACAAAAGAACATACAAAGCTATCTATCATGCTGCAACAATACTGGGTGACTAAGCCGTATGGCCAGGCGTGGTTCCGTCTGACGTGCGGCGGAGTGACCTAGTAAACAAGCATATAAAAAGAAGCATCGCTATTTTCGTTCAGTTTTTTTCGATTAAAATTAAAATTCAAAATTCATTGGCTTCAATTCAATTTGATTCGCTTAAATTCAAATCAAGATTCGTGCATTCAACGTCGTGTTGTGATTAAACACATTCGTTCTTGGAGTCAGACGTGCTGTGGAAACTCGATCCCCACAACGTGTCCGTACAAAGAGCATATCAATTACGAATCGACTTGCTCATTTTTGAGAAAATAAAGAAAACAAACTTAAGAAAACAAACTTTGCAATTTATCAGCTGTGAAATGGCAGTGCTAGCTTTTGTTTGAGCAAAAACCGTTTTTCTTGTTCAAGAAACGGAAGTAAAAATATTTCGCCGAGCACAATGAGCTTTTACTCTGGAAAAAGTAAAGTATTCTCGAAAAATGTTCTTTAGGCCCTTGCTAGGCTATGTTACTCAAAATAATGTTTTGCAAAGATCACGCACAAATACAGTTACTGTTACTACCAGTGGTTTGCTAACTGATTTAGTATTGCTAGCAAGGAAAGTATAGCGCAGGTGATTTTTTTGTTTGAATGACAACTAATCAGCATCTTCAGTTTGTTGGCAAAGCCCACTGAAGGAAAAAGTGTTCTTAGTGTGGTATAGCGCGTTTTAGAAAAAAAAGCGTGCTTAATTGGAATGCTTAAAGAAAGAAAAGGTGTTGCGTTTGAAATATGAGCTTAAAATTGTTGTGAAATTTAGTTTCATGGCGTGATTTCAGCTCTTAAAAGCACGAAACTTATTGAAGTTGAGTACTAGCTCATGTTTTAAGCCAAATCACTTTTCTCCATCAAACAACGCAATTTATCTTCAATTTTGACGTCACCATGACGTGGCCGACCTCCTATGATCTTTACATTGGTGGGGTAATAAATGATGCCCAATTTGAAGTCTGTTTGTTGAGTGGCTTCGGAAGAGTTTAGCTTAAAAGCAGTCAATAACAAAATTGCTTTTTGCGTCGCCAACAATCCTTAAATCTAAAAAAGATCTCTGTTTTGAGAATGATGTTGTTGATATCTCTCAAAAAAGCCATCAACCGCGTTTCTACGAACAGTATTTTTTTAGAAATGAAAAAGAACCGTTTTTTCAATCAAATAATGATTGTGTTGTTATCGTAGATCAAAGAAAAACAAAAAGTTTATGAAGTTGGCATATCAAGCGCTGGCTTTTGTTTAAGCCACAAATGGCGTTCCTCTGTCAAAAAATGCAATTTTTAAAACGTTTATTTCAATTTTGACGTCACGATCTCCATGTGACCCTCATGCAGGTGTGTTTATTAACAGTGCCAAGTTTAGAGTTTGTATTTTCAGTAGTTTTGGAAGAGTAAAGCTTATAGTGGTGGTCAAACGCAAAATCATTTTTTGCGTTGCCAATCATGACTATACAAAAAAAACTCATTTCAACAAATCCAATTCTTAATATTTGCCGAATGAGTCATAAACCACATTTCTGCTGTCAGTATTTTAAAGAGTTGATTTGTGGTACAGAATTTGAAAATTGCAGAAAGTAGAGTATTCATTCTCGAAGCTTTTCGTCTGACACTTTTCAAGAGAATCCGTCAGAAATGAGTGAAAAGGTGAAGTGAGTGAAAAGGTGAAGTGAGTCACTTATATAGAGACACAGTTGACGAAAAAGAAAAAAAGGGAAAAAAGGCTCTATCGTGATTGGTAAAAAGAAGCGACCAATAGAAGGAGCGGAAACTAATGAGCGATTTTTAGACCATAAACGAATTCCTTTTGTTTGCATAAACTTGGTTTGGATGTTTTAATGTACGTGGCTTCAAGGGTGGAAAGGTGAAAAGAAGTTTTTACTTTTTTAAGGTAACTTTCTGGATTTAGCCATTCTAAATAAGTTTTAGTACTGGCATAAAATTATTTTCTTTCACTGAACGTTACTCTCTCGAATGAATAAATATTATTATATCTAGCTGCGTTGTACAGCTCGCAGTGAATCAATGTACCGTAATTGTAACGTCACAATGGGAGTAACAAATCGCAATAAGTTTATGTGGCTACAACATAAAGCGATTATTATATTTCTAACTTTCTGACGCAATCAAAGCAATGTGCAATTTTCAAAAATAAGAATTTATTTATCAAATTAGAAAATGCAAATTTAGAACATTTTCACGGACCACCTCGAAATTGCTCCGCGGACCCCGGTTGAGAACCACTGCTTTAGAGTATTAGATCTAAAGTAGCCTAGTCTAGTACGTAGGACTAGTTATTTTAGATTTTTAATATCTTGATGTGGCTGATTGATTTAATCATACTGTAATCCATTGAGATATTATTTCTACATGGTGGCTCAGAAACAGAATCAACATATATTGACATAGGCTAATGCGAGGTAGGAAATGATCTGCATTTGCTTCACATAGTTTGACGGCATATTCAAAGAGTGGGGTAGAGCTAAGGGAAAGCGATACCCCTCAAAAATTTGGGCAGTGAAGGCAGCTCCTTTTCAAATTGGGCAAACCTTTTTAGTTATAAACGGAAAACAAATCTACTACTTTTTTTGGTAAGCCCCTCTAATTAAGACCCTACAGATTTCACGCGTTTATTTTTTGAACGTAAAACCTGCGTTTATCTGACACGCGAATATTCACGATTTCGAATTTTCTTTTTTGTTTACTTTAACTAATTTTGGTATGATTTAATTTTTCAACGATAAAAAGTCATTTATCAAATATTTGCGACACTTTTTCACCCGTTAGCAGAACGGTTACTTAAACTTTATTGAGAGCAAAAAATGCGATCAATTATCGACTTTTCAAAGGATCCGTAAGCACAACTTCAATAGTGTGTCGAATACTCTTTCATTATTTTCGCCACAATATCTACTTGGATGATTACGTTCCACCGTTTTGTCGCATCTAGAACTAAATTTCTGAAAATTAATTATGGCCGCTAGGTTAAAGACCGCAAGCTGAAAAAGCGTAATTTGCAATTGCAAAATTCTTTTTATTTAGTTGATTTTGATAAGGAAATGTAACTAGAGTAATATTTATCACTGTCTAGGAAGAATTAAAGTGCGCGAGCAGTTTTTTCTTGCGCAATGGTTGTGGTAATTTTACCAGTAGAGCTGACAACGAAATCCCGGGGATACCTACTGACCAGTATCGTTTCACGCAGGCTCTGGATGTGCTGATATACAAACAAATGTACACACAAACACACCTATATGCACGCAAATGAGCACAAAAAGCTATTTCATAAATTTGGCTCTGAATTTCGCGAGTATCGTTCGCTACTTTCTCCACAAAGTATGGTAGAGATAGAGGTAGCGCGCTTCTTTTTGAGTTAGGCAACAGTAGCGTCGCTACTGTTTTAGATAGCTCCTCTACTTATGAAGTAGCGGATGCTTACCTCTGGACCTACCACCAACACATCATCTCTTGATCAACTTGTTGAAAAGTTGCTTAAATCGCAATTTTTAAGACATTCGAGTAGAGGAAATTTAGCGTTGGGTTAGTTATTGACCACAGTCGTTATTGAAGCTGTTCAAACGTCTCAGTAAAAGGGCTTAACAAGTCCCACCACGTCGAGCGAATAACCTGACACAATGAGCCAATTTTCTCACCACTTTTGATGCTTTATAAAACTATTTCCACAATCTAAATTGGGACTAGCTTTTACTGCAGCAATGAAATCAATTAATTGTGATAGTACAAAATATAAAGGTTGCTTGTTGCTAGGTAGCAATTTTCAGGCAAATCTCTATTTTGAGGGATTTGCCTCCTTGCATTACACTAAGGCAAAACAGAAAATTTGCTCAAAAATGATCACCAACATCATACTGTGCCACGCAATAATCTATTACATCATGTCAATAAACCGCGGCCGGTTTCAATCTCATTGGATCTCATCAAGCGAACGCAAAAGACGCACAGTCATAAAAATGCTTATTACACCACAAATTTGTCATTATATGCAAAAAATGATGCAATACAAAGGAATATGATACGGCAATACCTACATCAAGGGGGTCTCATTTAAGGGCAGACACACATGATATAAACAAAAAGTCACGTCGGTAAGCCCTAATGGTAGTGTGGAATCGTTATCAAGACATTATTATTTTACAAAAATATATTGTTGTGCCATACAATACGATGTTGGTGATCATTTTTGCCCAAGTTTTTTATTTTACCTTAATGTCATGCGGGAAGCAGATACTTCTAAATAGGAGATTTTTGTAAAAATTACTTAATAGCAACTAGCAATCTCTATATTTTGTAAAACAATAAGGTGCTAATAATGATCCCACACCCCTATTAGTGCTTACCGATATGACTTTTTGTTCATATCACGTGCGTGCGTGTGTGTGCGTGTGTGTGTGTGCGTGTGTGTGTGTGTGTGTGTGTGTGTGTGTGTGTGTGTGTGTGTGTGTGTGTGTGTGTGTGTGTGTGTGTGTGTGTGTGTGTGTGTGTGTGTGTGTGTGTGTGTGTGTGTGTGTGTCTTTAAATGAGACTTCTTTGACATAGGTATTGCGATATCATATTACTTTGCATTGGATAATTTTTTGCGCACAATGAAAAAATTGTTGTGTATTTAGCATTTTTGTTATTTGTGTCTTTTGCACCCGCCTGATGAGACCTAATGAGGTTGAAACCGGTCGCCGTATATTGACATGTAATAGATTATTGCGTGGCACAGTATATTGTTGGTGATGACTTTTGAGCAAGTTTTCTATTTCACACTTGTGATGAATTATTTGAAATCTTGAAGTCACGCAAATCAAAATCATAGTGAATTTAAGCAAAAATTTTCATAACGAATCTATATCTCCCCTGCTGCTGGCACAATGTTTTTCTACCACAAGCAGAGGCAATTGCCGTGAAGTGCCTTGAAGACACCAACGCAGCAATGGTAAGATTCGTACTATTTGTTTGTTTGTTTGTGTTTACCCCTCCTCTTCCTTGGGATGGAGGTACGGCATGAACGGTAATTCAGGTTCATGCCGTCAACCTAATTGATATTAGGCTAGAGGAAAGATGGCAGCCCATTTCGAACCAGTCATGAGTGACTGGTAGCCTCACCATCAACAAGGCGGACTGCCACTGGTGGGTACCCAAGAGTCTTCTGACATGCTGGGTTACCAACTTCACAATTGTAATCCGGTGAAGTACGGGTGGGCCACCTGTCTGCCACATAAAGCTGGAGGCATCCCGTTAAGTGCCTTGCCCAAGGACACAACAAGCAAACTTGCCGGCTTGTTCTCCACATTATCCCTTATTATGCTGAGCGCCAAGCAGGGAAGCTGTGAATACCATTTTTTTAAGTCTTTTGGTATGACTCAACTTAGGAATGAACCCCAAGTCTACCGACTAGAATGTGGACGCTCTAAAGGATTCGTACTCGCGATCATCATCGCGACATGTTACTCCCGTGTTTTAAAATAACTGCCACCAATTGCAAATAATTTTTTTAAAACGAGTCTGCTAGAACAAAGCGTTCTATAATAATTGAATGAATTCGCACGAGTAAGTAGTTGATCGCGGAACCTACGGGCCCAAGAGCTGTCTGACAGACACGCATATTTCTGGAAATGCTGCTCCAATTCGAGATGAGGCTGCCATGCTTGGCAACATTGAGTTCTCAAAAACTTATGAATGGTGTCCACATTCAATTTCTTTACAAACACATCACTTTTGAGCGAGATTCTTGTGTTCTCAAAGAAAGGAGCTTCACTTGAAGTCGCCCATTTTTCATTGAAATTCCTGTTCATCTTTAAAAAAGAACTGAGAAAGCATATCGTTCTAAGGCAAAATAATTTTCGATAGCTTTCCAGGCCAACCCCTGAAGGTCCCTGCCATAGCATTGCCTCTGATGAGACAGATGCTTCCACTGAAAACTATGCTTGAATAGTATTGCATATTTTTGATTATTTCGTCTGTACAGATTATCCGTGGCATCTCGCTTAATCCGTTGAATTGTTTACAGCCAAAACGGCTCAAGCATCAATAGTAAGAGCAAATATTTACAAAAAAATTCTTTTAATTCCATAGATATCAATTACAGTATCAAAAAGTAGGTGAACAAATTTTTAATTGTCGTTTACACGTAAAAAAAGGCAAAATAAAAACCTTTAGTGTGAGGGTGGGTTTCAAAAAAACTGATTCTCTTCACAAATCGCCACTAACATCACGACTTCAAAAAACTCGACCTCCAATCTAAGCTAGATCACTTCTACGTGGTCTACAATGAGTGGGAAAAAACTAGCGTCCGTTTAGATTGAATTTACAAACTGTCTTTTAAGGCTTTTGAATAACATGAGAAAAAATGTTTTCATCTCCATAAAAAAGGTTGATGCGGGCTTTTTAGAAAATAAAAACTGTGAATCTAAATATGCCCTTGATACCCGCTACTAAATCCGTTTATCACAACTCAACACTTTGCACAAATTTGTAGGGTTGTAAGCCCAATGGCTCAGCTTTGAAAAACCTGTACCAGCTTCAACTTTTACCGTAGTCACTGAGGCTGGGTTCGCACAGGGCGGTTTTTGCAACCAGGAGTAAAACTGCTTACCGATATTTAAAGCAGGTTTGAGATGAGGTTTCGTTGCTTGTTGCTGAGGGCAAACTGAGCGACGCTCTCTTCACACTCAGTATCAAGCTGCAAAACCTCGTCTCGTAACCTGCTTTATAAATCGGTAAGCAGTTTTATTCCTGGTTGCGAAAACCGCCATGTGCGAACGCAGCCTAAATTTTACCAATGCGCTCGTTATGCGTTTGTGAAAGTCAGTGTGAATAGCGCAAAGTCAAAATAGTGTGGTAGTTGGTAATCCTTCTCAACAGCCCAACGGGAGTTTGGTACCTGTGGAAGGTTAACATCTTCTGCTCGCAGAGCTCTGATAGAAACTGTACGAAGTGCTAGTCAATGACTACGACGTAATTAAGCGACGTGATCGCAACATCATTATTATAATTTCCGGAAGTCTGTATTGAGTTGGCCACATTTTTTAATTTTAGCGTTAAAGTCGTTGGATTAGTCATGTATGCCAAGAGAGCATGTTGGATGACAGTACGCTTTGCTTTCAGTTGTATTGTCACGAAGTCAAGCAAGCAATGCGCAATTACGCGTTTTTCGATGATGAAAAGCAAGTTGAATATGAAAGGGCATGCAAACTACTCAAATCGATTTAAAGCTAGGAAGATCATAAAAATGATCAGGAGCTGTAGAAACCGTTTAGATCAAAATCGGTTGCGAAACAGAACGAATCGTCTTGAATAGCCTGCAATCAATTTTTGTACCTTTTCAACTGGATTTATAATTTTAATCGATTGATTGTGAAATTGGTAAACGAAATACGGAATCTAAATTGAAAACATTAGTAACTGCGATTAATTTAGTCAAGAATTATTAAGCCGCTACGGAATCGAACCAGTTAAGTCAGCAGGTGTAGTTGGAGAAGGTAAGGTTTATAGAGAACTCTTACTGCTGCCGCGCCTGCAATCTTCCGAGAAAGAGTAGCAGATGTAGAAAAACAAGATTTATTAACCCAATTGAAAGAGTTAAAAGCTTCAAAAACCTCTTACTTGGAACTAACTTTGGCACTGAGGGTTTTTGATTTTTAAAATAAAAGATTAAACTGTTTTGTTATTGGTAGAGAACGTTGCGCTCATATCAGTGGCAGTATCTCGTCAAAAAAGAACTACAGTAAACAAAAGTTATTCATACTATACTTGCAGCACAAGTCTGTCCGTGTGTGTGTGTGTCTGCGCGTGGCTCTTTGTTCTTTAACTTCTCCGAAACTACTGGGTCTACTAACAGTAAACTAGGCACGATTATTCACCACTCCGAGGAGAGTATCACAAAGTGGTTATTGTCGTCATGATGACGTCACAATTGAGAATAATTTTCAATTCGTAATTTCTGAAGGAGAAAAACATTGTTTTGCTCAAACAAAAGCCAGCTCCCAACTTACCAACCTCAAGAAAGTATACTCGTAAGGGAAATCAGATAATGTCATAATTAATTATTGATTGCAATTTGTATAATTGGGTTTTTATATTTTTTCAAAAAGTACTGAGCGTAGAAACGTGGTTGAAAAATTTTTCAAAAAATATCAACAAGCTGCTTCCAGTAAAACTAATTCTTTAACAATCTAAGGTTTTGCGGCAATGCAGCAGCGATTATGCATTTAAGCGTTTTTTTACCCTTTAAGGATCATAAGATTTTAATTCATAAAATTTGAGACAATTCCTTATTGTTTGGTAACAACAAAATTACAATGAATTTCAGAAAAATGGTTATTACATCATAATGATACAACAACTAACAATCATGTAACATATGTGTTACATTATCCCTCAAAGGGTTAAGTAAGCTTTTCCCTTTGTTTGTTGGGTGCTGCAAAAAGTACTGCTTCGTCATAATGTTAAATGACGTCACAAGGCTGTCTGGCGCTACTTCAGTAAAACAGCAGCCGGCAGCAACCACACTTGTAATTCGCTATCACTTTCAAAGTAAATGTCAAATGTAAAGTCTATGTCTGATATGCTGTCACGAACAAGTAAATTTTCGTTGTATGAAGTTTCTATATGTGCATAGTTGCTGTAATTTATCGATTTATTCTACCCTAATTATTTTAATCGTAAGTCTGGTTTGTCTCTTGTCAAAATTTGATTTTATATCTCGGCTGTTTTCGAAAAAGATCTTTTTTTTCCTTCACATTTAGATTTGTAGCTCATAAGCCTCTTCTTACGTCACAATAGTTGATTACGTAGTTAAGTTCTCGGGTAATCGATTGAATCTTGTTTAGAACTTCTCGAGGATTTTCGTTTGCCGATTACGTAACTTATTAGTGGTGCTTTTTTCTGTGTTACATGATGTTGTTGTGGCCCTTTCTGGACCGCCGCGCTCATTCACATATAACGCGGCGAGATGTTTACGCATTCACAGAGAGTGGAAGAGGAGAGAGTAGAGGGAAAGTGCAGAAAACGACGGAGAACGCGATATTTTGTGGCGATTTGTTATGTGACAAGTATCAGCGGTTAATTGGTGGAATTCAGAGTTTTTAAGTGGGTTGTGAACATATTTGTTCTGTTCGTGATCAAAAAGTGCGTGGTTGAAAGCATCTTAGTAGAAGCCAATTTTTACCTGCTGTTGAGTTGCAGCCAGACTTATTTACTCAGGCGATACTATAAGTCGCCTCAATTTTAAGAGTAAAATTCCGGTTGAGATAGAACGAAAATTCTATTGCACGCGACATATGCCACCCAATAAAGTACCATAATATATCATGGTACTTGCATACTGGTTTAAACCTGCTTTTTAATAATGAAATGGCAAATACAAAAATCATAGTAATTAAACCGCATGGAGACACAACGTTAGAATACCTTTGTAGCACAGTCAAGGGGCTGGATAATCTTAACTCCCAACACATCTAAATCACGTCTACCTCAGTAGAACAAAATGGTAAATTTTCATGTGAATTCTTGCATGTTTTAACAAAAATTATTATTTCTTTAGCACACAAAGCTGATCGATAAGTTATCCTTTAAAGTTTTATTTACTTTTACGGTACTTTTATATCAAAGACAAGTAAGCATCAAAAGTGTGGAATAAATTTGCATAAAATTCGTATTTTTAATATCAAATTTTTGTTTGAAGGTTAGGATATTATCAATCCTGACGATATTTCTTTTCCAACAACACATGTTGCTAATATGGTGGTATTTTGATAACAGGTCACTGAAAAATGACTCATGAAATTTTTTGTAATTAATTGCTAATTATAGTCGATTATATGCTAATCATACGATGCAGTATTGCGTATAGTTTCCGGGATCGGAAGAGTAAGCTTTAAGCTATCTATAGTAAGAACTAAACTCTACATTAGTGGTTCCTAACCTTTTTAACAAACCGCCTCCCTTGTTCTACCTGAAAGGGTTGCCCCCACATCTACATTTATAACGTAGCTCACTTTCAGCTATTAGTCCACGTAACTGCTAGCCCTTGGTCGTTGAATGATAGTAATCCATAAAACAGAAAATATTTCATCACAAAAGGATTATTGTATAAGGGTGATGTTTAAGCAAAACAATCGGAAATTGCGCGAAAATTTGCAGTTGTCTTGAATCTGATCCATCCAATTTATTCGATATCTTAAACAAGTCTTTGCTTACCTCCACCAAAATCCGATTCTACCTCCCCTAATGAGATCGGCCTCCCAGTTTGGGAACCACTGCTTCAGATGCTGGACTCTGGGTAAATTTGCCTTACCCTGGCTGCGTTTACGCAGGAAGTAAAAAACATATTCGCAGCCAGAGGCTTTAAATTTTATAGCTGTCCTTACAATTATCAAAAAATGCCATTAGTTGTAGGCCCATAAACTTGTAGCTTAATTTATTTAAATACATCAATCTTTTCAACGTTCATCCTGAACTAAGAATTTATGCCCCAATGCCCTTAGTCAAATGAAGGTATGAAAATTTGTAAAATTATTGGGTAATTGTAGGTACAGGTGTACCCAGTTTTGATTTAGTCGCAGTGGGTTTGCATTATGGGCCTAGTTGAGAAGAAATCATCAAAAAAAACATTTGTAGGTCTACACTACTGTGTAATATCGTAGACACCAAATTCATAATCGTACCTGTCAACGGGAATTTTTTCTTAAAAATGGGTTTTAAGACCAACCAAGCGATGGAATGCAAGAGCTATAGCAGTAGCGGATCCAGACTATTTTGAAAAGGAACGGAGAAGTCTTAATTGACCCATTATTATTTCAGAGATGAAAATCTTTCTTTAAAGTTTAATTTTTATAATTAAATTGCTTTTCGACACAATTATAAAGAAATAAATTTTTCAAATCAAGAGCAAGAAAGGTCGGTGACATGTATGCATCCCCCACATCTCAACGTGGATCTTCCAAAGAGATATTGTCCGTTTTGCTCTATTCTCAGACCAAGACGCATAGGTGCAGCCGGGAAACGTGCTGTCACAAATATCATTACGATGGCTGTAGCACCAAGTCGTAAACACGCCTACCACCAAATAAACTACTTCTGTAATTATGAAACAAAAACGATTTCCGTGCCCACTTCCAAGTGCCCTATACTTATCGGAGGGAGCTGATAGAATTCTTAAAATGTTAGGAGAGTTCGTGAGTAAGACCAGTGTTAATTCACAGCACAATGATCAAAATTTGGGAGGTAAAGTCCAATGCCCTTATTTGTACCAAGGTATAGTTGTTGCCCTCAGAAATATCATTTGGGTCAAGCCGACGCAGCAGGCTGAACCGATTTTTCCAACCCTACATAACTGACTAATTGCCCTGTGGAGCGACGCCGGCAAAGCCGGCTATATAGCATCTTTATGATACAGATGGCAGGTAAAGCTTGCATAATTATGCGCGCCAAAGAAAAATATTTCGCAATTGCGGAATGCGATGTCGGGAAGAAAATGTAGCAAATGATCACATAAGCAGACAAAAGAAAGCTGAAATTGTCCAAAGAGATTGGGAATATGAGCTAACCTTTTTTCTTTACACAAAACTAGGCGCTTTGCCTTGGTGAAAACAGCCATTAATAAATTAAAGAGTTGCATGCTGCAGCAAGAATGGAAAATCGCTTGCACATGTAGTTTAATGCGCAATGTTCATTTTCAATTGGATAGGTCGTGTAATCGAAATGATGTTGAATCGGACAGTGACTTTGCCTGTGGTTATTACCTTTAGAGAATGGACAGTGCTCATCGGGACAACAAGTAATTTTCCATTCTCGCTACAGCGCGCAGCTCTTTTCTCCCAAACCTATCAAAGGCCATTTATATCGAGGCTCCCGGCGTTATGCAGACAGAAAAAGTTTGTTTTCACTCTCAATCTATTTAGATCAGGAGTGGGCAAACTACGGCCTGCGGACCGCCTACATTTGTAGAAACTTCCTTACATCTAATTTATATGACCGGTGTGGCCACACTTGTGTTGTTTGTGTCACCAGACTGGCAATAACCAAAAAATGTTGAGTTTATTGAATGACGCATCTACTTACAGAATTCTAACCGAGATTTGACAAAATGCATTGAAAGACGTTTGAACAGTTTTATTTTCAATTTATTTAAGTCACAACGCATAACACAAACGCAATACTATCATTTGCAGAGCACGGATGCTACAGCCCCTCGGTTGTGCGGTGGCCACACTTGTTGTATTGATGCTAAAGAGCCAAAAACAATAGAAGCCATCATTGAAAGAGCCGCCACGCATTGAATTGACGCATTTTCCTCCAAATATGGGGGTGATGAACTTATTTTTTTCAATCCCGAAATTATTGCAAGATTTTAAGCACTGGCCCTCGACCAACTCTTGAATGGTTAATGCGGCCCTCCGGCTAAAAATTTGCCCACCCCTGGTGCAGATAATTTCGATTCTTTGTCTACTTATGTGGTCACTTGCTGCGCTTTCTTCTCAGCATCGCATTTTTCATTTGCAAAATATCTTTCTTTGGCGGGAATTATTATGCAAGCGCTGTTATCGGCTTGCCTTAATCACCTGCCGTTAGTACGCACGCTGGCTTTTGCCTTTCGACGGAATATCGCCACTGATCAGAGCGTCACGAAAAGCTTTTGGCCATACAGCTTTTTTCAAAGCTATATTTCAATAAAAGTTTGGCAAATACTGGTCTTTTTCTCAAGAGTCAGAGTCTTCATCACAATGAAGTATTTCGGCAATTGAATTTTCAATCACTGTGAGTAACACAGTCTGCATGTTTCTAAAAAAAGCTAGATCAAACGTACTTAAAAGCTATTTGAAATCAACCCAGGCAAAACTTCACTTTTTGTATCCAGTCTCCACACTTGGTTGATCAAAACCCATTGACATCGCGCTTTTTCAAACCTTATCTTTTCACAGATATAAACTTCAGATAATGTTAAGAATAACTTTTTTCTGTCTATTGCTGTGCTTGGTTTACGTTACAAGTGAAAACTTGCTTTGTCGGGAAGCAACTAATTCTGATGCAGAAGAACACAGAGGATGGACAAAACAAGGACCCTCTGGAAAAAGGGGAGAGAGAGGGAAACAAGGGGATCGTGGTGATGCGAACGGTATCTCAATACTTTCACTTCAAAGTAATAACCTTACAAATTAAGTTGGTGTACAATGCTGCATGGACTATAACAGCTTTATACTAAATTTAATACCAATAAACAAATTCATGTACAAGAGTTGTCGGATAACTTGTCATCAGAATTATACAAAATAAGTGTCACAAAATTTGTTAAGTAAACTGCGTAATTGTTGAGTGTATTTTCCAAATAACAGCTGTTTGATAAAGTAATGGAGTAGAATACATAACTCCATTATGGTTTACAAAAGCTATCTTACTACAACATTTATGAAGTAGGTTATCAGTAATATCCTGTCAAGGATTTACAGTTTTTTCTGGAACAAGTTTGTTCATAACCGCTTGAGGTACAGCAAGCGGTTTTACTCTAACACTATTCATAAGTTGAAAAAGAAGAAAGTTTCACCCTCCTTAACCCTGTTGGAAGTAAGTGCCCTTGATGGTGAGTTAAAGTGGAAGCAAGATTAAGCTCTTCCACAGAACAGGTGAGCCAGCGAAGCAGTGAAGCTTGGATCACCAAGAGAACAAGATTGACCTTAATCGGTTAAATCTTGCTTTTTAGCAATTTATACTTTTTAAAATGCAACTTTTTTTTTAGCTTTCCTATTTAAACAGACGTGTCTCTTTTAAATTTATTTTTAAAACACAACCTCAATAGATATTAACAGGCCTCTAACAGTTATAGTGGACTTTAAAAAATGTAGAATACAAGCTGCAGAACTTATAACAAACTGTTTTGGATATTTAGGTCAACTAAATGCTACCGAATCCAAGATCACTGAACTCGAAGGTAAGCTTTTGAAATACCTTTAATTCATGAGTAAATGAGCTAGACAGAAATGTAACTTATCGATCTTTTGGCAAAGCCTTTCAGTGTTCTTAAAAGTTCTAAAAAGGCCTTTCTCCATTTCCTCAAAGCGTCTTTGCCAAGAAGAGATTCTTCAGCCTCTTCTTAGGCTGTACCCCAGGCCAACGACAACTAATTTTCATTAAACCAATGCTAACTTAAAATTAATGCGAAACGTTCTCAACAGTAGCGAGTATAAAAAGCCAATGTGCTTCGACTCCCCCTCCCCTTGAACCTTGATATCCATAAAAGACAAGGATGCTTCCACATGTTGATCTCCAAAAAATGTCATCATTTTCCAACCAAACTAAAAAGCCGGCAATAGTGCCCACTCTTATTAAATCCCACCGATTAAGAGCAGTAATACCATTTTGAAACTTTGCCTATTCGAAAAACTGTAGAATGCTTTCTCAAGAACACAACAACGTGGCTCTCATGTGGTGAAGGCACTAAGCCATTTGTTCAACTTCGTCAACTAAGAGATCTTAATCTAAGAAAAAGGGGAGGAAAGATAGGGTACAAATCTAACGGTGATTGAAGAATTACTCATTTATGATACTTTTCGGTATCTTTTCATTATCCCTCTTTACTTGTGAGTACATTCTCCTCAAAAGGAGTTTCCTAACAGCTTTGATGGACAATACGTAGCAACGTCGCGTAGCTTTTATGACACAGTTGCATTTAAGCCTGTGCGTAACTTTTCTACACTTCAAATGACTAAAATTGTTTTCAGGTTTTCTTGATGAATTTTCTCGAAGATTCTCAGCTTCGCAGTCAGGTACAAAATGAAATGTTGTGGCTTCGCGAAAGTTGTTTAGATAAAACTTTCACGTGCTTTACTGAGTAGAAATAGTGAAGCTGGTCACCGCGAATGTCAGGAGATGCGGCATTTGAACATCAACCAATCGCAGTCCGCTTTTGTTGGTTGTGAAGTTAGCTTTCTGAAATTTGTATTCATGACTGGTTCGAAATAAACTGCCGCTTTCCTCTAGCCTTGTCTAGATTAGGTTTGCGCTCTGACTCTGTGCTACCTTCTATGTCATACTTCCGTTTCAAAAAAGAAAATGGGTAAGCACAACAACATACCAGTGCCCTTGACTGATTCATAAAAAGCGTTTTCGAAACAAGCATCATTTAGCAGCCTATCTGTGTTTGTTTGCTTGTCACCACAAAATTATGCTCAATTTAAGCAATGACGCGGTAAGTATTTCCTTAAGGGTTTTTTGCGCAACACAGGTAGATTTTTGTTTGTTTTGCAATAAGGACTATATCAGGGGTTCTCAACCGGGGGAAATTCCCCACCAGAAGGGTGGATTTTTTATTTAAAATTTTGTTTAAGATGTAATATAGTTGCGTTCAGTTCTGTAAGTTTATTAATTGTTTTTGTCAAGTGACAATGCAGCGTCTACGCATTACGCTACAGCAGACATGTGCAGGCCTCGGCTCGCGAAGTATTTCATGAAAGTTCAAACAGTACTACAGTCGTTTATGTTGCATCAAAGTTAACATAAATTTTCGCGCTTTCTGTGATATAATGCAGTCAAGCTGGAAAGCGTTATTATACTTTTGCAGCAGATTAGCAGCAGCATTGTGAAATTGCTTGATAGTTAGTACTTGATGAGCGATAGAAATTGAGAATTGTTAATGCTCTTTCAGTTTTTGTTGGTTTCTTTACATTTATTTTCATTGTAAGTTGCAAATCCTTCTTATCTTATATTAAGTTTTTTGCACAAAGTTAAAAGCTATATAAACTAAATTTAGTCTCAGTTCAGAACAATTTTATGTTGGTTAAAAAACCAAAACTTCATGAATAAAGACTGATCTTTAATGAGGAATGGTTTGTGACGAGTTTTGTTGTCCAACAAAATGAAAAAGCCGTGTGCCTTATTTGTTGCTAAAGTTGTGACTGCAGTCTAGTGTAGCGTCAGCAGTAGAGTTCAAAGCACGTGGTTGGAGTTAGATTTTCCCCCGTTGGATGCTATAAGAAGTGTTTGACACGACGTGGGATAACGTCGTCGCCTTGGATGCCTTACCTCACCAATGCTACATCAGTGTCAGTTCGTTAAAACAGTATCATCGATACTATGCCGCCGTCGCTACAGCAACACCAAACTTTCCTTCGATTTATCTTTATTACAAGCATTTTTGTTTGTTTATTTGTTTCAGGGCAATCGGCATTTACATTTTCAGTAATTTTAAACAAAATTTATTTGCTAGTTACCTCAGGTGTGTCAAAAAGTAATTTCAATCATTAAAATTTTACTCAACATGAGTGTCAAAAAAAGAAGATACAATGATGCATACATCGAATATGGGTTCACATGCATCATTAATATTGGAGAAGAAAGACCTCAGTGCGTGATATGCAATAAAGTTCTGTCAAATGACTCTTTGAAACCAACGAAGTTAAAACAACATTTACGCAATGTTCACCAACAACACAAGGATAAAAGCAGAAGCTTTTTGAACGTCGAGCTGGTGTTTTAAAAAAGATAAGACTGGATTCAAATGGGAGATATCATGAAACAAACAAAAATGCAATTGAAGCTTCTTACTATGTTGCTCTGGAAATAGCGAGGCAGAAAAAACCGCATACAATCGGTGAAAATTTGATAAAACCTTGCTCTCTGAAAATAGTTGAACTTATGCTTGGAAATGAAGAGAAAAAAAAATTGCTGCTGTCACGTTATCTAATAGAACAATTCAGAGAAGAATCAAAAATATGGCTGCAGACATTAGGAATCAAGTTGTGCAAGGGATCAAGTCTGCTGCATTTGGCCTATTTTCAATTTAGCTGGACGAATCTACTGATGTAGCATCATGCTCCCAGTTAATGGTATTTGTAAAGTATGTCCATTTGAATGATTTTAAAGAGGAGCTCCTTTTTGTTCCCGCCTCGAAAAAACTACAAAAGCCATCGACATTTTCGAAAAAGTTTCTCCTTTCTTCGAATTAGAAATCTTTTGTGGGAAAATCTATGTGGGTGCTGCACAGACGGAGCCCCAGCTATGTTAGGAACCAAATCTGGATTTCAAGCTTATGCTAAACAGCAAAACCCAAACATTAAAGGCTTTCATTGCATGATTCATCGCCATGCGCTGGCCTCCAAAACGCTCCCTCCTCCATTGCGTGAAGTTCTTGATCAAACAATTCGAAAGGTAAGTTTTGTCAAAGGAGGGGCTCTTAACTCCCGATTGTTCAAGCAACTTTGCATGCAGACCATCACGTGCTTCTGTTTCATACAAATACGTGGTGGCCTTCAAGAGGAAATGTAACCAAGCGAGTGTTTGAGCTGAGAGATGAACTCAAATTATTTTTTGAGCTTGAAAAGAAAACAGAATTTACTTCATTGCTGAAGAATGATAGAAGGATAAAATACCTTGCTTGTATGGTTAATATTTTTGACCAACTGAACACACTAAACCTGAAGATGCAAGGAAAAAACAACAATGTAATACAATTTAAAGATACTTTGAAAGCTTTTATGAGTAAGCTTGATAATTGGAAAAGAAAAGTCAGAACGAACAATGTTGCAATGTTTGAAGAATTATCATTAATTCTGACGAAGAACACGTGCTTCCAGATTTGGAAAAAAAATTGATTTTGCAACATTTAGAAGCATTAGAATCAGAATTCATTAAATGTTTTTCTGACATTGATGATGATGAGCTTGATTTAATACGAAATCTGTTTATATTGTCAGTGAAAAAAGTTTCCGATAGTTTTCAGGATGAATTTTGAGAACTCAAAGCTGATTCTTGCACAAGAGATTTATTTAATGAAAAATTAATCACTGAGTTTTGTCCATTGATGTCCGACTCCTATCCTAAAGTGGCAAAGAATGCTATCCAAGGTATTCTTCCGTTTGTCTCTGCATATCTTTGCGAATCTGGGTTCTCAGCTCTCTTGCAAATGAAAACAAAACAAAGAAAGAAATTGGATGTGGAAAATGATGCGCGTTGTGCCCTTTCTAATACTTTTCCACGTATTCATGAGTTGTCAAAGAAAAAACAATCATAAGTATCCCATTGACTTTTTAATTTGCATCATGAGTACAAGAAATTTTTTTTGTGTTTTGAATTATTCTTTTCATTTAAAAATATTATTCAGAGAAGTTAATCACTAATAATTTGGTATTAATTAATATCAGAAGCTAAAGAGCTTATCAATTGCGAATAGTTTAGTGTCTTTTCTTAGTGCACCGATGTAAAAGCGTTTTTTATATAAACTAAATTTCTACGGGGGATTTTATCTGCGAATAACGGTTAAAGGGGTGCATGGGATAAAAAAGGTTGAGAACCATTGGACTATACGGAAAGTTGCTCAACTTCGCGTAAAGTTGATCAAATATTTTGCTTCGCTGCACTGATAGGAACCCAGATGCGCGAATCTGTACAAAACATTCGTATATATTAATAAAACATACGAACACTCTACACTCAACTACGTTCGTGTAAGTGCAACTTAACGTATAGCATGAATTCTGAATCATCCTGATATGTTTGCTTTAAAGCAGCCCATGCGAGCCTCTACTGTTTGCGATATAGACCAAATGTTTTTCAATTTCAATCAAGTTTTTAGATATGCTTTCTTCAAAAAAACGAATAAAAGATATTTCATTTCCTGTTAAGGTACAGGGATATTTTCATTTTTACACCAGTTCTATTGTGTGATCTCCAAAAAAAATAGTCTTTCACTCCCAACAAAGAACGTTAATCAACAATATTTTTTAATTTTCGGAAAGCCCCTTGTAAAATCCCGGTATTACAGCAACGTCATGAATTTTTGATGTGTAATGTTGAAATCTCGGAAATGTTCGGGAAAATCTGAACGTATGGCCACCCTAACCTGAACAAATCACAAGGTTATTTGCCTTAGGCTTATCTAAATCCTGCATCAAATCTTCACTCAATAACATTAACTAGGTTATTGTATTGTTTATCTCCCTCGTCAACAAAGAATTCCAGCCACGGACCTAGTTTGCTAAAAAAAACTTTGCAGGAAACAAGCCTTATGTCACATTACTGGCTGTTTCAGAATACGAATACAACTAGCCAAATAAAATGAAAAAAATGTGTGAAAGTTGTGGAGATAATATCCCCGTCTCCCCTGAAAATAAATTTTAATTCCCCTCATTCTAGCAATTTATCTTTGAACCGTAAGTTGCTATTGCAGAGGTTTATGGTTACAACTTTTATACATAGGCTCATCCATGGATTTTGCTGCTGATATTGGCTCAGCAGGCCCAATCACTATCAGTCAGCCACAGCTTACTCTCAAAAAATAAGTGTGGGAATGCACAAAGTAAAAATAAACATATTCCAGTCAGGTTACTATGAGATAGTATGGGCTCGCCGTTCCCAAGCGCTCCTACACCACTACACCACTTTAACCCTCAGCTTAACGCAAAGTCTTGATTTACGCAATCAATGTCAAAGAAAGAAATGCTTTGAACTTTCTTTGTAGTTTTGAACACTTCACTAGACAAAATATCATTATGACAGTAGCAAAGTCTATAAGACAGAGTATCGATATTCTCTTGTATCAAGTAAACAACTGAAGGCACCAAGCTGTTCCGTCAAACTAAGGCATTAAACCCAACTAAACCATTACAAAACCGGCGTTATGGTGTAGTGATTAGAGCGTCTACTTCGCTGTCGGTAAAACTGGGGTTCATTTCCAATTCGAGTCTTATCAAAAGACTAAAAAAATGGTATGCCCAGCTTACTTGCTTGGCACTCAGCACAAAAGGGGTAGTGTGAAGAACAAACCCACAAACTTGCTTGCTCTGTGCTTGGGCAAGGCACTTAACGGTATGCCTACACTTTTATTTGGGAAACAGGTGGCTGGGCCAAGCAGTCTAACTGAAGACTGTTAAACAAAAAGGGCTAACGAGAAACTCATAATGTGAGATGATTTTCCAAAACTGAAAAATCTTCCCCATACGAAGAAGGAGAACCACTTTCAACAAATTTTCGAACAGTTGTTTGTTGTCTTTGGCTAAAAGTGACTGGGACTAGAGGAGAATCATTGTAACGTGCCCTACTATTTTTGAGGTGTTTGATCTGTTTTAAAAATTATGTTTAGCGCTGATTTACTAACCTTGTATACGTGAGCACTATTCCCTTGTGTAGTGTGCTTGGAATTTAACAAAAGGGATGATAGCTAATTATGAAAAATAAAATGCAAACTAATTCAAAGTTAAGCAATGCGATATATATGCATGATAAGACTGTGTCATATGTTATCCATCGCGCAGTCAGCATGTTGTTGCAGTTGGTCCAAGCCTTTGTTTGATGCGAAAGGGTTATCTAACGTCCTTTCGACTCTCATTTTTTCTCTCAGTCAACTCTTATAGTATCGTTTGTGGCTTAGAATACTGAGATGTAAACGTAAACAAAATCGTACCTGGGGGAGGGGAGGGGAGGGAGTAACAACATTACGTAAGTTATGTGTTTAATCCTCCTCACAAAAAAATGCCAGAGTTCAACAAAGTTTAAATAGCTTTAGTGAGAGACAAAAATGTGCTATTTTTATTAAACTAATTTCTGAACGGGACCATTTCCTTCCTTGGTGCTGGAAAAAAATCTTCGTTTCGGAGTACACAACTGAAATCAGATGAAAACTTTGCCTATGGATAGAGTTAACTTTTATTTTTGGAGGATATTCAGTTGTGAAGGCACATAAGAAAAGCACCGAACGACATTTTTGTTTGCTTAGTTTTAACGCTTGTGTTAGATGTGCACTGTATCCGAAATACTGGCAGTGCTAAATCTAATCTAAACACGAGTAGAAACTTGTCCGCGGTCGGATGGCAAAGGTGCAAACTAAACAATAAATGTGTTTAGCAAACTTTTGCGGGAAAAACAGCCAAATTGTTGAAACTCAATGCATTTACTTGTATTTCCGACAACATCCGCCGGACCCTGCTGCGTTTTGCGAGTCGCTGGGATATAGTTTGCCACTTTTTACCAGCAAGAAATTTGCCGACACAATTGTCCAAAATATTTCACAATTCTTTTTTGAAAACAACCAGAATGGAAATGCATCGCTTCAAGTGCTTGTTAAAAGTAGAACTTTATACAATGTAAGTACATTATTTACAAGCACTTTTGAAAATAGGCAACAATGAAAGTCGTTTAGGTAGTTAGGAGCAGGGGAATCAAAGTTAGACATTTAAACACGTTACTGAACTCATGTTCTATCCATTTGCAAAGCAAGCTTTGTTTCGGTTTTAGCTGTCCAAAAAAATGAGGGATTCGACAATGGTTTTGGTTTATTCGTGGGGTCCTCTATTTCACTACGGTAGCTCCTAGTTGCTTTTTTAAAAGCCTTTTACATGAACTATTGACTGCAAATGCATCTTAGACTTTTTTGATCTGACTTATATTTTATCAAAATCTCTAAATTGGAAATGCCATTGGCTTCACATGATGTAAATTTTGCTGTGATAAGAAATTTCTTCAGAAAGTAAACTAATTAGGTTACAAGTATCCCAAAATGTCTAAAGAGCATTTCTTTCAAAAGCAGTGTAACTTAGAAAGGAAGAAATGAAAAGCCCTTTAGCCTTATTTTCTCTAAATTTCCGTGTAAAAAATTATTCAATACTTTTCAGGCGAACCTTTATCCTTCTAAGAGTGTCTTCCAGCCTGATGGAACGAATGTGACTTTAACGGGATGGCTTCCAAACTATCCAGTCGAAAACGGAACAGAAGTTGGATTTCTGATGGATTTGCAGCCAGATCAACGAGAATTCATAAAAGCTGGATTCATAAACGGGCCACTTCAAGGAGATAACATAACAGAAGATGCCGTTGTGTGTACAAAAAATATCCCCGGCCTGTCCGACAACTGATACAAAAAAACGCTTTTGTTTTTGTACTTAATCTTTCCGTCACAAAAAAGCTGCTGAAGCATCACTAATGAGTAAGGAGTCTGGCAGTCAGCCTTGGATTTTAGAGGCTGACGCTATTGCCAAAGGATCTTTTTTGTTGGAAAGCACCTTATTATATGCTGCGTCTTGTACGCCGTTACGTGTTTGAGTAACTGTTGGGGTTTAAAGTTATAGTCATTGTAAATAGGTGTTATTCTTAACGATGTGAAGCCCAAGGAAACAGTTTTTTTACATTTTTTTTTCGCTGTGGTCTTCTCGCGTTACTAGTGTTTAGCATTCAAGCTTGCGTAGTGCTTACGTAGTGCTTGCGTAGTGCTTACGTATGCTGGCGTGATGTCGCGCAATAGAATTTTAGATCTATCTCAACAATGGTATTCTATTATTGAAGCGATGTAGTGTTCCTCTCAATAATCTGTCTGACCGCAAACTTTACTGTGGTCTTGCTATTTTAGTAGCAAACAGCTTATCTGATCTACCAGCTATAGATCAACACCACTTCTGTTACCAAGCAAGAAACATATTTGCTACAAATTTATCCTCAACTCCAAATTCAACCAGCAACTGCACTGGGTTTTACGGCTTCCAATAACTACTAATTATTCGCCAAAGAAACTAACGCTGATACCAATCGCCACAGACTATCTATTTCTTTCTCTAAGCAGTTTCGGTCATAAGTTGCACAAAGCGAAGAATAATGATTTTGAATATCTTACAAAATTTCCGTAAAAAATAACAGCAGATAATACCATGATCTCACAAGTACAAATACTGGGAGTTTCACCACTCCAATTCTACGTCACAATCGCAACTCTACAATCGAAATGTTAAGAATAAGTTTGGCAGCAAAATTTATGAAAAAACAAGCCACATCGTACACTATAAAATATACAATAAAATCTGCGACCAGCTACTTTCGCCGTAAAAGGCTCATTACACAAATGAATTTGAAAATCAAGGCATGCAGATTAATGCAATGTCAAAAGCAAAATGGATTAAAATACCAACACTGAGGGTTTTAATGCAGGGGTTCTTAACCGGGGGTACCTGTACCCTTTGAGGGTACGAGATGAGGCGTCAGAATAGTGGTTATTTTAACTATTTGCTAAAAATTTATTTTTAATGTTATTTGAAATAAAACGTTTTCCCAAGTCTCTTTTAACATCAGCATTTCTGAATGATTTTTTTTGTCATAAGAAAGAGTTACTGTGACGTAATAAATAGCTTCTTGTTTGTTCCGACAGAACTGGTTTTGTTGTGAACAATATTATGGTTAATACATTTTTATTTAGCTCTTCTGGTAATGATTACGTTTATTAAAGTTGATACAAGTTCTTACCGAGCATGCAAAAAACTTCAGTATTCGTCAAACGTTTCGAACAGCTGTACAGCTGTTTTTCATCTGGACTAATAAATAAACGAAAGCACGAGTGAGGCAATATAAATAGTGTGCTACACAATCGAAAGAAAAAGGCAAAACAAAAGTTTAAAAGCGAACAATAAACAACTGTAGATTACGTCAAATTATCATAAATTTCAGAATAAAAACAATTTTCTTTATCATTGATTGCATTTTCAGAATTATGAATAAAAAAAAAAAAACGCCGATTTCTTGAATCTTTTTTTATTCATAATTCTGAAAATGCAATCAATGATAAAGAAAATTGTTTTTATTCTGAAATTTATGATAATTTGACGTAATCTACAGTTGTTTATTGAACGCTTTTAAACGTTTTGATACGCTTTCCCAATAACTTTGGGCCATGAAATCCAATTTCCGGCCTCCATTTTGTACTAAAGTTAGTGGTTTTTGAAATATTTCCAATATTACGTTGTTTGAGGTCCATATTATCACAGAGCTATAAGCATAAAATTCAGCGAGCTTGCAACCACAATAACTTTGTTTCAGCACTGAGCATAAGATTCAGCATTAATTTGTTATATCACGATCAAATGCTAAGCCTTTTTGTTGAACTACAGTTTGCAAAGCAACAGAAGTAAACGTCTTCAACTTCTGTGTAAGTATACTTAGAGCGATGCCTGGAAAAAAGATTGTTTAGCAACCTTAGCAACTTCAACTACAAATCACTTGCAGAAAGTCACCAAAAACACCTTGGGTTTATATTTGGAACAATATCTACGTTCAGTAGCTATCATGATAGAAGTGGCAAGTCACCATACGGAGTGCACTCTATTGACATTGGACTACAGCCAGATGCCTGCCGTTGCGTTACAGCTTCATGCAAACATTTAGGCCTACATCTAATACATAAAGCGCAATTCTGTCTGTGTGTCTGTATGTCTGTCTGTTTCTACTCCTCTGAAACTGCTAGAGGTACAAGCATCAGACTTGGCACGATTGATTACCACCCAGTGGTAAATGTCATGAGGGGGTTTATGACGTCATCATGACGTCGCAACCAAAAATTTTTTTTTTTAATTTGCATTACTTGTCAGAGGACAACTGCTTTGTGCTCAAACGAAAACCAGCTTCCGATTTACCACATTACAAAGACTTTCGTCTGTATGGGATCTAAAATGACGTCCCAATCAACGATTTATTGCACAATCTGTTTTTGTTTTTTCTCAAAAAGTACTAATCGCACAAACGCGATTAAACGTTTTTTCAGAAGATATTAATAAGGTGCTTTTGATAAAAACAACTTTACACCAATTAAAGCATATTTGACAATGCTAAGAGCAATTCTTTATTGAAGCACTTTAAGCCATATAAGCATTTTTTTTCTCCATTTCGCTTGCACACATAAAACTGGCTCTATGATGTCATAATGTCTCGTACGATTAACACAAATCTTCGCTACCGCAGACGATTATATCAAGATGTTTTCAAAAATTGCAATCTTTTTGCAAAATCAGTTTATTGAAAACTGATTTGCGATTTTTTTTCTCAACTGATTTTCAAACTTTTTTCAACAAATTAACGGTTATTTCAATGCGATTCCGATAGTGTATGATATGTACAATTAATATCAGTTTTTATACTAAAAAAACTGAACTTTTAGACCTGTAGTGTGACTTTCTACCCTCCCAAAAAGTGATAAACTCAGTAAAAACCAGGGCTGCAAACACGGTCGATTTTTGTATCCAGTTCAAGTTCGAGTTCGAGTTCAGCATGTTTTGCGAGTTGAGTTCAAGTTCGAGTTCGACATTTTCATTTTTGCGAGTTCAAGTTCGAGTTCGAGTTCTGTCAAAATTTATCAAGTTCTTTTCGAGTTCAGAAAATAATGTGATTGACTTATTCTAAGCATGTTTGCAGTAAAATTGCACGTTCAAACTAATGTTCAAACATCTGTGATAATAAGCAAATGTGGTTGCTGTAAGCCAGGCAATATGTGTATTGTGAATTTGTATTGAAAGCGAAAATTGAAAAACAACTTACAATTGAATCATTGTAGGTTTTTGTGTCAAACTACCGAAAAATAAACGAAAAGCAGAAAGAAAAATTAAAAAGAAATTCACAAAACACTGAAAAGTATGGCGAGTCTTATGTCTACTTCACCATTTATCTACAAAAAGTAGCAGTAAAATTTCATACAGTAGCTGTATGAACATTTAAAGTTTGTTTTATCGTTCAGCATTCGCACGCAAATATAATATGGACTCCAGTAACTCTTGGGTCATCGACAATCTTTGGTCACTTAAAATGAATTTCATAGAAAAAAACAATCGCTCCACGGATACTTGGGTAACCGGCATGGCACTAAGAATTTTTGCCGTAGTAAGAAGCGGTTCTTCCAATTGTTTAATAACATCCCAAACACTTTCTCCTTTAAGTCGACCAATTTCAATCATTTTCTCGATATTTTTTAATTCTTGAGTCGTTTTATTTAATACGTCGTTGGCATTACTGCGCATGCTGGATGATCTTCGTTGTTCAATCAAATCAAGCTCTCTCTCAAATTCATCCTCTTCCGATGTTGACGATTGGTTGTGGCTTGCCACACAGTCTGGCGCTTTCTCAGACTCAGAGCTTAAGCCTAAGCCGAGCTTGCGCAAGTCGGGCTTACAAAGGGAGGCTTGGCGGTATGCAAAAACTAAATTTCAACGAGACTTTTGAGAGCCCGTTTACCGTTTTTTCAAACCCAGTTTATGAAGGGGTTGTGACGTTACTGCTGCGCAGGTGACACGCTGTACGTTATTATGGTGCGATACAGATGGAAGTTGTTGTTTGCAAAAAGATTTGGTTGAAGCGGTTACAGTAAGTGATATGGCATGCTGCATAACCGTGTTACTGATTTAAGCTACCTGGGGCCCATTGCCCAAATTTAGCAACAGCAATACAATAACTAGGGTTTTGCCTCATTGCTTACATAAGTCGCGATTTAAGCCATCTACAATGGTGACTTATAAAAGGCCGGCTTAAACAAGTTGTTAAACCATGCTTAAAGCAATAACTTTTTTCTGCATACGAAATCGATGACTTCTGTTGGGCTTAGACAATTTTAAAAAAGCTTGACTTAAAAAATTTTAAAAAAGCCTACTTTCTGCATAAGGTCCTTAATTTCCAATGAAAAGATTTCACTTTTTCAAATTCAGTTGTAATGATATTGTACCAATAAAAATGAACTCGAACTCGCTTTAAATATTTTCGAGTTCGAGTCCCACAAAATTTTGAGTTTCGAGTTCGAGGTCGAGTTCGGCAAAAAGACCGAGTTCTTTCGAGTTCGAGTTCGCAGCCCTGGTAAAAACAGGTAACTTTAATACAAAAACGTTATTGTGAGGTACTAACAATTACTATCCTTTGAAAACATAGGAGATTTACTTTCCAGCAATATGTGGCTCCAATTACGTAAGACTAAAGATTAGTTTATAATGTGTGATTAAAAATTGGTTGCCATACATCATGTTTCATTTTTAGTTGAACAATTATTCTATGTGACCAAACACGCTTGCAATTGTTGGACAAAGTGTGTTCTTTGGTACATTTTGACTACTTTTCCTCACAAGCATGGTTCTTTTGCATTATTAGTCGACGTTTTCAAAAAGATTCATCAAAAACTAAAGTCTCCAATCGTTTATGAAATTTAGTCTATCGGTTAAAAACACTTAAATTTTGGTGCCTGCATTTCATAAAACTGCAGCTTCTAGAAAAACTAAGTCCTTTGGTACATTTTGGCTATTCTTTCTCGATAGCATGGATCTTTGGCTTTATTAATCAAATTATTCAAAAAGACTCATTGAAAAATGAAGTCTACAAATTTTAATATGTGGCGTACTCCAAGCAAAACATTTGGTGATCACACAAAAAAAAGACGATGGGGTAAAGATGGTTCTTTCTTATCGTTTGCAACAAAATGTAAGTGTCGAGCTATATATGATGTAAATATTGAAGCAACTTCCTTTGCAATTGGGCGAGGTTGGCGCAGCCAGCTAATTTGATCATCTCCATTTTGACATTATTATTGGGGGCCCCGCTATTGCTATAACTAAACTGTGAGTGCTTTATTTCGGGATAATTTGCTCTTTGCATGGCGGGGTTTATACCAGGGCCAATCAACATGCACACAGTCAGAGACGTTAGTCCATGTCAATTCGCCTGCATAACGCAAAAGTGGTTAGTAGCGATCCTAATAATAATGGCTTAAAACGTATTGTGTGGTCATAATTTTAGATGACATCTCAATGATTGCCACTATTAAGTGGAAACAGTAACAGGCAGCAAAATTATCCACTATTATTTTGATGGCGACCATAAATGGTAAAGCCAATTACTGATATTTGTAATTGAGACGATATTGGTGCAACACACTAATCTTCTTTCGGCAAAAGGGAGGTCTGGATTAGGGACAAAGTTAAATGTAAAAAAAACGAAATTTAGGAAAAAATCAAAATTAAACAATAATAGCATCAATTTATAACACTGGATTAAGAGGGAATGATTTTAAAAAGGGTATACAGAAAAATTGTATGAAAAGGATGAAACAATTACAGAGTTATTTACAGCGACGACGTTTGTTCAAGAACCCACAATAACGGAAGCAGAAGTAGCAAATGCCATAAAAGAGATTTCAAGTGGGAAATCCCCTGAATGAGATGAAATACCGGCTGAACTTATCAAGGTAACAGGAGAAGAAGGAACAAAAATCCTTGCAATCCTTTGTAAAAAGATGTGGAAAGCGCGCGAATGGTCTATTGACTGGAAGAGATCTATATACTTTCCATTACATAAGAAAGGAGAGTAAGGGAATGCTTCAACCACCAAACCATAGCTCTAATACCCCACGCAAGTAAAGTTTTACTAAAAATCACACAGAAACGGATTCAACCCTACTTAGAATTTAAATTGCCACAAGAGCAGGCTGGATTTCGTAAAGATAGAGGGACTAGAGACCATATTGCAAATTTGCGTTGGATAATGGAAAAAGCGAGAGAAATGCAAAAATTATATACAACACCGCGTTGATCAAATTTGATGATTTTATCTTTTAAACATGGCAGCATGTTTCCCACTGTGCGTAATGATTTTGTTGCCACTTTGATTTGATGGTTTTTCAAAAAACGTTTCCATCTTTCAGTTATTCCAGGTATAAATGGCAAAATAACCAGTCCAATATGTCTTTCTTCTTCTTGTCTCACCGTAAAACATGCTACAATTCAGAAATAACGCGTTATTTCCACAAAAAACAAATGTTTGCAAATTACATAAAATGACTGACTTTACAAAAAACTTAAGTAGTTTTCAGTGTCAGCGCACCGGAAAACATAAAGCAGCACCAAAAAATTAAGATAAAAAGCAAACCACAAATTTGATGCCCAATGTTACTGTTGGTGACTACCAACTACATTTGTGAAGTATTATGATGTTTCTTGTTGATCTAGAACTCCAAAAAATTATTTTAGGCGTTACATTGGTGTATTGCTTTAGGGCTTAGGCTATGCCCCTACGTGCCGTTCCAGAATTTGCAAGGCCGAAGTTTTCAAATACGTATATTGTAACGGGTTCGTGAAGCAGAGACCCTTGGGGTAGTCTCCGAACCCGAGACAGATTGCCGTGAAGCTGTGCTGGTACGTAGATGAAACGCGCCTTTCTTTCCTCACGCTGATATTGTATTGTCTGCTTTTCTTGAACAAAATTTTATTATTCACACAGTACTGAAATTGATACAAAAAACAGATGGGGTGGCGTTGTTTAGCGACGTTGGCGTTGTTTAGCGTTGTCTAGCGTTTTCAAACTAGTTTTTGACCCCAAGCACCTTCTTCCTTAACACAGCTTCCACACAATCACGATCGACAAAAAAGGACAACTTATACAACTTTCTTCAACGATGTTATCTACAAGCTTCTCCTTTGCGATCATTTTCCGACTCAAAAGCACAGGCTTACAAACTAGGTTTCCGATCCGTCCTGTTGCGCGTCTACTTTGAGAATAATGAATCAAATAAAGTGCGAAAAGAAGGCAATTACTACTGGGTCGCTTGAGGGTCAACCTTGCCAAATCTATCAACTAATCAATAACAAACGATACTTGGAATAAAACACACATAACGACACAACGCGGGTTCGAATCGCAGGTTGCCTACGCAAAAACTAGATTTAAAGCATTACATGTTGCCAGATATTGTAACAATATTTACACTCCCCCCAAATATACGACTAAAGGAAGATATTTCCCACAAAATATTGTACAACAGTGATAATACATAAGGCTTTAAATTAGTAACAACGTTGAAACAAATGCGACAAACACATATAAACGTATTTACACTATATAGATATTTTACAAACATAACATAGCAATGATACTTTCAAACGGTTGATATCCAAGATGGGATATCATTTTTACTTGTGGCTGGGACAACAACACACATTTTCGAAACGGGACGTTTCACTTCACTACCGTGCATTTTTACAATTGCCGAGCGCACAAAACCTTTGGGATCCGGAAACGTTTTCAAAATACGCCCCAAAGGCCATTTACTTCTTGGCGTATTTTTATCGACAAGAATCACAATGTCGTTCACCATCACATTACGTTTTGTTTTATACCATTTTTGGCGATACTTTATGGTAGGTAAATACTCTTGGGCCCACCGTCTCCAAAAAATGTTGGCAAAATGCTGGGCATGGCGCCACTTACGGGCAATTAAAGAATCGCTACTCGTAGTATCAGTGGGAGGCATACCCGACGCCGGACAGAGCTGTAGCACATCGTTAGGTGTAAGAGGTCTCTTAATTTCTTCTATGAAGGAAACTGGAGTTAATGGTCTGGAGTTGAGTATACCTTCTACCTCAACAAACAAAGTGGTTAGACCTTCTTCAGTGAAAGTGGTTTGTGAAGTAATTGATGTTAATATCTTACGCACTGACCTGATCAGTCTTTCCCATGACCCGCCAAAATGGCTTGCCAACGGGGTGTTAAAGTGCCAATCTGCTTCTTTCTGCACCAAAAACTTACTAATCTGCCTCTGATTCCATTTCCTAATTGACTCCTTTAGAATCTTCTCTGCTCCAACGAAGTTAGTTCCATTGTCAGAGTATATATGTCCAACGTTTCCTCTTCTGGCAACGAATCTTCGGAGCGCGGAAATAAACGAATCGGTTGACAGAGTATGCAGAACCTCAAGATGTGCAGCTCGCACTGTCATACATGTGAAAATACAGCCGTATCGCTTGACTAGGCTTCTTCCTTGTTTCACTGAGAACACTCCAAAACAATCTACTCCGGTATGAAAGAAAGGTGCGTGATTCATATCTAAGCGACATTCAGGCAGATCTGCCATTAACTGAGTCGAGACTTGAGCGTTTTGGCGTTGACAAGTTGTACATTCCTTGAGCACATTTCGAATGACGTAACCTCCCCTTTCAATCCAAAATCGTTGACTCAGTGTAGAGGAAGTATGATTGAATCCAGAGTGCCCGGCCAAAAGATGATAAAATCTAATCACCAGTTTTGTTAAATGAGAATTCGAGGGCAGAATTATCGGGTGTCGGGCGTCTGCGCTGATCGAAGCCTTTCCCAGCCTTCCTCCTACTCGCACGACATTGTGAGAGATAAACGGATTTAATTTTCTAATGGACCGTGAGCACACTTTGGAACTTAAACGGTTGCCATTTTTCAGGGCCAAAATTAAATTTGAAAGATAACGGCGTTGTTCATATATAGCTACCTTTAATTCTGCTGATTTTAATTCCTCCACAGTAATATGGGACGTAGTACTCTTAACCAAGTCTTTACCATGCAATCCTGCTCGCTTTCTTTTCAAAAACTCGAACAGTCGTAAGTACCAAGCCACCGATTTCTTCAATTTATGGAGAGATGAGAAGTGCTCGATAAGACGGTCTGTAGGCGTTTCCATCGCAGGCTGAACGACCAAATTGCTAACAATCCGCATCCCTTTCTCGAACAGAGGAAATTCTTCAGGAAGTTGTTCCAAACTTTCCAATTGCTCTGGCCACTCATCTTCAGCTTGTTGTAGAAACTCTGGTCCCGACAACCACATGGAAGACTCAACGAACGCTTGTGCCTGTTTGCATCTTGTCGCCTCGTCTGCGGGGTTCAACTTCGACGGGACATACCTCCAACTCCGTATGTCGCTGTTCCTTTCAATCTCTGCTAATCTGTTGGCAACGAAGACAGGAAATCTTTTACTGCTGTTATAGATACTAAGCAGCACTGAGGTTGAATCCGACCAAAAATAAGTTTTTGGTATAACCAACGGCAATTCCCTTTTTAACATTTGATCAAGACGCAGAGAGACAATAGCCGCCAGCAGCTCTAATCGAGGTATTGTAGTCATGGGAGTAGGTGCGAGATGCGACTTCCCCATCAGGAACGAACAATGCACCTTGCCACTGTTATCGGCAATGCGGAGATAGGACACGGCACCATAAGCTTCTCCAGAAGCGTCAGAAAAATGGTGCAATTCATAGTTCAACTCTCCGCTCATATCAGAAGGCTTAAGGCAGCGTGGTATTTTCAACTCCTCCAAATAATACAGCGCTGAAATCCAAGCTCTCCATCGTTCCTCTTTCTTCTCAGACAAAACGGCATCCCAATCATCACCGTTCATTTCTCGCAGTAGCAACTTTATTTCTACTAGCACTGGAGCAACAAATCCTAGTGGATCAAACAAGGAATGACTAGCTGACAAAATTCCTCGTCTCGTACAAGGCTTTCTTGGCATATCAACTTTAATTGTAAACTCATCCTCTACTATGTCCCAATGCACACCTAGCACTCGCTGACTTGTTGTGCGTTCCAGCGATAATTCCTTGTATTTATCGCAACGATTCTCCTCGGGCACCTTAAGAAGAGCTCTTTCACTATTAGAAAGCCATTTTCTAAGTCTAAAACCATAGCTGGACAAGACATTTCGCAGCTCGTTGGCCAAATCTGCAGCTTCTTCGGTGGTATCTACTGACATAAGACAATCGTCAACATAGAACGCTCTTTGAATAGCTTCAATTGTTTGAGATGAACAATTCTCAGCGGACAAAGCTGCAGTCTGTTTTAGACAAAAAGAAGCGCAACTAGGGGATGATGTTGCTCCGAACAAATGGACTGTCATCCTATAAACCTCTGGTCTTTTGTCAACGTCTCCATCTGGCCACCATAAGAATTGCAGCGCACTTCGATCTTCTGGGTTGACCTTGACTTGATGAAACATTGCTTCTATGTCCGCAACGAGAGCAATAGGATTGACTCGAAAACGTGTCAATACCCCTGACAGACGTGAGAGGAGATCAGGTCCCTGTAGAAGCTTGTCATTTAGAGACACCCCCATAAATCTTGCAGCACAATCAAAAACAACTCTTATCTTGTCTGGCTTCCTTGGATTCATAACTGGGTGATGGGGAAGGAACCAAGTGCAAGCATTTCGTTTGCCGTCATCTCTGACCTTTTCGGCGAATCCTTTCTCGATATAGTCTTGCATGACGCCCGCATATTTTTTGTGTAACGATTCGTCCTTCGAAAACCTACGTTTCAATGACTCCAACCTTTTTTCAGCCATTGCTCTGTTATCGGGAAGGAAGACATTCTTGTGTCTCCAAAGCAAGGGTAGCTGAAAGTGACCACTGACAATTTTGATCGAATCCTTCATTATTTTAAGTGCCAGGCGATCTTCTCGAGAATTATCATGGTCCAGACCACAACCGACTTCGTATTCGTGTGGAGGTAAGCTTGGGTCTACCTTTGCATTTTCTGGAAGAGTGACATGCATGCAAGTGTCCGTAGCACTGTCGTTCCCCACTTCAGCGCAACACTGACAGCGAAGAGCTGGGCCAAACAGCACCCATCCAAGAGAAGTTCTGATAGCATCAGGGGTTCCTTCCGGTCCAAATCTGCTCTCCAATGCCCGAAATACCACAGATGCGTCCACTCCAATTAAAATACCGATGGTCTTGTCAGAAAGCTCTTTAAATGAAATGTCCTTCAAGTGCTCTAAATTATTCAACTCTCTACTAACTGGAACTTGAGCTGCCTCTAAAGGAATGGTGTCTACAACTAGAACCTCTCTAAGGCTCACACTACAGTTTTCATCAACACCGCTCACTAATAGCGTTATAGCCTCGGTATCTATGGAGGTAGGCTGAACTCCTGATGATAGCGTGCTTATAGAGATGGTCTGATGTAATCCATTAGCGTTCAACTCATCAGCAATTCGTCGTGTACAGAATGTTCGTTGTGATCCACTATCCAGCAGAGCATAAGTCAACAGCTCTTTCCCATTGTGACATATCTTCACCGGAAGAGTCATGAAAAAATTACCACTAGAATCTCCGTTTGAATAGATATTCTTCGTAGCGGCGCAAAGTACCTTTTCGCTATCGGCCACACTTGATGCGTTATCTTTATGAAGCAGAGTATGATGCCGGTCATTAGTGCATCCCTCTACGTTGCACCTTTGTTTAGATTTACAGTCTCGGCTTGTATGTCCAGCATCTAAGCATTGAAAGCAACGACCTTGCTTCATTAGAAAGGCAATACGCTTGTACCTTCGCAATTTTTTAAAACGTGAACAGACGGATAGTTCATGCTTTCCGTCACAAAAGGGGCAAGTCAGACTTCCAATCTTGGGAGTAAAGTCAGAAATAGCTGTAGTGTTTAGTACGGTTGCTCCTCTCTGCCCTACATGAAGACTCTGTTTTAGGTTTCCATACACTACCTGTCCATACAATGAGTTTGCTTCTGCTGCCTCGTCTTGGACAAATCTCACTAACTCTTCAAACCTCGCTTGTCTTCCTGTAGTCTTGAACTCCTGATACGACCACTTGGCCCAGTCCTTTTGCGTTTGTTCAGGAAGTTTTTCGATAATTCGTCGGATAGTTCCTAAAGAGTTTAAGGTTGCAAAGTCTTGTACGTCCCGCAACATAGCTACGCATTTGTCCATGAGCACTGACAAAGTCTTTAGTCCCTTTGGGTCCTTCGTTTTCAGCCTTGGAGCCGCCAGAAGTTTCTGCTCACAATGGTGAGCGACAATGTGCGGTTGGCCATAGTCGTTATATAGACTGTCCATGGCTAGTCCATATCCAGATTCGGCATCGCGAGCCAAGTGTTCCAAGTTCTGTCTAATTCTCGGAGAACAGTGTTGTAAAAGGTAGACTAATTTTGCGGAATTTGAAGACATTTTCGTAGCAATGTGTGCTTCGAAACTACGTATAAAGGGCCAGTAGGTTAGCGGATCTCCGTCGAAATTTGGAATTACCGGTCTAGGAGGTGGATAGTCCTGAGAGGTAAGGATTGGAATCGACGCGGACTGTCCAGCAGGAGCATGCCAGTGAGTTACCGGAAGGGGGACATTCCTTCTGTCTTCCTCATACTCCGGTTCCGCAATTTTTCTAGATCGCCTAGAGTTATTTATAGGTTGTTCATATTGACTAATCATGCCATCAAATTTTTTTACGTTGGCATAGCTCTTTGATGTAGCTAGATAATTTGTCATCGTCATGGTTTTTTTATCTTCCGCAGAATAATTCTCGTTCCTAGCTACAGCCTTTTCAACGTTCTGTTCTGCCTCTTTTTCCGCATTTCTTAAAGTTTCGCAAATCGGTACTGATGAAGACGCAATAGGTCGTCTTAATGGCATTGGCCTGTCGCCTCTTTCGGATAGAACTTCATCCCACGCCTTAACCTCAAACTTGGCCAATTCTACGTCCAACGCCCTTTGTTGTTCATTGGCTTTTCTTTCGGCCTCTTGCTTAGCTCGTTCGGCCTCTTGCTTAGCTCCTTGTATAACTCGTTCGGCCTCTTGCTCTATGCGCGACCTTTCCTTTTCCTTTTCTTTGGCAAACAAAGCCAACTTTAACTTCACAAGGCTTTCCTTACGCTTAAAGCTAGAGAGTGAAGATCGCGAGCTACGTCCTGAACATCTCGAATCGCCATCTAAAGAGGATCTGTTCGACTCGGGTGCTAAAAGAGGACACAAAGATTTTGTGCCAATGGGTGGCGAGTCTACACTTTCGTACCAACTTTTAACCCTGGCATCAAATTCTAATTTAGCTTGTTCAACGCTAATCCTTTTAGTTTGTGTGCCGGGCAACAGGTCTTCCTCCGATAAGAAAATACATTCAGCCATTAAAGAATCGTAATCGAGGTTAATACTAGAGATTAGGGTTTTCAAAACCTTTTTGTTCTCAGGGTTAAGCATCAGACCGTCAGATATTAAATATTTGTTTTCTAAGTCTTTTAATGTTGCACTTAAGTCACGACTGTGGTGATCCATGATCGACAAACACTTGTAAAATAATTCTACAACACTAAATTTGCGAACAAAAAACGATCCTGTTATAGCCCAAAAATAGACGTTTGAAAGAGTTCACACAATAACAAAAGTACAGTACCTTAATTTTTCTGCGATTATTGTCCAATTTCTAATTCGTTGAATCAGATAAACGATGCCCACGCTGCTGCAGAATAACTTCTTCACACGGAATTTCCCAAGCAGAATTCGAAGCACCGGAGATCAATTCAAGTTGAGCAGCAAGGGTACGAGTTCGGATATCCAACGGACCAACGGGATGAAACGGAGAAACAATTTTCTTTCTTCACTGGAACGAATTGAACGATACAAATCGACCAAATAGTTTTGGAATTCCAACGGATCAATTAGTGAAGCAACCACTAGTTTGAAACTTTGTAACGGGTTCGTGAAGCAGAGACCCTTGGGGTAGTCTCCGAACCCGAGACAGATTGCCGTGAAGCTGTGCTGGTACGTAGATGAAACGCGCCTTTCTTTCCTCACGCTGATATTGTATTGTCTGCTTTTCTTGAACAAAATTTTATTATTCACACAGTACTGAAATTGATACAAAAAACAGATGGGGTGGCGTTGTTTAGCGACGTTGGCGTTGTTTAGCGTTGTCTAGCGTTTTCAAACTAGTTTTTGACCCCAAGCACCTTCTTCCTTAACACAGCTTCCACACAATCACGATCGACAAAAAAGGACAACTTATACAACTTTCTTCAACGATGTTATCTACAAGCTTCTCCTTTGCGATCATTTTCCGACTCAAAAGCACAGGCTTACAAACTAGGTTTCCGATCCGTCCTGTTGCGCGTCTACTTTGAGAATAATGAATCAAATAAAGTGCGAAAAGAAGGCAATTACTACTGGGTCGCTTGAGGGTCAACCTTGCCAAATCTATCAACTAATCAATAACAAACGATACTTGGAATAAAACACACATAACGACACAACGCGGGTTCGAATCGCAGGTTGCCTACGCAAAAACTAGATTTAAAGCATTACATGTTGCCAGATATTGTAACAATATTTACATATATATTTCCTTAAAGGAAATTTTAGCAATGGCTATGAAATGCTATTTGTAGATCAACCCTATTACTGAAATGGTATTTTAAGTCCAACTTTAAAAAGTTTCTTATTAGCAAATATAATGGCTAAAAATTTTAAACAAGATTTAAAACAGATTAACACTAAACAGAAGTGGAATATTTTCAGCTTTCCTTCTTTTCCATACCCATTTTTACCTAAACAGCTATAGGCAGTGGCATTACGTAAGCTATGTTTTTTAAATCAGAACAACTGGACTTTAAATTTTCACAAGGATTTCATGACATTACTAGACTGGTAGGCGCTACGCAAAACTGATTACTACACGGCACTCTGCTAACTGGTCACAGCAAATATTGGCCTAGTTCTTCTTCTACTTCTTCATTGATTGGGACTTGCCTAAAATTACTCTTTGTATTTTGGGAAATTAAAGGTAAAAATTTACTTAGGAGAGCGTTCTGGCGCTCTTATGAATTTCACGAACTTTAGCTTTGCTCATCACTGTAGTATTACCTATAGATTATGTAGCCTAATACAGCTTTATAACAGTCGATGTATATGCTTTACTATTTTATATGAAAACTAAAGAGTATCGTTTATAGTTGCGTAGCCTTCGACACTTAGGCTTGGTCTAAGTCTAAGTACACTGTAGTAGCCTATTTACGACCCCAGCTATGCTAGCTCCAAATCTAATAAACTAGATTCTGACAAAATAAAGTCATATTTGAATAAGTCTCAGCGTCACACCGATTTCCAATAGACAAGCTCACAGACGTAGCAAATCTGAAACAGTTGTGAAAACATTAAATACTCTTGACGATTCTCAGTAAAAAAACCAGAGCCAGTATACTGCTGTACATATTTTAATTAGGACGTTTCGCTAAACACTGCTAGCATTGTCAACCAAAGTTGCACTATTTTGGTTGACAATGCTAGCAGTGTTTAGCGAAACGTCCTAATTAAAATATGTACAGCAGTATACTGGCTCTGGTTTTTTTACTGAGAATCGTCAAGAGATCCCAATCGTTTGCTCCTAAATTAAATACTCTGTTATTAAATTTTGATTGCTTTCATTAGCTTGAAATATAATCGCAAAAAAGTATAAAACTAAACAGGTGCGCAAGTAAGATTTTTGTAAAAAAGAGGGCTAATTAAGTTTATTTTGATACAAATATTAGTGCTAAAGGGGCTAAAATATACAGTAATTTTGAGGCACAATCACCTTAAGTAAGAGCGGACTTTAGTCCTCTTTGCTTACCCCAGGTTGCTCGCCACTAACTGAATTTCTATGAGCTTCTATCAACAAAGTAAATGCGTTTTAGAGCGATCCTTGCCCGAAGTTAAAGTGGAAACCCGGTTTATTTAAAGAATATTAAAGGAATCGTTTTGAATTGGAAGGAAGGGGCTAGTAATCAAAGTAAAACTATTGACGTTATAGAAAAAAAATTTTCAAAACAACTCTGAAATTTTGGAAAAAACTGATGCTTTTCATTGAAGCAAATAAACACGTTATTAAAAATACGGAATATTTTTTCAACAATCACTTCTAGATTTTGCATAGATCCCTATAAGTATATACGGTAGTCCTGTTGCATAGCCAGCTTGATTTGCCCAGCAAACTAGGTTAATAGAATTATAAACGAAGGCCAATAAAGAATGCTGGCTTGAATCATCTGCACAAATACTTGTCTTTTGTTTTTTCAGGGAGTTGAATTGTTTAAAATGTTCCTCCAGTTCGCATGAAAGCAAAATTTTTTCTCCTCAGTTTGGTTCCAGTTTAGGTTCAACGCTTTATAAAAATTGTGGTTTAAGTTCGGTTCGGGCTCTCCGTATCCAATTCGAGGGGTTTGGTTTTGGTTTCGATTTGGATTTAAATATTAAGGTTCCAGTTTGGTTTTGGTTCAATTCGGTTTCAAAGTTTTTTGAACCCGAATTTCAAAAAAATTTAAAATTGGTTTTGGGTTTGAATTTTTTCGTGTTTGTATTGCATGTTTTAATGGTTTTCTTTGGAATTTTTTCGTGCTTAGTGTCTATAAACAAATTTTGCTTAGGAATTAGTTGGCCAAAAACATTAGAAAAAAACAAACTCAACTAAAGTTTGACTGGGTTACTGATCGTCCAAAGCGGGTTAGTAACATAATGCCCCACCATGCAAAAAATTCAAAAATACAGCAGTAGCCTACTTTCAAGTGGTTTTATTCAAATTATAAAATTTCATTGACACGATATTAATTAGACCTTCAAACGAAAATTTTATCAAGTCTACTTGTATAAATTCGTATTTTTACAAAGATTTATTCAATATATACTGCTCGCCAAAAATTTGGAGCCACCCACGAGAAAAACACATTTTTTGCCACATTTTTAAATGCGTGCTCTACTCGCTTTCTTTTTTCCTTTTTTTCTTTTGTCCGTTAGCTTTTACTTTTTTCTTTTTGCTCAGTGTTGCGTGACGGTTCTCTGCAAGCCAGAAAGGTTGGCTAACTAGGCAGTTCGTTTGTTTTGGAGTGATTCAGAGAAGAGGATAGTTTGAGTTAACGAATTGATTTGAAGTAATATTGTGGGTAAAAAAGCAACTGTATGTGTTGCTCAGCGGTCAGAGATCTTTACTTTACATGTTGAAGAATATTCGCAAAGGCCAATTTGAGAAAAGCGAGTAGTTAGCCCCAAGGCAGTGCAAACAGCAATTATGAATTTCAAACTGAAAGGAATGTGATTGACAAGAAAAGATCAGAACCCTCCGAGAAAACTACCCCAAGGGATGACAGCCGGATAAACAAAATTGCTAGCCGGTCTCCATGCACTTCAATAAAGAAGCTCAGCAACCATTAGCAAAGAAGGGCTGGCATTCATCGCTACGAAAGTATCACGACGCTCCCAGGATGATTTTGGCCCACGGTCGTGCAAGCTTGCAAGAAAACTTTTCTGACATGTGCAACGGAAGACAAACGGTTGATATTTGCCAAATTCATCATCACTGGACAATTGAAGATTTGTCCAAAGTGCTGTTCAGAGATGAATCCTTTATCCAGCATTTGCATTTTGTGAAAACAATGTTTGTAGGTCCAAGGGTAAATGTTGCGATTCAAACGCACGATCCCAACCATGACCCTCCTCCAGTTAAATGATTTGGGGGACATGCCAAGTAAAGGTTCTGTGGGCATGTTTTTTTACTCCTGAAACTACTATAAATGGAAAAAATACTTGTATTCACTAAAAAACAAGTTAAAATTGCATATGAATGTTAATAAATGCAGTATTTTAATGCAAGATGGCGCGTCTTGTTACAACGCAAGTGGTGAGACGTCATACCTCAAAGATAAAAAAGTATAAACCCTTTCATGACATGGGCACAGCCCGACCTCAACTTGGTTTGAAGTCTATGAAAGATATGAAAAGACAAAATTGCCAAAAAGTCAACTTTATTGGTACAACATCTCAGCCAAATTATTACAGCAATTTGGATGACGGAAATAACCCTAGACTACTACCACTCCTTGGTTCAGAGCATGCCATCCAAACTGAAGGAAGTTGTCAAAAACAAAGGAGGGCACAAAAAATATTGAAAAATTATTGAGCTATTGCATTGCAGTCTGCTTTGTATAGCTGCATCTACCTTATTTGCAAATAAAATCGCTCCTTTTGAAAATGAAATATGCCTATGTATAAAGTGAGAACTCTCGGATTTTTCAAAAAATATTGAGTGGCTTTTAATTTTTGGTAACTACTGTGTCTTAGACATGAAAACGCGAGAGAAAACAGGGGAAATATAATTGGGTTCGTTCCATTTCTCTACTTAGTTATAAGATTTAACTTGAGAGAAACAAATTATTGGGTAACAAAACAAACCACATGAGTTGGTTAAATAACATAAAAATTTTAACAGAAAATCATAATTTATTTTGA
The DNA here is from genome assembly GCA_963675345.1 of Trididemnum clinides. Taxonomy (NCBI): domain Eukaryota; kingdom Metazoa; phylum Chordata; class Ascidiacea; order Aplousobranchia; family Didemnidae; genus Trididemnum; species Trididemnum clinides. The sequence goes on along the minus strand of OY776304.1, from coordinate 24,667,282 downwards.
TTTCTTGCACTAGCTTAAAATAAAAATTTTGTTTGTTCATCGTAATTTTTAAAATAGTACCGCACTTTTCTATATCAGGCAAAATGCTTACAACTATACCTGTAGTTAGGGTTGTCAGTTGTCGGAATGGATCTGTAGAACCAACAAAATCCTTTAAATAATAACTCTACCATTTAGATCCGTTCCAGCAAAATATAATTTTATTCGTGGAGTTCCGATTCAACTTCAGCATTTTACGAAAATTATGGTTCGAGTTCACCAGTGTCAAGTTTTGGAGACTTAGGTTCGATTCGAGTTTAGGTAATATAATCGATTGAAACCGATTTTCGGTCCGGGTGTTGGTTCGGTTCGACACCCTGTATTTTTTATTATATCAATCAAAATTTCTTTAAGTAACGCATTTAATCATTTATTGAAATCTCACAATAGCTGCATTGTGGTGCTCATGGAGACACCACTTAAAGTAGATTTCCTCTTCTTGGCAGAATCTAACAAGCACGTAATTTATTGAGAGCAGACCTTAATCGAGCAATTTAAGAGAAATATTGAAACTTCGAAGCAGGTTTAGAACAAATTGCTTTAATTCTGATATGGCCGTAGTGTTCTTTTACTCCTGCAGAGAAATTGAGAATAGCCTAGTTTTTGCATCTATAGGTAGATAGCCTAGGTTGAACAATAATTTGGATTTGAATTTGCTGCCAATGCTGCTCTAACAACAATATCTTGACAAAATAACTGATTAAGCTCTAGAGACAAAATATAGAAAATAAAAACATATTTCAAAGCCATATTCGTTTGTTACATCTCAGAGTCAAAAAGGTGGTAGCTTACAATTGTTACATAGGCTGTTAAAAACAGTTAAGGCTAAGGAATTGGAGCCGGAACATGTAGCTTTGAAGAAAAGCATTTCATTTAGAGGCAAAGCTGAAGCCATTTTAAAACTTTCTGTTGCAGATGGCGTCGGTGCTCCAATATTGGGTAGGTCTTTAGCATAGGGTTACTGTATCTGCAGAAGCTTAATTTCTGACACTTTTATGGCGGTCACTTCTCATTTTAAAGCATCAGCGTGTCACTTGTTATTTGCCCATTTTGGTGTCAAAACAAACATGACAGCCTTGTTTTTGAAATCGACTTTTTGAAGCAGATTGTTTTGCCCACTTTAACCTCGAATTAAACATGCAGATAATTTTTCTTTTGGAGATCACCTCGCTTTGGCAGGAAAATCCCCAACGTTTGGTGATAGGTGCTAAAATTCCGCTTATATGTGGGAAATTACCGACATAGAACAATCCTAGTAGCCTGTAGCATATTTTAATAATAGGCCAACTTCCTTCTTGGCTTGAAAGGCTATGCAGTGGTAGACTTCAGCTAATTTGAAACTGATAATAAACTTCATTTATATTTTAATGAAAATTTCAGTCTCTACAGTTTGTAGCAATCATGTAACCTTTGCCCTTAGGCATATCCCGCGCGTGTTTGTTTTTGAATATTGCTACCTCGTGTTTTTTTCATTTTCGTAGAAACGTGAGTCATGTATTCCTTCATTTTTCTATAGTGATTATCCAACCTTTGCCCTCACCTCAGCTATGCGCATCTGTTTCAAATATTATTGTCTAGCATTTCGTTATGTTTTCGTAGAAATGTGAGTCATGCATTCCTTCGTGTTTCCGAATATTACTCCCTTGTGCTTCGTTTTATTTTTCGTAGAAACGTGACTCATGCATCGCCTCGTCTTCACCCCACGAAAAATTATTCCTTGTGCCTTTTTTTCATTTTTTTTGAGATGTAAATATCTCTTGGTCTTTGGATAAAAAAACAGAATTCACTGTTGGACTGAAGAATTTTGAAATTTTGAAATTGTACAATAATTTTTGGTAAAAGGTTTGATAAACAAAACAGAGAAAATCCGCGTCAACTGAAAACTTAAGGATATAATTCGATGTCAAAGAACTCCCGTAAACATAAATGATTAAGTGTAGGTCAGTAGGCTCACGGTACAGCACGCCACGCCTCTGGCGCTACAAATTCAAAACGAATTATTGTATTGTACGGTGCAAATGCAACCAAAAATTCTTTAGAAAGCCGGAGCAGGAAACTTTTTAAAAATTAACAGTTCCGGAGTTGGAGCCAGAGTTGTGAATCAATGCCTGATAGTTCTCGAGCCACAATGATTCTGCCAGAAAAAAAAGATCCGCTTTTACTCTCAGGCAAATTTGCCAAAAAAATTGAGCGACAACAAACAGAAGAAAAGAGCTCCCCCGTTTGCCCGCATCTAACATATTACTGAAGCTTTGCAAAAGTAGTTTTTGGAACACCGCAAGTGAAAATTGCAAACGTATTGCAAAGTTTCATGGTGGGACTGCTCATCAGAATAGCTACCAACTCACCTAATAATGGCTGGGGCGATGGCTACTGCTCGCTAAACACAATGGCGACCGACCATAAAAAAAACTTGTGGTCAGTCTAAGCCAGATTGAACATTTTTCCCATAAAGCGATTTCAATAAAATTTTGACATTCAAAAACAATATGAATTTGGTAACATATTGCAAAGTTTCATGGTAGGACTAACATAAATTTCTCATCAGAAAAACTACATAAACTCGCGTGGTTATTCATTATCACTCGAGTTTGTATTTATTTTGATGAGCGGTTTTTAGCTGTCCCACCATGAAACTTTGCAATACGTTCGCAATTTTTGCTTGCGGTGTTCCAAAAACTATTTTTGCAAAGCTTCGGTTGTAGGTTAGATGAGTGCAAACTAGGGAGCTCTTTTCTTCTGTTTGTTGTCGCTCAATTTTTTTGGCGAATTTGCCTGAGAGTAAAAGCAGATCTTTTCTTTATGGCAGAATGGCAGTGGTGCTCCCGAGTTTGAGCCGGAGTTATAGATGTTTTACAGTGGCTTCCAAGCTCTACAGGTAGTTACTGAGTCAGCCAATGCAGCAATAAGTTGGTTATGTGAAAGTGATTACACTTTAACCGATCATACGCAGGCCAGTGACCAATTATTTGACAGGTTAGCATAGTTTGGGTTCGAATACCTCCCCTACCAATGTTGTCATAATTATCATCAGTTATTTTTTCTAACAAAACATGAAAAAAAACACATATACTCAGTACAACAGTATAGCAGTTTAGTTACTGTAAAGGAAGGGTGCAAAGAAACCATAAATGGTCTTCAATTCCAGCAGCCACCCGAGGGCATTTCAAAGAAGTTGGAAGTTGTGAAATGCATATGCAGATTTAATCATTAATTCTCTGAATACAGTGACTGTCCAAAATGGGGGAAATAGGATTTGAGGCAATTCTGAGTAGAATCTGGAGCAGCTTTTATGCTTCACATGCATAAAAATTGTTTCTTGAGCCTGTGGTGATTGCACGCATATTTGGTTTTAATTTGGTTTAATTTTTAACATTGCTATCAGTATTTCCTATACTGGGTGTCAAATATCAATGTTGACATTTTGTATAGGAAATTGCATTGCTTTCACATCAATCTTATCAAAACTCCACTGCTTTGTCATGTCACGTGATTCGTGTTTGCATTGCTTATAATAATTACACTATGTAACACAAAATTTGTTTATTGTATTTTTTTTTATTGATTTGGATGTGTTTTTTGCCACTGATTTTGAAAATACAATTATTTTTTCCCTATCATCAGTACTTTTTTAGTTATTCACAATTTTCGTTTTTCTAGGTGTACTGTAATATCCTACTGCTGGAAAAGTGCTTTGTATCACTAACACATTATTGTTTTTTTATATATTTTACTGTGAATAAGAAGTTAGTTATCAAAACAACATTTTCAAAAAAGTATACTCGTAACACACATTTAAAAGTGAATTGCAGAACGGGCTTTTCGTTTGTGTGCTGACATATCATGTCTCATGAGACACCAAACGTAATCTCCCATCATTGCACTGTCCCACCGACCCTGATACCTTCTTTCCATTGGCTCTATATTCTGGTGAAATCTTTCACCGTGTTCTTCACTGAAATCTCCCAAATTATCTTGAAAAAAATCCAGGTGTGAACAAAGAAAATGCAGCTTCAATGACATTCGACATCCCATGTTTTGAAAACTTCTTATCAATCTTGCAACCAATTCTCGGTAATTAGGATTTTTTCTATTGCCAAGAAATCCTTCCACTACCCCACGGAAAGATTGCCACGCTTCTTTTTCTTTAAAACTCATTTTATTTTCCAGTGTCTCAGATTTCAACATTTTAGCAATTTGAGGTCCAACAAATATTCCTCCTTTCACTTTGGCATCAGAGAGCTTTGGAAACATTTGTTGAATTTCTTTAAAAGCTTCACTTTTAACATCAAGGGCTTTAACGAACTGTTTAGCTAAACCTAATTTTATGTGGAGTGGGGGCAGCAAGATTTTTTCACGAGCAACAAGAGCATTTCGAATAACATTATGCTTTCCTGGAGTTAAATCTTCTCTGGGAGGCCACTTAACCTTAACATAGTGCTCCGAATCAGCTCCACTGTCCCATAAACACAGGAAACAAGAAAACTTAGTGAATCCACCCTGTATTCCAAGCAAAAATCCAAGCATTTTTAAGTCTCCACACACATACCAATTAAAGTTATCATACAAGATCCGATTTAAAAGATGTTGAATATTTTCATAAGTTTCGCTCATTTGTGTGGAGTAAGCAACAGGAATAGATGGGTGTTTATTGCCATTATGGAGCAAAACTGCTTTAAGACTTCGAGACGAGCTGTCAATGAAAAGCCGCCACTGCGATGGAACATGCTCTATTCGGATTGCAGCAAAGAGACCATTCACATCTTTGCAGTAGCAAAGATTGCCATCAACAGTAAAATAAACTGAAAATTGTGCGTGCCTTTTTCTATATGCTGTACTCTTGCAATCTTTTCCGAGTAAATTCCATTCTCCTATAGCCAGAAGCTCAGCACCAGATTTAGTCAAACCTAGGTCATGAATCAAATCATCTAGTTCGGTCTTATTTGGAAAATGAGGTCTTGTGCTTGTTGCAAATGCGTAACCTTCATCAGTGCTTTGGTGGCCTGTGTCTGTTGCTGATTCTTCACATGAGCTTATTTCATCAAGAATTTCACTCTGAAATAGTAAAAAATTAATAAAGCAGATGGTTAATGATATATTGCATAAACATTGTTTACTAAAACTAAGTTTTGCATAACTTACGTTCCGTGGTGGACTTGCCACTGGCAAAGATTCATTATGGGAAACAGGGGCTATGGATGATGGTATGTTTGGATACATTAAAGCTTTTCTGCCTTTGACTTTTCGGTATTTCAGAATATTCACCATACAGAAATAGCAATCGTCAGTATGGTTTTGGGGTTCTCTCCATATTCTCGGAATTGCAAATGGCATTCATTTTCTAGATCCCCTTAGCCATCCTTCTAGACTGGATCGACAGCTGCCACATATGGTATGTGGCACCCATGGCTTGTCTTGGATCACCGATATCCATTCCAAAATATAACTTTGTAGGCTGTCCAGTATTTTCCTCCTTTACCAATTTTATGTGAGGTGTGTTTGTTCCCAACATAGAATCCACATACATAGCAGAAGCAATCAGGTGAGGTTTTGCACTTTCGAGAACTCATTGCAATTCAAGATTTTGAACAATAAACACAATGATAAATTAATACAGTTTCTACAATGTATTAAAATTAGCATTAAAATTGCCAAAATCTGAAAACTCAAATTCGATTATAACATCCAAACAAACGATGATAGAAAAAAAATAATTGCATTTTCGAAATCTGCGACCGAAAATAAGCCAGAAACAATAACAAAATCAATTTAAACAAAAAATTTTTTTAATTTTGTTACGTAGTGTTATTGCTGGTCAATCATCCGCTTCGCTCATGCTTTGCCCTCATGGCTCATATTCTGATAATATATTTATTGATTGTTATCACCAATACAAAGGAACAAACTCTATATTGAGTGAGGATTAGCCTTGGATTACAGTGGAATTAAAAATATAAGCAAACTCACGACAAGCCAATGTGGAGAATCCAATTTAAAATTTTACAAAATTTTCTTTGCCATGATGAAATGAGTCCTGGCATTGAAAAAATCTTTGCAGTTACAAAGTTCCTAAGTACATCATTTAATTTTATATTTATGCAAATGTTCTGTGCTTGCCTCTCATTTGTGTAAACCAAGTTCTAAATTAATTTACTCCAAAATTTGTCAATTTGGATTTGATTTTGTTTTGCCAGAAAGCAGAAAATCCAGCACAGATGCCAGATAATTTCTTGACTGCTTAATGACATTTGCAGATTTGAAGTTGCTCATAACTTGTTCTGCAATTAGTACGTGTATGGGTAATAAATAAGTGCTAGTTTTCAATCTAATTTTTGTCAGTCATTGTTTAAATTACAAAGTCTGCACTAAAAATATTTCCCATGATCATGGACAATCATGGAAAATCCTGGAAAAAAACTTTCCTGGAAAGTCATAAAAAATTCATGGAAAGTTGGTTGAAAATTAAAAGTCATGAAATTTTGCTGAGAGGTGAAAAAAATGTTTACGTTATTAGTAATACCACCAGTATCAGTAACTAAGCAAATACAATCTGATGAACAAATTTCATCCTCTGTGGATATTCCTGAACAAACCAGGGGTGTGTCAACAGTGCCAATATCATTACCAAGCACATTTTTGGTCATATCAGAGGAAGTGTTGCATGCAAAATTTCTTGAGGTTATTAGAGTAATATCTAGTCACTACTCATTTAGTTCTTGCCAAGTTATTAGCTGTTTATTTTTTTTAAATGTTTCCAGATAGTCAGATTGCACAGTCATTTTCATGTGGAGCTACAAAGTGTGCTTAGTTAGCGTGTTTTGACATTTATCCTTATTTTCATGAGCTGTTATAAGGAAAATTTGTGCAGTCAAATACTATACTTTATCGTTTGATGAAAGCTTGAATAGAATCAACCAGAAAAAGCACATGGATATGATAGTTAGATCCTGGGACAGCAAAAACAATAAAGTAGCAGAAATATACTTTAATTCAGAGTTTATAGGTCATGCTACAACAGCAGATATGTTGATTTATTTAAAAAATGGAATGGCTTTACTTAACCCCAGCAGTTTGGTGCAAATATCCATGGATGGTCCCAATGTAAACTGGAAGTTCTATCACAATCTTTTTCAAGAATGTAAAGGTGAAGAACTCCCAGACTTGTTAAATATTGGAAGTTGTAGTTTGCATGTTGTCCATGGAAGTTTTAAAAAGGGAGCAAAAGAATCTGAATGGAATCTTGGCAATACTCTGTGTTCTTTGTGGCAAATTTTTCATGATACTCCTCCCAGAAGGGAAGATTTTATTCAAATTACAGGCAGTGGTTTGTTTCCCTTTTGGTTTTGTCAGCATAGATGGGTGGAAGATATCAAGGTTGCTGAACAAGTTTTGGAAATTTGGCCTCATGTCAACAAATATGTCAAAACTGTGAAGAGTGAAAGAAGAGCTGCAGCTTCTGCTTTTTTTGTTTTTATCGCATCTGCATGCGACAATATCCTAATTGAAGCTAAGCTGGAATTTTTTGTTGCTCTAGCGAAACCACTGCAAGAATTTTTGTTGGAAGTTTCAAACCGAAACTCTAATAACTCCTTTCCTGGCTTTGTCTTTGAAATATTTGTTGCTAGCTATCACGGGTTGTTTTTTAAAAAAAGAAGTTACAGAAAAAGCTGATACTTTCTAGAAGCTATCTACTATTGACCCTCCAGACAAAAGAAACAAAAAAACCCAAAGCATTTTGATATTGGCTTTGCTGCTCAAGGTACTTAAAAAAATTACAGAAAAATAGCTGCAAGTAAACTATGCATCTTATCTTTCAAAAATGATTGCATTAAGTTTTGGCAGTGGCTATTTCGCCGTCAACGGCAATTTGCCCTTGGAATCTATTTTGCCGTGATCATTCACGTGTGTTTATATAGCCAAATTTGCTATAATAACACTAGTGACACTGTGGTGTAGTGGATAGAGCGCTGGTCTTCAGATACCATGGTTGCGGGTTTGAATCTCAGCTGGCCAGGGCTTTAAAAGAAAGGCAGTGTACACTGAAGGGGCAGGCCCGATATGTAAATGTACAGGGCAGTGTACACTGGAAGGGAGTGTACAGGGTGGGGGATAGAGACCTGGGGGTGCAAAATTTTTTTTTGGTTTTTAAAATTGACCAATCAGAGACGACCAAAAGTCACATGTTTAGTACGTCATTAAGATTGACCAATCACAAATAACTCACAGCAAAATAGTCTCTGAGGGCAAATTGCCATCGATGGCAAAATAGCCACTGCCTTAAGTTTTTGTCTGCTATTGTAATCAAGCTGTTGAAAAGATGTCTTTTAAAGTATTTTTGGTTCAGAGTTTGGTCAGTGTCGTACCACAGAAGTTCATATCCAATTCTGCATAAGCACAGGTTAAGTTTGAGCAACTTCTGCAGATTTTGCTCAATGAAAACTGGTGTCCGACAGCAGCTTGGGACAAAATTCTTACTCGGTTCAAAGGCTTTGTATTGGAAATGAAATAAAACCATCTTGCTGAGTTTTTGAGTGTCAACATGAATACAAACAGGTTGAATGAATTCTATTGGAATTACATGAAAGATGCAAAGCACACAAAGGTGTGGAAAGTTTTTTGAATTATCTTCATGCTTTTGCATTGTCAAGCTGTAGTCAAAAGAGGGTTTCAGTCAATAGCAAACTTTTGGTTGATAACTTGCAAGAGAAAACCTTAGTTGCGAGTTGCTTTGTGTACAGTAGTGTCAAAAGTGATGCTAATCATTTTAGTGAGCTTTTTTTACCCGCAGACTGAAACTAAATGTTTAGACCGCAAGAATGCAATATCAGTTGTATTTAGAAGAGCAAAGGAAACTTCATGTTAAAAGTGATAAAGCTAAAAAGAGGAAAGCTGTAGAAGATGAAATTCGTAAAGTCAAATGTAGAAGAAAGTTATTGAATAAAAGCATTCAAGCTATGAGCCTAGAAGCAGACGAATTAGCTACAGAGGCAAAAATGAAGCACAATTTCACTTTGCTTGCAAAGTAAGACAAAGTAAAATGCTTTCAGACTAAAGATTTGTGAAAGTGAAGAGAATGAGAAAAAGTTATGTGACCAAGTATGTGTTCTGAAAAAAAGTTGAAGTTTACATAATAACATTTATTTTTGTATGCTTAAGAAGTATTACTTTGGTTCAGTATTTAAATTTCCTATGCTCTATCATGACTTTTTGTTGAACTTTGATGTAGGGATGGGCAATTCAGAATACCGAATCCGAAGGATTCGAATCCCAAACTATCCAAATCCAATAATAGGATTTGGTATATATCCTGCTTACAAGCTCTATCACATTGCTCGGTCACAGATTTTCTTTTTGTAAAAGTATCAATTACATGCAGTGTTCCCTCTAAGATTTTAGTAAGTGTATAACCGTCAGCGCAAGTGCGAAATTGCTAGAAAATGTACAAAAACCGCCGGACAAATTTTAGGGGACATTGCTGAACAAACCGCTACATCAGCCCAAGTAACGTATTTTGAAGTTGTAAAAAAACATGTCTGTGATTGTACAGTAGAATTAGTCTAATGGCTTTATTTATGACGTCAACCTGCTTTTAATAACGTAACGTTTTCCTCAGTCCCTGCAGAATTTCAGTATTTCGGATACTTAAAATTTACCTATAACGTTGATTTGCGTATAACCGCACCCTTTGTTTTCCCTCAGTCGTATTTTTTTCAATTATGGCACGTTTAACCTAGTTTCAGTGCTTTTTAACCGTTTTTTGTGTGTGGCCCATTTTCGAAAAGCAGAGACACGTGGCCTGATCATTAATTTTTCTCGATTTTATGGGCGACCTCAAAAAAGTTGTCAATGTAAATTTCAGGAATGCTGTCCAAATAAAATAAAAAAACAAATCATCAAGAAGATTTTCCAATTTCACTCAATGAGAAGGTTAAATAAAGTACTGGCCCCGTAAAGATCATGGTTCGCCGATTGAAAATCTCTGATTTAGGTCATCATCATCTGTCATGAACAATCTTTATTTTTTAATTTGATTAAGACGCCAGCTTGCAAGTTGTATCTTGTTTACTCTGTTACGTCTTTCGCAGCAAGAACTGGAGTTAACTGCGCGTTAAAGATCTTTAAAGATAAATGTAAAAGCAAGTCCAAACAACAACTCTATTGGTGTAAGCGCAGAGTTTTCAAAATTTCTGGCGGGAGAGAAGTATTTCAAATTACCTTTCAAGTAAATTACATAAAAAAAAGCTACAGTTTAATACATACGCTTTTAAAGGGATCAAAACAAGAATCCACTTTTTTTGCTTTACATTTTAGGGGTTGATCAGAACTTAGAAGTCGTATATTTTTTACTTTTGGTTTTATGATTGGCAAGAGTGAAAAGGTTATTTATTAGTATTTAACAAAAACTGAATAATTTCTTTAATAAATGGTGTTTTTTGTGCTAAATTGAAACCGAGAGCTGTGCGCTTTCTTATCTCATCAAGCACTATTGAAATTGGCGTTGAAGCGTAAAGAAAAAAATACACATTTTAACCACTTCCAGCTTCAAACTTCCCTCAAAAAATGCTGTCTGTGTTAAACTGATGTTTGAAAGCTTTTTAGCTACGATTGAAACTGACCGGAAAAAGTAAAGAAAAAAACTTTTTTATTTACTTTGTGTCAATGAGTGATAATTTTCGATACAAAAGATTTTTGAGCCGTCCTCACACGCTGTTGCGTCAGAATCATGCGTTGTTTACGCAAGACGTTACACTTCTCTAAAAAAGCGACGGTTCAACATTCAATTCTTATTCACTGTCTCTCACGTGAAACAGTTGGTTCCAAAGATTTTAACAACTGCGAAAAAATTAACAAATACCGCCGGACTTTTTTACGCACCTTGGAGTTATAACTGTGAATCCGCCGGACATGTTTACATAAATTCGCACTTTTTTCGCGTTTAAAGAGAACACTCATTGCATGCAATGATCCAAAAACTAAATCGCACACACAGGCAAAGATGTAGAAAGCTTAAATGTATTGCACTGCAATAATCTCGTTATCTGATTGTGCTTTTGTTCTTGTAAACTTGTAATAAATGCTTTCATGTTGATTGTGCTAATTGCAAGAAAAAGATTCGGATTCGGTTTAACTATTCTAGAATATTTTAGAATAGTAAATTATTCTGAATTGCCCATCCCTACTTTGATGGTTGATATGTTTTTTCCTGGGAGAATTTTTGATAAACTATATTTTTTATAATGGTTTCTGCTTAATGCAACTACAGCACCACTTAATTTACATGTTTCTTGTTAATTTTTAATGTGGCATTTCATCCTGTTATAACTGATTTGTTCATTCATGTTGTACCTAAATTGCATAAAGTCATAGTTAACATCGAAGTTGCTCACTATTTCTTGATCTAGTTAAATGAGAATTGTGAAGGGGCTTTTTGTAATCTAGTCTTTCATATCATTGTTGGTATGATATTATTCGAATAATGTTAATATTCCAACTTAGAAACAAAGCTAATCTAAGTAAAATGCTCTGCTCAGAGATTGCAGGGTTAAAGACCACAAAAGAGGACTTTTTCTGGCTAGAAGAAATAATTATTGTCGTATTTTTTTCATAGCCTCACTGTAGTTGCTTGTGAATTTAATTGCAATGTCCAGAGTTGTTGCGTGTGCTAGTTTGCATTTTATAAAAAATAGTAGCATAGGCATAATTTACGAAGGCTTAGAAAGTTAGCTAAAACATTAAAAGATTCAAATTTAGTTAAGTTAGTTTAAGTTAAATATTCCAGAAATGAGTAATTTAACTGAATGTCGTCTTATCAAGTGTTATGTTTTATCAATGCCTTGTGAGAGTAACATTGTGGTAGTAAGGTGTGTTTAAGCAGATATTATATCTCTATTATATACCAATGCGATGGTGTAGTGGTTAGAGCGTCCGCCTCGTAGTCTGTAGACCTGGTGTTCAATCTCCTTGTCGAGTCATACCTAAAGAATTTAAAAAATGGTATCCACAGCTTCTCTGCTTGGCGCTCGGCATTTAGGGGAGGTTGTGGAGAAGAAGCTGGCAAGTTTGCTTGTTGTGTGCTTGGGCAAGGCACTTAACAGGATGTGTCCGCCTTTATGTGGAGGACAGGTGGCCAGGCCTGAAGAGGGATGGGCTCCGCCAGGCGTCATAGCCTGAGATTTGCTGCATGATGAACACAACCAAAACAAATTGGTCATCTGCAGTGCCCCAACAGCAATCGCCACAGGATGATGAATGAGTATTTCTAGATGTTAAAATTGAATGATAAAGAAATGCAAGTTAAATAACGTTGGCACAAGGAACAATTAACAAGAATTTGATCTCGTTACAGAAAGAGCTATTTCAATGTAAATTGGTAAATGTATTTAAAAATACTTTAATTATGGTCATGGAAAAGTTGTAAAAAAAGTCATGGAAAATCATAGAAAGTCATGGAATTTAGTTTTGAAAATTGTGTCGGAACCCTGCAAACACTTTGCTTTAAAATGGCATAAAAATTCAGTGATTCAGTTAGTAATGTGGGTGATCTAGTTTTATTTTTGGCAGTGGTTATTTTGGCATCAATGGGATTTTAACCTTGGAGGCTATTTTGTCATCAGACATTTGTGACAGGTCAATTGTAATGATAATTTCAAAAAATTTGCACCTCCAGTGTACACTACCTCATACCATATATTTACACACTGGGTCCCCCTGCAGTGTACACTGCTTTTGTCAAAATGTCCTGTCTGCAAAGATTCCAACTCATAACCATTGCATTTTAGGGCAACTGCACTATTCACTACACCACAGCATTGCTGCCAGAATTCTAGCAAATATGACTATTTAAACACACGTAAATGATGATGGCAAAATAGCCTCTAAGGGTATAATGCCATCAACAGCAAAATAGCCACTTCCTGTATAATTATCCAGTGCATGTGCAACGAAAATACTGGTAAGCTAAGTCTAACCTACAATGCAAGATTATCTTTAGATTGACCTTGTTATCTAGCTAGACTTGTTTAAAGTTGCTGATTTAGCTTGTCTGGCTTAGACTATGATTCAGAGTTGAACCTAAAGCATGAGCAATTAAGACTTTGGAGTATGAATGTCAATTATCATAGTCAGAAATTGCTCTGAATGGAGTTGCTTTATATTCAATGTCTTATGTACTTAGATAATTTAAACTAATCTTTTTTGGTTAACTCACCACTAACTAGTTAAGCTTGTAATTTAATTACCAACTTTATTTTATATTTTGTTGGGCAATAGAATTCGGCTAGTTAATTTAGTTCGGAGTTATGTGTGGTTCTAAAACTAATTCACTTTATAAGACACAGCAGAGTGGTGCACAAGTGCAGCATGGTTGTTGTTCTGACCATGGTGGAAGTGGTGTAGGTGGAGTGTATCAAACTTTAAATGAAATGGATTTTGCCAGAGGTCCTTGGAATGCAGCTGCTTCTGGAGATGAAGATGTGATTTGTAAATATCTTAATAAAGGTGGAGATCCCAATCTGAGCGACTCATCTGGCTACACTGCCTTAGTATGAAATAACTTTCAGCTCACTAAACTGTTCATTGGGCATATAAAATCAAGGGATGCCACCTTTTTTGCTGGAGGGATAATTTCAAACTTATTGACAATTATGCCGGCCAATTAGAGTTCATAATCCACATTGTCTCTAATCACTCACGAGCTTTGAAGAAATGCCTCTTAATAGTCTTCATCCAAATAGGTGGTGAAGACCTTTTTTTGTTTTGGAGATCAATTCTTTTAAAGCAACGTATATGCCAAATTTTCCAAAATCTGCTTGAAGACATCTTTATTTTGCAGATTAGGTTTTTGAAAATGCAATTTATAGCTGTGCCCCCAAGGCCACAAATTTCATGTTGCCAGCCACCTTTGGAATCCATTTAGCAGGCCACAAAATTTCACATCACAAGCTGCATTTGGCCTACTGGCTACAGGGTGCATAGCCCTAGTTTAAATCATAAATGTTGTGAATGCATGTTCAAATGTTTACGGCTGACTAATTAGATGTGGGTTAAACTTTTGAATCTGTAAATTCTCATGCATCTAAACGTTGCTGTGTCATCTTGTAAAAAATCTTTATTAGTATATTATGCATCACTTGGAACACACCTCGGGTAATTATTTAACTCTGCACTACATCTTTAATACCTTAACACATGATAATTACTCAGGCAACTTTGCAACTTGACAGTCATAAAGTTTTCTGTGGTTAGTGTATACATGAGTGCTTCTTTATTAGGTGGTTATTGGAAAACTTTTAGGTTACCTCCTGTTTGGAACTGAACTGTATTGATTTCTTGTGATTCATTTTGGCTCTACAGCTTCACCATGAAAAATTATGTAGAGTGCAGTAACTTTTTTGTGTTACAGCATTATTCAGCAAGAAATGGTCATGAGAAAATATCACTGTTGTTACTTCAACATGGAGCTTCTGTAAATGCTTGCACTAAAGCGGGGAAATCGACAGCTCTTCACCGAGCAGCAGCAACAGATTCAACATCTACAGTGGAATTACTTCTAAGTTTTAATGCGGATCCATGTGCTCAAGATGCAGACGGAAAAACACCTTTGCATAAGGTATGATAGGTGTTAAACTTCATGAACCCAGAAAAGTAACTTGCAAAAAGTAGCATGACTATTAAGCTAATTTCCTGAGTGGTATCTGGTGCAAATGTAAGTAAGTGATCACTGTTTCTTTGAAAGAATCAAAAGCTACTTTGCCAGTGGTGTGTCAATCATTACAGTTTTTGCGTTGTCAGCTTTAATACAATTAGGCTACATGAAATCCCCAGGAAAAAAAACCTACTGAACTTCCAAAACAAAATTTATCAGGTTTTAGAGCTAATGCAATTGCAAAATTTGGGCAAGAGGTGCTCGCCTTGAAGTTTTCAATTTTACTACATGTAATTGTTGAAGTGTTGCTTATGCTTCTGTAGAAACGAAAACAATGCTATTTGATTTTTGTTCTGTATTTTTGCAGGCTGTGGAAGCACAAAACAGCAATATCTGTCGTTTGTTAATTGAAAAAAATCCTTGCTGCAAAGACATTAAGGACAACAAAGGCAAAGAAGCTAAAGACTACATCACTTAAACCAACCAGTGCACTGAGTAGTTGGGAACAAGGAAAAGCATTTAGCCCCCATTTTCTTGCCTCAGTGAGACGTAAACAATTGCTCTTGGAATGTTGAATGCATTAGTACTAAACGCACCAGACACTGTTGCATGTAAAAAGCTGACCATGCAATTAATTGAACTGGCTATAGATTTCTGTACCACGTTTTGTAGTACGTTTAAACCGGAGGCTAGGCTCAGATCACCAGCAAGAACGTTGTTAAAATGATATCGAGGGCTTTGAACACTAACTGGAAGTGTTCAAAATCATTATTTTTCACAAATTGCATTTAAAAGTACAAATATTTTATAAAATCAGTAAATCAGAGAATATCATTTTGTTTCACTTAATATACTTCAATAAGACAGATGATGTTCTATGAGGCGATTTTAGAATTATAGCATACATCCAGCTGGAGTGATATAAATTGCCCAAAATGGACATTAACAGTTTGGGTTGAAAAGGAGTTTGCAAAGAAATTGATTTTGCAAGTTTAGTGTGAAACTAACAGGCTCTAAAATAACGCTTATAAACAGAATCTCAGACAAAACCTTGGTTTATGTTGTACGTTTATTCAACGATCACATCTCGATGTACCTTACCGCTCCTGCCTTAGTATCATCATCAGTTTTGTTCGCAGCAATGTTTTTGCCCAATTGCCTAGCCCAATGAATGCAACAATATCCTTCCAATTTTGTAAGGCAGAATCTTAATGTCCAATACCGACGTGATGACGTAGTGGTTAGAGCGTCTGCTTCGCAGTCGGTAGACCTGGGGTTCATTTCCCAACCCCGGTCGTACCAAACACTTTTAAAAAATGGTATTTAGAGCTTTCTTTGTTTGTGGTTACCCCTCCTCTTCCTCGGGATGGAGGTACGGCATGCCGTCAACTTAATTGAAATTTGGCTAGGGAAAGATGGAGCTCATTTTAAACCAGTCTTCAGTGACTGGTAGCCCCACCACCAACAAAATGGACTGCCATTGGTGGGTACCCAAGAGTCGCTTTTTACGACATGCTGGGTTAGCAATTTCACAATTGTAATCCGGTGAAGTACGGGTGGGCCACCTTTCTGCCTCATAAAGGTGGAGGCGTCCCGTTAAGTGCCTTGCCCAAGGACACAACAAGCAAGCTTGCCGGCTTGTTCTCCACACTATCCCTTTTTTATGCTGAGCGCCAAGCAGGGAAGCTGTGAATACCATTTTTTAAAGTCTTGGTATGACTGGACTTAGGAAATAAACTCCAGATCTACCTGCTGCGATGCGGACGCTCTCAACACACTACACCATCGCGCTGGTACAGCTTCCTGTTGTTGTTGGTTACCCGACCCCTTCTGAGGGATTGGGGCATGGCGGAAGACCATGGAGCCCCAGAAGCCGGGCAACTCCCCAGGGGTCGTAAAGAGACAGAGAGTCGCCAAAGAGTGAGCGGCGCAAAGAGTCCGTAGCTGGACAGTGCAGAATGAGATGAGAGATGTCCTGGGACGAGTGTCCACAGGCGCTGCAGGAAGGATTCTCGATTCTGCCAATCCTAGAGAGATACGAACCTAAAAGAAGGCTGTGTCCGTTGCGGAGAAGACACAGCGAGCATGACGAGGGAGCACAAGTTCCTCAGTGGAAATCGAGGGAACCTGTGTGTCAAAATACTTCGATGAGATAATACGCCTCCAGTCCGAGAAAAGACAAGAGTGGATACGAGAGATAAGAGGAGAGAGACTACAAGGGATTGCGGAGGGCGCAAGTAGCGCTCCCCGTCTGGCCAGCTCATCAGCTGTGTCGTTTCCCGGGAGAAACGAGTGTCCGGGGACCCATTGTAGCCTAATAGAACAGGAAGAGAGAGAGGACAGTTCCTGCCAGATCTGCCACAGAGTTTGAGATAAGAGGATAAGGTGGCGAGGACAGGAGGAAAAAGAGAAGAAAAATGGCAGACTTGTTGATGCTGCCGAGACCAGCAAAGAGCGTGCAGAATGGTGCAGGCTTCAGCGGATAAACTTGACTGGGTCTGCCGAAAAGGAAAGAGTGGCCTCAGTACCACAGAGAGAGCAGTTGGCAAGAACGCCGGAGCCGCCCTTGCCAAAAGGAAAAGGAACAGAGCCGTCTGTCCAGAGTACCAGATCATGAGGGAGGAGAGAGTCAAGACGGGCGAGAGCCGCACCTTGGCTAGAGTGAGGGAATCAGAGCGAGAGCATGGAGAGGAAAGGGTGGACTCGACCGCGAACGAAGGCAGATTCCAAAGAGGAAAAGCAGGGCAAGCAAGAAGAGCCTCCATAGAAGAGGTAGAAGGAAGCATGAGCGGGTGAGTGGACGCACAAAAGCTCTCCAGGACTATCTGCAGAGTCTTGGTTTCACTCCAAGTCTGGCCAAACCTGAAATAGGAAAAGAGGTTGGGAGACGAAGAGCCCGCTCATGAGAAAAAAGAGTGAAATGAGTCAGGGTAACTCGTAGGGGAGGTAGAGAAGCCTCGGTAAGTAGTAAAGAGATAGGAGAGGACGAGAGGCAGCCGATGATGGCGCGACTGGCCGCTCGGTGAAGGCGTTCCAATTTGGTGAAATTGGTAGCGCTTAGGGAAGGAAACCATCTGGGTGAAGCGTAAGTGAGAACGGGCCGAAGAAAAGATTTGTACAGAACAGAGAGGGACTCCTTAGAGGAGCCCCATGATGAAGCAGAGATACAGCGTAAGACCTTGAGACGTGGGAAAAACTTGGCCTTCAGCGAAGATACATGCTTAGAAAAGGAAAGAGTGCAGTCGAAGGTGACCCCAAGAAAAGTTGGAGTGGGATCAAAACGGAGGCGGGAGCCCAGTAGGAGGAGGTTGGGTTGGAGATTAGCTTGATGGGGATCCACTGAGAAGAACGAGGCCTCACATTTGCTTGGATTGAGAGGAAGACACCAGTACTCAGATTATCGAAACAGAGCTCCTTGTGTAGCCTCCACTGCAGTGGGGACCGAGGGGAAGAGGACCAAATGGCCAGATCGTCAGCGTAAGGAGAGTAGTTGACGGAAGAAGGCAGAGATGCAGGAAGATCATTAATGAAGAGAGAGAAAAGTACAGGGCCAAGAACGAATCCTTGCGGAACACCTCGACGGACTCCAAAGGAACGGCTTTTGTGATTTTGATAAACCACAGAAGCGCGCCTGTCAGAAAGGAAAGATTGAGTCCAACGAGCAAAGCAACGAGGGAAGCCAGCCGAAATAAGTTTGTGGAAAAGAGCGGGATGCCAGACAGAGTCAAAAGCTTTGGAGAAATCGATAGTAGAGAGGATCGTCCGAGAGGCCGGCCTGGGCTTGTTAAATCCATCCGAAATGGACTGAGAAAGGAACAGAATTTGATCGAGTGTAGACCGTCCAGGGCGAAAACCGGCCTGGCGGGGAGAGAGAATGGAATTAGATTCCAGAAAGAAGAGTAGACGGGATAAAATAATGCGTTCAAACAGCTTTGATACGAAGGAGGTGAGAGAGATAGGCCGGAAGGAAGCAGGAGAGTCGAGAGGATTTCCCATGTTGTGTATGGGAATAATAGAAGATGTTTACCAGATGGAAGGAAAGGAATGTGAAGACCAGGAAAGATTGAAGAGGTTAAGAAGAAAATCCATGCCAGAGCAAGGAAGATGCTTTAGCATGGGATAGGCAACTTTGTTTGGGCCAGTGGTAGTGGACGAGGAGAGGTTGGAGGCAGCCGCATAAAATTCCGCGGGAGAGAAAAAAGAGCAAAGGGACGAGTGAGACTCCTCAGGGAACGTGGCTCGGCGGAGCTCAGAGAGGTAGCCTCTGGCTCTGCTACGCAGGGCCTTTGGCTGAGAAACGGAAAAGTGCGATCGCAGGTAAGCGGCATAAACCGAAGCCGTTTCCCTCGGAGAAGAACAGTTAGGAGAGGAGAAAGACGAGGAAGGAGAGCCAGCGATAGAGCGAAGAAGGGAGTGCACAGATTTAGGGTTAGACCTAGGTGAAAGAGAAGAGCAAGTCGTCTGCCATGTCTCAGCCTTGGCCTTGGCAATGACTGACAAGGCGCGTCGAGAAGCGGAGATGTAAGCCTGGCGATCTTCATCACTTCTGTGAGCGGCAGCAAAAGCCTTGCGTCTTTCACTAACCGCTTCTTCCACCTCAGCAGACCACCAGGCTTTAGGAGGGCGTTTGATGCGGCCGAAAGGAGTGGAAGATTTGGCCGCATTCAGTACCAGAGAGGTAAAGAGAGCAGCAGCAGAAGAAAGAGGAAGAGACGAGTATTCCTCTGCAGAGGGACAGTGAGAGTCAAAGTCATCCCAGTGAGTTTTCTGAAAATTGAAGGAAGGGGGACGCTCGTTGGGGCGAAAGACCGGAGAGAAAGGGACAGATAGAAGAATTGGTAAATGGTCAGAACTCAGGTTCTGAAGCACCTCCCAGAAGCAAGAAAGAGCAAGAGAAGAGGGAGTAAAGGTGATGCCAGGAGGGGAGCGATGGAGAAGGGTGGGTGTGTCAGGGTCATTAAGGGGGAGGAGGTCAGAAGAGCTGACCCAGTCGAATACTTCCTGCGGGGTCGGAAGTACATCTTGATTCCAGAGGGAGTGATGGCAATTGAAGTCCCCCAGAATGAAGAGATTTCTGGAGGAGGGAAGAATTGAGAGAGAGAAGGAATTGGTTCTGCCATCCGTTGGGGAGGAGCGAATAGGGGGGGCGTACACATTAAGAAATGACACCAAGGAGAAGTTGATAAGAGAGATGTTGACCCCTACATAATCAGAGTAGAGATCGAGCGAAGAAAGAGAGGAGGTGGAATGTTCAGAAAAGGATAAGCCCTGCCTGACGAAGGTGACAACGCCGCCGCTAGCGTGGGTGGCATCAGGAGAGAGAATGCCAGACCGGGAGTGGGTGCGATCAGAATGCAGAGCAGAGAATCCAGGAATCCGAAAAGAGGAAGAAGAGTTAAGATTGGATTCCTGAATACAGACAAGGTCGACAGGGTGGGACAAGAGAAAGTGAAGTAGTTCAGTGCTCCTGGCTCGAAGACCTCTAGAATTTCATTGATGAACCCTGAGAGAGTCAGGGGAGGAGAGGAGGCAGGAGGCGTAGAAGGGAGCCAGGAGCAAAGGACGGAGGTGAGGGGGCAAAAGAAGGAGATATAGAATGAGCGGATGGGGGATAAGAGGTTAGGAGACGAGGGTTGGGCGAGAGTGCAGCATTATTAGAGGGGGGGCCAGATTGTACAGTGGTGGTATACATGTTGGAGGAGTCCGAAGAGGGAGTCACAGTGTTACGGCAGGGGGGCAGATCCAAGAGTGAGAGCTGCCAAGAGCTCTGAATTTGGAGAGGGAAAGCCGCGAGCACCCCAGATGCACCTACCTGGAGCAGGTGCAGCATTGCACTGACTTGTCCCGCCAAGTCACATTTCTAGTGCACACAGAGCAGGGAAAGATGGGGCCAGGATTGGGATGAATGTTACCGCTCATCAAGAGGAGAAAAAGAATGAGGAGACGAAGAAGGGCAGGAGAAAAAAAAGTGAAAACAAGCGACCGATTTTGAAGAAGCTGTGTGCTGCCCTTCTGCGGTCGTTCAGGGGGCAGCATAGCGAAAAAAGGAAAGGGAGTGCCCGGGGCAACTGGGACCCTCAGGAAAGTCAACAGCCATTTTGACCCAACCTAAACGGGGTCGGGGACCGTACCACCACGTTGAGGCGGCTGTTGATTTGTCAGCACAGCTTCCTCGCTCAGCACAACAGTAATAGTACGGGGAACAAGTTGGCAAGCTTGCTTGTTGTGTCCTTGGGCAAAACACTTAACGGGGTGCCTCCACCTTTATGAGGCACACAGGTAGCAGGGCCAAGCAGTCCACGCGTCGTGTTGGCCCAGACTAGCAAAAAGGGCTGATGACAACATCACAATCTCAGATGCTTTTCCAAAACTGAAAGATATTGCCCATACTAAGAAGGAGGAGTCTAATGTTCAAGGTCTTTCTAAAGAATTTTTCGCACTTTTTTTTTCACCGATTTTGAAAAGTAAACAAGTTCGTTTTTTACGTTCACATCTTAACCGTTGACGTTGAGTGTCAAAAATTTTCACTCTGGTCAACAGGAAATCTTTTTTGTCGGCAGTAATTATTTAGCCGCCAATATTGTGCATTAATCGCTGTCCTGTATGCGAAAGTAAAATTTACACACCAGTTTGCTGTTTCCACAGTTGGAAGGCTGTGGAAATCTCTCTGTTTTTTTCACCGTGTGGATCAGTGTACGCTTTACCCATTGGAAGTGACTGTTTATGTCTGTTCTTTTTCCATGCTGCTGGTTACTCGAGCATCATCTTCTACTGGACCCTCTCCTAGAAAGAGTTGCAGCTTTTGTTGAATGATCGAATGTTTTTTAAGAGGTTCATCTGGTAGGCTAATGTATAACAATGTTTTTGTTTTATTTGCCATATTTATCCTCCATTCACGAGAAAGCGAATTGTATCGCTATACTTTGGACGGGAAGTCCGCACTCGCTTGGGAGTTGCCTTTTTTGAGGTTTATGGGCCACCTGTCTTCCACATAAAGGCGGAGGCGTCCCGTTAAGTGCCTTGCCCAAGGACACAACAAGCGAACTTGCCGGCTTGTTCTCCACAACCTGCCATAAATGCCAAGCGCCAAGCAGGGAAGCTGCGGATGCCATTTTTTAAAGTCTTTTGGTATGACTCGACAAGGGGAATAAACCCCAGGTCTACCGACTGCGAAGCGGACGCTCTAACCACTACGCCATCGCGTCGGTCAATCTGCATTGTTTTCACGATCTTTAAGAGCGGGATCAATATCTAAGTCATCTTAGTCGCTTTCACTGTCATCCAACATTGCTGGTATTACTGATGTGTCAGTGTTGGCTTAAAAAAATGGCACCGTAAAATAATGCAATGAATAAAAACTAAAATTGGTCCATGCTAAGAATACCCCCTTCGCCATCTTTTGTGCCTTTAAGAAAGACACTGTACAATGTTACGCTGGCAGATTGTGTAAGACTTCAAAAGCTCAGTTTTTTTCACAATTACTGTGACCCAATTTAAAACCATGTTTAAAAAAATATAATCGTTTGGCTTCTTGATGATGAAATCGTATATAACAATAGAGCTACCCTGCAGAATATCCGTTAGCTACGATTAGTTTATAAACATCAGTACACTAATTCAGAAAAAATTGACTGAGTTCTTTGTAGCATCAAAATTCTAGGCTACGTACTTCTGCCAGAGGAAAGCTAATGTCAATACAAGAAAAGATTAGGTTCATGAGCCTTTTAGTCCGCTTTTTTTACTGTTAGCTATTCACTTAAAAATTGCCAAAACAAAATATTGACTCACCTTATTTCATTGCTGTGTTGCAACAGAAAAGTAATTTTTTTCCTTCAATTCAGAGCAAATCCATTTTACGAGTCTCACCCTAACACCAGGTAGCTTTTGCTAGTTACTCTAATGAGGCAATATTGCCAGCATTTTAATTTTAAAAGAAAATGACTGCTTTGAAAAATAGCTGCCTAGCTGTTTCCTTTACGTTTGCAAAATAATACTCTAAAACTTACGAATAGCTTGGTCTATGGTCTTACACAAACCCACTCTATTTCTATTTATTTTCTTCATTTTAATTGTTGTTTATCATAATAACTGATCACTGAATACACGGTAATACTAAACAGACATAGTAGATCTGTACTATGTCTAATATGCCAATTTATAACCAACCAATTAAAACATGGTTTATGTTGCCGTACGAATCTTTAGTACCAAAATTGACCATCTCCTGGAGAGTTAGTTCTGTCATAAAAGAATAATAAAATGAAAGACGCACCCAAAATCACGTTAATAACAAAACCCATTAAGAGGTATGGGGCGTATTCACTTTGAACGCAAAATTGTATCTTGTCAACTAAGTGATTTGATATAGCGATACAATTCGCTTTCTCGTGAATGGAGGATAAATATGAACAATACATACATACATACATACATACAAGCGGCGGATTAGCAAATTCAACCGGCCCATCTTTGACAACTAACATTATATTTAGCTCATTTCAAAAAAGATTATTTAGAATCAACAAACAAACATTATCAAACACCACTTCTAAAGCAACAGATTTCGCTTTTCTGCGTTCATTTTTGCTGGTTCGTCGATGATCGTATGGTTCGTAGGCCTATTGCTTAACAAAACGTGTCGATCGACGCACATCAAAAGAAGGGAATCCAAGCGACCTTCGCTTAGCTAATTTCTTAAAACGGTTCTTTAATATCGCAGCTTGCTAAAGGTTCTTTCACTACCAACTTGTGTAACGCAAAGAGTAAGGATTACTTTGTATGCCTGATATAGAAGAGGATAACTTCTGCAGTACATTTTATATCTCCGAATCGCAGTATAACAGCATAAAAAACAATTTTGGCATCGACATTTTTGAATGTTGGGGCTTTCGTCCGATCTCACATCCTCGTCATCTGTTTTTGAAAAACAAGTTAAAATTTAAGTTGTATGAAAGAAAATTTAATGGTATCAGCACAGTTGACCAGCGAAAAGTGCTGGTTGATAACATCAGAACAAAATTTTGATCAAATAATAACATTTCTATCGGTATAGAAAATAGACATCAAGTAATTATAGGCTCGGGTTGTATCATACAGCGAGATAAAAGATCAAAGCATTAACCTGTAAATAGTTTATCAATAATGAAGTCAAAAAAATGATCACCTGCTTCAACCAATTCAGTGCAGTGCTCAGTTAATATCTTTTTTAATTCCGGCGATTTTGATGCGAAATCCAGGAGCTCTTGCCGATGATCTTGCTGAACAGGAGAATCTGAAATTTAATTTGGCAAAAGGTTGCCTATCATATTCACAGCTAAGATAGGAATCCCATGAAAAACTGTTTCAGAAAAGCGTTTGGGATCAAAGTAGCTTAAGTCAGCATATAACTTTTTACGCGTAATAAATCTTCTATGCAAACTTTGAACCACTTGATCGAGAATTCCGTTATGTACATTGACCTCAAACTTTTTCATTGAGTCTGAAAGACATTCATCCAAGGGTTCATTTTTACTTTTTCCAACCCGTTTAGCAGAAAAGCTGCTTTCAATCAAGATATCACATCCACGTTTTTCCAAAACTTCATTGACAGGTTGAACAAAATGGTAAGTTTTGGTTACGACCATTGCGAAATCGCGATGAATCTGTTGAATATTCTTTTTCGTAGCTTCCACCACATTAAAAACATTAATAAAAAATTCAGTCCAGAGATCTGCACCCCAGGGATGTGGAAGCGGTTATTTTTCAACCGCTTCCGCTTCCGCACCTATCACTTCCGCTTCCACCAACAAAGAACGAGAAAACGACCGTTGACAATTTTTTTAACTTTTGTGGGTCTGTAGCCTGCCTTCTCCTACACTTTATCATTTTGAGGGGACAAAAACCTTCATTTATTGCAATTACTTTACCTACTTCGCTTGAGCTTATTGTTCCGAACTACTCTGTGTTTCTTTTATTTAGATATTAGAACTCGTGTTGAATGTACAACAGTGCTTTCATTCGATCGGGTCATCTCCTCTGACCTCCTCCCCCTTAATGACTTTGACATACCTACTCTTCTTCATCGCTCCTCTGGCAGTCGCTCCTACCCCAACATCTCCTTTGCTCTTTTCTCTCTCGCCCTATCTTGCTCCTGGGAGGTGCTTCAGAACCTATGTTCTAATCACCTACCAATTCTACTAACCGTCCCTCTTTCTCCGGTCTTTTGCCCCAACGAACGTCTCCCTTCCTTGAATTTTCGAAAAGCTCGTCAAGATGACTTTGCTTTTTACTTTGACTCTCACTGTCCTTCTGCAGAGGAATACTCGTCTCCTTTCTTTCCTTTGCTGCTGTTCTCTTTACTTCTCTGACACTGAATGCCCTCCTTACGATCTGGTGCTCCGAACAGATGGCTCTGTTTCTTTCCCTTTTGGCAAAGACGGGTTTGGCATGCTTGCCAACTGCTCTCTCTGTGGTATCGAGGCCACCCTTTTCTTTTCAGCAGCCCCGGTATGCTTAAATATTTCCGCTAGAGCTTGCGCCATTCTGCACGCTCTTTGCTGGTCTCGGCAACACCAACAAGTCTGCCATTTCTCTTCTCTTCTCCTCCTATCTGACTCTCGCTCTGTCCTTGCCACCTTGTTCTCTCCTTCATCTTTCCTTTTACCTCAATCTCTGTCAGAAGTTGTTTTCTCTCTTCTCCAGTTCTATCAGGCTACAATGGGTCCCCGCCCCCCGGACACTCGTTTCTTCCGGACGACGACGCGGCTGACATACTGTCTCATTGAAATTCTTCGACACACAGGTTTCCTCGATTTCCACCGAGTAACTTGTGCTTTTACGTCATGCTCGCTGTGATCTCTCTCGCCTTCGCTGCAACGGACACAGCCTTCTGTTAAGCTCCTATCTCTCTAGGATTGGCAGGATCGAGAATTCTTCCTGCAGCGCTTGCGGACACCTCTCATCTCATTCTGCATTGTCCAGCTACGGACTCTTTGCGTCGCTCGCTCTTTGGCAATTTTCTGTCTCTCCTTGACCTCTGTCCCAGGCCCTGGGTAGTTCCCAACTTCTGGGGCTCCATGGTCTTCCCCCATCAACCCACCCCTGGGAAGGGGTCGGATAACAACAACAACAGCAAAACTGAAATTGCAGACGCACTATTACGTTACAAAGGGAGTTAGCAAATTCAGACGTTCCTAAAATTGTAAACAGAATTACGTCACAATCTGCAACTTGCTATCCTAAGATTTCAATACTATTTATATACACAGAACAACATTACATATAAGAAATCAATATCGGTGTACTGAAATAAGTAATAAATACCAGTAATAAACGAAGAGCCTTCGTGGTCCCCTCACGGAACCCTTAAAACTCATGGAACACAACTGCATGTTTTGCGAAACCCCTGTTGAAGAGCACTGATGTGAACTGATCAAGCTGTTTCCGTCGTGAAAAATCTCTTTTTCAACGTTTTCAATCCCCCAACCAAAGTTAGTTAAGTTTAATCAAATCGTCATTTTATTAGCTACGTTTCATTGTCCAAACTACCTTTTTCTTACCCATAATCGATATAAAATGTGATGCTAGTTATACTGTTTCTTGTTCTCTCACACTACTGATATTGCGCTGTCGTTCAGACTTGTTGTGCAACTTCACCGTTTAATCCACATTGGGAAATGGACGAAACTTTTCGCCAAGTTACTCTTCAAATCAAATAACCTATGTGGAAGCGGAAGCGGTAGAATTTTCGCGCTTCTGCTTCCGCTTCCACAGAAAAAGGACCGCTTCCGCTTCCACGTCCCTGCTGCACGCACTTTGAAAGTGCAAAGGTTATCTCCATGATGCGTAGATAAGTAATGGCTGTCAAAATATGTTGGTATCGAATCATGTTATTTAACATGACACTGGCATCAAACCGCGTTTTTACACTTAACTTTTCAGAAGTAGAAGCACAGTACAAAACTTCAATTACATCGCAGAACATGCCGCTGGAATCATCTTCAAATGTGCGGAAAATTTTTTTGAAGACACTCGTGATTAGACCACCATCTAGTTGCTCCAATCAAGTTTACTCTGAATATCATGACCATGTCTTTGGCTCATCTGCTCTTTCCAAATGTCCATTCGCAAATACGATTCCCAAAAGAACACTCCAACCTTTTGAACTAATCCAAATAGAGATATGGATGCATGATTAGTCGTAGTAACATCACGGAGAACCAAGTTGATACCGTGGGCATAGCACCATGTGTAAATGTGATTAGGAGATTCTTTTTCAAGAAAAGCTGTAAATCCATTGTACTGTCTCGACATGTTTGATGCTCCATCTGTTCTTCGGAGATGCATTTGGAAAGGTTTATGTTCTTTCAACAAATCGCACAGGTCTGCTCCAGTTGCCGAATGACTGTCAACAACGGCAAGAAGTCATTCTTCGACGTTTTCCCTAACCAAGTGTGGAATAACTGAACATTTGTCAGTTGAAGTTATATCTTGAGCTGAATCGATTTGAACTGAGTAAATGCCTGCTTCTCCAACCAAGTTTGAAATTTCTTCTTTCATTAGCCTAGATATAATAGCAATGATGGAGTTAACAGTAGTTTTGGAGACAAATGTATTTCTGTTTGCACGGTTATGCTTGTGCTTGTCGAGTTTGTTCTGAAAACATTTTTTGATAACATTTTCCAAATGACACTTTAGAACAGGGGTGAGCAACCTTTTTAGCCGGAGGACCGCATTGATCACTGAACAGTTGGCCAAGGCCCAGTGCTCATGAAAGTGTCCAAAAAAAAAAGTCACACCTTCTTGCCTTGTATTATAGAGCGTGGACATGATCGTCTCCCCAAAAAAGATCGTCACCCTCTGAATGAACGGAAAATGCGTTTGTGCAAACTGACCAATGCCCTTTTTTATCGTGGCATGTAAAGTTTTTGGCTCTTTAATACGGCAATTGTTTCCCCTCCTATCATTCGTCACTCAGGTTTACTGAAGTTTCAAAAGTGTTCGCGGGCTGTAGGTTGCCCACCCCTGCTTTAGAATGTTACCGTACTTCGCAAGAAGTACAGTCTCTAAAAATGTTCCGTGATCATCTTTTTCATCACCTAAGCCCGTTTTCCGTTTTGCAATCATTTTCATAATGGAGACTAACTCTGTCGAGAATTTGCCTTATTCGCATAACCTGTTTGTTGCGTAATGATGTTTGACTGACAGTAAGTAGGTCTACCACTATCTTATTACTGCTGAATTGTATGTGAGCTTCAACACATGCCTTAGGTTTTTGAGAACTTTCATGTTTATCAATTCGTTGGTAAATGTGTTTCCACGAATTGAAGCCCGTTAGAAATTTTCTGGGGCTCTAATTGCTACTAGTATTAGTATCATATGCAATGCAAAGATTGCAAAATAGAACTTCTTTTTCTTCACAATTCGAGAGCCATAATTGCTGCAAACAACTTCCAGAGTCATCAGGTCGGAAGTACACATTTGTAGCGTTGAATTTGGTTGTTTCTGGTTAATGTGGGTGAAACTCAAAATATTCGGTTAGTTCAGTGGTCACCAAACTTTTCAAGAAGCGACCCCAATTTAAAAAAAATTACTGTAAGTATGGCAAGTACTCGCGACCCTTAAGTTTGTGCAGACTGTTTGCATAAAAATAAAAACATGTTCCAGCAATTTAATATTAACACTGGTGTAAAGAATGCGCCTGCCTAGTTTCCACAAATTTCTGAAACCGTGGCGTAATTTTGCTTAAACTCAAGCGTAAGTCATATTCCACATCTAATCAATTTCGGTGCTTAGTTTTTAACACACTCATTCACTAAATGTTGCTTTGCAGAGCCAGGTAATCGCAAATGGAATCAGTTGTTGCATCACTTGTATCGACACAGCCGGATAACTTGAATGTATTGAAACCCAAAAGTAAATATTCGCTGATATTTTTGGATGTTTTTCTTTAAACGAATTGAAAGAAATTCGGCTCGCAGATTCAGCCGTCATTTCCGTAAATTCTTTCGTAACACGGAGAGGTAGTTCTAGCAAATTAGTAAAGGCAAAAAGATCGGTTATTTATCCGGTCTTGTTCAATGGTTGGTGCTAGGACATTACTATAATAATGCTCCATTTTTTGCTCGGCTTCTCCAGGTGTCCGATTATGGCGTCTTTTGCAATCAATCTGTTTCTAGCAATATATTTTTTTAATTCAGGAGGCATACTAAATTCATCTCTATCTACATAAGTTTGCCGCAGGATAAGTTTTTATAGTAAGCGGTAATTTTGGCAGCGTGATCAATATCAGTAAACCCAATGCCCTGCATAAATTGATTCAGAGAATTTGGTGAGTTAAATATGTCAGCCAGGTATGCAAAGTTTGCGACAAACCTTTCCTGGCTAAACTTTGACACATTTTATAACACAATTCAGTGTATCATGCAGTTCCTCAGATAACCTTTTTGCTACAAGTGCTTGTCTATGAAGAAAACAATGCGTTCATTGTACGTTTATTGCTTTATCTTTGACTCGTTTTACTGCTCCCAAATTTATGCAGTGCTTGCTGCTGCACCGTCGGTACAAATTCCGGCGCATTTATCCTAAGATATGGAATTATCGTTAAAGAATCCATCAATAATTTAAAAGATGTTTTTACCTCTAGTATACAACTCCAGGGTTTTGCAAAACAGCTTTCTAATACTCTTCCCCATTCCTGATATATCGAATAAATAGAGATAGCTGTGTTAGGCCGGCAATATTTGGGGATTCATTCAGTCGAATTGCATATAGTGGAGAAGTATTCATATGACTAACAATCTGTTTAAGAACGTCAAGAGACAAGTCTAAAATTCTTCGTTTTGCTGTAGTGGCAAATAGTGAGACTGAATCTAATTTTTTTTTCATTTTCTCCAATCATTATTCTTACCACGTCCTTCATAATTGGTATAAATAACTTTTCGCCAATGATATAGGGTTCTTTTGCTTCGCAATTTGGTAGGATGCGACATACGAAGAATAAACTGCATATTTATTGGCTCCTGCGAATGTCATAACATCTTTGCGTGACGCACAATCGATTGCAATTTACGTTCAAAAAAATGGACTGGTTTATTGACGCAGCCTGGATGATTAGTAGTTAAATGATGTTGCAGTTTATTTTTTTTCATTGATTCTTTAGAAAGAATTTTTGAACAAATGACTCATTTCGGCTTGCCATTTAATTCAGTAAAGCCAATCTTTAAAAGAGATTCATCATATGATCTTTTGCTTTTGTTTTTAAAAGTCATTTTTTATAATTTGGTCACCGTCGGTCACAAAAATTTAATAAAATTTTGCAATCAGATTTTGCAATTAGTTAAAAGAGTAAAAATATTGTTCAGTAGTATAAACAACATTTCATACATAAACTGAGACATTACTAACGGTCTATTTACAATCTTTCTACACTACTACAGTTTTGTTTCAGGCTCACAAACGTATTTTTAGTTTATTTCATTTTCTTTCAACTCGAATAATCGCACGTAGCTTGCTCAAAATGCTCAGCCAAATGTCCGTGTAGGTTTGAAAATTTTATTGCTAAGCAGCGATTTGGTTGTCCCTCGCGACTATGTGAACCTGGTATTTTGACAGTTGACATGATTTTTTCTGGGTACTTTTATGCTTGACCTGTTTTGCTCGTGTTATTTTTGCACAGTGTAGACACTTTGTGGCTTTGGGCTGATACTATCACGCTCTAACCAGTCCCGTAGCACTCCAACTTCGGGCCCCCCCCCCCAAAGTAAGCGCAAGAGCCCCTGCGCACAGGTCATATCACTTTAGAGGTGTAAAATTGAAAAGCTGCATTAAGAAAATACACCACAATTTGTACATAAGTAAACAGGCTAATGTCAGAATAAAGCATGCCGATACCGAAGGTGCAAGTCATAAAAAATTCGGCACCGATGCCAGAGTTCAGTAGGACATTTATGCAGACACTGCGAAACGAAAGCAATGACACTGAAAAACATGAAAAAGTTATAAAAACACAGTATCATTTAAATAGTCTGGAGCGAACCTTTTTGTTCGCAAATGCTCTTATGACATTGTCATAATCAAGAGATCGGGCGCAGTCATTTTCGATTGACAACATGGCTAATGAAGATAGTCTACTGTCTGTCATAGACGTTCTATTAAAAGTTTTGATCAGTTTCAATTTGCTGAAGCTTCTTTCAGCGCTGGCAACAGTCACGGGGCAAGTTAGTAAGATTCGAAGTGCGATGTACACATTCGGATACAATTCAAATAAATGAGTCTTTAGAAGATAGTTCAGAAAGTCTTGAGCCGTATTGAGATTGCGTTTTTTTTGTAAAATTAAAACAAACCGCTGTAGCTCAGCGCTCATTTCATCAGAATCAATGTCACCGAACTTTTTTTGGAACTCTTTACAGCAAGTAAGAAAAGCATTTTCTTGTTGCACAAGCAAAAGTTTGTCTCGTGTGTACAAAAACGAAAAGGCGGAAGAAACCTCACGTAACAAATTAAAGCGCTCCTTTATTGACATAATAGCCTGGTCTACTAATGGATAGAAAAAGTTGCTTTTAAATTTCAGTTCAGGAGTAGCTCGTTGTTCCTCTTCACCTTGGTAATCAAACAATCTTCTTTTCTTTCCACTTCTTGACGGAGGAAAAGAAGGATCAATATCCAATTCCTGTGCTATTTCAACAGCAGATGTTGCGGCACTGTCATAACCCGTTGTGCGATAGTTTTGCAAAAACTTTTCAGTTGCCTGGATTTCCGTTTCCATTGTATGAAGGGAGACTCCATACGATTGAAGAATCTTGCTTGCTTTATTGACTTGGAATAGGATATCATACCAAATAAACACCGACAAAAGAAAACTCCATTTTGATAAATGAGCTATCAACGATTTTGTTTCTGAGGCAGCTCTTCCATCTTTTCTTTCTATGGAAATGGCTTCCAAGTCTTTCAGTGCCAGCAACACCTCTTTTAAATTGTATCGAAGAGGTTTGATGCATTTAATTCTGCTTTCCCAACGAGTATCAGATTGTGACTTTATGGACAGCTCCACATGTTTCTTCAAAATTTCCCAACGCTGAGCAGAGGAAGAAAACAGCACATACAACCTTGTAAGTACTCCAAAAAATGTCAATGCTTCCGTCGATCAATTAGCACTGTCAACAACAACTAAGTTAAGGGTATGGTTTGCACAGGGCACGTAAACAGCTTTGGGATTGATGTCTAGCATTCTTGCTTGGACCCCAGAATGTTTTCCTTTCATGTTAGCACCATTATCATATGACTGGCCTCGACAATCAGACAATTCGAGTTGCAGTTCGGTCGCTTTTTCTAAGAAAGCGTCCAACAAGCCTTTCCCAGTACTGTCACTTATTCTCAAGTAGCCAAAAAATGTTTCTTTAACAACAGCAGCTTCTTCATTACATAGTACATAACGGAGAATGACAGACATTTGTTCATGATGTGACATATCTGGAGTGCAGTCCAAAATTATAGAAAAATATTTTGCCAATTTCAATTGCTGTAAATTTTCTTTTTCAACTTCTGTCGCTAGCAATTCAATTAGTTCATTTTGTATGGTAGGACTCAAATAGTGATCTTTAGTGTTTTTATTCTTGATTCTGTCTTGAAGCTCTTTTAGGATCGGATCTCTTCTTGCCAAAAGCTCAAATATACCCAGAAAATTTCCATTGTGAGGAAATCCTAAGACTTTTTCAGATCCTCTAAAAGCAAGATTCCTTTCCGATAGAAACAAGGCAATGTCGATAAGTCTCTCTAAAACATTTCTCCAAAAACGTCTTTCATTGAAAAAAATATTCATCTCGCGTTTGTCGATAGTGGATGAATTTCTTATCCCTTCAGCTAGCAACATCCATTGACTGCAGCATTCTTGGTGGGAAATGCCGTTTTCATGGTCTTTCAGTTTTTTCGAAAAACCCTCCCATGTATTTATACCACTACAAAAGGGGCTTAGTGTTTTTCCAAATAGCTTACAACAAAAGCAAAAAACTTGATCTGATTCCCCAGAATAAACTAGCCACGACCGTGAAACACTTTCACCATTAGGTAACACACGTTTATAATGGTTGGAGGAAAAACGTCGCCTTGGAGTTGTGTTATTATATGGAAAATTCATTATTAGTTGATGTGGTCCACGCTTTACTATATCACATCGTTGAGCATCAGAAATACTTTCAGGCCATTTACATGGGTCATCAGGGATAGGGGTAAATTGAGATTCAGTTATTTTTGATATTGAAGGTTGCGTATTGGCAGGTAAATCACAACTTACATTTTCTGGAAATTCACAATCACTTTGATGCTGATCGTCATAGTCTTCTTTTTCTTGTACACTATAGTTTTCTTCATCCCTCTCGGTACTAGTGCCAGGTCTACTCTGCTCAGTAATCTTGAAAAAATCTGTCATCTTGGGCAATTTCGCTACAGCATCTCGAGCAGTGGCTGCTTCTTTTCTCTTTTGATCACCACTTTTTGAACGTTTCATTCTATACAATGTCAATAAAATACTTTATCTGCACTCTGCAGTGTATATATATTGTCCCGGTATTTATAGCCAAACAGAATTCCAGACGATTCTATGATTGTTGCGTAACAACGGCATTGTTACGTCAATCGAATATTCAAGATTCTACCAGAAAATCAATCGAAATATTCTAGATTCTGCGAGATAAAATGACGTTGCATTCACTTATGATGTCACAAGCCAATTTCTTCCTACAGTTTAAATCGGTTGTAAACAAGTCTGCTGAACTGAAAATAGTCACGTAGCCAAAAAGCAATTTCAGACTAACTTGGGCCCCCAAAGTTGGCCTGGCCCCCCCCCCAATTGGGGGGTTTGGAGGGCGGCTGCTACGTCTCTGGCTCTAACCCAATTTGTTGTGTAGACTGAAATTAAGGGCAACAAGAAACTGCTGGCATATGGCGACCCCAGAAAAGTTTAAGGCGACCCCACTTGGGGTCGCGACCCACAGTTTGGAGAACACTGGGTTAGTTTATCTCGTTTTGGTTTCACAAACCACGAGTGCTGGTACGCTGTCACAGAAATAATTTCAGACTGATCTCGTTGAACTTCTGAAACTTTAGCGGATATTGCAGAGTAATCTTCACTGTCTGATATTGCTCGATCGAGATTTACAGACTGCTGACGTCAACTTTCTAAAACTTGCGTTAGAAGAGCAGAACATACTTCAGGATTATCTTGGCTGAGGCTGTCTGGTTCTGGTTCATCAGTATATACAGTCTGGACTTTGCTTTCTGATACTGGCAGAATAGATATTTTAGAGCAATTTTGATTTACTAAATCTGATGCTGGTACATCATGATAGCTTACAGACTGATGCTGATCTTGATGTTCTAATAGCAAAGCGGGATTAACTGTTGTTTGGCTTTCCGTTGAGGTGCTCGCTTATGCAAATACTTCCGGAATGTTCATACATTTAGCAGCAATTTCTTTCAATTTCTTTGACGCTCTTTCTCAGCTCCACCTTTTCACTTTTTTATTTCTTTTTCCATTACTTCAAATTTAGAGAGGCCTGGAGAATGAACGGTAAACAACTATGTTGCATACGCGATATCAGTTCTCTTGCAACTCTTTATTACGTTATAGTACTGCAATTTGGAGAAAGAAGTTACCACTGACGCTTTATTTATTATTTTACGTCTAGCCACGACAGTTACAAATCACAATAAGAAAATTATAGATTATATACAAAAATACTGTTACTGAAAAATAATTGCGAAATCGTTATGCATTAAACTGATTCATATTTTTGATCATTGGTTAGTTTCTTAAAGTTAGTTTCGAGGCAGCCCAGTGAATTGCTGGACCGGCCCACAGTTAAGCAGCCCACCGAGAAACTCCCGAATTCCCCCCGGACTAATCCCCCCCTGAAACCTGTTCTGGTTTTGTGCCGTCGACAATATTCCCTCATCCATTCGCAACCACGCCTATTCGTAGATTTTTCTGTTTTTTCATGATTTCGGCAATATTTTAACAGAAAAACGCTCATATTCACTGTAACTACATTATTATTGTTTTTAATTTGTTACTATATTAATGAGTAAGACTGTCTTTAGAATACGTTTGAGAAGCTTTTTTCAGCGTATACATCATAAATAGGCGTTTTAAAACCGCATCAATAATTCGCGGATTTTTGGGATTCGCAGTGGGGGGAAGAAACGTCATTCCTTTACAAAAAAAAATCCACGTAAAATGTAGGATATTATGGCCGATTCCTGGTAAAATCCAAGTTTATACCAGTAATTGTATAATTACCGGAAATTCACGGTAACTTTGAATTACCGGTACAAACTTGGATTTTAGCGGGATTGATGCCTGTAATTTTATATATACCGGAAAATACCAGAATTCTATTAGGATTTAATTATAAAACATCAGGGCAAACTTGAAATTATCGGTAAAAACTTGGATTTTATCGGGAATGAAATCGATGATTTAAAATACACCAGGCAATACCAGGATTTTATTGGGATGTAGTCGCAGTCCATTTCGATATAAATTATACAATTACTGGTATAAACTTGGATTTAAACTTTGTATTAAAACGCTATGCCTATCAAGTGTGTCGTACAGGCTCAATGAGCATTCGCGAGGGAGGCATTATTTCTCTATCACGGTACATGCATGATTTTTCATGGTTTCGTGCTATGTACTTTTTTCATAAAGCTAATGACAGTTTTCGAGCAATGTCCTGCTAGTAAATACGTTGAGTATTACTGCTGAAATAACCTTTACGTGGACAGTTCGCTCAATGTCTAGCGCGCTTTTCAGCAAATCTGACGAACAAATCAACATTAATTGATCACGGCTATGTACAATTTATTTTGGAATAAACTTTCACATAATAAGGTTAAAAGTGAACAGCAAAAAATTAGTAGCTAATATTGCCAATTAAAAAAACAAGCAGTTGAAATCATTTGCCTCTTTCAGAATCAGCAGCTTTCTTCAGTCGTTTTTTAAGTTCAAGAGGGAATTTTTCATAGCATTTACGGCATACTGGTTTCATGTCAAACTCCACAAATTTGTTTCTAAAACAAAGAGTTAATAAGCAACTAATTAAGCCGATAAAAGGTAGAATTCAGGATTGTGACTTCAATACCAACGTACGCTCTGCCTCATGCTCTTTAAGAAAAACCGCGTCGACCTTTGGGCAGCTCCCCCTGCTTATTAGAAACGCGCAGTGCCAGAGGTGCTGGTGATTCTAAAGCGTGTTTGAACCAAAGTTTTGCCTTTTGCCATAGAAGTAGTTACTAAAAAAAAAAGTAAAAATACTGTAATACAGTAGTCCTTACTCAATATGTACGGTCCGGAATCGTTCCATTTAATCGTGTAACAAAAAACCCGCCTTATAAACCCCAAACCTCGCTTGATAAGCCCAAATTTCGTAAGAATTTTCTTCGAAATTATTTAAAAAGCTTGATAACAAATTTCATTCCTTCTGTTGACTGATTTACAACACGTGACACTGTTGTATTGGTTTTTAATTAATCTCTTTCGTCCCTATTTGAACAAATAAACGGGTTTGAGATGTTCAGTGGTCATGTGCGGCATTTTTTACGTCGTCAACAACCTATGAGGCAACTTACTCTTGATGCTTTTGTACGGAAATGAATAATAATACTTGATCTATATGTATGATTTCTGTGTACAATGTTATTAGATTTAGAAGTTTAGCTACAATGCAGTTAGCCATAAACATTTTTGCGTGAGAGTTGCGAAAAGTCGCCCATCGGTTAATAAGCCCACCCGCTTATTAAGCCCAAAATCGTCTAGTCCCGAGTTGGGTTTAATAAGTGGGGACTACTGTACTTTGTATCATATGGCAGGTGGGGGCTGACAAAAGGACGACCCCTTTTTTTGAAGATAATAAATTTTCGACGACTGTTCTACAAATTTTAGTAGGAAAATTAAGTTGACCTTTTTTTTAGAGATCAACTTCTCAAAGGCATCGTTTTGCACATTTAGAAAGGAAAGTTTGTATAAAAACTTTTTTTTTGGAGATCAACTTTTCAAAAGTAATTGTTTTGCTCTAAAGTCAATTTGAATTTCATCGGCGGGCTTACGCACCCCTCGTTTTACTACGCCTATGATACCTGCGACCTTTTTGTATACCTTCAAATAATCCCTATTTCTGTAATGCCCAAAGAAAACGAACGCAGCAAGAAATCAATAACGGAACGGGTAAGCATTGAAAGGAGAAAAAAGAAATTGCAACAAAATGGTTGCTATTCCTTCTAAAACGAGTCAAACTAAGGTAATGTAAAATCACTTTTAATAAATAAGGGTTCGCTTTGCTTTCTACTTACTTTAGCGTGAGCTTCACATTGCAGCAAGTACATTGAAAACAATTGACGCACCAAGACTTGTTTAAGGCGGCAACAACTGCAAAAAGTAAGTTGGTAACGGAGTTTACAACAAAAAACTAAACACGATTCCGGTGGGATTCGATTTCACAGCCTCCGGATTTCCAGTCAGAGCATCTATAGAATTATCTTTTTACCGCTTCCTTCTGCAAGTGGGCGACAAATTAATTGCCGGTAAGTTGAGGGAGAGCAATTCTGTTTAAATTAAATCAAAGCCAAAATATCAAGTTTAGCGTTGCATTGAAATGCAAAAATAAGATTTTTTATTCGTGGATCTAAGAATAAAATTGGCCGGAAAAATTATATGTAAAATGTTATACATCATTTTTAGTTTATTACGTCAAATCTGTTGTTTTGACTACATTGTTCAATTTAGAGTAAAAAAGTCCATTGAGCGATGAAATGTATTTTTAAAGTAGGTTAGTCGAAGACATGGTTTCTACTCTGGCCTACATTCTCACCATCTCCATCTATAACTTCATTGCATTGATAGCAGACATCGCCAAATAGCTGGTTGAAGTGAGTTTCGCAATACGCGGATCCATTCTTCTCGTAATGTTTTTGACCCAAGAAGGGTTTTTCACATTGAGCACAAACAAAATGCTCCACGTGCCTAGAAAATTAAGTTGAAGTTATTTTCCAAGATGAGCAGTAATGGATCACTTGAATTTTTACTTGCTGGTCACAGAGCAACTTTTACAATCAAGTTATAAATAAAATAACTCCGGTTCAGCCAGTTTACCACCACAACTGCTGACAGAGCTATCGCTATAACAAGCGCTCCAACCAAGCAAAGGAGATCAACAAACGTCTCGATAGAAATACCGATTCCATGAAGAATCACTTGCCATTGTTTTCCCAATGCATTCACAACTCTCTCCTCGATAGGTCTACGGCAAGCTCCGCAAATCGGAATTCCTTGCTTGTCGTGGCACGGAAGGCAGAACAGCTCGCCTCTCAGTTCGCGAGCCTCAGAAGTTAGCTCTTTTCTAAAAACAAAATTTAATTCTTCTACTCACTTGAATCCAAAGACGTAGAGCCCTTACTACCTAGAAGCTAATTAATCCATATCTCCGTTTAATAAGCCAGTTTCCATTTTTGTTGTATTTAGCGTGGCCCATAAAACTACGACAAGCTACTTGTTGTGTTCTTCCTACTTTGTCAAGTGCAAGGATTAACAAATTGACGCCGATTAACAATAAGGATGTAGAGTCCAAAGATGTTTCGGTGACAGAATAATATTTCCAGTTATGAAAAACATTCACGATTATTCAAAACTGTGAGCGGACTTGCTCGATGCTAACTGTGCTTGCATACAAAGTACTTTTGTACCCACTGGCAGGAAAAAGCAGATGTGTGACTTGATGAACTAAGCGTTAAACTTGTCATTCAAAATTGCGAGTTAAATACTCACAATAAAGCATTACGTTGCATGCTGCATGCTCGATTTTTAGGAGCATCACCCTTTATTCTCTCCCCACCCCTTAAAATTCGCCAATGTGCACGGATCCTAACTAGTTCAAACTTCTAGCTTCAGCTTCTAAGCAGTCTAAACTTCGACTGCCGTGACTCCGATTACCACGCAACGCTTTGAGCACTACACTCGCCGACATTGCACTGTAAGTTAGACGCTACGTTCATACCCCACACTGCTTTTAAGACAGACTTAACGACGATTAATTTCAAGTACCGGTATGCTCACCCACAACTGTCGCAATTGAAGTGGAAAGGATGATATGGATCACCTTTGTATCTCAAAGGCTGTTCGTCTATGACTGTGCTGAAAATAAGTTCACGTTCAGTAGCAAACATTTTATTCAATTTTAGTAGCTATATATAGCTAATATAATATTAGTAGCCAATATTTTATTCAATCACAGCAAAATAACCAATCCATAGGATTATAAAATAAAAATTTGTGCAAAACAGCCATGGTAAAAATGCAAATAAAATTAAGCATACTATTATGGTGGGGTAGCATGCTGCATCAACCACAATAGGTTCCTTGCTTATCCCATCCAATCTACTCTGGCAACACCCCAGACATAGGAGTTTAGCGGAGGCCTAAATCAAATTGTCAAAAGAATTGAAAAAGAATTTTTGAGTGTAGTAAACTGCACTGCCTAGTGGAGTTAATGTTAGAACATGGAGCACACTATAAAAGAAGAAATGAACTACAACAATATTAGTAAGGCCTGTTCCAGCGAATATAACAAAATGCATGTCACCTCTTTTTCTCTAGGTGGTCTATGCCTACTTTGGAAATAGGAGCCTATATACCTATCTCCATATATGCTTTTCAATAGCAGACAGCTACGCTATCAGCAGGCCTATAAAACGTGTGATAAAATTTCAGAACTTGCACGTTAAGTATGCAGGCTTGATGTTTTGTGTGCCAGACTCTTCCTAGCTATGAGCCTATTATGCCAAGACAACAAACTTCTACGCTGGCACAAGCAAATAAAATTCGGTTTTACACACTAAGACTACAACTTGCAACACATTCTACAGTGACCAACAAACAGTAGGTTTGCTTTGGGGTAATATCGAATAAACAAGCAGCATTTAAAAATAAAACGATCACGATAAGCTTCAAAACCACAAAAGCTTATTTACTCGTCACTGTATCAAGACATATAATAAATTTGCTTAATGAATTGACAATTTAATGAACCACTCTGTATCTCATTCCAACCGGTTAAAAACAAGGTTGGAGTGAAATTCGAACACACATTCATACCAACTTATAGCAAAACGAGTGTGATTGGTGGCTTTTAGGTAGAGAGCACAACTTGAAGTCTCGTTGTATGGAGTAGATCTTTTCTACACTTGCTTCTGCAGATGAGCACGCCAGAAAGCGAAGTCGAAAAGTAAAAAGTTGCATTCAGTAGAAAGGAATAATAAAATACAATGATAGCTCAAACGTGGTATTAAGTCAGGTTAGTGATGGAGTTTATAAAACTTGTTTGGCATTTGATTTTAAGAGTAGGCCTACATAACGCGCAAGATTTTTCAACTCGTCACTTAGTTTGAGCAAGGTCTACACTATGCATATTACATACTAGCATTTGTTGCACACGTAGCAATTTTGTTCGCTTTTTACTTTGTTGTGACAGGGACGACACAACCCCCGACCCCCGCTTTTTACAAAGCCAACGTCAGCTAAGACCACGCCACATATCTGACAGGTGAAACATTCGGGGTGCCAACTGCTGCTCATTGCCTTTATAACGCGCCCAATGATGAACTCCTCTGCAAAAAAGGAAATTATAATTTTTCAAGATATTGCAGGCTAATTATTCAGGGCTTCAGAGTGCATTCAAGGTATACAACCCTTGATGGTGCTACCCGGGCAACCGTAGCCTATTTTCCAGGACAGTCCCCAACATAGACTCACTTTTGAATCAATACCTTAGGTAGAAACAGATTGCTAGTGGTAGACATTCACCGCATCAGCAACGTACCTTACCAATCTTACATGATAAGAAAATGATCTACAGTGACACAGCCTTATCTGTCGTTATATAGCCATGGAAAAACATTGCTCAGTTCTCATTATAATAAGACTACGTTTAGACAACTTTCTGTTCCTTTTTCTGTCCAAATAATTAAACCGACCTTTGATTTAAGATTGCTTTCCACGTATCAGTAAGAGGAAGATCTTACCAAATAAAAATTTCTTGTTCAAAAGAACGTAAGCTGTCAACGCAGATGCTAGACCATGTCATGCGTAAGTTTCACAAAATGGGAGTCTCCATGTTGTAATCTCGTATTGCCAACGCGCTTCTCATGATTGGCTGCTATTTTAGTACTAGCACCGTGGTGTAGTGGTTACAGCGTCCGCTTCGCAGCCGATAGACTTGGGTTTAATTTCCTTGAGTTTTGCCAGAGTATGAAAAACGGTATTCACAGCTTCCCTGCTTGGCGCTCGGCACGAAAGGAATAGTACCGAAAAAAGTAAGTTAGCTTTTAGGGATATTTCTATCTTTATAAAGCAGACATCAGCGGGGTCGAGAAATTTACCAGTCACGGTGACCCGATCTAAGGAGCCCTTAGCAACCAAATCATCAACTTATGTAAAACAAGAACAAGAGTATCTTGGACGGGTGAAATAAAAGCTGCTAGTAAAAAGACATAAAACATTTACGAAGAAAGCATTTACGCAGTGGTTCTCAACAATTAATTTTTTGTTCTCTGACTGTTTTGAAAATATTTTAAAGTCTGCCAGCCCACTGCAGAAAGATTGCCTTGAAAAATGTTTGTTTTTTCGATGAAACACTGCTTTAAATCTTGGCCCAATTTTAAAATTATTTAGAGAACAAAAAAAGTTTTTTCCAATTTATTAGAAAAATTCAGAACTTATGCGAACCTCCAGAAACCTTTGGGGTCCGATTGAGAACCATTGCTTTGACGTTTTTAGGAAAGGTAGTTCACTGAAAATGTAATGCATCTATGCATTCCGAAGCAACCCCTTTCCAGTCTCTGTAAACAATGAAAAAATCCCATTAAGGAATTGACCTTAGGTCCTATCATTTCAAGAAAAAGTGCCAGATACCTCTGAAGAGAAATTTTTACTAACTCCCCTTCAACACAAAAAATCCAGTTTTTAGGTCAACAAAAGGCAACTCAAAGCCAATTAAAATAACTAAAATCAACCACATCAAATCAACACGAAACTCACCACATTTTCCACAGCATGGTGCGAACAGCATATGAAAATCATGCTCACAATATTTCATTCCTTCAAACTATTAAAATATAACATTTGTAGAAACGTCACTGCTTCCCACATTCTTACATTAATTTGGTGATAGACATAAACAATGTCTTTGCAAAGCTGTTGTAAATGGGAAAAGGCCAAGACAATAAGAAAAAAAACAGATATTTTCAATGCTCCAAGAAGTAGTTCATCAAATGCCATATAAGTGTTTATTTTAAGAAAAAACGTAGTTCACGTACATTTAAGAAAACGGTTCTCAAGCTCAGGACCGTGAGGAACTTTCAAAGAGCCACAAAAAAAGATCCACAGCAACTTTACCACCAGAACAAAACAAGCCTTGACATCAAGGCAAAACCTGTTTTATGCTCCCCACTCACCCCCTCCCTTTATGAAATTGCTCCATACACAACTAATGGATCATCCTCATTATATTAAACAATCAAAAGAAATCCACCAGCTAAAAAATTTTGAGAACCACTGAGTGAAAGGACTATGCCTCTTCCTCTAAAAAAGTTAATTTATCTCCTCACAAAATGTCTTAATCATCTTACTGATCTCATATGGCCATTTAAAAGCTTTTATGGAAAATAGTGCTTACTAAAGCAATCATTTTTTGACTTGTCAATAAGGAAAATTTCGGTTTACCGAATAAGGCACATCAACTTCTTAATTCAATTATCACATTTGAAACAGTTCCGTAATTGCTTTTAGTAACTGCATTACAAGTTTCAGTATGGTTATTAATGCGTAATAATGACATTATTTAATTAGCTCAACAACAGCACTCCATCAGCACACTGGATGTGCGCTAAGTTTATGAAAGATATTACACAGTTTTGTATAAATAGAATGTTTTTGTAGTTATTTTTTCGAAACACCAAAAGCACTGACAACGAATGGCAAGAAAACTCGGATTGCACATTCAAGGGTTTCCAAAAGAGTTCGCTGAAGCCCGCATGACGGGCAGCTTTGCGCCCTGTGCCGCCAAAATAATGAACTGCTAACGAGCGTTTTGAAGTGGAAAGTCACCAGCTATCAGCAAAGCACCAAATACAGCTCCAAAACGTATCT
Source organism: Trididemnum clinides (assembly GCA_963675345.1). Taxonomy (NCBI): domain Eukaryota; kingdom Metazoa; phylum Chordata; class Ascidiacea; order Aplousobranchia; family Didemnidae; genus Trididemnum; species Trididemnum clinides. The sequence continues at coordinate 24,624,428 of OY776304.1, read as the reverse complement.
CTCGAAATGCGTTTATTAACTAATGGCGTATTTGCTACGTCAAAATTAGTCAAAAATGTTTTTTAGTGTGGTTAAAATTTATAAATTTTTTTACTTTTTACGTCAAGATTTTTCGTTTTTGTCCTATAGCTTACTAATAATTTACCTCATAAAAAAGACCTTCTGGAAATTTCAGAAAGCACTGTGAACAGACAAAGCAATCCTCATGATAAATTTCTCCGTTGGAATTGACCATCTTTTCAGTAGAATTAAAACCTTTCCGACATCGAATGCAAGCAGCATGTGACAGCTGGCTCGTAATGCTTACTCTAAAAATAATATCAGAAGTGGAGGTGAGTTACTAGAACGTTGTGTTCGGACCTGCTTTGTCGTTGCAATGCATTTCAACCCCAGATTCTGCAAAGAAATCATCGTGAAGGCTTTTTTCAATGAGATGACAAAGCAGCCATAATGAGATCCAAAACTCACGACTGTCGCCACTGTGAACCGCACGAAATCAACTTGACATAAAATGACTCCATAGACACCGTGACTAACTACTTTCCTAGACCAGCAAGCTTAAAGACTGCAGATGCAAGCATGTGGCAAGAAATATGTATTAACTTTTATTGAACAGATTTGACAGATTATAGAGATTTAGGTGCAGTTGTTTTTCCAGCCTTCTTTTTCAAAACGCTGTGTGGTTGGGGTAGTGAAAGATTTGAGAGGCCGATTTCTCAAAAAATCTCCAGGGTTTTGATCATGTTTGTTTCACTTATCTCATAAAAAATCATAGCTTGTTTACGTAGCAACAAAACTCCTTCATAACAGCCGTACATGCTCATATTCCCGACTGACCTGTGCAATGACCCGTTACCGGCACTGTGGTCAGCAGTGCCGCAACACCGCACACGAAAGTAAGTTTTAACGGAAAGAATATCTAAAGCTGAGAGCATGGTGTAACCTTACCACGGGGAGCAAAAAATTGTCAAGGTACGTTCCCCAGATACTCTCTCCCACTACATTTTTTTTATGCCCCTTTCAAGTTTCAATAATAAATCCAAAAAATTAACGAACATATTTCACGATAGAAAAAGTGCAAGTTAGTTCAAAAACTGATCTTTCGTTTGTATTTACGCAATTATAACACTGTAAAAATAAATTTCAATTGACTTATAAGCTCTATCTAACTAAATTTAGTTGCAATGCTATCTATGAACAGACAAGTTTACAAATGCAATTCAAGCCTTAGTGAGTAACTGTAAGCCCTGAAAGGTGCTGCGACAAAGACCTACTGCTTTATAAGGTGCTGCGAAAAGATCTATTGCTTTATAAGGTGCTGCGAAAAAAACCTTTTGCTTTACAAGGTGCTGCGACAAAAGACCTATTGCTTTACAATACCTTTTATTTTCTTCTTTTCCAACTTCTGTTCTCCGACGAAACAAATTTGAATCACTTAGCTCAAAACCACGCATGTGAGCTTTAGTTTGAGCAGACATTTTTAACTTAAAAACACTATTTACGCTACTTTGTCTAAGTAGGCTAACTTAATCTGTTGGAAACGCAAAATCACACTTGGATATTGCTTAGAAGTGTCCGAAGTAACAAAACATAAATAGCTCAAGCATTAATTTTCAGCCATGGATACGCCCAGTCAAAGACCAGAAGCACCTGCATCCCAAAATGACCCATTTGCAAAACTAAACGCGCGATTTCTCCCACTTCATGAGATGTTTTTTAAATAGAAAAGGTTCCTTTCTTGATGACGTGAGGGGTGCTATTTTACAACATAGCAAGTGTTTACGTCGTCCCCTCTTAATTCAACACTGCCAACCCTAATTCAAGTCACAACAACACGTTGCAAGCATTTTTCAAGTTTTAGTGGCAATGTAACCGACTATACCGCGTTCAAAGTCGTAACAATTTTTTTTGGTTCAAGTGCTGTCTTTAGTGGTACAAATTTTAACTGTGCTGTGACCTTGATTTTACCACCAACAGTGTCTTTGTGAGCAATGGCAAAAGATGTGTTGTTTATTTTAATAGGCGTCTTGTAGCTGGGCGTTGGATGTTAAACATCTCAAGCAACGCAAAAAAAAACATCGAATCTCAATAAGTAGCCAATACCGCCACCAAGCAGACAAAATGTCACGAAAAGCTTTTCTCAAGGCAAAAAACTATGCATAAGTAGGGTTACCATATCCGGAAAAGCAAAAATCGGGACAATGGATGGCCTCTTTTCACGAGACCAAATATATGGGCTTATCATTTTTTTTTATCAAAATCGGGACGCTCAAATTCAGCTCTAGACCTTTTTTTTGAGGGAGGGGACCAGCTTCATATAGGTTGCAATTTGGCGCGGTCCCGCCTACGATGGGGGGTGATCTCCAAAAAAAAAAAAGGTCATCACCTGTTTGGCTGCAGGTATTGTGCCGAAAATGACACAAAACGTGCAGCCAGACAGGTTATGACCTTTTTTTTTTTTTTGGAGATCACCCCCCATCGTAGGCGGGACGGCGCCTGAGGTAGGGTTCGCTGTCATAATGCCTTAGCTTATTGGGACCGACGCTTGCATACCCTAGTTCAAGCTGTGCTGGTTGACTGAAGGAAAAAGCGGGACTTTCCATGATTTGAGCGGGACAAGGCCTGAAAAAGCGGGACTGTCCCGCCTAAATCGGGACGTATGGTAGCCCTATGCATAAGTCACTCGAGAATTGAACACCATACCTCTCAATTGCAAACCAGATTCTTAATGTGTGTAGCTGCGTTGACAAGTTGATAAGGAACCTGGTGGCAAAGGCAAAACTAATGCAATAATTACAATTCCTTAGTGTTTTTTAGGTCTCAGGCCATAGTAATTGCTCGCTCGCCGTTTTCTAAGAAACAAAATCCATGAACACATGATCTAATATTGTGTTGTAGATTTGTAATAATTGAAACGTTTCTTGTTAGGTTTAATACCTAAAATTTATCTCTTTTTCTTTCCGCTAGCTGAACTAAAAGACCAACAAATCTTAACATTGACAACTGCTGTAACATTTTAACTGGCCTCTCCTTTAGTAAACAACCGTATCTTACATTTTGACCAATTTATGCCCTCATTACTACATCCGCGATTGTGTAAAGTTTACTTTGCCGACCACTTAAAAGGCGACTAGCATCAGCAAACGCGCCTCTTTCGCTACACCTGCAGTGCTTTAAGCTTACTACGAAAAGAGAAAAAATGTCTTACTACAAGGCTCACAATCCAGCAGTTCGACGCGAATACATTTTTAACATTCTTTTCTGTGTAAACGTTATCTCTTACTAGCCTTATTTGCGAAAGGGACAACGCTTCGTGCATAGTTTGAGACCGTACTTGTTTTCTTTCTTAACGTAAATAAACTGGATTATGGATGTGCTTTGTACTAAGTGTAATGCCGCAACCAAATAAAGTTAAGCACAATCCAAATAGGTCGATCTAAAAATCACTGTCTTTTCCTTCTTGTCACCTAGAAATCGCCTGATTCATAGCTCTTCACAAGGAAACCAGCACTTGCTGCACATACTGTACAGTTTATTATCAAATTTCAATCAAGGGCAATTCTTCAAATGTGCGTTTAACGTTCGAACTTGTAAATCTACTATGCTTAAACAAGAAAAATCAAATATTCCTTGTAGCGCAAAACACAACTGCCCGATGTTCTACGTATCACATAAAAAACATTGACTCAAAATTATCTATGTCGACTACAAACTAAATTCAGTAGGTTATAAATGTTCTATCTTCATCAAATTTCTTGCAAAATAACATCTAGAATATTTCTAAGTTTTCAATTGAATAAGATCCTTCACAAAAACACGTTTCTTCGAATGATTCTATTTCCCACCCATTCCCCTTTCGTCCGTTCGGAAACGGTTAAAACCAATTTCTTAATTTGGCCTTTAGTAAGCTGACATTCTGCCTTGGTTCTGCAGTACTATTACGTTTAGCTACCAGTACCTTTCCACAGCTGCTGTTTGTTTCTCTACAAGGTTATTCACGAAACAGTGGAGAATTAATTTATCGCTTTTAGGTTAATTAAGTCAGGAAGTAAAACGCGTTAGAAAATAAAAGCAGTCATCCAAAACGAATGTCCTCACAGCAAAAGGCATTTGTGCGATTGGGCTAACGTCATATTCAATATGCCTCGTTGAATTATTCTCTGTCCGCATTGTCAATACAGGCATAGTGGACTGGGTATTTACACAAAGTTTATTGAATTTATTTAACTATTAGCTTATGCTGCTTCGGCTTTTCGAGGGATAAAAAGAGAGAAGAAAAGCAAACACTGCGGCTTTTCAATAGTTAAAAACTTGGTTTTCAAAAAAGGCGCAAAAGACAACCATTGTTGAACGTTTCTATATGCTTCACCCCCTAGATTAGTTGAAAAACATCGCTTCCTCCTAAAAAACCAAAATACTTCGCCGACGTAAGTTGCAAGCGGTTGACTTACAATCCAAAAACATATCTCCTCAATTGATCCAAATATGGGAAGAAGGTTGGTTAAAATTTAAAAATAGCAGTTTCTTTAATAACCACTCTCAGCGCTAGAGGTTGGCAAGCTTACAGTATGCTGCGGGCACACTCTCCAAGTGAAGTCTCAACCATTTTACATATTACTTTCACGAATTCTGTAAATTTTTTCTTAAAAAAACATGAATCGTTCTGTTTTCTCCCCCTCTGTTGTGGACACCCAAATAAAGCTGTTAGTTACCTCGGTTTCGGTGGACCAAATGAGTTGACTGGTGTAGAAGCAGATTCAAGTACTGCTTCATTTGGTTTAGATTGCATTGGCATCAACTTTTCTTCATCAATATCGTCGTCGTCTTGAAGCTCTTGATCAGCACCCAGTGATGATTTAGCCGAAAAAAAGCTTTCATCAGCAAGATTATTTGATCCATTTGCTATTACAGTCGCCATGATAAAGTTTTAGTAGATATTTTACAGTTTAGCACTCCAGTAAGCTAAATTATCTTGAGCTACTAAAAAGTTTTGCCGAATAAGTTTCGAGTTATCATAACCTAAAATCTTACCAGCCAAAAATGACAAAAAACTTCGATTCCCTGAATTACGAATTGCTTAACATTAAGAAATAAATGTGCCAAAAAATTTCTCTGCGACACAACAAATAAAATCCACTCGGGTTATGAACTCTAGATTACAAAAATATTTTGCGTCGAGCAATATAAGTGTTCCTCGTCTTAAAAACATCTGTTATACAACGATAGCACCACACACGGCGAAAGAATTATCCCGTACCGAGCAAAACTTCTTCGCAAGTATGATTTTATGTTTGTCCGATGTTTTTCTACAAGTGTTTATATATCGTGAATCTGAGATTTATTATCAAGTGCTTTTCCCACAGTCATAAAAGTGACTTGCGGCTCCATATTTTTTTTATACGGATACAAAAATCGTAGACAAATGATGGGTGCAACGATGAGGCGGTTCGCGCGGGATAGACGTAAGTACCGTGTCGATTCAGACCACAAACTTCAAAAACGGAATTCACATTTACATAAGATATTCTGATTGGTAGTCAGCAGTACAAAATAGCGTGTTGTATAAAATATAAAACCAGTGGAAAACTGACGCAATTATAATTTAAAATTTCTTGGCATTAAAAACGATGCGGTTCAAAACCGTGAAAATATTTTCTGTCACAACAGACTACTGCGTAAAATGCTTGAACCATTTAGCTGACTGAACCAAAAGAATCTTGAAAATCCGCGCTCATACCACGCGGAATTCATTATCTGAGCCCAGCATCTTTTAATGGTATAAGCTTATATAGTATTTAGCTCACAACGATGGCTTTTGCGTCGGGTATTTTTGTCCTCCGGTCACGAAAAAACCTTTGCCGGTTATGTTGTAACATCTTGTCTTCAGACTTGCTTCAGAGTTACCAGTACTGCTGGCTCAGTGCATTTCTGCCACAAGCGGTGCAATCGAGCATCGGGAATCGCGGTAGAGCGCCTTTTTCAGATGCAACGAACCAAGGACTGCGCTCAAGCTCACTTGACTGCTATGCCGAGTTAACTTTGCTAAACTGCCTCTCCGACAATTACGTCGCCACCCAAGAAGCTTAAGGTTCTAAATTTATTTGCCAAAGATAAAACTAAGTCGTCTTTAATCTTTTGCTTACAAAACACAAAGTAGCATATTTTCTACTTCAACTCTGCGTTGTACTTTACCTCAATAAACTAAGCCCTTTAACACTATTTTCAAGTTCGCTTTATGCAAACAAGTTGTTTTGGAAAACTGTAAATATCAAATGGCAGTACGCGGTTTTCGCTTTTTTCTCTGGTGCATGTTTTGTCTCTTTTTTGGATTTGTCAGTCTGCATAGCTCAAGATAAGATAGCAAAGAGATTTATAAGTTGGGCCCGAGGCAACCGACCCTTCCAAGCAGCTTCAGCAGCCGTCACGCTCGACTCAGCACGGTTCTGAGAAAGTGCCAATTTTGGTAAACTCAAAGCAAAACTTACAATAGGAGAAACTTCGTAAAAACTGTTCGCGGAATGCAAAGCTTGAAACATAGTTTTACAAACTAACTCCTACGATGTTAACACAAAATATTTCTGAGATGCGGCGTCTAATTATTCATTCACTTGAAGTCCCAAAATATGAAAATTCTCTTTCCAGCAAACAGGTGATGGACAGAATAATCCACTTGAAGTGGCAAAAAATGAAAATTTTATTCTAAGCAAACAGGTGATGCGAAGAATTACCATTTATGGCTTGTTTTTTACGCTGTTACAATTACCCAGCGAAATTGTTATTTGAAAAAATGGTCTGCAACAACGCGGATCGAAATTAGAGTGTAGGCTACTCATGACCGTTTGGTTTGAGGGTAAGACCTGGATCGGATTGCGTTTTGTCGGAACTCGAGTATACGTGAAAGAAGACCCCCTTTGAAAAATTTGTGCCTGGCACAGAATGATGAATATGGGTAGGTCTAAGTGACAAAATGGTCAAAAATCTTTGTATTAAATCAAAGTCGAAGACTATTTTTTTGGAAATCAAGTTAAGTTTTTGAGAGTAACTTTTTCCTATTTTTAACTCCAGAGACACCTATTTTCTTGGAGATCAACTTTTAAGTTAGTATTTTACCTCAAAACAGTCTGGGGGGACTTCAGCCCTCCTATTTTTATTCTATGGAAGCACGTACTGCGTGTGAACTGCTGTTAATCCGGCTTTACTCAAAGCGAGCTTCTAAAGGCAACTCTGCCACTCAAGCTTGAAGAATTGCCGATCATGCTTTGCAAAGCTATCGGAGTTTGTTTCTGCATTCGGCGACAAGAGCAGAAAATTTCGCTGTGCGATGCGCATTCTGCATTGCTCGGTTCTTGGTTAACACAGTTTAGAGCTATTTTCCTACTCGATTGCACCGCTTCCCTTAGAAATACTGATACGAAGAGTCTTTAGTAACTAGATTACTAGAAGATTATGGCTTCAGCACCACGCGAATTGAAGTTTTTATTTTTAACCCTTGGTGGCGCTAAAGCGCTAAGGCAGTTCAAGCAATGGAGTTTCTCTTTGGTCCTTTGCTGCTTCCTGAATCAATGGCACTGTGTTCATTGCATTGGGCATTCGCATTTTTAGGCAACAATCTGTCTGTCTGTCTGTCTGTCAAAGTTTCTTGTTACCAATAGTGCAGTAAATATTTTGCAGTGTTTTTGATATCAAGTTCCTAAAATATATTCCTAGAATATAACCTTTAGAATCCGGGTACAAAGTTGCATCATTGCAGGCTCAAGACATTTTTAGTTAATAGGGTTTTTCACGAGGCTTGTGAAATAAAAGAAAAGACATCAGAAGCAGTTCTCTTTTCAGTCAATGAAATCTTTTAAAAACGTAAGTCATCATCAGTGTTGTGCGTTCCTGCCGTCCAGTTAACGGCTTTAACTTTACCGATGCAAACGCTAGCGACGGCAGTTTTTCAAAAAGTTAACGGAAGTGATAGCGGCACAACTTTTTTTGCAACTTCAAACCTTTAGAGCGAAGTGGTAATTTTTTTCAGGAACTATTTATTGACTTTCTTTCTAATTTGTTCTTATTGGCTGATTATCATGATTTTGTGATTCTCGCCTCCTACTTTGCCAACTGCTTGTTCACAGCACTCACCAAAACTTACCGGCGCGATGGTGTAGTGGTTAGAGCGTCCGCTTCGTAGTCGGTGGACCAGGGGTTCATTATCTAAGTCGAGTCATACCAAAAGACTTTAAAAAATAGTATCCACAGCTTCCCTGCTTGGTGCTCAGCATAAAAAGAGATAGTGTGGGGAACAAGCCGGCAAGCTTGCTTGTTGTGTCCTTGAGCAAGGCACTTAACGAGATACCTCCATCTTTATGTGGCAGACAAGTGGAATACCCGTACTTTACCGGGTTACAATTGTGAAGTTGCTAACCCAGCATGTCGCAAAAGACGTCTCTTGGGTACCCACCAGTGGCAGTCCGCCTTGTTGGTGGTGGGGCTACCGCTTACTCATAACTGGTTCGAAATGGGCTGCCATCTTTCCTCTAGCCTAATTTCAATTAGGTTGACGGCATGAACCTGAATTGCCGTTCGTGCCGTACCTCCATCCCGAGGAAGAGGAGGGGTAATCACAATTACAACAAGCTGCTTGCAGACAAGCATTTTAAAAGGCTTTTATTTTTGTAACGACAGTGACCAATCATAACTCCAAGATTGTCAAGACAGTGACCAATCATAACTCCAATTTCGTAAAGGCATTCAAGGAGTTTGGTATTAAATAGTAAAAATATCTTATTTTTTTCATCATAGACTGTAAACTATTTTGCTACCTTCTAAAATATCATAAAAAAATTAATTAAGGGTAGAATTTCTCCAAAATCTCATAATCATTAAATTTGTCATGAAACTAAGGCTGTCCAGCGCGTTTTATTCCGGGCACAGTGCATCTATGTAGGGGTTTCAATGAATCATTTGGGAAAACAATCGCCCGAATTACCCTCCCCGTTGGTGTTGTATTTGAGGCTTGAGGTTATATATACAATATCAAAGCAGTTTATAATCGTCAGCGCCGAAGTGCTGTACCTGAGGAGCCATAATATTAAATTTTGGGCGCGGTCTTTCCTAACTATCAAAATTGCTAAACTTTTTCACAAACTAAGAGTGTTGAATGCGCTTTCTTCTGGGGACCAGCAATGGGCTGAATGGACCTTGCTTAGCATCGGAAATGAAACTACAAAAAATTCACGATATTTTATCATGGCCCGGTAGGCCTGATAAATGAAAATGATATACTACAGTAATCAATAGATCACCACAAAGCAATTATGTTGACTTAAGTATAAATTGGGGATTTAGAAATCTTGAGATCTGCAGACCACCTGGACCTCAGGTCTCGTGGACCCTGCTCTAGTTGACAGTTAGACATATCTGAAGCAGGCCGAGAGTTTTACTCTTTTACCACTTTCTGTAGTTGCTGTTGTCAGCAGGCAATCGTCATCAAAACTAAACGCCGATGCTTTATGAAGTAGTGAAATGACTTTCAATCCCATCCCAGGAGTCACAAATTCGTGAGCTGCTAGCGCTTGCGATTAATTTGCAATAAAAAGAGCACTTGTAAACGCATTGCAATGCTGCGCAACTCGGTTTTCACTGAAATTATGCTGCGGAAGGGCTGAGTGTAAACCAGGTTTAATTGCTGGGCATAAGCGATTTAATTTTTGACTGACCGTCAAGCGATAAACAGAGAACCAAATTGTTCCAAAGCTTGATAGTTTAGCGTTCAGAATCTTTCCATGCTCGCTCCGTGACTCAATGGAAGCGTGCTTGCTTTCAAGCTTGCGATTCCGGTTCAAATACCGCTTGCAACGCCCGCAATGATGAATAGTCTCTGAGCATTGCTGATCGATAAGTTAACTTTCCCTTTATCTTAAACTCAATCACTAAATAAGATCTTGTCATGATGGTTAACGACATAGCTAGCTTTTACAGTTCTGAAGAACGGTCTTAAGCGTAAAACTTTTCTAGCGTTTTCATTAAAGAACAGGATAACTTTAGTATTGACATAAATAACGAAAATCGAATACGGGCTCAGAATGATTGGCGACAACAAAACTAGAATATCTTTCAAAGAGCAACGAAAATACACAAAAAGACGATTAACAATCTGTCGTCAGCTTATCAAAACATATTATCAATCGTCAGCTTGCAAAAGCGATTTAGTCAATTTGACATCACGAGCGCTTCTGAATATCAAAACTGTACCTGTTTCACAGAGGAAGATAAGACAGTAATTTATGGGAATGAATGAAAATACAAATGAATTATATTTTAATTATAAGATAAATGAATTAAAAATCGAATCGGCAATCAACAAGAAAGATTTAGCAGAAACAAAAGAAGAAAATGAAATGCTAAATTAAACATTTGAACATAACTTTACACAAAACAGATTCTGTGGAGCAATGTGGCATTCGTGAAAGCATAAGGATATACGGTATAATGTACAAGAAAGTGAAGTAAAGCAGGATAATGGATGCAACTGTTTTAATGATAGCAAAACTGCTAAAAGTCGAGTTGTCTACTTCGAATATTTCAAGAGTTCACCGCCAGGGACGTAAAATAAGTGGTAAAACAAGACCAATAAGAGTCAGATTTGTTTCCTATAAAAAAGAATGGAGTTAATATGGTTGAAAAAATACAGAAAATCTACAAAATTGAAAACACTTTTATTACCGAAGATTTAACTTTAACATCATTGAAGGCTATATTGTAACGATACCTGAAAGAATGCCACGGTCAATTCAAACAAGTACACACAATTAATAGGAAAATTTTAATGACAGAAAATGCAAATAGTGATGACGAACAGCAAAGCGAGAGTGAAGACAAAGGAAAATGGCTGAGAATTGAATCTCCGGATGATTTGCATAGATAAAGAGCAAATATTGACTTTCAAAAACTGAATTACAGACCTCTATGCATTGTAAATGAAAGAAATTGCGAAATCGAAGAAGTTTGCGTAATGTGTGTTTTTAAACTTGAATTACCCTTAAGGTGAAAAATGGCAAATTCTCAAAATTAAAACTCAATAGATTTGCCAACAAATGCATTGCGCAAGGATTGTATTTGTAATTTGGTAAACAACGGTAATTTTGATTGTAGTGCTTTTTTGAGGCATTATGTGACAGCTACACTGAGATACCAAAATGCGATAGCCCGCAATTACCTGATAACAACTTTTCGAATAATCCTCAAGCACAAAACAAAGCGTTATCTGTAACTACTGCGGTTGATTACGATGAGTCGTTATCTAAATGTAGTTATTATGAGACACAAACTACATAATGAATTCTGTAGTGGGAATGAGAATGACCTGTTTATTATTCATAATAACATAAGAGGTGTCCAAAAAAATAGACAAATTAGTAAGCTTTTTGTCGAAATTTGAACTACAACCCGATTTAATTCTATTAACCGAGACTAAAATAACAAAACAACGTGATCTTGTCGTTAATATCAATATACCTGGTTATGTGTTTATTCAAAATGATACCTCCTCTAATGCCAAAGAGTTGCTAAATACATCGAAGACAATATCAACTGTTATATTGATAGTAGTATCACTTTCGAAATATTTGGAGCTGAAACTTTATGGATAAATATTAACCGTGACTCTATTAAACTAACCATTGGTAATACATTGGCGTCCAGTATACGATAAAGACAGTACAGACAAATTTATTGAAAGCATAGAGAATATACTTCGCGAAATATATAGGGATAGAAAAAAAATTTTTGTGACGGGTGAATTTAATATAGGTTTATTGCGAATCGGGAAAAATCAAAACTCTACAAACTATGCAAATTCTTTAGTTAGTTGCTTGTGCAAATGCCTAATTGACATACCAACTAGAGTTATCTCGGGAGTAAGCAAATTTGATTGATCACACGTACATTTCATTACTTGACAACTCTACAGTTGCGGAGTTGTGGTGTCAAATATCTCGGATCGCTAGTCGATCGTTTCTGTGATTACGAACTCAATGAAAAATAACATATCTGATAAATTTTTGATGATAAGAGATCTTTCAGCCTTTGATGAAATCGAGTTCAATGTAATTCTACCAAATGCATTAAGTCAGTGGTTCCCAACCTTTTTGGAGGCATTACCCAAATCAAGGTAGCGAGTATGCTTTATTACCCTGTTTGCACAATCCAGAAAGCCTGTAGATTAGTATTTGGAAACTCCACTTTCTTCCTCTCGTTTAGCCTCAAGGCAATTCACTCCTCCTTTGCTGGAAAGTCATCATCTGCAACCTGGTCCTCATCCACTGAAAACGGCTGCACGCACCACTGAAGAGGTGCTGTTTCTCGGTCTGGAAAGTAACGATCGAGGTAATGGACAAGTTCGTCCAAGTGCTCCTGGATTTCCTGCTTTGCCTCATTTAGGAACTGTTGTCCTTTGTTGTTGTCATCAAGAAATTGATCCAACGTAGAAAAATGTTCCGTGACTCCCCTCGAGATCCTCCTGCTCCACAGTTTGAACTTTGAGATAAATGCGGAAACGGATTCGCGCATGTCCAGGACAGTAGTATTCTTTCCTTGCAAAGCTAAGTTCCCTTTGTTGAATTCCCCAAAGATATCGGCCAAGTAGCACAATCGAGAAAGCCATTCTGTATCGGAGAATTTGGCAGCCAAATCTGATTTCTTTTCAATGAGGAAACACTTGATGGGTTCGCGAAGTTCCACTACTCGACTTACCACTCTTCCCCGCGAGAGCCATCGCACTTCTGTGTGGTACAATAGAACTTCGTAACTTTGTCCCATTTCATTGCAGAATTGTTTGAATATGCGAGAGGTCAAGTCCTTTGATTTGATGAAGTTGACGATTCTGACAACATCGTCGAAAACTGCTTTCAAGGAAGCTTCAGTGTCTTGGATGCGAGTGAATACCAATGAATGGCGCAGTGATCGACTTGTATACTCGGGTTCTCTCTTTTCACAAAACCTTTGAAGCCGCGTTGACCACCCATCATGGCAGGTGCACCGTCGACTGACACTTGTTGAACACGATGCCAGTCCATCCCGTTGCCCTGCAAAAAATGGCTCACAGTGTTAAACACATCCTCACCCTTCGTCGTCGTGGTAAGATTTTCGCACAGAAGAAATTCTTGTTTTATCATGTTGCAGTGAACGTAACGAATGTATCCCAGTAAAACTGCACAGCTGGCGATATCCGTAGACTCGTCAAATTGAAGACAAAGTTTGACTGGGCTGGACTTGACTTCTTCAATTACCTGCACAAGTATATCCTCAGCCATATCGTCCACCCGCCTGCGAATCGTATTATTTGACAAGGGCGTAACACTCAGTTTTTTCGCTTGATCTTCGCCACACAACTTTGCCACCATTGCCTTTGCACAAGGCATTATGAGCGTTTCGGCAATCGTGTGACATTTTTGCTGCTTAGCCACTTTGTAGGCGACTACATACGAAGCTTCAACAGCAGCAAGAAGTTGCTGTCCTCTACTTCCCTGAGCTCCAAATTGAATTCCTTTTAGACATTTTGCTTTGCGTTCAAAGAAATCTTTGTCCTTGTTTTGTAAAACTGGGTGACACTTCTTCAAGTGAGCCTCGAGTTTGGATGGTTTCAGGCTTTCGTTCGTCAACACTTTGTTGCATATGACACATTGGGGACGGTCTTGAACCTTTCAGGCAAGTTGACGAAACCATAACTGAGGAAAGCTTCAGAATAATTGCGCTTCTTGCCCGCGCCGGTCATCACAACAAATTCTGTTAGTCAGCGGTGGAATGGGCAAGAGAGAGCTAACTCAACAATTCAGATAAATTTGATAAAGCTACGAAAAAAGAAACAAAATTGCCGACCAGCACAGTATATTCTAATCTAGACTGGCTAAGCGCATACGTCACAAATGGTCACAAAGGGCATTGTGTGGTTCCACTCGTGTATTAGATTGTGACTTCATAGCCATGCCTAAGAAATGCATGGGTTTAGACCAGCTTTAGGCTGAGCTAAATTTTAGAGGCGTTTTAAGCACGTTTAGCTAAATTTCTTAGACTTTTGCATATACCATATATTTTTAGCGTGTTGGTGGTGTCACATTACCCACCGAAGAATCACATATTACCCCTCGGGGGTAATTTACCCCCAGGTTGGGAACCACTGCATTAAGTGAAAATTTAAATCCGAATATGTCTATTATTAGACAAGCTGAATGCTTTTTAAACATTTTTGCAAGCACCTTTGAAAACAGGCTCCATTTAGGAAAATGACCCAAAAAGAAATGCGACTAAAAAAGAAACCTAGGTTTACACGAGGTTTATTAAAATCGATCAAAGTAAAAAATAATATGCTTAAAATTCGCCATACTGGAGTACTACGTAATAACCCCCGAGATTTGATTGTTGAGGTTGAACAGCGCTTCAAAAACTACCGTAATGCATTAAATCGCTTAATTAGTGTGGCAAAAAGAGAATATTGCAATAAAATATTTATTGTCAATAAAAGCAATCCAAGGACAATTTGACAAAATATTAATTCACTTTACAATTTTTTGAAAAAAAGACTTACGTGATATAACTAATCCGAAAACTCGTGATGGGTTCACTACTTTGCCTTAAACCCGTAACCGAAACCTTTTAATGAATTTTTAGGAGATATTGGTCCAAAAACGGCAAAAACCGTAAAAAGCGTTGATGTAACTGATAACCAGCAATCGCATATAATTAGGACATTCTTTTTCTCCTGCAACATCAATTGATAATGAGCTACTAATTGATCAATTGAAAATTAAAAAAGCGTGCAGAAGTGTTGATGTCGCAACAAAATTTATAAAACACAGCAAGCGCACAATAGCTCAATGCTTGTGCGAATTGTATAATAGATGTATAGTTAAAGGTATGTACCAAAATTTATTTAAAATAAGAGCAATAATTTCTATTTTCAAAAAGGGGGACCCAGCCTTTACCACTAATTTTTTATGTAAACCCATATCTTTGAATTACACTACGTAACAAAATTTTTAAAAAAGTTTATTTGGTTAATTTTTTCAAGTGTGTCTGTATGATTTTCAAGCGCTGATTCCAAAAATATTATCAGTTTTTTTTCTATCATCGATCGTTTTAAAGATACAACGATTTCCGTTTTTTATGATTTTCCGTTAACTGTAGATTCCTTATGCAGTTATGCTTGCGGTGATCTGTCTCTGTCAGCATTATCATGTTGTAAATCGGTGTTTTATTTACTTGAAGGAGTGAATGGTATTGGAGTGCGAAATCTCACTGACAAAAGTGTTTTTATTACTTATCAGTCCTCAGTTTCGTTTTATTTCAGCCTATAAAATTCAGAATAGTGAGATTAGAAAGCCATGTTTAGTGTTTGCAGAGAGAAGTTCCGCGTTGTAGTCAGGAACCTAACAGCCAGCGATGTATGTCAACAGCCTACTCAGTAGCCCTCTATGATCATATTTTATAGAGTTAAGAAGTCTTGTGTTAATTTTAATTGAGTTCATCGTTTAAATAGTGTAATAAAAACGGCTAGTAGACAGTGCAAAACTTCACCAGATTGCTTTTGTTATGTATTTGGATACTACATTAGCGTTCAACATTCTTCGTATAAAATTGTGGAAGGAACAAAGTATTGGGACAGCGTATAGACTGTATTTTGGGATGGACATTAGCGATCAGGACAAGTCCTGGGCACCACACGTAATCTGTGGCAGCTGTCGATCTAATCTTGAAGGATGCTTGAGGGGTTCTAGAAGAGTTATGTCATTTGCAGTTCCCAGAGTTTGGAGAGAGCCCCAAAATCATCATGATGATTGCTATTTTTGCATGATAAACATTTCGAAGTATCGCAAGGTTAGAGGAAAAAGAGCTATGACGTATCCAAGTATACCCTCATCCATTGCACCTGTTCCTCACAGTGACGCCTTGCCGGTTCCAAACCCACCATCAAATGTGAGTAATTTTCTGTGGGTAAGTGTAACTAACAGTAATTTATATGTTCTGAGACTGGATCCAATTTCTTGCTATGTACTTGTTATTTATCATTTCAGGTAGAAACGTACTTAAGAGAAGGCTCAGCAACAGCAAGTGAAAGTTCAGACATTAAATGCAGAATATGCACCAACAACAAGTGCAGAACCTCATTTTCCGACTAAACAAGAATTGGATGATTTAATACGTGATCTGGGTCTTACAAAATCTGGAGCAGAGTTAATAGCATCCAGACTGAATGAGTGGAATCTGCTTGGCGATGACTGCAAGAGTACTGCCTACAGCAAGAGGCACTTGGAGTTTTCTGTCCATTTTGATGTTATTGAAGAACTTTGCTATTGCAAAGATTCTTCAATAACATCAAAATGGACAGGCAAAGTAGAAGGCCTGTTTTGTGCTGTTGGAATAGATCATGATCCTACTCAATGGCGGCTTTTCATTGACAGTTCTACCAAAAGTCTTAAAGCGGTGTTACTTTACAATGACAATATATATCCATCAATTTCACTTGCTTATTCACTGCAGATGAAAGAAGACTATGAAAATGTCAAGCAACTGTTCATTAAAATCAATTATGCTCAGTTTAAGTGGTACGTTTGTGGTGACTTCAAAATGCTAGGATTTTTGCTGGGTCTGCAGGGTGGATACACAAAATACTCTTGCTTTTTGTGCATGTAGAATAGTAGAGCTGATGGTGAGCACTACGAGAAAATTCATTGGTCGACACGGGAAGAACTAACACCAGGAATGTATAACGTCATCAGGGAGCCTCTTATACGCCGGGAAAAGGTTTTACTGCCACCACTTCATATCAAATTAGGTCTAGTAAAATAGTTTGTTAAAGCTTTGGATTTTGAAGTTTTTCAAGAAATCCGTTCAATGTTTCCCAGGCTATCACATGCCAAAATAAAAGGCAGAATATTCGTTGGCCCCCAGATAAACACAATGTTAAAGTCTAAAACCTTGGAAGAAAAAATGAATAAAACAGAAAAGGAAGCGTGGCAAGCATTTCGAGGTGTGGTTGATGGATTTTTGGAAAATAAAAAGCATCCAAATTACAAAGAGTTAGTGAAAAAGCTTATCAAAAGTTACCAAAACATGGTTGTCGCATGTCTGTAAAACTTCACTTTTTATGCTCTCATGTAGATTTCTTTCAAGAAAATCTTGGTGACTTCAGTGAGGAGCATGGTGAGAGATTTCATTAGGATATTGAGCCAATGGAAAGACGATATAAAGGCCGCTGGGACAGTGCCATGATGGGAGACTACATTTGGTCTTTGATAAGGCAAGACAAGAGTGGTCATAAAAGAAAGCTCGCTCAACAGTGCATTTCTAAATGACTCTTATTATTTGAAAAAACTGTGTTATTTTTATCTTCACGCCTTCTTCTTTGTGAACTATTTTCAAACTGACTTTTGCGTTTAATATGTATTGAACGGAACCTTGATATGCAGTTGGAATTTAGTGCAAGGTAGAACACAATCTGCTAGCTACAGCTAGGTCGGATGAAACAAAAGTATGAATATCTCAAAAAGTAATGATGATACAAAAAAACTAACCGGATTTTTAAACTCAGCGCTCAAAAATACATAAAGGGGCACTGAAAAAGTAGCCAAACAAAATTGTGTTACGTAGTGTTATCAGTTCAACAAAATCTTTGGGCCGGATGTATGATTTCCTTAAAAAGTACAACTTAATTAATGAGCATCAGTTTGCTTTCGAAGAAATCATTCAACACTTCATCGAATTAGTTGTATATATGAAGAACTATTACAATGCAATGATGAAAAATTATATAGTTGCTATCTTTTTCTTGACTTTTCAAAGGTTTTCGATACAATTAACCATCACATGTTGATTAAAAAACTAGAAAAATAATTTTTGGTTTCGAGACAAAGCTATACATTTTCTAAAAGATTATTTAAGTAATAGACAGCAGCATACATGGGTCTCCAACTGTAGGACAAGCATAAAACCTGGTACTTGGGGTGTGCCTAAGGGTCTTCTCTTGGGTTTTTCTTTCTCTTGACCTGACGTTGGCCTCGAATTTTGAAACAACACTTTTTGCTGATGATATATATCTACAACTATGTGATGATAATTGGCAAGCACTTGAAAGCAAAGTGAATTAATAAACTTAATAAAATTAACTTTCGGCTTCCAAAAAAAATCTTTATAATTCATTGGAAAACTAATTATTTGCTCATAGACAAGCACTCTGACAAGACAACAAATGATAAATTTGTGGTTAATCTGCAGCAAAGAGTAATAAATAGAATTACCAATATTAAATATTTAGGTATGATTATAGATTACCGTTTAAATTGGGAACGTCATATCAAACAACTGTCACTTCAATTATCAAAATTTTCGGAAACAATATTGCGTTTGTGCAATTTTGTGAATATTGAAACACTTAAACCATTATATGACAGTTAGGTGTATAAGTCGTGTTCAATATGGTATAATACTAAGGGCAACAGCTACAAAAATGAGACAAAAAGATACAATACTACGACTAAACAATATTATAGGACTATCACGTGGAATAAAAATTACGATCATGTCAGCGCATTGTGTAAACAACTGCAAATTTTAAAACTTCAGGATATTTATGAATTAGAGCTTTCAATATTTATGCATCAAATTCAAAACCACCTTTTGTTTACGAAAAATATTTTGTTAAATTAGCAGACACGTACACCCTTGTGCAAATTAATTGAAACAAACATCCAAACTTTTATATATCCTCATTTCTTAGCTGAAATAAGCGTAAATTGATTACAAATGTTGACTTTTTCGGAGAAAATGTTTATTAGATTATTCTTTATTAAAATAAAATTTTAATGACTTAATAAATCCTATTATGACGTCATTAATGTGTTCACAATCATTGTTTTAAAACTTTTTGTTTAGGTAGAATTTGTAACTAGAAGTTAGAATATTATACAGTATAGTTGTCTTAAAAGATGGATGTTAGCCCTAGAAAGCGTGCTAGTATCTTAACTTTACGTGAAAACACAGAAGAGACTTATCGGGAGATATCAAAGATTGTTGGTGTCAGTATATCTACAATAAGTCGTATTATGAAAATGAAGAAAGAAACAGGGTCTGTTACCCCAAAACGCAAAGGCAAATGTGGTCGCAAGAGGAAAACTACCCCCAAAGATGACGCCTATCTGCTACGGAAGAGTGTGAAAGATCCAAGAAAGACAAGTGACGCCAAAAAAACTACTTTGGGGGAAAAAGAAATCGAAATAAGCTCCTCAACAGTTCGTAGGCGCCTTCTGGAGGTTGGGAGAAAAGCATACCGCCCTGTTAAAAAGCAGCTCCTTACAAAAACAATGAAGACAAAACGCTACAAATGGGGACTCAAATACAAAAACTGGACAAAGGAAGACTGGAGGCGCGTGATTTTCAGCGATGAAACTCATATGTTTGTCCAGGGTCAAAGAAGTCAGCATGTTCGAAGATCACAAAACGAAACGATTCGCAATGCCCACATTGACCAGCGCGTAAAACATCCTCAAAAAAGATGTTTTGGGGATGTTTCAGTTTTTATGGCATTGGTAGCTTGCACCCAGTTGAAGGTATGATGCGCTGCCAGCATTATATTGAAGTGGTTCAACGAAGAGTCATTCCAGAGATGAACCGATTGTTTCCAGATGGATCTGGTGTGTTTCAGCAAGATTTAGCCCCATGTCACACATCGAAACAAGTCAAAAAATTTATGAATGAAAACCACATTAAAGTGCTGGAGTGGCCGGGAAACTCTCCCGATTTAAATCCAATCGAAAATTTATGGTCCATCTGCAAGCAAAGACTTCGTACAATGGACTGCACCTCGAAGGAAAAGCTTATTCAGGCTCTAATTCAAGTGTGGTACAAGGACCACCAAATCTTAAAAGATTATTCAAAATTGTTCGACTCAATGCCCAAACGCATCAAAATGCTTCTTAATAATCGCGGTGGTCATATTATGTACTAATATGTGAACTGAAACATTCATTGAATAAAATATTTTTAAAAAACTAAATTTTTGGTGTTTTTGATGTTTGTTTCAATTAATTTGCACAAGGGCGTATTTGCGTAATACCAGACAAAAAAACAAAAATGACTTCTTTTTGTCTCGAGTCAACAAAACAACATCACAAAGGCAATTAGCTTTTCGAGGTGCTAAATTATTGGCTTCTATTGACAATTCCCTTAAAAATGAACTTTTAATTGTTTTCAAAAAAATACTTGAGGAACAAATGGTTAGACTATATAAAGTAAAATAATGTTATATTATTTGTGTTACTACTACTACTACTACTACTACTACTGCTACTACTACTACTACTACTACTACTACTACTCCTAAAATATTGCCAAGCCATGTGAAGCTGTCAGGTGTTTCAGTTTTATGAGTAATTTTTCTTTATTACTTTTCTTTTTTCTGATGGACATTGTCGTTGTTGTGCAAAATATTGATTAAATTGATAAATGAAATAATTGTAAAATGAATTTAGAATTGTGCAAATTATTTTAATGTTAAAGCCAGTAGTAGAAATTTGACGTCCATTGCGTTCTTTGATTCATTTTAGTTCTTTTTGGTTTTTTTCATCTGCTCTTTTGTTTACCTCTACTACAAATGTTTTGTTACTGATATTTTTTGTTTTTTTGTTGCACCGACTTCAAAGCCTTTGTTGTTTCAGTATTTGCTTGCTCTCTGTGCAAGTACACCAACACTACCAATCAGCATTGGTTGACAACAACACTATACAGCGCAGGTAGCATAGAGCTTCTAAATTTATTAATGCAGTGAAATTTAATACCTACGTTGGGTGAACAATAAACGGTGTCCAAGCTCACTAACAGATGATGTTTTACTATTCTACAGTGGAATCAACTGTCAAAAGGATGACGTGATTATTTATTTAGATTCTGCTTCAGTTTGTGATTTAGGTTTCTAAATGATGCCAAAAGTTTAAAGCTAATATAACATCTAAAATTCAATCCGTATTTCAAGAGTTTCTGAAGACTACGGTTACTTGCAACAAACATTTCCTTGTTGTAAGTCAAAGCGTAAGCAGCAGATTTGAACTACTAATCTCACACACTTAGCAAACGTTTCTAAGAAGAAACGTTTCTAAGAAGTAACACCGATTTTTTGGAGAAGGTAACCAAGGCATTTTGTTTGCTGACATTCCATTGTATAAGCTAAGCAATATGCATATTAAAAACCTATTTCGCGACATTGGTGACAGTTTGCCATCTGAAACTACTTGTAGAAAATCAGTGCTGCAATTAAGCGCAGATGAGTTGCAGTAGATAAGAAATGCTGTACATAACAAACCAATTTTTCTAGTTTTTAATGAGAGTACTCCATCTGGCATACAATATTTAAATATTTTACAGTTGGAAGCCTAGAAACACTTCACGTCCGTTATTTGTACGACTGTCAACCTCTACTTTGTGCGCCAAATAGCAACAGCATTACTCAAGCAGTTGGCGATGCCGTTAGATCTCTTGGAATCAACAGAAGCTCTTTCTGTTTTTTAATGCCTGATGCTGCAAAATGCTTGGTGGCTGCAGGCACAACACAAAAACCTCGGTATCTTATGCTATTTCATGTGACATGTATAGCACAGAGGTTCCCAAACTGGGGCCCGTGGACCCCCAGGGATCCGTGACGACGGCTCAAGGGGTCCTTGGCTTCGTCCCGGTCAGTCAATCAATCAACGTTTGTCCCGGTTAGCAAAAAGTCCCGGAAATTTTATGAAAAGAAATCTAGGCTGACAATGAGTCGGACCGCGAGTGACACAATCACGGCAGAAATATAGATGTTGACCTTTTTTTTGAAGAAGAGCTCCATCTGCTTTTGTATTCGCATGTTAATTATCATATTTGAAAGTGAGTCGGCTGACAAAAGTAATGTCACATACCGGTATTATTAGAATTTGCAAAAAATCAGATTTGCAAAAAAGGGGCCCGCGAAGCAGCAGATTTGCAAAAAAGGGTCCGCGAGCTAAAAAGTTTGAAAACCTTTGGTATAGCATAACTATTGAACAATTGCGCTATAAAAGTCAAATCTCACATTTGAGGTGTTGATCAGCTAATCGCAAAAGTGAAATCAGCAACAGTGAAAAACAAAATAAGGCAAGCCAAACTTGCTTCTATTGGTTGCCCGCATCATTTTGTTATTACAAGATGGGGAAGCTGGTTAAATGCTGCCTTATATCATTCAAAGAATATACCTGAAGTGAAAGCAATTGTGGAAAGTTTTGAAGGGTCTGGCATTTTAGTAACTCAAGCAAAAGTTAAGCCTGCAAACAACTGGTTTAGCTGTTAGCTTTTCATAATCAAAGACCAATGTGAATGTCAAGTTAAGCTCATAAAAACGATGGACAGTGCAATGTACTCCATCAAAGAAGCGGTGCAAGCAATCCAAGAACTTCAAGGAATGCGGACTTCGGAGCAGAGACGTAGCAGCCGCCCCCCAAACCCCTCAATTGGGGGGGCCCAGGCCAACTTTGGGGGCCCAAGTTAGTCTGAAATTGCTTTTGGGCTACGTGACTATTTTCAGTTCAGCAGACTTGTTTACAACCGATTTAAACTGTAGGAAGAAATTGGCTTGTGACATCATAAGTGAATGCAACGTCATTTTATCTCGCAGAATCTAGAATATTTCGATTGATTTTCTGGTAGAATCTTGAATATTCGATTGACATAACAATGCCGTTGTTACGCAACAATCATAGAATGGTCTGGAATTCTGTTTGGCTATAAATACCGGGACAATATATATACACTGCAGAGTGCAGATAAAGTATTTTATTGACATTGTATAGAATGAAACGTTCAAAAAGTGGTGCTCAAAAGAGAAAAGAAGCAGCCACTGCTCGAGATGCTGTAGCGAAAGTGCCCAAGATGACAGATTTTTTCAAGATTACTGAGCAGAGTAGACCTGGCACTAGTACCGAGAGGGATGAAGAAAACTATAGTGTACAAGAAAAAGAAGACTATGACGATCAGCATCAAAGTGATTGTGAATTTCCAGAAAATGTAAGTTGTGATTTACTTGCCAATACGCAACCTTCAATATCAAAAATAACTGAATCTCAATTTACCCCTATCCCTGATGACCCATGTAAATGGCCTGAAAGTATTTCTGATGCTCAACGATGTGATATAATAAAGCGTGGACCACATCAACTAATAATGAATTTTCCATATAATAACACAACTCCAAGGCGACGTTTTTCCTCCAACCATTATAAACGTGTGTTACCTAATGGTGAAAGTGTTTCACGGTCGTGGCTAGTTTATTCTGGGGAATCAGATCAAGTTTTTTGCTTTTGTTGTAAGCTATTTGGAAAAACACTAAGCCCCTTTTGTAGTGGTATAAATACATGGGAGGGTTTTTCGAAAAAACTGAAAGACCATGAAAACGGCATTTCCCACCAAGAATGCTGCAGTCAATGGATGTTGCTAGCTGAAGGGATAAGAAATTCATCCACTATCGACAAACGCGAGATGAATATTTTTTTCAATGAAAGACGTTTTTGGAGAAATGTTTTAGAGAGACTTATCGACATTGGCTTGTTTCTATCGGAAAGGAATCTTGCTTTTAGAGGATCTGAAGAAGTCTTAGGATCTCCTCACAATGGAAATTTTCTGGGTATATTTGAGCTTTTGGCAAGAAGAGATCCGATCCTAAAAGAGCTTCAAGACAGAATCAAGAATAAAAACACTAAAGACCACTATTTGAGTCCTACCATACAAAATGAACTAATTGAATTGCTAGCGACAGAAGTTGAAAAAGAAAATTTACAGCAATTGAAATTGGCAAAATATTTTTCTATAATTTTGGACTGCACTCCAGATATGTCACATCATGAACAAATGTCTGTCATTCTCCGTTATGTACTATGTAATGAAGAAGCTGCTGTTGTTAAAGAAACATTTTTTGGCTACTTGACAATAAGTGACAGTACTGGGAAAGGCTTGTTGGACGCTTTCTTAGAAAAAGCGACCGAACTGCAACTCGAATTGTCTGATTGTCGAGGTCAGTCATATGATAATGGTGCTAACATGAAAGGAAAACATTCTGGGGTCCAAGCAAGAATGCTAGACATCAATCCCAAAGCTGTTTACGTGCCCTGTGCAAACCATACCCTTAACTTAGTTGTTGTTGACAGTGCTAATTGATCGACGGAAGCATTGACATTTTTTGGAGTACTTACAAGGTTGTATGTGCTGTTTTCTTCCTCTGCTCAGCGTTGGGAAATTTTGAAGAAACATGTGGAGCTGTCCATAAAGTCACAATCTGATACTCGTTGGGAAAGCAGAATTAAATGCATCAAACCTCCTCGATACAATTTAAAAGAGGTGTTGCTGGCACTGAAAGACTTGGAAGCCATTTCCATAGAAAGAAAAGATGAAAGAGCTGCCTCAGAAACAAAATCGTTGATAGCTCATTTATCAAAATGGAGTTTTCTTTTGTCGGTGTTTATTTGGTATGATATCCTATTCCAAGTCAATAAAGCAAGCAAGATTCTTCAATCGTATGGAGTCTCCCTTCATACAATGGAAACGGAAATCCAGGCAACTGAAAAGTTTTTGCAAAACTATCGCACAACGGGTTATGACAGTGCCGCAACATCTGTTGTTGAAATAGCACAGGAATTGGATATTGATCCTTCTTTTCCTCCGTCAAGAAGTGGAAAGAAAAGAAGATTGTTTGATTACCAAGGTGAAGAGGAACAACGAGCTACTCCTGAACTGAAATTTAAAAGCAACTTTTTCTATCCATTAGTAGACCAGGCTATTATGTCAATAAAGGAGCGCTTTAATTTGTTACGTGAGGTTTCTTCCGCCTTTTCGTTTTTGTACACACGAGACAAACTTTTGCTTGTGCAACAAGAAAATGCTCTTCTTACTTGCTGTAAAGAGTTCCAAAAAAAGTTCGGTGACATTGATTCTGATGAAATGAGCGCTGAGCTACAGCGGTTTGTTTTAATTTTACAAAAAAACGCAATCTCAAAACGGCTCAAGACTTTCTGAACTATCTTCTAAAGACTCATTTATTTGAATTGTATCCGAATGTGTACATCGCACTTCGAATCTTACTAACTTGCTCCGTGACTGTTGCCAGCGCTGAAAGAAGCTTCAGCAAATTGAAACTGATCAAAACTTTTAATAGAACGTCTATAACAGACAGTAGACTATCTTCATTAGCCATGTTGTCAATCGAAAATGACTGCGCCCGATCTCTTGATTATGACAATGTCATAACAGCATTTGCGAACAAAAAGGTTCGCTCCAGACTATTTAAATGATACTGTGTTTTTATAAGTTTTTCATGTTTTTCAGTGTCATTGCTTTCGTTTCGCAGTGTCTGCATAAATGTCCTACTGAACTCTGGCATCGGTGCCGAATTTTTTATGACTTGCACCTTCGGTATCGGCATGCTTTATTCTGACATTAGTCTGTTTACTTATGTACAAATTGTGGTGTATTTTCTTAATGCAGCTTTTCAATTTTACACCTCTAAAGTGATATGACCTGTGCGCAGGGGCTCTTGCGCTTACTTTGGGGGGGGCCCGAAATTGGAGTGCTACGGGACTGCTTCGGAGAAGACACTTACAGCATCAACCGTTACATTCAAAAAAGAAACAATGACCTTTTTAAAACACATGTATTAAACATGGAAAGACCAGACATTTCACCGGCTGTTTACAGCTTACTTCGACAGTCCACAACTGCTTCTGTAGAAAGAAGTTTTTCCATGCTGCAGAAGCTGTTAGCCAAGGACAGAAAATTTAATATCGAAAATGAAAAACAGTACTTGATTTGACATTTCAAACCCCTGGTGATTGCAGAGTTGGCAGCTTCTATGTGGCATACGTATTGCAGGCTTTGCTAAGGGTTTATATATTTTCGTTAATTAAATGTTCGTTTTAACATAAAAACTCAAAAAACATTGATTTATTCAGTCCAAATGTTGTTAAGTCAACAAAGGTAGTTTTTTTAATTTTTACGTCAATTTTTTAGTTTTTAGGTCAATAAAAGCTTGCCCTAGTCATCAGTGACATTGATTAGACTTAATGAAACACGATAGTTCGAAATAGTTTCACTGTCAAAAGATTTTGTATTTTTCTCACGAATCTAAAAATCGAAATGTAGTGCCCGGATTTTTTCTGCAGCGTTGCGTCTTAGCAAAAGATACTTTGTGGCAATTCCTCTTGCGTGGCTGAACGTTTCCAGTAGAAATAACCACGACAGCAGTAAAAAATAAGGGTCAGAAAATAAGCAGTAAAAAAAGAACTGACTCTATAAAGGGTCAGAACACTAGTATTGTTCCGTGATATAAGGGACGCAACCGGGAACGAAAAATCTAACATCCTTAGCCGCGTCACTTTGCCGTATAAGAAGCTTTTGAAAAGTTCAGCTTTTTTGAATCTATTTTGTTGATTGAAAATTTGAAAAAGGTCTTAAGTTCTTCCGATATTAGGCTTATACTTTACAATCACCTTCAGGAAATTCCATTCGCTTGTTATAAATGTGTGCAAGGGCAGTGGGGAAGAGTTTTCGCTCCAATCACTTTCACGTGGCATCCATCATCAGAGACAAAAGGAAGAATAAAATTATTTGTAATTTTGACCTAAAAATACCAGAAAAATGATCATTTCAAACTTCCTCACTAGTAGCGCAAGAAGTCAACTCGGGGGAAAGCTGGATCGCCCGGATGGTACTATTTTCATTTTTTATATTTTTACAGCAGCTTCTACACGTAAATTAGGAGCATCTTTGGACAAAGCAGGAGTACAGTTTAGATTGAAGACTGTTTTAGAAAGTATTACTGAATGTGGGGAAATGACACTTTTTGATACAACTACGGTGGCACTTTTCAATTTTTGGGAGAGATGTTTTCAAAGCTGGCCAACCAACTCTAGTGACGTCATTGCTTGGAACTAAAGGTTTGTACTTTACATTACTTCTTTTGCTCTTTTTTTGAATGCAATCCTAATTTTTACAGCCGCCGTTTCCTTACTTCTTGATGCCAGGTACTATGCTTGTAGACTTAATTAAAATGTGGACCCCTACCCTGGTTTAATTAAAGCGACCATTATAGAGTAAACAAGTTCTCAAAAAAATTGCTCTTATGCATTTATCGTTGAAAGTTTATGAAGGTTAGCAGGGTTTTACTCATCACCCCCGTAGGGCCTATTGCGCAATATATCTTCCAGTTATCTTTTGAAAACCTTTAAAAGCCCTCCATACCTTTGGATATTTATGCACCTCCCTTTGGGAATCATAGCTCCAAAGAACCGCTTTGTATTTGTGCGAAGGCACGCTGCGATGCACTTAAAAAATTATGCTACAGATTAAAAGCGAGTGCGGAAAACAATGGCCTCTAATTTAAAAATAATACCAGCTCATTTGTAATCCACTCATTGTTTTTTCGAAAATTTGCTTCATCCTGAAACATGCAATGAGACACAACAGCACAGGTACCACTCAAGCACTAACGCAGCTACAACGTCATACCCCTACCGCCCTCTTCTTCGAGTAGATGAAGGGAGAACTTACGCGTTCCCTGAAATGTGGAAGATCCTACTTTCTTGTACACAAGCTAAAGCCCAATGATTTAGAATGTAATTCTAACACTTTATTGCTTTAGGTGATCGGGTATTCCTAATTTGTACCTGAATTTTATCGAGAGCTCCTTTCTTTTCCAACACCCTGAACACATATAAGCGCCGATTATTTTCCGAATGCCATTCTCCATCGTTTCTATTGGAAACACTGATTAGGGGTAGAGTGTTGATGAGCTTGGGATGTATCAGTAACTTTCCGACTACTTGATGGATGTCTCCAAAATCTGAAAACCGACAAGGTATCTCTTCTCTTGAAAAAAGAATTTCGCTCGGCTTCATAAAAGCAGTTTCTTCCATGAAGTCAAATTTAAATCTGTTTCACATTCAAGCAAGATACTTTCTGCAAAAATCAAGAAATGGATTTGTGCTGTGCTTATTTACTACATTAGTGTAGAGTAGAACATTTGGTGAAGACGAAATAAAGAACTATTATCTACAAATAACTTATACTTGATTATCGGAACCGCAAGCACAAAAATCAAAAAGGTTTTGAGCAACTATATTTACTTTTTCTTGGATTTTGGAAAGTTGATTTCTTTTACAAAATTTATTAATTGTTTGGAGTAGAATATTCTTGAAGCTATCTTTGTGAATATTCCTGAAGCTATTTTTTCAGGAGTAATCAACAGAAGAAAATAACAAAGGCGGACAGTCCTGATATAACAGAGAAAAAACGAAAGCGAAGAGAATGCTTTCTATCTGCTATGCAAGTGCTGTTTTCTTCTTTCGTTTTCCTTATGACAACTTTATTAAAAAAACAAAAAATTTCGGAAATGTACGCTATTTCTCCAAATTTCTAGACAGGCTGCTTCCTACACTTTCTGCCACTTAAAACTTCAACTTGCATGTCCGTAAGCTGCTTTGAAATAGAGTATATTGCCTATGGCTTGCTCTTACTGCAAGTTTTGGCCAGCCAAAAAGGATTGACTGGGTTTGCACTTTGCAGGCCTTCTGCCTGGGTCAATGCAAAGTTTTTAGCCATGGAACTCATGCTGCCTGTGCCGTTCAATAGAGAGTTTTATTTGTGAGGTTACCTTCACTCTTCAGAGCAGAAGGCGGATTTTAGGCTGCCTATCTTACAACTGCTCAGAAAGCGAAGCTTATCTTTATATTTGTTTTGTAAATCACAACTAATCAGCCTCAGAGCTGATATCAACTGTTTGTTTTTTACTGTTTGCAAACAAAGCTTAATTAATGATGTTGTAATTAATTGTTTGACAAATTGACTTTAAATTTATATTCGAAGTCAGCCGACAAAACTTGACTTAAAACAAGAAACACAATTTGGTTTTGACCTGTCACTCAGTTGACGTCAGTGGCCGCCGCAACGTCGAGTGTATATCCGTGACTAACCTGATGGCAATCTAATCGTAGTCTTGATCTCGTCTACAAGTGTATTAGGCTCCCAAGATACTTTGTTTAAACAAGAAAGGGGCTATTGTAATATTTTCAGAGTAAGGGTGTCCTGGACTCCAAAAGTTTGAACTTGCAACAGTTTCTCTATGAGCTCTTAACGAGACGCCCTCGTCTTTATTTTGAAGAGGTGGCTCAAAGACCTCGGAAATGGCAACTCCCAAGCGAATGCAGACCTCCGGGCTAAAAGATAGCCATGCAATTCACTTTCTCATGAATGGAGGATAAACATGTAAATACAATACAATACAAAGATGATGTCATCACGACAAACTATGCTCCCCTCAATTTTTTCCTGGCTAATCTTTGGGAAACAATTTCTCTTCAACTTATTAAATCGTGTCGACGTAAGCAAGACCTATGAAATTTGGAGATCACCAATTTTTCCTTATCCTACTGGCAATCTATTTGACTTATTACTTGACCTACAAAGTAATCAATTAATCATTAAGCAACTACGCCGGGTATCTGCAAAGTGCAAACGTAAAACGAGATTCAAGAGAGGGTCTTTTTGAAAACAAATATAGGTGTATGTTTGTCTTGCTAGATCCCTGGGAAAACTAACGAAAAGGTGCCTTACACCGTCCTGGTTCGAGGAAGTCATTTTAAATAATAGGGGTTTTTCTGGTTGTAAGGAATTCGATATAGCCTAAAATAGACAAGTTCTTTTTGCTTATTTTAGTTTTAGTATTTTAAAGTATGAATAGTTTGGGCAACAAATTCAATTTAAAGGCGCAGTCCAAGAATGTACAAATTTCTACTCATTTCCTTTGAACAATTACACAAATTGAATAGCTCTAGCGTTGAATTGACCGATAAGTCGGTTTTTCACAGATTCTCCAAACCCAGTTTCAAACAAATGAGTTGGTTGCTTTAAAGCAAACTTAACATGGATTTCAAAAATGGTGCCGGTCAGTAAATATAGAAAGTGAAAGCCCGTTTTTGTAACTATGGAAGTTGGGAATAGCTGCTCGTACCAGGCAACTTTCTTTGCGTTGTTACGTCAAATTACGCGTTCACCAACAGTTAATTATTTATTATAATGTTACAAACTAAGCTTGCTTCTTATTATTCAAAATTCTTATGTCGATAGAAGCGGGTCTTGAACGTAACCTAAAAGCTTCGACTGATAAGTAATGTCGCCGACGTAATTTGATATACGCACGATGAAACTAAGAGAGAGCTTCGAGAGATCAGCTTTACCAGTAAGCCTAGGCCAGCATCAATCCAAGCCGGGCTATTCAAAGTTGCTTGCAAAAGTATGGTTCCTCCCAAACAAATGATAGAAACATGAAATATCAAAAACAGGTGCATCTCCGAAACTGCTTCAGGCCATTTTATTTTTGTCATAGGATTTTGAGCTTTTGGTGAAATATGCGTACTGCTTAGTAGCTATAATGATATCAAATTCAAAAGTCAGAAATTGGTCAGGCGGCCTCATATTGTAAGTTATGGCAGGCGACGGGGGAGGGGGGGTCACATCAAATAAGATGACTTCACTCACATTGCGGTTGAAAATTTAAAAGAATTCACCACAAAAAATTGAAGAAAATCAGCCAAGAAAACTAACATATTTTGATAATTATTTCACAACGATTTGCCTTTGAAATAAGCAATTATATAAAATGCAGCGTTTCAAGTAGCAAAACCGCGTGAAATTTGCTGAAATATAATCATTATTGAGCGAACATTTTCTAATTGCACCCACAATGATTTCGATTGGCAATTCTTCTTCTCCCTAATTATATTCACAAATTATGAAAACCTCTCTGTCAATCACCGCCAAAGGAAAGTAAGGGTAGCATCTCTGCGTGTAGTTTGGCTTAGAATAACTGAGCTATAAAAAGTTAATTAAAATTTTCAGTAGCGAGAAACAAGTAAAGAAGACCTTCACTCTGCATTGTTACGCCATTTCTTCGAACATCACAGCTCTGCTCGCTCAAGTTCTCGCTATTCTTAAAAGTCTAATCTTTTTTTAGATTTCTTCAATCCATGACCATTGACTTCAATTACAACTTTCAGTCCATCAGCTTCTGGTGTTATCTTTATATGTTTGTTCTTTTAGAAAAGGATATTCAGGTCACTTTACTGTGTTTGTTCAACTTTGTTTGACTTCAATATTTATCGCTTGATTTATGAACGTCAGTGAAAAACTACCTGTAACAAGTGATACTTGGTCATCACTTTTAAGCAAACAGCAAACTTTAGACCAATCAAAATTTATGATTTGATTAAAAGTTGATAAGTTAGTAGGCCTACACAAACAAGGTGAAAGCAAACTGTTCAAAATCCTGATCTTTTCTATTTGCAGGAGCTAGTTCGATTCCTCAATGAGAAATAGGTTTGTGTGATTTTGGGAAAGTGTTTAAATTTAGCTCTCTCGTTTCAACAGAAGAGAGCTAAAGTTATACACTCGCAATAAGAGGTGGCCAAACCAGCCTAACAATCTACTGGAGTAAAAGTATTGCCACCCACACAAGTGAAAGTAGAAAGTAAAGCAGGTACATTTACTTAAGACAAAAATTACGCTACCTAAGTAGTAAAATTAGAAAGTGGTTTCATTTCTTTAGCTGTTTTGTCTTGAGCTCATCCTGAATGATTCAGGCACGTGCAGTGGTGCAATTAAAGGGGAAGGTTTCAGCGTAGCCAGAAACAAAATTTGGCTGGACTCAAAAATAAACATTTTACGCTTTTTCCTCAAAGGATTTTTTGAAGATGGTTATTTTGTTGCGACGTTTGGCTCTTTTTCAAGGAGTATATGTTTTTATTGTAACATCGACGTGTTAATGCCACTTTACTTGAAAATAGCTGCTTACCTCGATTTGGTTTAAAAAATTTGGGGAAACGAACATCTTGCCCTCTGTCCATGCTTATACAAGGGCCCACTCTCCAATGCCACCATCGTTCCTGAAAAACCTACTTAAGTTTTTTACTTAAGTGAAGCTACTTGATTGCTGACCACCTCTGCTCGAGACGGGCGTTTTACATTTTTGAATCTAGGTTTACCACTGGGTTTACGAACAAGCATTTTGTATATTGAGGGCACATTCAAAACTTTCTTCAAACAATGTGACTACAAAACTCGAACTGGTGTTTTTCTTCGCATCACGCACAATGTTTTCCTTCAAAAGTGCATAAGACTCTATCTTATCTTAACGTGGAAAAACACAGAATTGCTGATGTAAAAGTAACCACTTTTGTCAAACAATGTTACAAAATAATCGTAATAGATAGCACTACGGGGAAGAATGCGTTCACTTCCGTATTTTTAGCCATAAGTTTGGCGACTTTGCACTACTTATTCCGAATTATTGTATAGATATCAAGGAAGAAGGTGTTTTAGAAAAGAGAAGGAGTTTCTAAAATTGGTTGTGGTGGAGCAGAACAATTTGTGGTTTTTCATTGACCAATTGGTGTCACCCTCTTTAGTGTTACCGGTACTCAGGGTGCAGTGTTTCACCGCAAAAATTAAAGCCAGCTTCGCTAGAGGCGCGAAAAAGAAGAAAGGACGCAGTCATCGGACTTATCATTTCACAACCGCAAGCTGTAGAGCACTAAACAAGACAAGATGCCCTGTCGGCTACGTCAGAAATTCAATTTATACAGGTCGCTTAATATTGGATCGTGGCAATCAAAGTGGCTGTGTTGAGAGCGTAACTGATTACACAGTAATCAAAAAGCGATTAGTAAATGATTTCTCACCAAAAACAAATAAAAAATCTTTTGCAAGTAAGCTACAAACAGACATTTGAAGCAGGCAAAGGTTAGCTCACAGCTTGAAAATTTTGCGTACTAGTCGGGCGAAATGCGGTCAGGGATAAATTTAGAAGAACTGAATGAGCAACATTATACTTTTCAAAAAATGCGGTTATTTTTGGCCACCACATAAGGAGTCACTGCTTTGCCGAAAAATTACTGCTTCAAGGAAGCGGGAAACTAGAAAACTAAAAAAGTTTTCATTCAACGGAAAAGTAAAATTTGTGTCAATTTTCTAAATTTCTGTTACGTATTGCTAACAGTTGAATACTATCTAAGATCTTTCGAAGAGTTTTGATTGCCGGTTTTGTAAAACGGCTAGTTAAAGAAAAAATTTTTGTATAAACCAATAACTTAGCTCGCGCTTTTTTTGAGCTGTAAGGCTCTAGCCTAGGACGTGGCCAAACGAAATTTTGAGGGGAGGAGACAAAATTATTTTCTGTTGGATAACATTTGGTTATGACTTTTTATACAGACTTGAAAGGGTTTTGGCAAAAAATCAGGGCTCTATAAGAGAGATTTGCAAGTAATGTCTAATTACACTTGAGTGATTACATTTTTTTAGGTCTCTTGAAAATTAATCCAAAAATTAGGCTATAATAAGTTTGTAGAGAAGGGGTACAAGCTCCCTTTTCTTTGGCTACGCCTTTGGTTTCGACATACCATTCTTTAATGTCGCCCAAAAATGTGAGATATCTTGCACAAATATATAGGCATTCTTCACAATGTTTCAATTCACAAAAACTGTGTGAACAAGAATCCCGCAAATCACATGAACTATCGCATCTGATGTTGCCAAGATGTCGTGATCTTCTTGTGCGGGCATACAACGTTCGAATAGCGAAGTGGCAAAAAAGATTTTCCGCTCTTATTGAATTTATGTCAGTGACTTGCTTTTTATGCTTTATCAATTCTAACTGGTGAGGCATGGCTTTGTAACCTCTTCCCTTTGGCACTTGGTACAGAGCAAATTTTGTAGTTTGAACATAAAAACACACGTCGCGCTGAAAACGAGAAATTCACGTGCGATAATATGTAAAAACTAGTGCAGCAAGCAATTGAAAAACCGAAGTAGACGTGCCTCGTTTCATTGAGTCCTTTCACATCGTGACTAAAATTGATGTACGCCTAAACTTTGCTTCAGGGATATCTAATATTTAGATTAAACAAAATTAAACACTTGACATAAAAAGTCTGTGACCTGTATTTTTTTTTAAGTAGCTCTCAGATATGACTCACAAACTGCTTATTCCTGTATTCTTTGGCTTGATTGCTGCTGCATTGATATCGGTTTTGTGTGTATTGCTTCTTCCATCAGAAAATGCAATAAAAAATAACTTCGATTTCTCAATAACCGAACAAGGAGTTATTCAATGGTTTGGAACAGAAAACAATGACGAAAAACTAACAATTTTTTCTAACATTCTCAAAGAAACAAATGGACAGTTAGTACAAGATGTTCCCATTACTTGTGGTCAGGTTCAAGTCAGTATTGAGCCCTTGGAGAGCTTGAGATCAAACGACGTCGAGGTAAATATTGTGAATCATAGCCATATTAAGTAGAGGGGCCCTGCCTCTTGCTCTGCTCTTTATTT
This sequence comes from Trididemnum clinides, assembly GCA_963675345.1. NCBI lineage: Eukaryota > Metazoa > Chordata > Ascidiacea > Aplousobranchia > Didemnidae > Trididemnum > Trididemnum clinides. Next base: position 24,590,026 of record OY776304.1, on the reverse strand, counting down.
CTCCTGCCTCTCTCCAAAATAACTTGTGAACACGCCATTGACCATTTACGGTAGTGCTCAATCATTTCAGATTTTTTATAAGGTTTGATGAACACTGTGAGATGTCGCTAGAGGATTACACATGCGCATATTGCAAACAGTATTCAGTCAGTTTGCTATGAAATCGCAGAATCAGCTGGAACTTATATACAGGGGAGAACTACTTTTTTGGCAGGGTCCGGAAAAACTGGTCGAGCAAGCAATGAGTTGCGCCATATCTCAACCAAAGATTTTTATTTAGCCCGCTTCTTTTTTTTTGACCAGCGATTTCAAAACCCAATATCCAAAACCGTATTAACAAGAAAAAACGAATTTAATTAACTGAAAAAGCAAAAATTTACAAGATTTTAATAGAATTTTTCTTTTTAAAAACCTGAATATAGTTTTAAACTTTATTTTGTTTGTTAATTTATTTATTTCATTTCAAAAAAACCGCTGCATTCAGCTTCATCCTACCAGCTTCTTAATCAGTGCATTTAGCTTTCTTACATGACCATGTTGAACGTGGACGTCAGATCAGCTAGCTTAAAATTTTATTGCGACAGCAAACTGCAAGAGCAGCTTGAAAGTAGGTCTAACGTTTGCATGAATTAGGTCTATGAAACTCCAAGTTAACCGGTCTGAAGCATTTGTACATGCAAAGAGTTTCATTACTTATTGTAGGGGCCTATTATTTTTTATGTTGTTATATTACTTAAAGTCGGCTTTTTTGTGCTGAATCAAAATTACAATGCTCTAAGAAGCCAAGATATAGCTCGAACCGTATGTCGTCTCAATAAAACTTTTTTGTGTTGCAGTGTTGGGTTGTTGAAAATCATCGACGTATGGATGTAAATTGCGCTTCTGGTAACTCAACTAAAGTTCGAGACTGCGTGTCCATGAAACAAGTTTCAGGTGTCCCCGTGTACTGGTTTGGTGGTTCTGAGCTGGTGACGCAAAAATGGCCATTGAACGAAGTCAGTCTTGAAAGAATGACAGTATTTTTGTCGTCTGACCTTCCAAAGAGGCATGGAAACGTTTTAGAAAGTTATTATCTCTCTTCATCAGGAGCAGCTCTTTATGTTTATCCCACAACTCCACTGTACGTTTCTGTTTTCCAAAACGACCAGCTTTGTCTAGAAGCCACTTATGATGCCGATGGGATCCAGTTAGTAGGTCCCAGGTATCTTGAGCCTTTTGAGCAAAACCAACTGGAAACGCTGCAACTGCGATATGCCGTTTGTGTCGGAAACTCTGCTCTTGAAGTGCATAAACAAATGACAAACATAGAAAATGGATTGATCGAACGGCCACGTGCTCTTCCGGATTTAAGGATGATGCAAGACCCAATCTGGTCTACATGGGCAAGGTAATACAAGCATAGAGATGGTGTGATCAGCAGAAATGAAATAAAAGAACAAAATTTTGAGACTTGACTGTTTTGGAATCGGAAATACTTTTCTTTCCTTCAGGCTTCCACACGAACTTCGAAATCTATTTTTTTATACAATTTCATTAGTTGATTGCGTATTTAAGATAGAAGGAACGGCTGGCTAAATTTTGGAGATGGAAGCACTGGAGTAGTGAATCTATTAGTTATACTTTAAAGTACGACACAAGACCTAGCTAGCTATAATTTTTGATTTTTGTAGATTTAAAGATTCAATAAATCAAACTATTGTTGAAAACTTTGCTACAGAAATTCTCGCGTATGATTTTCCAAACAGCCAGCTAGAGATAGATGATGGTTATGAAGAAAATTATGGAGACTTTACTTTTTCTCCACAAAAATTTCCAGACCCAGTCAATATGGTGGAGAAGCTACATAACTTGGTAAATACTGACTTTTCGATTTTTTTCTGTCAGAAAGAAAAGGAAAACAAAACCGTGGGCTCAAAATATCTATCTCAAAACCTCAAAGAAAGATTTTTTTTATAATTTGTTGCTGTATCTTCTCTGTTTGCGTGCCCCATATCCCTCAGCAGCGTGTACAAAAGTTTTGGAAGACGGGTCAACTTTACTCTACCGATTGGCACAGTAGAACATTGACGTGGAGTTATTATGGTGAAGATCTTTTTCTTTAGAGATCAACCTCGAAGGTGCACAGATTTTAAAGTGGTGTGCATATTTTTCGTAGATCGCTTTAAAAATAAGTTACAGAGAAGTTGGTACTTAGCATTTTGGATGTCAACCAAAAATGATGGAGCAAGACAAAGGCCTGAGTGATGATCAATCTTTAGATGATGGCCATCACTGGCATTCTTTCGCGGGTGGCACAGCTTCACGCCGCGAGTCGCAGCTTGCGCACAGCTGTTCTGCAGTTTTGCTGCGAATCGGCTGCCAGCACTGTACGTTGTATTTTCACCACTTTACATCTACCTATTAACTTCTTTCTGCTGCACACCAAGCAACGTATCGTCGAATTTCAAACAACGCGACAACAAAGTTGCTTCGAGGTTAACTTTTTTTAAGCAAAAAGTTGAAGTCTTGCAGCAAATTTCATAAAGCAAGATTTACAATTTTAGCAAAAAGCGACCAAATATTTTTAACCCATCACGCGGTTTTGTGTTGTCATCCTCTGATCTCAGGAAAAACGTATATGTTTACTTTGTAGCAGATTCAAAGATGAAAAGGGTGCTGTGGTACTCGCGTGAGATATTTAGCAGTAAAATTTTATAACATTGAAATATTTTTAAAGATTCGCTCAAAATAGGATGAAAGAACTTTTTTACTAAAATTTACCCGCAACTCCAATTGAAAATGCTGGAATCGGCTTGTAGTCTGCCTATGCTTAGAATGAGTTTTATTGAAAACCACTTTTAAGTTACCCGTAGTTTACTGCACATTTCTATCACAAACACTGCAATTATGTTGAAAAAATTGCCAGCAAGTGCCTTTTCCTATAAGTACAACAACGCCGAAATCTTGCGAGTATTTTGTGACAACATGATTGCGAACAAGCTTCATCATGCTGAATTACGTTGAAGGTCGAAAATAAATGGAAATGAAAAAAATTTTATGATTTACAGGGCTTCAGAGTCACCACGTGGGTAACACCTTTCATAAATTTGAATTCGAAAAATTACAACACCGGGAAATCCTTAGGATACTTTGTTCCTAAAAAAGATGGGACTCCTGAAATTATTACTTGGTGGAATGGCCAAGGTTCCTCTATTGATTTTACAAATAAAAAAGCAAGAGAATGGTACAAAACTCTGTTGGATGATATCAAAGCAAGGTATTCCTTAGATTCCTTTAAATTTGACGCAGGGGAAACTACATATTTGCCAAAATCGGGCTTGGAATATACTGCTGAACGACTACTTAACCCAGGTCAATATACCACGCTGTATTCCAAAGTAGCTTTTGACATTGGAGGATCTTTAGCTGAAATGCGTTCGTCGTGGAAAACGCAGGATATAAGCTTTTACATGCGGTTAATGGACAAAGGATCAACGTGGGACTACACAAGAGGTTTCAAAACAGTGATACCCGCTGCTTTAACTTTTAGTATCATTGGTTACCCATACGTTTTGCCTGACATGATAGGAGGCAACGCTTACGTTGTAGGCAGAAACCAATCCAAAGCAGATCGCGAGCTTTATATTCGTTGGATTCAGTTGAGCGCTTTTCTACCTTGCATGCAATTTTCGATTTCACCATGGCAATATGACGCCGAAGTGACGTCACTGGCAAAGCGTTACGTCACGTTACACAGGACTGTTGTATTTGATGAGCTGGTACAAGCAGCCAATCGTTATATTGCAGGCGAAATGTCCTTGCTAGTGGCCCCAATTTGGTTTCTTGCGGAACCTCATGATTTAGATGCTTTTAAAGTAAACGATCAGTTTTTGGTGGGAGATAGATATTTGGTGGCGCCTATTGTTGATAAAGGAGCTACCAGTAGAGATTTATATTTTCCTGGAAGAAAAGGCACTCAATGGAAAGACAAAATGCGAACTGAATGCGAACTCAATGATCTTCCCGGCTGTACAATGCCTGGTGGAACGTGGTTGCGCTCGTATCACGTACCATTGGAAGAAATATCTTGGTGGGAAAAAGTATAGCCCAAAGCTGAAATTATTGTTATGTTTGTTCGCTATTTTGGTTAATAAAGGCAATCGCTTCTTATGTAATTATAATTATCCCTTCTTGAGACTAATATTTCAACACAGCAACAGACATCTATTCCGCTACGTCTCCTTGAGTGAAATGATTGCCAAAGGAGTTTATGACGGAACTACATTATTTTTTTCTCCAGTTATTTATTTTCATTACAAACTGCGGCAAATATTTGATTACTACTTTTAGGCGAATGTTATCACAAAACAAGAAATGATTCAGGTTATTTTATTCATTCACGCGTATGAGCTCATGCTCGGTTTGCATGTCTTTCGTCAGACTGGGCTACCACGGCGGATAGACTGCTTGGCCCCGCCACCTGTCTGCCACATAAAGATGGAGGCATCCCGTTAAGTGCCTTGCCCAAGAACATAACAAGCAAGCTTGGCGACTTGTTCCCCACATTATCACTGTGCTGAGCGCCAAACAGGGAAGCTGTGAATACCATTTTGTTAGTCTTTTGATATGACTCGACTTGGTGAATCAACCCCAGGTCTACCAACTGCGAAGCGGACGCTCTAACCACCACGCTATCGCGCCGGTATGATTCAGGTTATGTACAGAGATGGGCGCAAACATCAAGTTTTCTTTTACAAGACACCGATACACAAAATGGAATTGTAGCAATTAAAAAGAGTTATATTCTTTTCAGTGGCAACAGGAAATTTTTTAATTGTGCAATAAAGAGTATGTGCTCAAACCAAGTTCAAGAGTGTAAGCTACAGCTGGTGAAATGAATTTTCAACCAAAACATTACAATCAAGACAACAGGAAATAAATATGTAGTTTCTTTAAAAAGCTCTTTTAATGAAATGTTTCTTCGATTGGTGCCAACCTCTCCAAAGCACTTTTCAATAAACAATCCAATAAGCTTAGTCACGTAGCCCCCTAAAGTAGGGGCACGACAATGGTATAGTGATAAAAGCGTCCGTTGGGCGATCCGCAGACATTGGGTTCATTTCCCTTGTCGAGTCATACCTCAAGACTTTAAAAGCGGAATGCTTCCGTCTTTATGCGGCAGGCAAATGGGTGGGAGGCCAAGCAGTCTACCCGTTGTGGCAATCCAGTTTCCCTATGCAGAGGTTTGATGCCGGGAAGGACATCAGACGCAAAACATTAGCCAAAAATGAACAAACGATGTGGACGTCAACAAATGGAAGCGGCTGTCTAAACGGAATGAAATAGATGGGAAATGACACGCACGATCAAGTCCTCTGGAGAAGAAAAATTCGAATCGGTGGCACCATTTGAGTGGAATAAAGCCAGAAAATGAAAAAGGCAGCTCCCGATCTGTTTTTGAGCCAATTATCCCACCGCCGATAAAAACATTTCATATTTTGCTTATAATTTGAACAAACTATTGAGAAACGTGTAAAAGGTTCCACTACGGCGTTTCCACTTGCGTGTTCAATAATAATGCGCTCTACCGAGTAGCCAGGAGAACCATTTCTTGCCCGAAAGACTCATAAAAAATGTGTTTTCAACTGAATTCCTTTAAACGGAATCATTGCATAAGCTTAACCTCGGCAAACACTTCTTGCGTTTGTTCAACAAGCAATTTCCCATTTTCACAAACATTTAAGAAAATATCTAACAAAGTCATTATCAAAAATAATATTTTGCTCCCTTACAAAAGCTTTAGTTCGCTGTGCTTCTGGGTAGGAGCACGCTGGACTATTCGTTTTTCAATTTTAACACAAAACACGATCTGTGATTGGTAAATATTCCACAAAAATATTAAAAACAATATTTTCAGCGTACTCTTGTTGTGTACAGATTTAAACCGTCATTGCGTTGTCTTATCCGCAGTGGATTTCAAAAGAATGGTTTGAGGGTATCATCCAAGCAAAAACTAAGTAGCCAACGCCAGCTCCCAACGATACAGCAATAGCAAGCCAAACGTTGAACGTCATGTAGATGAGCATCAAGAGCATGCCGAGAGTTGTCTGGATTATGTGCAGAATGCTTTGGAGGAAATGATAGCTGTTGCAGAAACGCGAACTGCAAACAAATATAAATTATGACAGATTCCGACAAACTTGTTTTGATGTGCAAGATCTCATTAGGACAGCTACGTCACGAGAACCGCATTAGATACAAAACGATTACTCGCTGCGGAGACTACTAATATTAGATGTTTTATGGTCTTGAAAACTGGGCGGCAAGGCAGTAAATGTTGTATTTACAACCTAAATATGAGTTGTATTATATCTCAACTAAGTTTTATCTTATTTCCTTTATTTTATAGTCTATTTTATTTTTGACGAGGAAAAATGGCCATGCCTGTCGTTAAGAGTTAATCAGATATGTTTATCCCGAAAAAGAATTGATTGAGACTATGATTTAGTACAGATTGCCAAAACCCAAAGCAGCAAAATGATCATAGTTTCTCAAAAAGCTTAAACATGCAGTTCGTAAGCTGACGTGAATTGTGAATCAGAGAGCAGGTTATGGCTTAGTAGGCCTGATAATGAAATACCGCTTCAGGTGAAAACGTCGTCTTAAAAGCCAACACCAAAACAGCTTTATCGAAGCTATGTTAAAGCTTTGCAACAAATTACCTGAGCCTCGTTGGTAAAACTGTAATTTCTAAACTACGTTAAGCGGCAAAGCGAATCTTAATGGTATGGTATAAAGCGGGGGTTCGCTAATACTTTTCTTCGCGCCCCAAAAAAATAGTCTTGAAGGTCTTGCGACCGAAACAATACTGAGTATACTTCCACAAAAAATATTTTTAAATCAATAGCAAGTTTAAAGCTAGTGGCAATTAAGGCAATTTTCTTTGCACGAAATTTTATGAAGCTCAGAGCATAAGTAGTAAATCAATAAGTCTCATATTTATTTTATCTAATGAGCACCATGGGCCCTTTGTTTAGGGACAGCAAATCAAGTCGAGTTTTGACTCTGTAGACAATTTGATTTCGAAGAAAACTTCACTTTTATTGAAAATAGGCTAGTCTAACCGTGATATGAGAAACGAACATTACGGAAAAGATTGCGTGGCTGCATAGCAACATAGTGCATGTGAAAACGATTCTACAAAATAAAAAGAAATCGCTAAAATTTAAAGTACCCCTGCAAGCATGACAAAAATGCGTCGTTATCGTAGAATGATTGGATAAGTTGAAATTTTCGGGGCCCATTGTGAAAGATTTCGTGACCCAACTTTGGGTCGCGATCCGATATTTGCGGACCCCTAGTATAAACGACAGAGCCAAAATAAGTCATGAACACACGGTGAGCCTGTACCAGGATCGTGGTAATAAAGGGGCTGTTGATATCGGGATAAAGATCTTTTTTTTAGAAAACACTTTACCATTAGGGGGAAAAATTCCGGGACGCATTTGGAGTCAGTGTCCTTTTAAATGAAAGTGCACATAGGCTACTATTGGGCTGAAACTCAGCTCGCCTGCACGTTGAACCATCTAGTTAATAGGTAGATGTGCATGACGTGTCAACTTGTTCCTAGATGTAGCAGGTAACATTAATGGTGTTCTCAGTCTTCCTCCACTTTTCAGTTGTTTCTATTTTACTTTCTTTTTACATTTTTTCACTGAAAACATTACAGATCATGCATTCGTTTTACCGACCAACTTGTAATCTTACTGCTCCCTCCAGTCGATCAACCCCTAGTGTTTGGGAAATTTCTATTTTTCAGAAATTCTTTGCTCGATAGTCCAAGCTAGAAACGTTAAATCACAATTCTTTAATTTCATGAATATTGAAGCAAAGTAATTTGCAATTATGAACCATTTCGCAAACTCCACAAAACGTGCGAGGAGCAAGAAATGTGATCTTATTTTGAGTGTTCGAATATGCAACAGCAAGATAAAGTGATAACCGAGGAAGGTGGAGATAATCTTGATCACCGAAAAAGGTGGAGATAATTAAATCATGATTACAATTTAACCTAACACCCGGCAGTTTAAAACTCGCCAACTATCATAGAATGTCTGTAAAAAACTTCACCAAGTGGGATATGAGTTCTAGTGACTAAATTACAAGGATTTTATGAGGAAGAGTTTTCAGGACCGGCTATCGTTTTACCTTGCAAACTTCGCTGGAAATTAGTCATGAAATCAATGGCGGGCGCAAAATACATTCCAGGAGAGATGAAGACTATATGATAGATTCTAGTAGCAATCAATAATTATTTAATTTGATAAAGGCCTACTTAAAGTAAAAAATTTGTTGTGGCCCCTGCTTCAAATATAAAGACTTTGATTGATTTTATACTATGCAACACTTTTGTCATGTAAACTGTACCGGCTAAAGCTTAATACGTGTAATGTGATTTTGTAAAAAGCTGATAAGTTGCAAGGTAGCCTATTGTAAAGTTTTGCTATTACATAGTGCTAATTACTATTATTGTGTTTTGCTTTCTATTCTATTTGAATAAGTAAATTGATAAAGATAAACTTGTGTAATCTTTTCGAGTAAATTAAGTTATAAATGCAACAGAATTTGTTGTCGGTACAAACGAACGCTAAGTATTATGAGTCCAACGACTCTCTTCGTTCGTCATTAATAAAATTGCTGTAATATTTCTTGCTTGGCGTTTCTACAAAATTATTCCTAGCTAGTAGGAATTATTATTCCTAGCTAGTAGAACATCCCTCTGGTAGTTGGTAGTTGAAAACATTTTCGCCGCAATAAGAAACTGATTTTAGTGGGGGGGGTAGATGAAAAAAACGCTATTTAGAAAAAAACGTCACCCAGGCGTGAGAGTCGTGAACGTTTGAAACTAATATTTTTTATACATTGTGGGAGGAGAGAAGAACGGTGGGATGAAGAGAAGAAGAAGGGAGAAGAAGAACGATGAGGAGAAGAACGGTGGGATGCTCAGTTTCTCAGCTTCCATAAATGTAATTTCTTAAAATGATTGGCAATAAAAATTTGTAAAGCATTATATAAAAGATATGAGCAAAACTTACTTTGTAATAGAACGAACGTTGAATTCGTCGCTGGCGGTGTTGATGCTATCTTTGCTTGCAGATGATCTTTCAACAATCTAAAATGTTATTGAACAACTTTATATGTCTTCCTGCATAGCGAGTTGATCTTTTCCTATTTCCACTTCGAACATATGCTTCAGAGACCAGGGTGGGCAGGCTTGAATATTTAGGCAGAACTAAGGGAAACTGAACTGAATTACAAAACAAACGAGTTTTGACATAAAATCTGCATTTCAAAACACATTTTGTAGTCTCGTGGCCATCTTTCTTTAATAAAGACCGTCATAAAGGAAGTGACAGAACCAAACAAGTTTTATTTATCAAAGTACCCTGTTTGCTTCAGTACTCTCCCATACCTATTTCCAGGGGGACCGGAGCCGTTACGAAGATAAGAGGGGGCAAGATTTTGAAAAGGGCACTTTGATTTGGGACCAAGGTCACAACGGAAAACGCCTGTTCGTGACGATGCACAGGCTACTAGAATTTCATTTTAATTGTACAGAATGCTTTGTTTTCGTGAATCTTTGCAGTTGCCACTTTCGCTCAAAGTTAGTGTTTCGAAAGACAGATTTTTGCATTTGTTAAAATAACTGTACAGCAACACAGTATAATTGGATTGATTCGGTTTTAATTATATGAAACATCAGTTGTAGTTAACCATAAAAATAAGATGTTTGATTCGGTTTTGACGTAATGCCTTTTGTTTGTCTATTAGTGTACAAAGGTTGCATTTTAGGCAGCCCAACCGTAACACTAGATTAAATAATCTACTTGGCAATGAAACGCTTGATGGTCCATGGAATCAGGATCCCCTAGGACTAAATACGGAAACATAATAGTAGCACATTTATGGTACGTAACGATTACCACTCGGGAGATCCAAAATAAAACAAACGAGATTGGTTCCTCCTAACAAATTCATTTGCAGTTTCTTTCAAGTCAGTTCATTCATTTTCTGTGCATGGATAGCATATTGTTTGAATAGTCTGTTTCAGACTGCGAGCTCAAATAGTTTTTTTAATCTTCCTTAAACGCTGAAACTACGTTCTGCAGTTGCAAATGTACGCGGGACACATTGCTGATACATTAGTGCTGAATGAATCGTTGGGCAAAGTGATTTGACAGCGGTATTACTGTTTACAACTTCACACACTATCTAGACTGGTAGCTTGCTTTATCGGCTGAGTGGCAGTAGCATTGCGCATTTCAATTGCAAAAGGCAAGTCTTATATAGGTCATCAACAAATGCCCAATAATTGAAATGTTGCGAAAAGTGGTTTTCCACGGCATTTCGAACATCATCGCCAGCATTCTTGCAGTTTGCAGCATTTAATACATGACTTGCCTATAATCGAAAAACAAAAAAAAGGCTTTCTACGCGGTCTGTGCAGAAGTTCGTTTGGATTCAGAGAAGAAGAGTACTCCTGTTGTAAGTATAAACTCCGGGTTAAGCAATCGGAAAAAAGGACCGGAGAAGATAAAGTAGCACAATCATTCAAGCTTGCACAAAATAGCTTCCGAGCGAAATTGCTTGCCAAAGGAAAAGGAAATAAGGTTTTTCTTTAATTTATGAAAAACATGATAAAAAACAACGTCTTGGGAAACATGGAATCCTTTCAAGCTTTTCCACTCCTAACACACTGCTAATACAAGGCATACTTATTTAACGCAGAAACCTAAAAGAATGCAACTTTTATCAAATCAACAAAGACAAGGCTAAACATGCACCTGGTCTCAAATTGCTAATGGAGGAAGGCTGATAAATGTCTAACGATATCCTTGCCGAAATGGAAAAGATAGTATTTACTGTGAGCGGGAAATGGTCTCTGATATTAACTTAAACTTAATTTAGTGATATTAACTTAAATTAGTGAAACGTACTTTTGTCGATTAGAATGCTGGCATTTGAAAAAAGAAACAACTCCAAGTTTCCTTTCGCGCTGTATCCAGCACTTGCGAAATCAGAGAAAATCTTATTGGAATTTTGCCTTGCACTAATGGGTTAACAGCTGATGCCCTTTTCAAATACATCACGATGTTTTCATACTATCCGAAGTTGATGACAAAAAGTTTGCCGCTATGAGTTTCGACTTAGCGTCATCAATGAAATCTTGGCAACAAAATTGAAAGACAGATGCGGGCAACAAGTTACATGTATTCACTGCCCTGAGCATTGTTTGGAACTGATTGTGAAGGACACGATTTCAACAATCTTAAATACTGCAGCCCGCCTTCTCATCCTTAAAGCATTTGTGCTCTTTCTTGGTTATATATCCCAAATCGGTAAAACTTTTCGAAGATATACAAAGAATAAGGCAAACATGCGACCAAATTGTTGATGATACTGCTGGCACATCATCTATCACGTCAATTCTACACGTTAAAACTTGTCCAAAACTCTCTAGTGCCAGCGCTGCTAAAGTAGTTGTAGACCAGCGAAGGGAGTCGATAAAGACACTTCTAACTATTGAGGCAGACGCGAATCTTTCGTCGGATGTGAAAGCAGAAGCACGTGGTCTAAGACAAAATCTGCTATCTTTTCCAATATTATTTAGCATTGCTTATGCGTACCAGTTAGCTATAATGAAAAAGCTCTCTGAAAAGTTACAAACGATAAAATTTGCTGCCAGCACCATGTTATATAGGTCATGAACAAAACTAAAGCTCCCATTTCTGCATTGTGGGACGACGCTGAATTTGAAAAATTAATCGAAGGAACGAAGGCACCGGAAAAGTCTAATGAACAAACTGATCCAGACACGATTCCTTCAAAAGGCAAACAAGAGTTACTTCTCTAGTCGCCGACTACGAAGAAGAATTTAAAATCTGCAAAGCGCTCAGTGACAAAAAAGTAGAATTGACAAGGGAATATTTTGCAATCATCAAATGCTTTCAAGAATGGATTGTCGTTATGGACAAAGTGACATAAAAAAAAATAGGGAAATCTTAAAAAATTGATTATAATCAATTAATAATAATCTATCATGCATTGTTTTTGAAAAAACCTTCTCTCTTTCTTCTTGCTATTATGTCTCGGTTGTCTCGGTTAATCCAATGGCTTCAAAAAAGTGGCTCAAATTGATTTCAATTGCATTACTATCGCAAGTAGTTTCAGAGGAGCCCTCCTCCCAAAAAAGAACTTCATTTCTAAAACAGAAGTTCACTTGGTAACAGAGAGATAACTCTCATCCCAAGTATTTTCGTTTTGTATCGAACAAATGCTAGCATTACTAGATTTAGAAAAGCTGGTGAAACCAGACCTTGCTTTCCTTAACGAAAAAACCGAATGCATGATTTTCGATTGCCCCACAGATGAACTTGCTTAGATGCTGTTTTTTGGATGCTCTTGGTGCGACGTAATATTGATGATGGACTGAAGAAATGCTCAAATTACGGGCTTTACGAGTAAATCGTTCAAATAATCATAAAATAAAGAAAAGATAGCTTCAAAAAAGTTCCACCTAGCATAATTCAAACGTGCAGCGAGCCGGCAGAAACCTAATACTTTTCTCATAACTTCAATAAAATAAACGGTTAGAGTCTATGCAACAGCTGCGCAATGTTTTTTTTAAACTAAATAGAACTCCTAATACAAACTAAATAGAACTCCTAATACAAACTAAATAGAACTCCTAATACAAACTAAATAGAACTCCTAATACAAGCTGTTGCATTGCTACCTGTGCTGAAATACGCTACCACTAACGACTCATCTGGTCAGAGGCACCGAAAATATTTTTGCCAGGGAGCGACAAAAAATGTACTTAGAATGTTGAAATGTAGTGGCTCGATCTATATCTCCCACCTGAACATGTTCAGCGTGCCTTATTTACACCGCTTGGTTTGGCAGCACCTTAATGAGATTTTAAGTTATTGGCAATCAGCAGAATGTAGCAATTGTGTTAATCTTATAAACAAGCAGAGCCTTTGCTGATGTAAGACGTGAAATGTTGTTTTTTGCGAGTGACAATATTTGTAGAATAAACCAAAGTTCGGCTTCGTTTTTTAAAAGAAAAAATAGCGGAAAACTGAAATATAAAATTTTTTGCTGAATTTTGTAATTTTGCAGCTGTGCTGACAAATTTTTTTTATTGCAACATAAAATTGATTGCTTATGAGGTGTTGCCAATTTTTTGCGCCTCAAAAATATACTTTGGCCGCACTATATATGTAACGATGGGAAAATTCGTGGTCGTATACTCTTTAAACGAAGCAAAACTGAAATTAATTTTACATAGATAGTTTACACTTTTTCAAATCTTTCACACTGAAAGGGCACTTAGCCTCCTTGCCCTCCAAGCAAAAAGGCAAGGGACAACCGCCCCCTATGCCCCCACCAATGCCTATTTCATTTAAATCAAGCAAAAAGCTCCGAAAATATTCTAGTAAAGGCGATCCTTGCATGGAATTCAATAAACTGATCCTGCCGTAAGGCATGAAGTTTAAGCTAAGACCAAAACATTAAAGGTCAACAATTACATCAAATCAGATTATTTAGCTGCTATCGCATCGCTATTGACGTCATTATTTCTATGACGTTGATTTGCGCGAAAGCAAGTGATAAACAAAAATATACAACGTACATCTTTTGGGTTCTGACATATTATTTGCAATGTACTAATGCGATGATACCAGTAGCGACTTAAATCATGAGGCAACTAGCATTATTTCCAAATCAAATGTCAGTTAATTACATGGAGTTATAGAAACCACAGTTTTCAAGCTGATTAACATTGCACAAAATAATATAGCTGAGAGCTTTTGGTTTTTACATGCTTTACAGCGAAAGAATGTTTGAGCAAAAATCCAAGAAATCTACTGTAAATAGTCAAAACCACAAACTTTTCAGGAATTCAACTTTGGTAGACGTCATTATTCTTGTGAATTTTATACAACTTATCATCTGAAATTAGAAATATCAATAAAAAAAACTCAATTAGTTGTTTGCAAGAAAAGGCACAAATCCACAGCCAACATCAAAGACTCAAGACTCGTTATTGAGTGATTTGTTTCCAGAACAGCTTCCTAGTAACTCCAAGGCTAACCTAAACGCGAAATTCCATGGTTTGTTTGACCAAATTTCGTGGCAAATTCGAAGAACATGGCACTTTAATTTATTGAATGCTGTTATTCCAAAGACTTTAAATGTAGCGTTCATAGCCCTCCTGCTCGTAAATAAATGTAATGTATAGATTGAAATAGAAAATTGAATTTACTCAATGAAGATTGAAAATTGTCTTGGCGCCACAAGCGATTTTGCAGCCGAAAGGCGCGAATGATCTGCCACGCTTCATTCAAATACTTTGATCTCGCGAAAACGTGTTTCGATTGCTCTAGAACAGGGCTCTTCAACCTTTTTTTGTCTGGTGCACCCTTGGAAGATATGCTATCAATTCTATGTACCCTTGTGATAAAATTGAAATACCTTGATACACACATCAAACCTTACGTTCTTTTTCTCTGTCATAAAAGTTGAAGAACAAATTTTATCAGTAACTAATGATAATCAGCTCTTCGCTACCAGTACTCAAGTCTCAATAAAAAGACATTCACTTGGCAAATATGGACACAAGTTCAAATCAAGATAACTTACAGTCTTACACATACAGATGCACATAATACTAAATAGGTAATAATCAGGAAAGGCAAACCATCATCAAGCAACAACAGTAACACAGTAGGTGTGTAAAATAAAAGCAAAATTCACAGAAAATAAAAAAACGCTTCCAAATGTAATCAAATTTGTTTCAGTAATAATCCCCTTAATTGAAAGAAAATAAAGAAGAATATTTGTCACAAGCCAATGACTTTTCTGGTTTTGCAATTTTCCCACCAGTTGATCGTAGCGAGGAACAAGTTCAGTTTCAAGTGCTCCCCGCATCAAATGCTCGATCTTCTCAATTGAATTCCTTTGCTTGATCGTTATTTGACTTAAAGTGGAAAACCCACTTTCACACAAATATGTTGATGGGCTTTAAATGAGCAGGGAGATGGCTTTTTCAGTTAGTTTTTTATATTCAGGAACATGCCAAAGTTGCACCCAAAAGTCGGCATATGGTGTGCCTTCAAACAAAACTTTCTGAGAGAGATCTGTACCGAGATCAAGCAGGTCTTCATCATCCGTGGGTGAATCGATAAAGGATTGCAAAACCCAGGTATTTGCTTCTAGATAAGAACTTTGTTCTTTTGGAAAGTAATTTTCAAAGTTTTCTTGTAGTAGCTCCAAATGTGCCAGTATCAGTGGTACCAGATCAGTCATTACAGATTCTGCAAAACCTTCTTCACATTCGTCAATGAAATTATCCAACATCGGAAAATTAGAAAAATTCTGTGAGTTGACCCTTTTTTCCAGAGAGGAATTTTCAGTTTCAGAGCATCAACTTTACCAGTGCTTTTAAAAACATCGCTGTCTTTTCCTTGCAGGCTGATGTTGAGTTTGTTGAGGTGCTCAAAAACACACACCATGTAAGAAAGCTTTGCTAACCACAAATGATTGAAAAATTTTGTAGCTCGTTGATCTTTTTCCTCCAGAAAAAATGCTCCCAATTCTTTTCTTAGTTCAAACACTCGACTGAGAACTCTTCCTCTTGAAAGTCAGTGAATCTCACAATGAAAGATCAATCTTTTATGTGATGCTTCCATTCCTTCACACAGCTTCATGAACATCCTGTGTTTTTTGGCACGGCCCCTGATGTAATTCACCATACTAATGACATCGCCAAGAAAACTTTTAAATACAGCACTCGATTCATTATTAACCGTTCCTTTCAACTTTTTTGCAACTAGTGCTTCTCGGTGGATAACACGATGGATTGAAATGCAGTCTCGAGAAACATCTTTTATTTTTGAGACAACACCTTTAATCTTCCCTTGCATTGCGGCAGCACCGTCTGTTGTAACCGACTTACATTTTTTCCAACTGAGATTGTTTTACTTGAAATAATCGTCAAGCTTTTGAAAAATAGCTGTAGAATTTGCATTCACCCCTAGAGGTTGACAAAATAGGTAATGCTCAGAGATTTTGTTCAGTTCAACATCAGGAAACCTACAAAAAATAAGCAGCTGAGCTTCTGAACCTACATCTGTTGTCTCATCCGACTGAATACCAAAAGAAGGAGCTTTTCTCAGTTTAAAAAGTAGCTGATTTTCTAAGTCTTCTCCTATGCTTAAGGAGCGACGATAGACTGTTGTGTCAGAAACTGGAATTTCTTCAACTTTAGCAACAGAATTTCTTCCTCCATGAATTAAAGCTTTGGCAATTTTGAGGCACGGTAGGACTACAGTCTGTAATTCAGTATAAGGTCGCTTGGTTTTCAATAGCACATGAGTCATTTGGAATGAAGCCAAAGTAAGTTTTTCAGAGACTTTTTCGGTCACTCGTGCTTCAAAATCACGTTGTTCTTTTACATATGCAGCTAGCTTTGATTGAAAGAATTTTTGAGACTTATGTTCATGTTTGGGATGTTGGTTTTTTAAGTGGGAAAGGAGTTTCGAAGGCACAAGGTTCGAGTTGGCATATTCCACAAGGCAAAGTAGGCATTGAGCTGTAGGATAAAGATTGCTCTGCTCACTTTTTGGAAGAAAAAAGCCATACTTAACATAGTCGTCTTTTTATTTTCTACGTTTTTATGTGGGAGAGGGCAGTGACTGATGCTTTCTCTTTTCACCAATTTTGGAAACAAAAGCTTGGATTTTTTGCTGCTTTACATTATCATTACAATTTTCAACATCTATGTTTTGCATTTGTCCATCAGTTTCATTATCATTGTTAGTGTTTGAATCTTTAGCAGTTGAAGCTTTCTTAAAGTATTGCAGCAAAGACATCACTAAACTTTCTGCCACTACACAGATAGTTTATTTAACCAAATAACTTGATAAGCAAGACTGCAACTACAAAATCTAGTAATTAAACTTTACTACAGCATTACCTCATCCTCTTTGTTCGTGCACTGCTAACACTAGCCTCGTTTACTGCTTAATAATGAAAATTTTTGGCATCAAAACCGCAAAAATCCCAGGCAGTAAGCATAGCGGGGAGTGTATCTGTTTCTTTGCGGCTACCGTTACATCATATCTGAGGGCTATAACTTCTTCCAAATGTTAAAAATGTGTTTGATTGAAAATACAGGGTGTCCCAAAATAAATGAAACCCACAAAATTGCTAATAAATATGTTGATTTTAACCCTATAGTTTATATTTTTCAGATTTGATAACAGTTATAAATAACAATTATTGTTTTAAAACCCCATGGCTTGGAAATTAGAAGAAAAAATTTTTTGCGTCACGACTTATATAGAGACTAAATCCTATAACACTGTTCAAACACGCTTCCGCAGGAAGTTTAATTTCAACACTTATCCTGGAAAATCCCAAATATTCCTGTGGTATCGTAACTTTCAAATCTATGGAACTGTAAATAAACGTAGCAAGAAATTAGAGAATCCATCTAGTGGAAGGAAATTGAGTGCAAGATCTGCAGATAATGTGGAAGCGTCCAGAGTTTCTGTTGGCCGGAGCCCGAAAAAGTCCATTCGAAGACGCAGTAGTGAGCTCGGCATTTCGCGGTCCTCGCTGCATAGAATCCTTACTCAAGACCTTAATCTGTATCCTTACAGATTCTCTAATTTCTTGCTACGTTTATTTACAGTTCCATAGATTTGAAAGTTACGATACCACAGGAATATTTGGGATTTTCCAGGATAAGTGTTGAAATTAAACTTCCTGCGGAAGCGTGTTTGAACAGTCTTATAGGATTTAGTCTCTATATAAGTCGTGACGCAAAAAATTTTTTCTTCTAATTTCCAAGCCATGGGGTTTTAAAACAATAATTGTTATTTATAACTGTTATCAAATCTGAAAAATATAAACTATAGGGTTAAAATCAACATATTTATTAGCAATTTTGTGGGTTTCATTTATTTTGGGACACCCTGTAGCTTAGATTTACCATGATGGAATTAACGTCATCACAATGCACAAGTGCGCATCTACAAATTTCGTGGTGAACCCCTATGTACCCTTTTGAACTCATGTACCCCTGAGGCAGTTGTGGTGCACCCTAGGGTGCACCATGTACCCTGGTTGAAGAGCGCTGCTCTAGAATAGTGGTATCAAGCTGGTGGCTCGCGACCCGATATTTTGTAGCCCTCGTAAGAATTTTGTGGCACAGTGCGAATGCCTTGTCCCCGAATTTGATCTTCGAAAAATTATTCTCGAAAAGAAAAAAATTTTTAAGTGAAATTAGGTGAAAATAGCCATGAAGTAACGGTCGACAACTGCTACAAGTCAGGGTGGCATTACAGATTGTGGCGAGAGAAGAAATGACCTTTTTCTTTGAAGATCAGCACCACTTTGGGCTACATCACACGATTTCCGGAGATCGCTGGCCGGAGAAGTGGTGATTTTCAAATAATGTCACTCGCCATCAATGGGAATAGATTTGCGTGGCTGGAGTGCCGCGGAATTTGATCAACTGCTTTCCTGTGCCGGCAGACAATAAAGTTTGGGGACCACTGATAAACAATCTTACTTGCTTAAATTTTTTTTCAACAGAGTCTGGCCCGTATAAAATCCAGGTATGTAAATGTGGCCAGCAGCACGGAATGAGTTTGACACCCCTGCTCTAGAACCTCTGATCTACGCACAAATGCTCCGGTTGCCTGCAAATTGCAAACTGCTGCACTGTTTCTACGTTATTCCTACGTTGCATTTTTTCATCGATCACTTGTTTCAAACAGCTAGTTAAGTGCTGCAAGCAGCTTATAATGTTTAGTTTCTTACATTGAGTTAAATTAGTAGTTTTCCACATGTTAAGATAATGCCGCTTATGAAGTTGACTCGAGCTTTGTCTTAAAGTTTAAGTAAAGTCATCTCATATAAGCTTTTGGATTTAACATAAAAGTTATCAATTGTTGTGTCGTGATAGGATGATCATATGACAATGACATCGGAGTCATCCACGGCCTACCTGACAAAGCTGATCTACGCGTGATTTCCAGTTGTTCCGGCCTAAAAATGAAATGACGTTGTGGAATTTTGCATGTGTGATGCTACGTAACAATTGAAAAATGTCTTAGCGCGTTACCTACAACCGTTGAAGTAAAAAGCGCTGAAGAATTGTTTGCTCAATGAAATTGCATTGAGAGGGAGATACTGGCAGTGTTCTACTAATCTTCTTGCATTGTGTTTTTTACACCTTTTCTAATTCTATTTTGGATTTCAAAAAGGGGGAACTTTTCTTCCATATTACAATGCACAGGTGATTGGCAACACTTTATTGAACACAATAAAAGTTAGACATACAAAATTAACAAAAAAACCCAAGCTTTTCATCCCATCTCGGAAATTTCGACACGGAAAATAGTAAAGCACAAATCTGAAATAATTTTTATAAATTGTAGGCCAACATCGATGGTTTGTATCGTTGTAACACGGCATTTTTCATTGGAACACACGCAGAAGCGACTTCGTTCCACGTGAATAATCGAGTTAGTATTGTATTTTTTTGTATTGTCCATGTTTATCCTCCATTCACGAGAAAACGAATTGTATTGCTGTATTGTGGACGGGACGTCCGCACCCGCTTGGGGGTTGCCATTTCTAAAGTGTCTGGGCCACCTGTCTTCCACATCAAGGTGGGGGCGTCCCGCTAAGTGTCTTGCCCAAGAACACAACAAGCGAACTTGCCTGCTCGTTCTCCACATTAACCCCTAAATGCCGAGCGCCAAGCAGGGAAGCTGAGGATACAATTTTTAAAAGTCTTTTGGTATGACTCGACAAGGAAAATAAACCCCAGGTCTACCGACTGCGAAGCAGCATCTCTAACTACTTTCAATTCTCGCGAATAGTTTTTTAGACTCTATTCGCAAGAATTAAAAACCATCTTTCTACCAATCACGGGCTCCTGTAACTCCACCATCAACTACCATCGCGATCAGTGCAGAGAAACAATGCCAGCCGAGCGAAACTTTACATTATTGAAAAATTGCCCTTTTAACGCTGAAACCGAGCTAATGGAAGCGTTGTTAGTCAAACGCCTTAAGCCATCTTTAGACATATAGCTCTGTTATTCACTTAGAGCGAAGTCGCTTTTGCATGTGTTCCAATGAGAAGTGCAGTGTCAAAACGATACAAGCTAGCTATCGATGTTGGCCTACAACTCACGGACGAAAAGCTTGAGTGCTTTTGTAAATTTTCGTATAATTTGTTAACTTTCATTGAGCTCAATAAAGTGCTGCTAATCGTCTTTGTATGGTCACTAAAAATTATTTCATTTTACATTTTTTGTTGATCTGTATTTAGATGTACACAATATATTCAACACTTAAATTATTAGCGTCGACTGTCAGGAACCGTCTTCACTTAAAAAACTGTAAGCTTCTTCGATACTTTCTGACCTTTGGCCTCATACTTTGTCTGTTGTTTCATAATTGGAATAATTTTGTTTTCATTGATTATGTGCTCCCCTGTTTACTCTTTTTGTGGTCAGAAACTTAACAAAAGTGACTTGCCTTGGAGCGCAAGCACATTACGACGCATTTGTTTCCCTGGGTAGTTTTGAAGCGAATGCACATTCTTTAGAAGTATAATCTCGTTGCAACAGTAAGCAGATCGTTATCGTTTATTTTTGAAGTTTTAAGCCGATAAAAAAGCCCTTTTTCCTGCTAAAACTTGAGATCTTTAAAAGAGTTAGGCTATGTTGACTATTTTGGAGAGATTTTAAGTTTTTAAATGCCATATTAAGATATATCCATAAATTTTCTTACCGCTTTTTGCTGCAAGTATTGCCTCCAGACTTTCAGACCTTCGTAGAGAATAGCAACGACGAATATTCCAAACCATGATGCAATCAGTTGACCAGTAGTTTCAATATTCCACTCAAAAAACAAGACCCGAATCGGGAGGGTGAAACTGAAGTACATTGCATGCTGCGGAAAAAGAAAATATAAACGCTGTGACATTACTCAAATTTGTATTTACGAAGAAAGAATACGGAGGAAAGTCTTTTACAGCAGTCGCTTTTAATCTGGAATAAAGAGTGGATCACAAAATTTACGAGCACTAGCAGAAAACGATATAAAGTGGCTCTTTGACTTCATGATGATTGCATAAAAAACCATGTTTTTAAGGAAAAGCCTCATGGTTTAAAAGAAATCTCCGACACCAACTTGCAGTTGCGGATCTTTTGAACGCAAGGACAGCCGGCCTCCCCCTCATTAGGATTAATCTGGCCATGACCTCCTTAAGGTTTTCAGAAATTTGCATTTATTTGTTTTGCTGCACTCAATTGCTGCAGTGCAGTTTTATTTTTTAAACTTACAGGAGAGCGATAGTGACACTGAGCACAGAACAACTGTCTATATTTGCTACGGAGTTTCCAACTTTCAACATTCCGCGTAGATTGATTGATTCCTATAATCCGTCACGTAGAGGAAATTGCCGTAAAGTGCCGTTTTCAAGGACACGAAAACGTAACCATCGTGTGGTTAAACACACCATTATTTGATCACCTTCGCCATGGTAACGACTCTACAAAACCAAGTAGATGCTGTTGCCTACCGGTTATAATCATAGTAGTTAAATGAGCATCAGGAGGAAATTACAAATATCAGTGTGAAGTCTTGTTGCTTGACAATACTCTGTATTGGTAGGTTACTAAATTAGTTGAGTATAAAGAACTGTTGTGCAAAAATTAGCCTACTTCTCAAAATGCTTGCAGCATGACATCAAGCAAAGATACCGTACAATAAACGTTTTCTGTAAGGTATATACATGTACTGTACTTAAGACTCATGCTTAAATAAAAACAATTAACAGGCAAACATTAATAGTGCAAGATGCTTCTTCATTACATGATTCCAAAAATTAATACGTCAAGTACGTACTCCTCCGGTAGAAAGGGGAAGCATGTTCCCAGTTTCTTCTTCATGGCCCGCGTGGCCCCCAGTCATCATAGGGTCCGTGACTGGCATATTGTGGCTCATGTGGCCTCCATGAGTCTGATTCATGGGCGCATGATGGACCATATCCATTGGTCCGTTCGTCGTGCTATGCATATGCCCTTCCATACCTTTTGTTACTATTCAAATAAACTTAATACCAACTAAAAGAAAACCAAACAACATTAACCACGATGTTACTCAATCATTGGTATCAGAAAGTATAAACTGACGAGAAACCGAGTCAAAACGCTGTTGAAGTATTGAGTGTTGGCCTGATAGAAAAGATAGTTTTTAAAAAACTCAGTCTTGATGCGTTAGACAGAAAGTGATTTTTAGCATAAAAAAGCTTATTAAACTCCGTTTTTCGATTGCGATCACTTGCTTTGATTTCTAGCGACGGTAATGAGATCAGTTTTTGTTTATACATGTAATTCTTTGCGGTAGAATACGTAAAGCATTCGTTTTTTTTTGTTGCGGTTGAGCAAAGGCATGTTCTCGGTTTGCTTGCTTCGTCTTTTCCTCTCCGTTGGTCTTGTCTTATCAAATTTTCAAAACAAAAGCTTTTTTCTACTCTTTATACAGTTTATTCACTATCGCAAATGCCTATCAAACTGCAACGCTTAGAAATATCTGAAACAGTACTTTTCAGCCATAGGCGAAGGTACTTTTTGGAAGAGCTGAAATCAATTTTGGGAGATGCTTGAAAGCGGGTAACTCAAAACAGTGTACTTTAATTGCCTATCAAGTAGTAGTCGGATATTATCAATACTTAAAAGGAGTGTTGATTGCCCAAACCTGTATACAGGGACGCTGTTGTTGAGGTGCCACTAGTAGCTACTGGTTACTTGCTCACACAGCTCAGACCACAGAGGTCCACTGCACTCTTTTTGATGACGATCGAGTAACTTCACTTTCACATTTTAATCATCACATTACTCCAACTGCTGAGCGTCATGCGCACGTCATATCAGAATAACTTTTGTGCCTGACTCGAAACGAAATTACCGGTATATTGACGTTTTGGCCAACCGGCTGCGAAAAGAAACCTTGAGCCATTACACCGCTCCGCCGGTTTTACTAGAGTGATAAAATTGAAAAAGAAGAACAAACGTTGGTTTTCAGCATTCTAGATGTCTTTGGTTACGCTGCAGACAGTAGGTGATCATGCGGCAAGAAAAATGACGCAACGCCAAATTTTTTTTGGCCAACTCTTTGAAAAAAGCCGTTTATGATGGAAATATAAGTCCCACTTTTTGACACGTACAAAATTACTATACGTCTTTAAATTTTCTCGAATTATTGCTTTTCTCTAATCAGACCTGACAATTGTTTCCTCGGAACTTATTTTTCTTCTGTGGTTTGTTTCTGTGATTTGAGCTGGTCTGTGGTTTGTTTCAATTTCGCAGTGACAACATTGCGAAAATTTCTACCCTTGATTTCAAATCTTTTACACAACGACTGAAGTTCTGATTGATAAGCCAAATCATTTTTTAAGGTTTAAATGTGATGCTTTTGACCTCTAACCGTTTAAATGCCTCTTAAATAAGCGCTTCATTCTGATTCACATACAGCTGACAGAGTCATGGCTCTACTAGTTTAGTTTCATTTCTAGTCCTGGATGTTAGCACGTCTTCTTTGTCATATTTAGGTTTACGCAAATCATTGTTCTAGTGATAAACATGCTATGGGCGATTGTCTAAAAACCTATTTTTCAGTCAACAACTTTGAGCAGTCCAAACTTGTCGAAAAAAACATTTCTGTATTTGAATTTTGAAATATTTGAACGAATATTTGAAACGCATTTGTGTAGCCCCGGTCCTGCTTAAAGTTTTTAATTTAATTTTTGCCATATGTCAGTCCAAAGTCAAATTTAAAACAATAAACCAGTTACAATGCAAATCATACTCATTTGTCTACATCGACAAACCTAGCGCAACTATTTTTGCACAGCGTTCAATTTATTATCAACAGTGTAGCTGCTGCCTGTTTTGCGGTCGTTACCTGTCAGTCAACAAGTACTGCTGCAATTACTGCAGCTTACGGCGGAGACAGTTTGACCAAGCGCTTGTCAATGCCAATTGGCAGCTCATATTCTGAAACTGATTAGTAAACAACAACATGTCCTGCAGTACATGATTACCAAATCTGAATACAAGGCACAATCCCTGAAACATTTACATCGGTCACGTTTACAATTTTAAGCACTTTCAGTGATTCGCCTATTTCGAAGTTGAAACAAACATGAAGATCTTTATTTTGAAAATCAGTATTTTAAAGTATAAATTGATGAATTTTCACAGTGGAGATCTTTTTTTGGGGGGGAAGACCAACATTTTCGAAGTATAAATTGACATCAACCTAATTCGGAAAAAAAAACCTTGACTTTTAAACACTTTGCTTTCAATCTCGCGATCATCGATTGATGAATTTTACTTCATTTTATCCTAACGCTCACTTTGACTCTAAAATCCCTGTTATGTCAGGGAAAATTCTGAGGAACTGCAGTAGATTGTTGTTTTTCAATCAGATCACTTTTCTTGTTTAATTATATTACGTCGATCATAGTTTATATGTCAATGTGTCTTATATTTTTAAAGCAAGAGGCCCCCTTATAAAATTACATCAAGTTATGGACTTTTAACAATTTTACTTAAATATAATCGTGAGGTCCAGAAGAGTCCCAAAATAGCAGTTTTACCGCCACAATGCCAGGACATCGACAAAGACGCTGAGCATAAGAATGGAGCTGTTTTGACATTACGTTGTTGTGCTGTTGGAAAACTTATTTGACAGTCAACAACTTTAAGCAGTCGAAACTTCGGCGAAAAAGCATTTCTGTATTTGAATTTTGAAATATTTGAACGAATATTTGAAACGCATTTGTGTAGCCCCGGTCCTGCTTAAAGTTTTTAATTTAATTTTTGCCATATGTCAGTCCAAAGTCAAATTTAAAACAATAAACAAGTTACACTATAAATCATACTCATTTGTCTGCATCGACCAACCCAGCGCAACTATTTTTGCACAGCGTTCAATTTATTATCAACAGTGTAGCTGCTGCCTGTTTTGCGGTCGTCATCTGTTAGTCAACAAGTACTGCTGCAATTACAGCAGCTTATCCAGGGCCGTTGAGAAAACAGTCGGGGCCCGGTACATTGAATTTGGGCAACCTTTAACAAGGATCTGGTCCGAAAATTCTGATAAAAGTCTGAAAATTTTCCCAGAGAAGGATCGTGGATGAAATTGCCTGGATCGCGAGGCAAAACTTCCACGGACGCAGCGATCGGGAAGCGGGGTTTTTTTTTGGAAATGAAACTCAACCACTTGTCGATTTCGATCTCGATACGATGGGAAATTTCCTGAGCAGGTCTAAATACCAAAACCAGTACAAAACACATAACAACCAAAACCAATCTGCGTTGCATTCGACAACATCTCGGGCCTGGGTAGTCCACGCCCCCTTGCTCCACCCCCCCAGTCAACGGCCCTGAGCTTGCAGCGGTGACAGTGTGACCAAGCACTTGTCAATGCCAGTTGACAGCTCATATTTCGAAACTGGCTAGTACGCAACAACTTGTCCAGTAGTATATGATTTCCAAATCCGAACAAAAGGCACGAACTTCCTGACACGTTTACATCGGTCACGTTTACAATTTTAACTCTATCACCGAAATTTTTTTCTCCAAAGATAATATTAGAGGGAGAGTTTTTTTTTAATTTGTGATTATTTAAAAAGTTTTTAGTTAATTTTTGTGATAATACACTTGCCAAGGTCAAGGTTGTTCAAACGTAATTAATTAGTCACATTAGGCTCTAAAGATTTTTTCGGCTAGCTCAGGGTTGGGCAAATTTTTTAACCGGAGGGCCGCATTGACCACTCAAAAGTTGTCCGAGAGCCCGTGCCTAAAATTTTGAGATAGCTGTATACAATGATATAACTTGCAACAGCTTAAATTCTTGCGATGGCTTCTTGGAAAGTCATGTTGCAGAGGTAGCGGAGTGTAAAAGTGTGTAACCTGCTGTGCGACGCGTTGAGTTTTGTGGGCGGTGGAAGATGGCGAATGCCTAATTTTGTGCTTTGGAAATGATAGTCTTCAAAAAAGATGTTGAAAAAGGGTCTGCTATTAACAAACAGTAATAAAGTCAGCTTAGACATTTATTTGCCATAAGAAAAATTAATTTTCGCTAACGCATCCTTAGTTTCTGCAAAAAAATAAATGCTGAGGATGCGTTAGCGAAATTAATTTTTCTTATGGCAAATAAATGTCTAAGCTGACTTTATTACTGTTTGTTAATAGCAGACCCTTTTTCAACATTTACTGATATGGAGTAAAGTCGCTTGGATAGACTATCCTGCTTGGGTTTGATTACTGTTTTCCAATATTAATTGTTATCTTCAAAAAAGAAAGTTCTCACTCCTTATTTGGACGCAAAATGCGTCAATTCAAACTAAGAATCGCGTAGCGGCTCTTTCAATGATGGCTTCTATTGTCTTTGACTCTGTAGTACGGCAAGTGAGGCCACCCCAGTCACATTAAATTAGATACATGGAAGTTTCTACAACTGTTTTGTCAGGCCGTACAAAACGCTCTGGCGAGTCGTAGTTTGCCCACCTCTGGACTAGCTGTATCATCACCACTGCTTACAAATTCAAGACAATTTTAAATTGATTTAGAAGTACTGCAATGAAATAAAATTTGTACTGCGCTTAAAAAAAATGCACTACAAAATACAAATGAAAGTTGACAAAAAGCTACACGCAATACTCAGCTATAGCTAGCAATATAGCTAGCTATAGCTAGTTTCTTGCAACTTATGGCAATGGTACCAAGCACCAAATTGAAAGCTGTTTCTTTTCTGAAATCAAGTTTATTTTGTTTGAAATTCAAAGATGCAATTTTTCTTTGCCCTTATACACAAATGTACTAGGCACTTATGACAAAATATATTATGTTAAACTTGTAATCGCTGTAATTTTCATCTCTCACCATAAAACCTAATAGCATCCATATTGTGTTCTAAACCGGTACTGCCTAGGCCTGAAGGATGAAGTAAACAAAATCGTTACGTTTGAGAAACAATAATTTTTTGTCTTTCAAACGACGTCATGAACCAAACTTGCGTTTATTCTACTGTTCGCTAACCTATGAATCGACCTATAATTTCTTGAAATTGATAATCTTTCGATTACAACTACGACCTTGCAGTAGAATTCCCTAAACTGCCTGTCTCTGAATAAACTCAACACGTGTACCAAAAAGCTTGAAATTAGTGTGGTCATGTGACTTTGGCACGCGTTGTCTGCGTGAAAGTTAGAAGATGGTTTGTAGCGAAATAGTTTCACTTGGCAGTAAAGACAAAATTCCTCTAAAAAGTTATTTAAAATCCATTTCAGCAAACGTTACTAAAAAGCAACATTCGTCGTTGTAGAGTTAGCACTTTCAGTGATTCGCCTATTTCGGAGTTGAAACAAACATGAAGACCTTTATCTTAAAGATCAGTATTTTAAAGTAAAATTGACGAATCTTCACAGTGGAGATCTTTTTTTGGGGGGGAAGACCAACATTTTCGAAGTATAAATTGACATCAACCTAATTCGGAAAAAACCCTGACTGTTAAGCACTTTGCTTTCAATCTCGCGATCATCGATTGATGAATTTTACTTCATTTTATCCTAACGCTCACTTTGACTCTAAAATCCCTGTTATGTCAGGGAAAATTCTGAGGAGCTGCAGTAGATTGTTGTTTTTCAATCAGATCACTTTTCTTGTTTAATTATATTACGTCGATCATAGTTTATATGTCAATGTGTCTTATATTTTTAAAGCAAGAGGCCCCCTTATAAAATTACATCAAGTTATGGACTTTTAACAATTTTACTTAAATATAATCGTGAGGTCCAGAAGAGTCCCAAAATAGCAGTTTCACCGCCACAATGCCAGAACATCGACAAAGACGCTGAGCATAAGAATGGGGCTGCTTTGGTGTTACGTTGTGCTGTTGGAAAAGACACTTTACCACAACTCCCCTCCCTGGTTGCTCTGGTTGTGTAGGAAATGCACTGCTGGTAGTTCCAAAGCAGGTCTGAGCACAAGGTTGTGCTACGCATAACCAGTGAACCAGCGCAAAAGTTTTCCCGTGAAAGGAGGATAAAAATATAACAAACAAATATAAAGGGGTCTTGCTTTTTACAAGAGTATGCCTATGCTTTCAGATTGAATTTTTTTTGGAAAATTAGGCCTAAGCCTAAGATGCAAAAAGTCGAATAGTAAAGATATTCTATTAAATCATTTAGTATTATATCTGCACCTGAGGCAAAATTTTGCCGTCCAATTACCTTACGCAATAAAGTAGCTGAAATGCTATGGCAAAGCCATAGAACAAGGTAAAACTAGATATGTATCTCAAAAAGTAATGTATTTGAATGGGGACACAGATACATACTTCGCCCTCACTTACAACACAACCCAGTGTTTTAAATCATTGTTTCCTCCCTTTAGTCTACAGCATTGCTATAAGTTGGTTTTCTTTTATTTAATCGGAACAAGCTTTTCAAAAGAATAAATAGTATCCCCCCGGTTTTCGTGGGGGTTACGTTCCTTCTCTCCCACGAATTATTGATGCAGTTTCAAAACGCCTGTGTATGATATTTTATATGCTAAAATATGCTTCCCAAACACATTCCAAAGACAGTTTTGCTCATTGATACAGTAATGATATAGTAATATGTATCAATGATGACTTAACAACAGTAATAACACACCAGAAATTTGAATTTATTTTAAAACGTTTTTCTGCTGAAAAATCGCCTAACAAATTGACGAAATTGCCGAGATTATGAAAAAACTTCGAGAGCAAAATCCGCGGGTATGTGGGGCCGCGAGCGGTGAATCGCGAATGGGTGAGAGGGTACTGCACTGTTGCTTTTAAAACCAACTTTCTTTCACATGAAGGCATGCTACCGCAACTACACATAAAATACCGTAAATAATAGACGAATAAAGAGCTGACGTTGGCAGCGCGAATGTTGATGCAAGAGCTGCGACGTTACGCACTTGTACTAGGAGGTCACTCGCCATAATCATGTTTTAGTGTCATGCGCTAGTCATGCAGAAGCGTAAACAGGATTTTACTCTCTTTTAAAGTTTATCTCCACTAGCGTTCTTTGCCGGTGAGAGTTGTTGGGCTTCGGGGAGTTGAAGTAGCCTAATATGGCTGCGGGGTGACTTAGGCCCCTTAAGGGTCCTGGTAGCTCACTAGACGAAAACCTTCAGTCTTGCGCAGTCAATTCGCCGCATAACTTCAGTTGGCAAATTGTAGGCTTTTACAAACTGGTCTATTGGCAACGAGGTGAGGTCCTTCTTAGAGAACTCCCCATTCCTACCAGGGGTTCCCCTCTCCCCCAATCGAATTCTTTGTCGTCACCTGTAATCATCGCCTACAAACGTTATTTAAAATTTTTTTCTTTCAATTTAAGTTTAAAATTCAAACTCCACTAATTTTTTATTGTATAAGTAACCTGATGACTGCTTCTTATGCTGTGCAACCATCAATCTCATTGTTCTACGTCTTCTAAAGGTAAAATTTTCGCACAAGAAATCTCTAGGAAAAGTATAACTTGAACCAATCCCAGCGAAACTGAAGATTTCCCAACTTTTAAAAAAATCAAAATTACATTTCATTACTTGAAAACGCTCTGCTATAGAAAGTAACTCTTTTCAAGAATCTGGAAAGAACTTGCCCATTTTGTGGTGCAAAATTCACCGAAAAATATTCTTGAGAGCGCCTGAAGAAAAAACGGCTGTAATCTATTTTATAGTCTGTAGGCAAAAGCTGTCTGCGATTTTTGACTTCCAACACAACTTTGCTCTGTATTAAGAACGGTTTTAAGGTTTTGAGAAATATGGTTGCTATATTTCCTGGCATGCATGACGCTGAGCTTGTTTCTTCTATTTTTGTAGTTCTGGTTCTATTGGGGAAGCCCTCCTAAAGAATTCTCATTCCAAAAACATAAAAGAAATAGTAATGAAGATAACTTAAAATGGTAATGTCGGTTTAGTTGGTAAGTAAAACCACACTGCTCTATTGCAAAATGTCAATTTCAAAAAGAGTATTTTTTATGGTTTTAAGTTTGTTTATTTGTTGCAGATTTTTATCTAATGTTACCAGTGTCCTCAACAGCAACTATGCGACTTGCGGCAAATCTGGAGAGAGTCCTAGATACGCGCATTTTGAATAAAGATGTCTACGCTTAGTTTAAAAATTCTTCTACCTATAGGGTAAGATCCTGGTGAAATCTATATCTCAAAGTTGATTGGCCTTTTAACATAACACGTAGATAGGAAAGAGAATCGAAATCATTGCCAGTAAAAAATCAGCAAAAGTATTTTGATGCTATCAGTAAAGTAAGACTATTTTATTGAAGTCACTAAAAGGGGAAGTCAACCGACAGCATTCTAGCGCGACCAGGCCTCAGGAAGTTTCTGTGATGTCATGATTGTTTCTCGCCACCTTTACAAATGCATTTTCTACACAAAAGAAAGAAATTAAGCGGAGACGCTATTGGTATCCACCACCATACTGCGACCACCTCTGTATCAGGACCTCTTTCACTGAGTTCAACTTTTTTCTGTTGAAATGTTAAGCATTCGTTTCAATATTGCGGTCATTCGTTTAAAACAAGCACGTTACTGCGAATGTGTGGGGGGATCGGCTTAGAAAGTTTCCACTCCTGCTTCGTGCAAAGAACTTCCAAGCAAATAAGTGATTATGCGCGCCAATCCCTTTTCTGGTAGCATAAATTTTTAGATTTTAAATATTCAGAACATGTTTTTTCCGTGGAAACTCAATCTGACGTAGAGCTGTATTATCAACTTCATTTTTGGTTCTGTTCTTTAAAAAGTCGCGTTAATGACAACACAAGCATGCAAGTGAGTCATTTCCGTTGCCTATAATGTAAAGGTCATCTTACTACAGGTTGAGCCTAATAAATGCTGTATTTTTTTTATAATTTGCCATGTTTTTCAGCGATGTACATATTCTAAAAAAGTTTGCTTTTTATGTCCATTCTTTTATGAAACAAACTCTGTTGGTAAGGTAGTTTTTCAACTCGTTTGAGCCCGTAAACCACCAGGCCAACTTAAAAAATTTTGCAGACCTCCAGAGGCAACATTTTAGCAAAGTCTGTTTTGCCTCTCCAAAAAATTGTTCTGTTTAAAAACTCCTCCCATTGGTGATGAAACAAACGAGTTCATCTCAGAAAATTTTCCCCCCATCTCGCCTTGGAGACTCATCAATTGGTAGCTAAAAGTATTATCTGATGGGAAATTTTGTAAATCCCTGAACATAGGTCTAGGTAGAGGGTACTGAGGTCATGCTTTCTTCCCAAATTTTTTGAACCTAACGAAGGAATAAGGATGTTTTCAAATATAGCTACAACAAAAGGTCAATCTACAAAAAATCATGCAGAAAATTTGACAAAATCGAAACCAGAACATCTTGATTTCCCAGAAAAATAGGAGTTAAGTTTCATTAAATTAGGGATTAGAAAAGTCATTCTCCGAAAAAGGGCGAATCAAAAGTTCGAGCTAACAAATATTCAATCTCGAAAAAATGGTCCCAAACCAATTTAAAAACACCAAGACAAAAACATATTTTTGCACCTATTCCAAAATTGTTTTATGGTTATGCCAATGCCCCTATTGATTCCAGTTGAGAACTCCATTATTTAAAAACAACAATGCAAAACATGCTTTGCAAGGTGATTTTATATTCGACGCAATGTTTTTCCATTGTTTTATTGCTAAAAAGAGTGGACAGATACATTTGGTATTACACAAAACTTGAAATTGACATACCATAAGTCGAATGTAATACATGACGCCCTATTTACTTTGCGAAGTGAACATTTTTTCTCGAGAGCCAGCACTTGTAAAATAATTCAATCGGCTTTGAGGCTTCAATTTAGGATTTTTATTTGCAACCTTCATGGTAAACACGGCTGTACAACAAGCATTGGTGTTGCCTATTACTTAAGCCTGGGCCCCACTGAAGCCACCGCTGATTGTTCTATTTCAACTCAGTCGCAAGTCGTATCTGGCTCTTCGAGAACGAGATAACAACTGAACTACCGAGTAGCATCAAATTGTGCATAATGTGATGCTTTTCTAAGGATTTTCAGTTCGCTCAGGATCTTGTTAATGTTTCCGGTGACACCTGTACTAGCTAACAATCCTTTTATACCACGTAGGCACTGGCGCCGCCAGGGGGCAACTTTTCTTTCACTTTAATTATAGCCACTTTTGTTATTCGTACAGACCCATTGGGTTTTTGTGTGGGGGTTCACGGTGTTCCCTCTGATTTTTACAACTACTTTTTAACGCATGAGTTTCATTGATTTCGGAATTTTTTTCTTCGTTCACCTAATAACTTTTGCGAAATCATCTCAGCCTTGAAATTCACAAATACGTAGCCAACCGGTAGCAAATCTGCAGCGGCGAAAAGCCTAACTATTCAATCTAATTATATGACTGTTCTGACAAGAATTAAATAATTTACGTCAAACATGCGCACTCAAATTCTACCATGCTTGCATGACTCATTTGTAAAACTTTTTAAATATTAAGGTGAGACTGCTTTCAACATATCTATGATACTTGCGCGCAAATAATATTAAGCCTAGGGGAAAACGGGGAAAGTTGATCGTAGAGTTGAACTACTACTTCCCTGCCCGTTATGAAAGAATTTGCAAGATCGATGGCGCCACCTATTAATAAACTACTGCATTACCACAAATCACACCATGTTGTTTTCTCGACCGAAACAGTTATCTTTGCTGAAGAAAGAAATACAGTCGAAAGCCGATTATTCAAATTAATTGGGACCAAGGGTGTTCGGATCATCAATTTTTTCGGATAATCGAATAACACTACAAATAACGTAGCGCATTCCTATTGCTAGTTGATCTAGAGCAGGGGTGGCCAACCTTTCACCTACCATGCGTCAACTTTTTATTATACAGTTTCAGATGCGCCACAATCTCCATAAATCCTGGCGCAAGTATTTCCCTCCCATGTCGCGTTTGTTTACAAAAACAAAGATTTGTTCGCGGTTGTAAGCTGCGTGTTATTACCACAAGGTTACAATGCGCCACTTCTAATCATGCAATGCGCCACCTTATGGCGCATGCGCCATAGCTTGGCCACCCCTGATCTAGAGTCTCAAGTTTTGTCTCACTCGTCAAGACGTTCCGTTTTCTGTTTGTGGAAGACATAGCCACTAGATTAGTTTGAAGCTTGAAAGCTTTTGCACTGAAACACAGTCCGTTATCCAGCGCAGATAGCGATTTCTCAAGATAAGAATATAGATGCAGTTTTATGACGTTTATCAAAATGGCGTTCGGATAATTGACGTTTCGGATAATCGGCCTTCGGATAATCGGCGTTCTACTGTATTGAATCATCAGTTATAAAAGTAAAAAAAAGTGTTAAAAAGGTAGGTGCATGTTTCTTTCATACGCAGAATAGGTATGTATACATTTCAAAGTTGGAGCAGTTGAACTTTGTAACTGAACTGAATTTAATTGATTACACTTTTTGTGTAATCAGTAATTTGCTTATAATTGTGCCTAATCACGTCTTTAATTACATTGATAGTTTGACATGCACAGCACTTAAAATAAGAAACATGGAATAACTCGATGGCTTTTCACCTTAGTAAAAAGCGACCCAAGTTTTCTAAAAATTAATTTTTGTAAAATCTCGATCGCGGACAAGGCTATATGCCTAAATAGCAAAAAGCACGTGGCGATAAGTTTTCATGGCGTCAAAAAATGAATGCGGCCAAATTTTGACGTTGCGTTATTTATTGCTGACTAACGCAATTCGTCTTGTGCAACACCAATGGGGCAGCCACAACAAAACTTGGTAGGAAGTATTTTTCCGCTAATATTTTAAAGAACTGTTGGACCACAATTATAATTTTTTAGTCAATTTGTTCAGATTTTTTAGTAGATTTTGTACTCAAGTAGCACGAAATGACTTTGACTGCAACTGAAATAAAATAAATTAATATATATACATTTAGTGACCAAATCTCATCCTGCAATCATAACAAACTAAGGAAAGATTATTAAAATTTTTTTATCCAACGCTCACGGCAAAAATAGAGCGATTATGCAGAGAACGTGGCACGGTTTAAACCGCTTCGGAATTACCGGTACTGCTGATACCGTTAATTTTCACCTGGTGAATTGCAATGAAGTGATTTTTCCGAGGTTGCAGGATCGCAACACCAATGCGGGCATTGAACTTGCAATGTGGTGATTACAAGCCAGCACCTCATCGCATTGAGCTAGGTTCTGGGTTCTTTCCTGACAAACCTGGGCAAAATAATCGCTTTCGTAAAGTTGATCTTCAAAAAACTTTCATGTAAAGAAGAGGCTAAAGCATTGAATGAGCATAGGTGGTTTTCAAACATCTTTGATGCGCTTGTAAATGAAACTTGCTCAGGTACCTCCACACTTTCACTTGCGTGACCGACTTTGAGAACCTCTGAACTGACGTGATGATGCAAGAATCCAGAGCCAATGCAGTTCTGAGGAATTTTTAGTATTGGAAGTTTCATGGCATTGGTAACAGTACAGAAGGGGTTCCTCGACGTCAGAAAAGTTTTGAAGAGCACTGACCTAGCAAAATCTTACCGCTCATTTTTGACCGACCGGGGGTTAGTGTTAAATAATTTGTGAATTATTTAACTTTTTAAAAACTAAATCAGTTTGCACTCGCAAAGAATTTCACAGTCTGCCTAATTTATTCAGACCAACTCTTTGCTCATTTCGAAAGGCCCTCAGGCCTATGTTAAGAAATATTGGCTGGGCTACTGTCCATCTTACTCACTAAAAATCCTCCCTATTTGAAGTAAAAATTTACCTGACGCTAAAATAAATCGAGATTGAAACACCCCTATACATGTATCACCTATTTTCTTTTTGCTTTTATGTCATTTGAACCATTAATTTCTTTCGCTTTAAAAAAGATTTTGCAATTAAAAGACAGCACCATAGATTGTGATTATAATAGAATAATTGCAAGTTTTACGATCTGGAGATTACAACTTATGAATCATTTACTTGCTCGAACGCTTTGCTTTGATCCAAAAAACCGCTAAATTTATCTAAACCATTTTTACAGACACCATTTTTTCTTTAATTACATTGATGACAGGTTAATGGGAGGCGGTTTAGTGAGGACTTGACTTTAAGTAGAAAAGAGTAAACAACAGAGTCGCGAAAATTCACAACTGCGAACGACTTATACTGTGCGCTGTTCTGAGGTTAAGTAAGTGCTGCTTTTGACAAATTTTTACTTTTAAACAATCTATGTGATTAATTGACAGTCATCAAAATTAGCCAGGGACGTATTAGAACAATTTTGATTCTACAAATAAAATAAGTTTCCCATAGCATTCCTCCAAAACGCTTGCATAAAATCTCGTAAAAATGAAAAGGGAACAAACCGATGCGCAGATGTTACCCGTCTAATTTTCGCGCTGCAAGGTAGAATGTCTGGCCGTCTTTTCTTTAAAGTAGGCCATGGTATAGCCTACAGCTGAAATTATTATTATGCTTGTTCGCTATCTTTCAAATTATTTTGGTTAACAAAGGCAATCGCTTCTTACGTAACTATTATTATTTCTTCTTGAGACTAATATTTCAACACAGCAACAGACATCTATTCCACTACCTCTCCTTGAGTGAAATTAGTGCCTACAGATTTCTTGAGTTTATGGCATGACCTCATTATTTTCTATCTCCAGTTATTTATCTTTTTCATTACTAACTGTGGCAAATATAATTTAATTGCTACTTTTAGACAAATGTGACGACAAAACACGGAATGGTTTAGGTTCTGTACGGAGATGGGCGCAAACATCAACTTTTCGTTTTTGAGATACCAATACAGCGATAAACATATTGAAATTGTAGCAATTGAAAAAATATTATTCTATTCTGCGGTAACAGAAAACCTTTTTAATTATGCAATAAAGAGTATGTGTTCAAACCAAGTTCAAGATTATATGCTACAGCTGGTGAAACGAATTTTCAACCACAACATTACAATTAAGACAACAGAGAAATGTATTTTTAAACGGTTTCTTTGAAAATCTTTTTCAAACAAATTTTTTCTTCGATTGGTCCCAACTTCTCTAAAGCACTTTTCAATAAATAACCCAATTAAGCTTAGTTAGTTAGCTCCTAAATTGTTATTGAGCTAATAATCCCACTGCCTATATAAACGCTCCATCCTATGCAACGATACAACTGATACGAGCGTAGTTGCCTAAATTACAAGCAATTATTGAATCAGCCTATCCAAAAATGTGCCTTGTACCTCGTATGCTAAAGAGTGACCACAATTAATACGAATCACATATTAATGTATCAGGAGAATTACTAATTGGATCTATCTAGGTCTTATAACTCTCAGCCTGTTAAAACCAGTGCTGGGAGTAGGATTCGATCCCTCATTACACCAACCGTCGAACAATTGTCACGGCGTACAGGCGTAGAGCATGATTTAATCGCTATACTAAGGCGTTTCCACTCGCGTGTTTTTAAAAAGGGGCACGCTCTAAGAAGGAGCAAGGATAAGCCATTACTTACCCAAAAGACTCATCAAAACCGAGTTTTTCGGTGAATTCCTTTACACAGAATCATTGCCTAAGCTTGACCTCAGCAAACACCTCTTACGTTTGTTTGAGATGCAAGATGCAAGCATGAACAAGCACAACAACAGAGTGGGCAGAAGGATGAGTTGTGCGACTTGTTTTCAGCCATCATAGCTCAGCGCAACAAGGCGCTGGTCTGGCTATTTCCATTGGTCATATGCAACACAAAGTTATACTAAGGCGTTCCACTTGCATGTTCAACAATAGTACGCTCCACCGAGGAGCCAGGATAAGCCATTGCTTACCCGAAAGACTCATCAAAACCATTTTTTCGGTGAATTCCTTTACACAGAATTATTGCATAAGCTTAACCTCAGCAAACGCCTCTAACGTTTTTTAACAAGCAACCTCTTATTTTTACAAACATTCAGGAAGATATCTAACAAAGTTATTGTTAAAAATTATTAGGCATAAAACAGTTTGCTCCCTTGCAAAAGTTTTAGCTCACCACGCTTTTTGGTACCGATACGCTGGACTAGATTTTTTCTATTTTAACACACAAAAACACACAATTTATGGTTGATAAATATTCCACAAAAATGATGCAAAAAATATTTCATGGCACTCTTGTGTACAGATTTAAACCGTCATAACGTTGTCTTATCCGCAGTGGTTTCCAAAAGAAGGATTAGAGGATATCATCCAAGCAAAAACTAAGTAGCCAACGCCAGCTCCCAACGATACAGCAATAGCAAGCCAAACGTTGAACGTCATGTAGATGAGCATCAAGAGCATGCCGAGAGTTGTCTGGATTATGTGCAGAACGCTTTGGAGGAAATGATAGCGGTTGCAGAAACGCGAACTGCAAACAAATATGAATTATGACAGATTCCGACAAACTTGTTTTGATGTGCAAGATCTCATTAGGACAGCTACGTCACGAGAACCGCATTAGATACAAAACGATTACTCGCTGCGGAGACTACTAATATTAGATGTTTTATGGTCTTGAAAACTAGGCGGTTATGCTGGACATGTTATATTCATTATTTAAGCACAAGTTATATTGTATCTCAAGTTCTCAACTTCGTTCTATTTCATCCCCATACCTTGCACACTGAGTATTTTATAGTCTACTTTATTTTTAATTCGGAAAAATGGCCATGCCTGTCGTTAAAAGTTAATCAGACATGTTTATCCCGAAAAAGAAGAGATTGAGACTGTGATTTAGTACAGATTGCCAAAACACAAAACAGGAAAATTATTGTAGTTTCTCAAAAAGCTCAAAAATGCAGTTCTTAAGCTGACGTGAAATGTGAATCAGAGAGCAGGTTAATCAAAAGTTGCTTAGTAAACCAGATGATGAAATACGGCTTCAGGTGAAAATGTGATGTAATCTGAGCATAGAGACTGATCTGAATATTATTGCTCGAATATGCAACAGCAAAATACCGTAATCACCGGGAAAGTTGGAGATAACTAAATCACAAAAACAATTTAACCTGACACCAGGCAGTCTCAAGCCTACCTCGAAACACACAATGTCTGTCGAAAACTTTACCAAGTGGGATATGAGTTCTAGTGACGAAATGAGAAGCATTTTATGTGAGAGTTTTCAGGACCGACTTTCATTCTACATTGCAAGCTTCACAATAGACTAGTAAAGAAATCTATGGCACGGGCAGGATGAGTTTAGAAGGGATCGAGAATATATGTTTGATTCTAGTTGTAATCAATCATTGCCCAATGTGATGAAGGCTTTCTTTTACTGAGCTCTATTAATGCTGTCAAAGTGAGGTTGCATAAATACGCAACAACCAGTAGGGGTAGATGCGCAATCGCGCATTAGCGATCATATAGACCTGGTAAGCGATGATTATGAAAAAAAAAGAAAGGCTGTAGGCGGAATCATTTTGCCCGAGCTTTGTCACTAGCACATGACAATCTGAAATGAAGAGTTTGTTGTTGATACAAATGTACGCTAAGTAGATTACCTAACTAGTTACTTTTAAAGTACATATCTGTAGTAACTGGAACTGCGTTGCTTTTGCAGAACTTACGAAATTTGCTACTACCGGTAATTATCAAATACATACTGTAAAAGTTACAAGTTACAGTTACTTTCTGTTTTCTACTTTTATAGCAAAAATAACTGACATTCTATTAAATTGTCAATAAATAATGAAAAAATAGTTTACTTTTTTAGCCAAAAAATTTTAATTTATTTGGTCCCTTTGACAAATTGGAAATTTTGAAGCCTTTAATTTTGACCGATCAACTTAAAATTGTCGGAGATCATGTAGAGATAAATTATACGCAAAGTTAAAAATTTGAAAGTGAACTTTTTAGTCGCTTTAGAGTAATTTTTAATGACCAACAGAGGTTGGGGTGTAATTGCTCCCCCCCCCCCTTACCGAAGTGGGGTTAAAATTATTCTCCATCGCAAATCGATATGATACCTCAATTCCAGGCGTTCAGTCGTTTTGGCGAGCCCATGTGAGAAGGACACAATGACCGTACGAACGCATTTGTCTTATCAGTTTACATGTGCCAACGTACAATATGCTTGCATCAACAGTTCAACTAATTGCTACCATAGCGGAATGGCTCTAGCTTGTCCTACGGTGAAAGGCTGCCGCGAACTCGAAGCCAGCTCACGCAACTGGTTGATGCGGGCATGAGTTTGAAATCCGTTTGTCCTAATTTTCACGAACTATTCTTTGAGGCCGATTTTCAAACCCCCCTTTTTTACAATTAACATAAACCATAGCACTCCAACAGAAACTATAGAGCACGGGAAGATTGACGTGTCTATTGGAAAATCTCAAAGGGTAGATAGCTTTTAAATATTGAAGGGGAACGGTGTTGCCCTAGGAGTTCAAGCTTTCGCTTTCTAAGCAAATTAAACCGCGCTTTCACATGGCGGTTTGACCGTTTCTTGTCGCATCGGCAATAAGTCACTTTTGCATCAAAAATTTTGCCCATTGAAAGTAATTGTAACCAGTCGCCTTAAAAAATATGTTGCTTAATCTGTAACTTAGTTACTTTTTTTGCTAGGTAACTGTAACTGCAACTCAGTTATTTTGAAAAAGTGACTCGCACACCACTGCACGTACGTAACTACCGTTATCGTGCAGTACATCTACATCAATAATCAGACTGAAGTAATATTCCTATTAATCAGTATCTGAAAATTTTTTCTTTGCACGACCCTCGGATAGGTGGTATTTAAAAGCATAAAGACCAAGTTAGAAACCAATTTCGGTAAGGGAGACAAATGAGACGAAACGGTATTCAAAAAGGAAGATCACTATTGTGGGAAAGATGCAGATTTCTCAAACAATTATTTCTTATACATCGTTTGAGAAGGAAAACGGTTGGATACTCACTTTCTCAGCCTTCATAAATGTAATCTCGAAAAGATTGTGGGATACGATTTTTTAAGGAAATTGGCAATCAAAAGCTCGGGAAGCATTATGTGAAAGATGTATGAAAACTTACAGTTTAGTTTGACGAATGTTGAATTCATCGCTGGCATCGTGGATGCTATCTTTGCTTGAAGGTGAACTTTTAAGACTCTGAAATGTTATTACACAAATTAATATGATGCTGTGCATAGCGAGTCGACCTATCTTTGCCTTGACTTTAAACCTGGGTTTTAGAGACCACGGCATGTAACCTTGAAATTTTCAGCAAATTAAATAAAAATTAACTGAATTATGAACATGACAAGATAATTTGTGATACAAATTTTGCATTTTAAACATATTCTGAAGTCTTTTTGTCGCCAGCGATTATTAAAGAGATCGTCATGCAGGAAATAACTGAACAAAACAGGATATAATTAGAAAAGTATGTTGTTCGCGTCAGTCAGCTATCTTTTATCAATATTGTTTAAATCAAGCAAAAAGCACCAGAATTATTTTACTAAAAGCGATTCTTTTATGGAATTTAATAAACCTACTGTTGGGCATTACGCAGTAACCTTAAAATAGCGAAATTCAATGAAATGTATGAAATATGCCTATTTTTTTTCTTTCGCATTGCTGTTGACGTCTTGATTTTTTAAATAGCGCAACAGCAGGCAGTAAACAACAAAAATATATAATCTACATCTTTCATGCTCTAACATATACCGTCTAAACATGCAATGACGTAGCAGTTGCGGTTTGGATTCATGTAGCAGCTAGCATACTTCAAAATGAAATGCCATTTAATTATATCTACCGGCCTATCAAAACAACAATTTCAGGCTGACCAACATCGCATAAATAACTTCGCTGAGAGCTTTTAGTTTTAAAGTCGACTCCTTAGCTAAAAAATGTTTGGCGAGGCTGTCAAATTTCTCGAAACGAAAAACAAAAAGACAATGAATCCAAATAATTAAGTACATCTTTTGCCAATTTATGGGTCTGAAAAGAAATAAAATCTATTTCATAGAAGGTTATCTGGCTTGGAAAGTTGACCCATCACTTTTATTCCTATTGCGTACTTTTAAAATAACTTCTCTACGATGCATTTTGCCAGCGCTGGTAAGCAACAGCGTAACACTTTTCAACTATTTCAGATAATTTGTGGTACAAAATTTTTGATACTCGTTCGAGATTCTGCATCCTGTACGTTGTATGCATAGGCCTAGGTAGAAATGCGCTCGAAATTTTTCTTACATTAACGTTGAAACAAAGTATGCACGGTAGGGGCAATTGCAGCAAATGACTCTATTGGGATCGCTGTAAACAGATCTTCCACTGAGGAGGAAAAACTCTAAAAATTTATGAAAGAAAAAAATCTCAGGAAATAATCAAAATGGGGTATTAGGAATAAATAAGGAAATTAGAAAAAGTACAAATATAATACATTCTAGCAGGTCCTGTAGAAATACAAGAATTCCGGAAAAAACTCCTTTTATTCTGTCTCTTCCATTATCCTCACAATTTCACAAAAGAGTTTTATAATCTTATCAGTGTCCAGTAATGTAAGACTGTTTTTTCTATGCCAAACAAAGCAGCTTTTGACTATTTAGTTATTTCTGATAGCTTGGGATTGTTCGTTTGTTGTATCAGTGGATCCAACATTTTTGTTTTTTGAAATAAGTTTCGAAAATGTTCAAACAGATATGAGGTGATATGAGAAACGTCACTTGCAGTGTAGAAAGGAAACAACATGTCCAGAGGAGGATCCATGCACTCGAATTAAGGGGACCATGCTCACAAAGTGGGAGGCCTCGCCTTCCAGACTCCGGTCTACACAGTGATATACTTTCAATGGCAAGTTCTATTTTTATCAGTAAACGCTGAGTGATTTATCAAAAAGCATTACCAATAACGAGAAACAAATAATGTTTTCGAAGGCCTTAGATATTTGAACTAATTCTATCACTGCAGAAAAGGTTATTTGTTTGTTACCGGTGCAAGCATGACGACTGAAAATAATATTTAACGTTTTGCTGAGGGGGTGCGCGCAGTGGAGCCCCTTTCGTACCCCACTGGTGAGAGGTACTGATGATCTTTGAGTAAACTTTTCGTATTGTGTTTTTTCATTCCTTACCCAATGTTATGTTACATTTTTCTTTGATCTTTGTATGGATGAGCCCAATATATAATTGGAGTCAGGAAAGCATCTTGATATAAAAACCATGAGATGCTTGTATGTTTTTGGCCTTCCAACTCGCAGTTTACATGTTGTTTCTTTTTTACCGTATTTTCGTTTTTATTGTTTGCATTTTTTAAAAGTAACAAATAACTTTACTTATACAGCATACCTATAGGAAGGTTTGTATATTACTAAACGCATGATTAGTAATTAGGGACAGCATGCGCGTATAGTCATATTCTTTAATAACGACATTCTAGCATTTTGCTTATCAAATTTTTAAAGTCCATCTCGCTGTTAAATGATATTTATTGGCAGACACTTCACAAGGGTGACTTGCCTCAGAGCGTCAGCACATTACAACCATTATATTTCACTCTGTAATTTTGAAGTAAATGAAAAATTCTTTAGGGTTATAACCATACTAGCCGGTTTTGCCGGCGTCACCCGGCAGAGGCCCTCGATCAGTAACGTTCGGGTTTGGTATTTCGGTTCAGCCGGCTGCGCCGGCTTCACCCATCGGGCTCTTGTGTGAGCAGTAGTGAAATGTTAATGAATTTTATGCCCTTTTACAATTCTTGTACCCAAAATTGTGATCATCATATTCTCTAAATCATGACTGGCAATGCTCATAAAGAATCTTGTCACAAATTATTGTTAATACTTGTGAGGGAGCAGGGATTGAAGCATAATCAAAACTGATTGTAGCGACAAAATGGTGGTTGCTTTCACAATTACAGAAATAACTATTCAATGGTAAGCTTATTTTGCGATGTGGTGCTGCCCCTTTCTCAATTGTATTTGTGGTATTAAGTTCCTAATTTGGCTGCACTATTGGTCTTGTTTCTGGCATAGCGACAAAAGCGGCGAATGTTCTCTCTATATTCAGTTTGACAAATTGTTATGGTTATGGTTTTATGTTAATTTTTTGTTAAGCTTGGGATTTTATTACAATGCTGTAAAGCAGGGATGTCAAACATACGGCCTGCAAGACAATTTAATGCGGCCCGCTGGCCAAATGTGGCCCGTGTAAGGATTTTGTGCCACAGTGCGAATGCCTGGACTTCAAAGTTGTTCTACGAAAGTTACGTAAAAATGGCCGACAACTTCTAGAAGTTGCGGCTGGCATGACGGGTTGCGTTGAGAGAGGTGATGACCTTTCTTTTCGATTAGCACCACTTCGGGCTACATCTCATAACTTTCGGAGATCATTTGATCGAAGTTTTGGAACCACTGATACAAAGTCTTGCCAGCTTAAATTAGTTTTCAACTAACTTTGGCCGGTATAAACCCATTTATGTAAATTCGGCCCACAGCATTGAATGAGTGTGACACCTTTGCTGTAGAGTATAAGCATAAAAATCTTAACAAGCAGTATATCAGCATAAGAAAAAATCCTTGCTTTATAGTGTATACGACGGCGTCACTCGAAGAGCACCCATCGGTAACGTTAGGATTGAGAGTGTTGGTTCAGCCGGCCAAGTCGGCTTCACCTATCAGGCTCTTGCGTAAAGAGTTGCCAAACGTTTATGTGTTTTCTGCACATAAGATTTTCACGACTCGTTGTGCTCCTTTTTGCAATAAAATTTCTGATTTTAAAGTCCTGGCTATGCCTTAGGTCTATGTGCTCTGTTCATTGCTGACAAGAACCCAAGGGAGCCTTGCGTTTCCCGTAGCTTGAAAGTAGGATTCCTGATATTAAGCAACTCTAAAGCAAAATAGCAAAAATGTCTTACGTGTGGTACCATTTCACACAGTGACGTTGTTTTCTTTTAATTTTCCTCTAAACTTTCCCAAGTCCTCGCTGGCAACGCATTGTGTAGCATGTTCTTTTTTCCCTGCTTGACGTACCCTGGGGAGTTTAAAGTGTCCTTGGTTTCCCGAGATGTTTGGTTTGACCCCGGTAGCTCTATAAAGCTATTATAAAGCAAAATACCAATAATATCTTCCATGTGGTGCGATTTAACACAGTGACGTTGTTAATTTTGATTTCGCCTCAAACTTTCTTAAATCCCTGCTGGCTGCGCATTATGATTCATAAATGTTTTTCCTTGCTTAGGTATGCTCATAGAAGTTAAATGAGTCATTGCTTTTCCCAAATTTTCAGGTTTGATCCCGGTAGCTCTATAAAGCTATTATCAAGCAAAATAGAAAACATGTTTTTCCTAAATATAGTGCGATTATACCCTAGCAGGACATATCAGTAACATCGGGTTGAGAATGTCAGTTCAGCCGACCAATCACGCTTTACCGATTAGGCTCTTGTATGAACAGTTACCAAAAGTTTATGTGCT
Source organism: Trididemnum clinides (assembly GCA_963675345.1). NCBI lineage: Eukaryota > Metazoa > Chordata > Ascidiacea > Aplousobranchia > Didemnidae > Trididemnum > Trididemnum clinides. Next base: position 24,545,436 of record OY776304.1, on the reverse strand, counting down.
TTCTGCACATAAGATTTGAATTGCACATAAGATCTAAATAGCTCATAAAGAGATGAGATATTTAGTATTTGGCCGATTTGACGATTTGGTGGGCCCGCTTTCGTATTAATATTTGTGTCATTAAGATTTTTGCCTGCGCTGTTTGCTTTAATTCGGCCTTATCATGAAAAGGGACTATGTCTTTGCTCAAAGTCATATAACTTATTGCAATAGGCGCCTATTAAGGTCTTTTCAAACAAAAACATTCCCTCTTTATCCACTGTTACAAATTGATGCCATTATTGTTTAATTTTGATCTTTTCTTTAATTTGGGATTTTATTACATTTAACTTTGTCCATAATCCAGACCTCTCTACTTTTAAATGAAGATTAGTGTTTTGTACCAATATCCTTGCAATCATAAATATATAATATAAGTAATGGGTTTTACCATTTATGTTCGCTATCAAAATGATAGTGGATAATTTTGCTTCCTGACGCTGTTTTTACTAGTGGCAAGCATTGAGATGTCATTTGACATTATGACCTCACAATGCGTTTTAAGCCTTTAAATATTAGGTTCGCTATGTACCACTTTTTTGTTACTATAGGCGAATTAAGATGAATTAAGGTCTCTGACTGCGTGCATGTTGCTTGGTCCTGGCATAAACGCTGCTATGCAAAGATCAAGCTAACCCAAAATGCAGCACTCACAGTTAATATAATGCAAAAGCGGAGGCCCTATTAATAATGTCGAGGTTAAGAATATTGAATCAGCTGGCTGTTGCGCCAGCCTCGCCCAATTGCAAAGGAAATTGCTTCAATATTTAGATCATATGTAGCTCGACAGTAACGCTTTGCTGTAAAATATAAGAAAGGATCACCTTTACACCATCGTCTTTTTCTTGGGTGATCACCAAGTGTTTTGCGTAAAATTGGCTGCATATTAAAGTTTGTAGACTTCAATTTTCAATGAATCTTTTTAAATAATTTGAGGGATAATGTTAAAGATTCATGCTATCGAGAAAGAATAGACAAAATGTATTAAAGGACTTAGTTTTTCTAGAAATTGCAATTTTGTGAAATGCAGGCACCAAAATTTTGTGTTTTTAATCGTAGACTACATTTTATAAACATTCGGAGACTTCAGTTTTTGATGGATGTTTTTAAAAACGTCGACAGATAATGCAAAATAGCCATGCCTGTAAGGAAAAGCAGTCAAAATGTACCAAAGAACAAACTTTGTCTAACAATTTTAAGTGTGTTAGGTTAAGTAGGATAATTGTTCAACTAAAAATGAAGCATGATGTATGGCAACCAAGTTTTGATTAGCGATTATAAATTAATCTTTAGCCTTAAGTAATTAGAGTCACATATTGCTGAAAAGCAAATTTTCTAAGCTTTCAAAAGTCAGTAATTGTTGGTACTTTTTTATAACATTTTTATATTAAAGTTACCTGTTTTTACTCTACTTACCACTTTTTGAGAGGGATAGAATGTTACACCACAAATCTTAAAGTTCAGATTTTTAGTATAAAAACTAATATTAATTGTACATATTACGTGTATACACTATCGGAATTGCCTTCAAATAATCTTTAATTTGTTGTGAAAAATTTGAAAATTAGTTGAGAAATGAGGTCACAAATCATTTTTTTAATAAACTGATTTTGCAAAAAGATTGCAATCTTTAAAAACATCTTCATGCTACGACCTGCGGTAGCGAAACATTTGTGTTAATCGTACGAGACAAATTATGACATCATAGAGCCAGTTTAAGGTGCAAGGAAAAAGAAAAGAAAAATGCACTTCATTAGAGTGCTTAAATGAAGAATTGCTCGTAGCATAATCAAATAAGCTTTAATTGTTGTAAAGTTGTTTTTATCGAAAGCACCTGATTAATATCTTTTCAAAGAATGTTAAATCGCGTTTCTGAGATCAGTACTTTTTGAGAAAAAACAAAAACAGATTGTTCAATGAATCGTTGATGGTGACGTCATTTAAACCAAATCAGATCAAAGTTTGGTGATGTGGTAAGTCGAAAGCTGGTTTTTGTTTGAGCAAAAAGCGGTCGTCCTCTGTCAAGTAATGCAAATTCCTAAAAACTATTTTTGATTATGACATCATGAACCCCTTATGACACTCACCACGGGGTGGTGATCAATCGTGTCAAGTTTGATGCTTGTACCTCCAGCATTTTCAGAGGAATTAAAACAGACACACAGACAGAATTGCGCTTTATAGTATAGATAACATTTTGTAAACCGTTTGTTTTTGAAAAGTTTTAAGTGATTTTAATAGAAAAGCTTATTTCTCCAGCTAAAACACAAGATCTTTGGAAGAGCTGTCCTGCCTTTATTATTTTGGAGAGATTTTAAGTTTTTAAATACCATGTTGAAATATACCCAAAAATTTTCTTACCGCTTTTTGCAGCAAGTATTGCCTCCAGACTTTCAGACCTTCGTAGAGAATAGCAACGACGAATATTCCAAACCATGATGCAATCAGTTGACCAGTAGTTTCAATATTCCACTCAAAAAACAAAACCCGAATCGGGAGGGTGAAACTGAAGTACATTGCATGCTGCGGAAAAAGAAAAAATGAGCTCCGTGTCATTACTCAAAAAGATATTTTAGAAGAAAAGTTTTTACCCCAGATGCCCTCAGTCTGGAAAATAGAGAGGACCAAAGGGTTTGCGTGCACCAGCAGGAATCAAGATATATGGGGCTGTTGACATCATAATGACTGCGTGAAAAGCCTTGTCTTGAAATAAATGCCTTGAGATTTAGGAGCAAATCTTCCGGAAGCCCTCATACTTGGGATCTTTTAAATGCAGGCGCACCCAACCCTTTTCATTAGATTTAGCTTAATCGATTAACTCGCAGGAGAGCCACAATGACGCTGAGTGCGGAATAACTACCCAAAGCTGCTTCGGAATGGCCTACATTCATTATTGATTGATTACTGTAATCTGCCACTCAGAGAATATCATCATAAAGTCTTTCTTACAAGGGAACAAAACCACAGTAATTGCGATGTTAGGCACACCATCAATCGATCGCCTTCGCGATGCAAACGATTTTACACAACAAACTCTTCGTCGTTGCCGACTGTTTGTAATTGACTCTGACTGGGAGCAAATTTCAAAACATAAAAATAAGCTCTGGTCGCTTAACAACACTTAGTATCGGTAGAATCAATGAATTAGTTGGGAAGAAACAGCAGTCGTGGAAAAAACTAGCTTGCTCTTTAAACTGCTTGCAGCACAACATGATTACACTAAACAAGGAAACTTTGGAATAAGTGGTTTACTCTGAGCTATGCACCAATGTAGTAATTATAACGCATACCAAAACAAACAATTGAAAACGTAAAACCAAAAGTACATGCCGCTTCTTCATTACAGAGCTGTAAAAATACGTAAAGTACGTACTCCTCCCATAGAATGGTGGAGCATGTTCCCAGTTTTTTCTCCATGGCCTACGTGGCCCCCAGTCATCATAGGGTCCGTGACTGGCATATGGTGGCTCATGTGGCCTCCATGAGTCTGATTCATGGGCGCATGATGGCCCATATCCATTGGTCCGTTCGTCATGCTATGCATATGCCCTTCCATATCTTTTGTTGTTGTTTAAACAAACTTAACAATAACTGAAAGAAAATCAAAAATATTAACCTCGATGTTAGTCGATAGTTGGTTTCAGAAAGTATAATAAACTGATAAGAAACTAAGTAAAAGCAGAGTGAAACTGATGAGTGTTGACTGATGAAAATCATCGTTCTTCAAAAAAATGAGTCGTCATGCTTGGGGTAAAAAGTGATTTTTTAGCAAAGTAAGTGAATTAATTTCTTTTTTTGAATTGCAATCACTTGATTTGGTTTTCATCGATAATGCTGAGCTCAGTTTTTTTTTAAATTTCTGTCTGGTACAGTACGCAAAATTTATAGCTTAACAAAGGCACGATAGCGATTCGCTTGCTTGAACTACAAACTTGCTCTTGAGCTCATATGAAGTGCTGTCCGTGTGAATAATGCTCTTAATTTCATCAAATTGTAAAATAGAAGCTTTTTTGCCAACTCTTTAGGAAATTTAGTAAATTCCGAATTAGAATGCCAATCAAACTGCAAAGCTTAGAAATATCTGAAACAGTATTTCTTAGGGATGAGAGCAGGTACCCTTTGAGCGTGCTGAAATCAATTTTGAGAGATGCTTAAAAGCGGGTAACTCAAAATAGTGCACTTTACTTGTCTATCTAGCAGTAGTTGGATATTATTCGTACTTTAAGGAGAGATGAATGGTCCAAACCTGTTTACAGGAACGCTGTTCTTGAGGTGCCACCAGGGGTTACGTGCTAACACTGCTTAGGCCACGGAGACCAAATGCACTCTTTTTAATGACGATCGAGTAATTTCTCTTTCATATTTTAATCATCACATTACTCCAACTGCTGAGTGTTATGCACACGACATCACAGAATGACATTTGTTCAGTCATTGGCATGACTCGAAAAGTTATTGTATTCGTGTTTAAATCTACCGAGTGCAAAGCGGACGCTCGAATCTTTACATCGGTTTTTCAAAAGTGCTGAAATTGAAAAAGATGAAGAAACGTTGGTGTTGAGCATTCTAGATATCCTTGGTCACGTTGCAGACAAAAGGTGATAGTGCGGCCAATGAAGGAAAAGGAAAATGACAAACAGCTCAATTTTTTTGAACAACTATTTGGGCAAGCTCGTATCTCATGGAAAGATAGGTCCCTATTCTTGAAGCGTGTAAAATGCTTTACTTGCTTAGATTTTCTCGAATTATTGCTTTTCATTAATCAAATCTGACGATTGTTTCCTCAAAATTTCCTTTTTTTTCAAAATCCATCATTAGATACTGTCTGGTATGAGAACTGGTTTATGATTTGTTTCAATTGCACTGTGAGAATGTTGCGAAACTTTCTACGTTTCATTGTAGATCTTCTACACAACGGCTAAAGTTTTGATTGGTGGGCCAAAACATTTTTGAGATTTCAATATGAGTCTATTAACCTCCAACCGTTCAAATGGCTCTTCAATAAGCCCTTCTTTCTGATCAAGATGCACAAACAACTGACGAAGTCATGGCTCTACTAGCTTACTTCAATTCCATTCCTACGTGTCAGCACGTTTTCGTTGCTATATTTAGGTTTACGCAAAGCATAGCCCTTGTGGTTAACATGCTGCTGGCGATGGTTCAAAAACTGCGCTTTGCAAGTCTTTCCTCTCATATAGTCATGAAAATCAGCAGCGTGCCAATATACCTTTTATCCTCTAGAATCGCAGAACATAGATTAAGACGCTGATGCTAAGAGGAATGGAGCTGTTTTGGCTTTTCGATTTTGTGCTCATGAAAAAGATACTTTACCGCAATTTACCTTCTTGGTTGCACTGGTTGTGACTGAAATACACTGCTGGTAGCTCCACAGCTCATCTGAGCACAACCATACTTGCCAAGTCGAAATGTTCAAAAATCCCAAAAATGGATCTAAACAAAATCCCAAAAATGGCACTTTTTGAGTAAAAAATCCCAACGTTTTGAAAAGGTTTGGCTCGCCATTTGCCTGCGTTGTGCTTTCTCCGAAAATTCCAACACTTCAGCGTTAATATCTAATAAAGTTTATGTCTTTACCCTCGTCGTCGCATCACACCGTTCTTCAAAATTTCCATTGTAGCGTTGTTGTTCTCAAAAAAAATTCCACCAGGGTGGGTTTCAATAATCCCAAGATTTTTTCCAAGATATTTCGCCAAAAAAATCCTATGAGGCTGCACAGATTCCCAAAATTGGCAACAATAAGCACAGCATTGTTTTATGAGTAACCGATTAATCGCAAAGGCTTTCCCCTAACCGGAGGATAGAAATTTGAAGGAGCCCAGCGTCGCATACAGTATGCCTATTTCTTCAGTTTGAATTCTTTTCCAGAAAATAAGCCTAGGTTTAAGATGTGAAGACTTGAAAAGTACAGTAGTTCTGTCGAAGCTTTGACCAATACGCCCATGCCTGTGGCTAAATTTTGCCTAGCAATCACCCAACATAGGCTTAAACAATAAAGTAGCTCATATGCCGTAGTGAAGTGGTAAAACTTTGTAAAACTAAAGACTACCTAACTCAAAAAATTAGTGTATTTGAATGCGCTCCCAGTGATATACTTTCTTCTTATTTACAAAAAAATATAGATTGTTTGTTTTATATTTACCATCACTCTGCAGTAGACTACCGCTATAGTTTTCTTTTACTAAATCAGAACAAGCTTTTCAAAAGAAAGTACTGCTTTTTTTAAAACCATCCTTTTTAGCGAAGGCACGCTGCCACAACTAAGCGTGCTATTGTCAATCGACGAACAAAAAAATAACATTTGCAATTCGCAATCTGATGCTAGAGCTGTGACGTCATGGACTAGTGCCAGGACTATATGCACGATTATCATGCCTTGGTGTCATGTACCACTAATGCAGAAGCACAACCAAAATTTTACTCTATTTCAAAGGGTACCCGTGATTTTTTTGGATGTCTGAAAAGATATCGTTACTCGATTTTCTAGACAGAGTTTTTAGTCGATATTGACATTAAGTTGCTTAATACGGCTACTATGGTGCTTCAGCTACTTACCTCATGGTTGCGCGCAAGAAAAGCATCTACCGTTCTGTGCAGTCAAGTCACGGTATAACTTCAGATAGCAATCTGTAGGCTTTTGCACACTGGTCTATCGACTACAGGGTCAAGTCCCTTTCCGAGAACTCTCCGTTTCTATCGGGGCCTCGCCTTTACCCAAATTAGATTTTTCGCCATCACCTATACATGACACATCCGAACGTTGTTACAAATTTGAAAACATTCTGAGCTTCATTTCAACGTTTTTTCCAATGTCCCTAAAATCAACTTTGCTGCGAGTGTGTGCTGAAAACTAATGTAAAAATAGTTCACTCAACTTTCAAAATTACTTGCAGACTACAAGAATTAGCACAGTACAGTGGAGCAGTCTTTTTATACGTCATTCTTGGAATTAGCTCAACACAAAGCCTCACGATTGCACTTGGAATTATAAGCCTGCACATATTTATATATTGCAGGTAACTCTTTGTCATACACCAATAAATTGAATTCAAACTTAAATAATCAAAAATGTTGTGATCTAGACAAGCTATTGGCATCTTATTCAACCCTACCGGTGTGAATCAGTCCTCGCGGTATTTGAAATTTCCCAACTTTTTAGAAAATCATATTTACTCTTTGCCCCTTGAAAATGCTTTGCTGTAGGAAACAACTTCTTCAAGCAGCTGGAGATAACTTTCTCTTTCCGTGGCACAAAATCCCGTGAAAAATATTTCAGATATAGCTAGTAGAAAAAACAGCTTTCAGCTATGTTTTGGCCTTTATGCAAAAGCTATTTTTTCAATTTTTGACTTCCCACAAAACTTTGCTCTTTTAAAACCGTTTTTAAATTTTGAAAAAGTTTTTCCTGCCATTGCATGACGCTGTGCTTGTTCGGTGTATTTTTGTAATTCCAGTTTTGTAATTCCAGTAATTCGGGAAGCCTTGCTGAAGAATTCCGATTCCAAGAACATAAAATCAGAAAGAAGAAAAGAGTAACAAAGATAACTTAAAATTGTTATATCAGTTACAATAGCCAGTAATACTTTACAGCGATGTTATGGCATCTCACTTTCTAAAACAGTATTTCTTGTAGTTGTAAGTTTGTTCTTTGTAGGGGATTTTTATTCACATGTAACCAATGTCAATAACAGCTGCTATGCGACCTGATGCAAATCTGGGCAGACCCCAAGATATCCAGATATAGTTAAAGAATTTTTCCAACACTAGAGTAGCATGCTGATGAAATTTACGTGTCACAGTTAATTGGTCTTTTAATGGGATCTTTTGTAGAAAGCCCCGCCACTTGCAATAGGCGCCTATTAAGTGTACACTGAAGGGGTTTTTCAGTAAGACAAGCAGCTCCTGATAGTTGCACCCCCAGTGTACACTCCACTGTACATTTACATACCGGGCCTCCCCCTCCAGTGTACACTTGATAGGCGCCTATTGCAAGTGGCGGGGGCTTTCTACAAAAGATTCTTTCAATGTACCATAAACCCGCAAAAGAGAATTAAAATCAAAACCTGTACTAAAAAAACACAAAAAGTGTTTTGACGCTATCAGTAAAGCAAAATTATTCCACCGAAATTAATTAAAAAGAAGACAACCAATAGTATTCCAGCGTGATCACGCCACAGAATGGCTCTATGTTGTCACTGGTCGTTTCTCGACGCAATGAAAAATGTATTTTCTACACAAAAAAAAGAAATTACCCAGGGACTCTACTGGCACCCGTCACCATATTGCGACCATCCCTGTATCAGGACCTCTTTCACGAGTTTTGAACATTTTTCTGTTGAAATGTCTTGCGTTTGTTTCAATATTGCTGTCACCCTTTAAACACGAACGCGTTACTGCAATCATGTCGGTGGGTCGGCTTCACAAGTTTCCACTGCAGTTTTGTGCAAGATCTTCAATGCTGATTACTGATTAAGCCTACCATCCTCTTTGCAAGTAGTACGAATCTAAATGTTAGATATTCAGAACATGTTTTTCTCCGTGGCCACTATATATGGCGTAGATGAACATTGAGTATTTCCGTTTTAGTTCTGTTCTTAACGACGTTGCGCTAGTGACATCATGTGCTAACAAGTTGCAGATATTCGCTGCAAATGTTGTGCAGAACAGCTTACCACAGGTTAGTCCCATAAATTCCGTATTTTAAAAATTGTCTTATGTTTGTCAGCGGCGTAAGCATTTTGATGGAAGTCTGTATTTATTTTCAATTTTTAAGGAAATAAATTTTATTACTGATGTGTTCAATAAATTTTACATTTAATTTACAAGGAGGTCAAAATTAGCAGCATTTGGTAATCCCAAAAAACGTACTCAAAAAATATTCGACTGAGATTTTTAAAAAATTGTGTTATCTTAAAGTAAAAAAATTGAACATGATTATGACGTTTTAATTTACGAATTTTAAGTTTTGAGATAAATTTCGCATTTTAATTTGCATGAAAAAATTGGGGTTAAGGCTGGTTTTTTTTTAGGCGTAGATTGCAGGCGTGGCGTGAAAAATTTTTGTTTCTCGCAAATAAAACTAAATAAAGAAGCAAAAAAGTTTTCATGCCACGCCTGCAATCTACGCCTAATGGAAACCAGCCTTTACGCTTACTGTCACGCAACAGAATTGCGGAATCTCAGCAACAGAATCTCAACAAAGTATTTTAAAATTGAGGCGACGTAATGTATCGTTCACACAATTAGTTTGACTGTAACTTTACTGAGACCTTGATGACTCAATACCACATACCGCACTCAATTTCCGAGCTGTATATTCACACCACTTCTTGTTCAACAAACAACAAAAAACACGTTCCCAATTAAATTCAACCTCAACTGCACTACCAACTACAACAATTATCAGCTTCACTTGGCCTTACGGCTTTCGTCAACAAACAATTAAACGCTGAAAAAAAGACAGATTCACTTCCACACTATCTATCTATCACGTTTTAAAGATGTGCTCTTTCCTCACGCTGCCCAGCCTTACATTGTCACTGAAAGTTCGATCGCAATTAAAAACATTGATTAGTCACCTAGCCGAGCGTCGAACCCTCGACAACAAGCACGTGAACCAAGTACGCATTTAAGCCTCTACGAAATCTCACGTCGACATCGCAGCAATACTGCACGCTTAAACCTTTTTCGCATGACAGACATTTCTTCGCAGTTGTCAGTGAGCGAAGATTTTTTTAAACACGGGTTGCCACGAGATGAAATATCAGTTGCTGAAATTCCTAAGTCCATATCTTCCTGAAAAAAGAGATTTCGATTGGTTGATTCCGAGGATGGAGACCATATTGACCACCTTCTCGATTAAAGCCATGGTAAGTAAATTTTAAGTCAACGTCTGGCATTGCATATTTTGACTTGAATTGTGTATTTCCTCATTTTTTCTGTGTTTACAAATATTTTTGGATAAATATTTATCACTTGACAAAAACTAGCTGCTCATGACATGTACCAAATTCAATTTGTATGCAAAGCTCAGTTTTTGAGTTATTCTTCATTAAACAGTGTTGTCACTTTTTTCTGTCCACCCGATATATATTTTTCTGTCCACTCGTATTGCTAGTTCCAAGTGGTTACGATCGATAGAGAGCGTCTTATAAGCGAGAAACAAAATAACAAAGCGAGTACTGAAGGCGCGAGGCTTCCGAAGGGGGCAATGCTATTGAGAGATATTTTCAAATTTACAAAGCCATCCCTAGACGCGTTTCGTCCTTTTGGACTCATCAGCAGGGCTTGCCAAGGGCCAAGAGATCCCCCAATAGCATTAACGTTGACTTTTATAAAACAACCAAACGCAACGCACAAGACTTCGTGCCGTTTACTTTTGAACAAGATTCGTTTTGACGTACTGCTAGCCGCTGAACTATGGACTAAAACTGATATCCTTATGTAAAGCTGATCACATAAGCTGTGATTAGGCATAAAAAGGTCTCTCTCTCTCTCTCTCTCTCTCTCTCTCTCTCTCTCTCTCATATACAATCGGGTGGCGCAAAAGAAACGATAACACTGTTCATTTTGAAATTTTTCAAAAACTATCAAAGCTATGGTTCGATATTTGGTTCACATCATGACAGAGATTTAACACTTTCGTTGAAAATTTTAGCTAAGTAGGTAAAAAGTCGAAGGACCGCCATCGCTTTTAAAATTAGTTGCCAGAAAATGCGGTGCCGAAAATGATTACAATACCATTGACATATTCAGGGTAATTGAGCAGGTAATTGATGTGGCTTTCGCTTTCATTGCAAATTGCTCACAATCGTTTTTCCAAGACAAAATCGTCTTTCAAAGTTCATCCTGAGGTATTTCTTTCTATTTTTGTCCGATTGCGTCCTTTATTTCCTCTTCTTTAAAAACAGTCTTCCTTCCGCTATAAGCTTTCTCTGAAAGTGAGTCCCATACACTGCAATCCATGAGATTGCGATCCGGGGTTTGGGGAGGCTATTCATCTTTTTTAATGAAACTCGGAGTACTGTCTTCCAGACAGCTCTGAGGTGGCACTGCTGGTATGTGATGTGGCTCCATCCATCTAAAAACATAATCGTCATTCGGGCACATTGTGCGACGGTCGAGTAAAATACCTCATCCAGTAATTTCGTGGTGCACTCAGAGTTAACATTAGTAGTTTTCGTATCTATGAAGTAAATGTCGCTTTTACCATTTCAGCTGACACCATCGGGAACTATGATCTTTTTCGTAAAGCTGTGGGATTCATGATAAAGACGATGTGCAGAGATGTATTTTTTACGTTCACTATAGACCCTGTTATTCTCTCGGTTGCGAGCAATTTCCAGCGCAAAGTCCTTCTCATCCATGAACACGATCTTTTTCACATCTTCATTTGAATATCGGTGATAGAGGTTCCTACATAGAGTTTTGTGTTTTGTTCGAACACTTGCATCCCGTCGTGAAACCTTGATCCCTTTGAAGGCTTTGAAGCCAAGGTCCTTAGTCATTCTTTGCACTGACCGCATGCTCACCTGCAATTGTGCCGCAATTTGTCGTTGGGATTTATGAGTTCCAGGGCACATTCTTCTTGGGAGCAAACATTTCCTCAACATAATGTTTTCTTCAGTTATAACAGTTCGCAGTCTGCCACTTTCAGTCTTACTCTCAGTAGTACCAGTTTGTTTTACCTTATTGATTAGTCGATGCATTGACACCACTTTCCACCCTTTTCCAGGAAGCTTCCTAACAGTTTTTTTAAGGTCCCCATCCTTTCTCAATCCAACACGTCTGAATGACAGCTTTATCATCCTCACTAAAAACCATTTTGTCTAAAAAAATCTACAGTAGGCTAAGTCGACAGCTCTTATGCGGGATCACTGATCACGCGTCTGCCATGCGTGACTGGCATTGTAGACGCGTGTCGGCGTTGAAATTTTTGGTCAGAAACAATTTTGCTACAATTTCAATATTACTTAACTTACAAAGCTGAAATTTTCAATGAAAGTGTTAAATGTCTCTGTCATGACGTGAACCAAAAATACGAACCATAGCTTTGATAGCTTTTAAAAATTTCAAAATGAATAGTGTTATCGTTTCTTTTGCGCCACGCGTTATATACCAAATATATTTAAAAACACAATATAAATAAATATATTCAAAAGCACAACATAAAAGGGTAAAACCACTGCAGACCGTGTTGCCGAAAAAGATCCATCAGGTGGCAGCAAATCTAAAATTTAAAACTTGGTTTAACCATAGGCAAACTCCAACTGAATTATTAAAACTATAAGCAATGATTCATGGCCAGTGTCCTCCTAAAATGCAACTACAGGCCAGACAATTATAACAAGCTAGCCTAGAAGTGCTCTCTTCACTGCAATATAGGTCTTCTAGCTTGTGAGCGCTTTTAACTGAAACCGTGCTACAAGCAGTGTAATCAAGTGTCGCTGGCCGAGGTAAAGGCGCAACGTGAGCGAGTAAAAAAATTAAGTGTTTGGTCAAAGTTGAAGGAGCGAATGCGAAGCTAGTATTGAAACCTACTTACATAAAAACGTGACGTTATTCAACAGCAACAGTATGATTAGGTATATACTGTATATACGTAGTTTGTCGATTTGACAGTGGAGAGCTCAATGACTGAGTCAGAGCAATAAAATATAATAAAATGAAATATATTCAAGCTAAAAACTCCTCAATAGTCTGATTCACCTAAGGTGGCTCGTCAGGAGGTAATTCTGAAACACAACCCTGGTATAAGATAGTGTGGGTGAAACCCAAAAATTAAAATAAAATTAAAATACAAGGCTCGAAAATCAATGTTAGGTAAGCTATACAGATTTGTATTGCTCAAGCGCTGCTCGCTTCAACTATTATGGGGCGCCATTTGTTCACCGCTGATTACACATGTTTTAGGACAACATTTATGACTAAATCAAATGCATTTGTTTAAATGCACAAATACATTTAACATTTGTTTAAATGTTTATAACATTTGTTTAAATGTTAACATTTGTTTAAATGTTTTTAACATTTGTTTAAATGTTAACATTTGTTTAAATGTTTTTAACATTTGTTTAAATGTACAAATACATATGTCACTCAACCGTATCATTCACATATGTCACTCAACCGTATCGTATCGTTCTTTAAAGGGAATGTACTGCGAATAACGCTTTTCCGATAGATTTGGTCATTGGACCATCACGTGATAGGTTTGCGACAGACTCGTTTGAAATGGGCGACAGGCGCGACATAGTTAAAATTCTTGAAATGGGCGAGGAAAAGCAGAGGAAAAGTTTGGCGAATGATAAATCGCTCAAAGATGTTGTAACTTATATTCATAAAAAGACTGCGAGTTTAGCACTTATAGTTACATTGCATGTAGCATGGCCGAAACGAGTCGGCATTTACAGTAAATTGATTAAACAAGATAATAAAGAAAATATACATCATAGGATATAAAATTAAAAAGGTTTTTTAATGTTTTATCCTATGATTAGGGTGGCCATACGTCCCGTTTTAGGCGGGACAGTCCCGCTTTTTCAGGCCTGTCCCAGTTAAATTATGGAATGTCTGGTGTTTTCGCTCAGTCATGCAGCACAGCTTGACCTAGGGTATGCCAAAGTTAGCCGTGATAAACTAGGGCATGTTGGCAGCAAACCCTACCTGAATGATGATTCCGGCCGAAAATGACAACAAACGGGCAGCGAAATAGGTGGTGACCTTTTTTTTTTGGAGATCCACCCCACCGTAGGCGCGACCGCGGTCTTGAGCGTCCCGATTTTGATCTAGAGTCTATAGTAAGCCCAACTATTTGGCTTCGTGAAAGGCGGCCATCCACTGTCCCGTTATTTGCTCATGCAAAAACGGGACGCTCAATTGGAGGTCTGTCCCGCCTAAATCGGAACGTATGGGCCACCCTACCTAGTCATAATAGCAGTCTGCAATAAGCGTCCCGGTTTTGCATTTCGAAAAATGGCCAGCCTACCTATGATGTATATATATACATACATAGTCTTTCATAAGTATCATTATTTTCTGCAAGAAACTGCAGACTGAGTTCATTGACTAACAGCATAAATCTATACAGCCTATGTTGCACTTTTGCTTCCAGCAGTCATCCTATATCCTATCCAGCAGACATCTTGTAGTAAGAGACTCGGACTTTTGCGGTTGGTGGTTTAATTTGCTGCAGACCACATGTTTCAAGAATTTTAACTATGTCGCGCCTGTCGCCCATTTCAAACGAGTCTGTCGCAAACCTATCACGTGATGGTCCAATGACCAAATCTATCGGAAAAGCGTTATTCGCAGTACATTCCCTTTAAAGAACGATACGATACGGTTGAGTGACATATGTGAATGATACGGTTGAGTGACATATGTATTTGTACATTTAAACAAATGTTAAAAACATTTAAACAAATGTTAACATTTAAACAAATGTTAAAAACATTTAAACAAATGTTAACATTTAAACAAATGTTATAAACATTTAAACAAATGTTAAATGTATTTGTGCATTTAAACAAATGCATTTGATTTAGTCATAAATGTTGTCCTAAAACATGTGTAATCAGCGGTGAACAAATGGCGCCCCATAAACTATTGAGTAGATGATGGTGATGCCGCGCGCGATGACGTTTGCAAGACGGGAGGTTACTGAAGCGTGGAAAAGGCTAAAGATTTATCTTAGCTTCTGCAATCGTTTTTCCCCACCCTCTTTCAGTTCGTTGGTAACCATTCAAGACAGATCAATTGCATGTCTTAATCTTTCCTTGTAACTAAAATCTAATACTCTAACGAAAAGGCTATTTGATAGCAAACCAGTAGCAGCAACAGTAACTACGCTTGTGCGTAATCTTAGCACTTGACTGCAAAAATTATTTTGCGTACCGTAGCCAAACTAGGGATTGAAGGAAAATTTTGGAGGATACTATAAAAACTTTTTTCAGCGCAAAATCTCATCATGTACGAGGGAATATTTTTGCTTCCGTTTCTAGATGAAGAAAAACAATATTTTGTTCGAAAGCCATTCCTACCATTTTACAGGCTCTTGATTGCAGATTTTGTTTTCTTCATTTTTTCCAAAAATGGTTATATGTAATTGATTACCAAATCTTCATCTAAAAGTAGGGAGGTTGGGAGTAGGGGCAAAGTAATATATAACAAAATTCCAAATTTAAGAAAAACCAAAATAAAACCATAAACCTATCAATTTGTAAAACTGAATTGAGAGCACATCTTTGGTTTGAAAATAACTTGGCCTGATGGGTGCCTACTAGAATACGGTGAATGATTTTGAGGAACCATAGCCGCTTTTATCGCTATGCCGGAAACAAAGCAAAGAGCGCAGCTAAAGAACTTAATTACAAAAACATACATACGAAAGGGGCCGCACCAAATCGTAAAATAGGTCTATTACTAAATAGCTTATTTTTGTAATTGTGAAAATGACGATCATTTGGCCGCTACCATTATTTTTGACTGTGTTTCAATCTCCCACCCCTCTTACACTTTTTAAAAGAATGAACGATAGTTTGTGACAACATTTTTTCTTTGTAGGCTAAGCATTACCAATCTTGATGAATAGACTAAGATAGCCACCATTGCCTGTACAGAAACTATGTGCAGAAAAAGCATTAACATTTCATTACTGGTCACACAAGCGCCTAATCGTTTTGTGCTGAAACGAAAGTCAGCCCCCAATTTACAGAAAATTTCAACCCTTTGGGTTAAAAAATGACGCCACAGCTAACGCTTCATTACACAATTTATTCTCTGAGTTTTCTTAAAACTACTCAGTGTAAAAAGCAACTAAAAACTTTTTGAGATATTTACCAGGTGCTTTCGATAAAAAACTCTGCTACAATTAAAGTTCAATTGACAATGCAACAACACAATCTTTAAGCATTTCAAGCTTAAGCCTGGACGCTTCAAATTCGGACTATGATATCATAATGCTATCTAGTTCGATATAAACAATCTCTTGCTACCACAGATTATCTTAGGATAATTTTTTGAAAAATTGCACAATTTTTACGAAATCAGTTTAATTAGAAACTGATTTGTGATCTCATTTCTCAATCGATTTTCAAACTTTTTTTGATAAATTGAAAGGTATTTCAAGGCAATTGTGATGATTAGGACCATTTTTTTACCTAAAAAATTATATTTTTGACTTTATTTTAGCAAAATTTTGACTTTATTTTGACCTAACCGCTTTCGCCTATCATTTATGTCTTGTTGCACTTTTTTAATTAAATATGTTTTATAATCCACAATTTACATAAGTTTTTAAAGAAGAAGGTAGCCTACCTTAAACATTTTCTCAATCACCCAGTCTTAAAGCTAATGCAACAAAGCGACGCATGACATCAAAACCTAGGATAACGAGCCATTGTGTGTACCGGTATCAATTAGTGTGTAATACAAAAAATGCGTTGTTATTGCAACTGTACTGTACATTAACAGTCTGTCTATGATGTTTTTAACGAAAGCCACACAGTATAATTACCAGGACTTTTTATTGTAATAAAGCATCATATTTTTTTTTTACGCTCTTAACATCAAAATTTCTATCTTTTCTCAGTAATTTACTGAGCATAGAAAACGACCTCTCAACAGCAGCAGAGGTTGGCTGGGCTTTTTGCAATAGTGCGTAGCTTGTTGGGTCAATTGTCAAGTTGGTACAGTTTATTATTGTTTCTAAATCAGAGTTGGATAGTCGTTTTTTAATGTAATTTTTAATTGCGCACGGATCATCATCGAATTGCATATTCTTCAGCAGTCCGTATGCTTCGGTTATCGTGCAGGCACTTCCTTCTAAGAACTCTACGTTGGCTGCTAGAGTTCGGTATTGATTTATTTTAGCCATGTCCGGCACCAAATCTTCCACATTGATAGCGTCTTTTGCTCTGCTGACTAAGAGGCCTGCACTTGTCCAATTGTTGACAATGGTATGAACAGCTGGAAGGTTCTCATTGTAATATAAGGCAGCTCTACGCCAAGTTGCCCATCTTGTAATTACAGGGTCAGGAGGAGGTGGCAGACCAGCATCATGAAAATCTTTCTTGCGATCTTTGTTTTTGATTGTTGCTGCATTGATCGTTGATATTATTTCATCAATATTTTGTAAATGAGCACGCACACGCATAACGCAGTTATGTAGTAAGTGTGCAACGCAGGTGACATGCATCAAAGAAGGGTATAATTCCTTTAATGTCTTTCCAGCCAAAGACATGTACCGAGCAGCATCAGTCAAGAACAATGAAAAGTTCTCGCGTTATATTTCAAGTTGTCGCAATATGTCATCCACAGTGTGCAGAATAATACTGCTACAGTCAACTTCGGATATAGGAGATCCGCCGGGACCAGCTTAATCAGTCTCTTATAACCGAATTCTCTTATAACCGACTTATTAGTTTATATTGAAAATCATTTGGGACCTTTTGCGTAGTCCCTTATAAGCGAAAATCCCTTACATCTGAATCTCTTATATCCGAAGTTGACTGTATTAACATTGCTACCGCTGTCAAGTGGATGGCAATCAACGAGGAATGTCTGATTTGGGGCATCTAAGCTGCCCACAAGCACACTAATATACTTTTGTTTAGCAATCTCTGCTCCATCCACAATTTAAAAAATTTTTTTGTCACGAAGTAATTCTTGAATTTGTTCTTCTTTTTGGGATGCTAATTTAGCAACACATGCCCGGGCTGCAGTCTCCGAAGGCAATACTTTTCCCATTGTAGCAAACAGAGACTTTAAAGAAGGATGGTTCAGTTTATGAAGTGGAATATCTGCAGCTCAGAATGAAGAGACAACCTGTTCCTTGAAGTTTACTTGATCGAGTTGCAAAAACGTTTGCTTACTTTGGGATTTGCTCTTCGTCTCCAATTTTCTTTGGTGTTGCTTACTTTTTCGGTGGCTTTCCACAAAAAACTTTTTGTCGCATTTGACTAACACGCCGCAAAGGTTGCATTGCAAGTCGCGGGCAGGAGTTGCCGAAAACTCATCCGGATATTCCTGGCAAATTTGCCTAATTTTCGCGGTAGAAGATTTGGCTTGTTTAGGCATTCTTTGCTTTGCAAGCTACGACTTAAAAAGACCAGGTGTAAAGAGCGCAAAGGTTTTATAGGAATAGATTAATTGTCTAACAATTATGTGTTTATGCATCAACAATGACGATTCCATGAATATTTCCTTCTCAATTACCGCACGCATTTTTACCATTGCAACTGTTTCAGAAGTTTAAAATCAAATAAAACTGCGCATAAAACTTTAATAGCAGCTCAAAAATTCAAAAAATACAAATTTGTTTGTTTTTGTAAGAAAATTTTTGATGAAGACAATTTTGACAAGTTTTGACTTTATGCAAAATTTTGACTTTATTTTGACTTATAAAATCTACCAAAACAGACTCCTGAGCACCTGAAACGAACCTTAGTACACGTTTGATCATGTAACAAGGTCCTTAAAAAATTTTGACTTTATTGACTTTAGCGGGCCTTAGTGATGATGTATAACATGTACCTTTGCTGTTTATATTTGTTCAAAAAGATTGAACTTTATGACCTGTGGTGTAACTTTTTACCCTCTTCTCCACTAAAAAAAGTGATAAGCTGAGAAAGCACAGGTTAGTTTAGTATATAAAAGTTATCATAAGGTACTAGCAATTACTATCGTCTGAATACTTAGGAAATTTACTTCTTCACAATACCTAATTTCAATTAGTTAAAGCTAAGGATTAGATTATAATGGCTAATCAGTAATTGGTTGTCATACATCATTTTCCATTTTTAGTTGAACAATTTTCCTACTAGACCTACCAAACATGCACTTTTTAGAAAAACTTAGTTCTTTGGTACGCTTTGAGTGTTTTCCTCAAAAGCATAATTCTTTGGCATTATTTATCAAAATTATCAAAAAGATTTATAACAAATGAAATTTCTTAAAATTAGCCTACTCCAAGCAAAAAAATGATCCTTCTAAAAAGAAGTGGCATTAAGATGGTCCTGTTTTGTCTTTTGCTACAAAATATTAGTGTCGAGCTACGTATCATCTAAATGTAGAAGCAATTTGCTTTGCAATTGGGCAAATTGGCACAACCGACTGATTTGATATTCCTAACTTTGACGTTACTATTTAGGATGCTACTATTGTAACAACTTAAATGAAAGTGCTTCACTTCCGGTTGGTTTGCTCTCTGCGTTGCTGCGTTTATGCCAGCACCACGCAACATATCTGCAGCAAGAGGCGTTAGCTCTTACAAATGCCCTACACATCCGAAAAATTCGCAAATGGTGAACCTAATGTTTAATTGCTTAATCCTGAGAGTACATATTGATCAACTTGGCGCTCTTCCACAAATTTGAGATGCTTTTAATTCGAGCGTTTGCTGCTTCGAACGGACAAAACAACGTTAAGTTGAAGGACGACAATGTTGAAAACAGGGCAAACAAGAAGTAGCGAGGGACTCGATAAACTTGGTAGACATGTACTTGCTATGCGCAACTCCGTCATCTTTTTTGACCGATTGCGTTTCAAAAACCACTATTTTGTTCCGCAACGACAATTAGCTATGTCAAAAAGCATTAATTTTTATTGCTGTTTTCGCAACTATTCATTGGGTTTACCCGGCGTGGTTAGATGAATCGATATTGTTTACCTTGACATTACTGATTTGGGTGTGGCGGGCGACGATAGCAGCGCTGGTTAGTATACTATATAAGCTACTATTCTCAAAGTTGGTGCATACTATGACAAAGAATTTTGACGTTTTATTGTTGAATTTCTGCGTTTTAAATAGAAAATTGCCATTTAAATCAGTGGCCAAAAAAAATGGAATCGAAAGTACTGCAGTTTGCATTGAATGGTGCAAAAACAACGATCATGCCATGATTACGTGCTGTCATAGGGCAGTTGCGTGTGATGGATACGTGATTATTACTCGAAGGTAATTCTTCTTCTTTGTATAGGCAAGATCTTTTATTTTACAGAAGTTTCTCAGATTATGAGTTTTTCACTGGCCCGATCGGCTAGCCTTTAGTTTGACTGGGCCTCCACGACGGGTAAACTGCTTGGCCCCGCCACCTGTCTGCCACATAAATATGGATGCATCCCGTGAAGTGTCTTGCCCAAGGACACAACAAGCAAGCTTGCCGGCTTGTTTTCAACACTATCTCTTTCGTGCTGAGCGCCAAGCAGGGAAGGTGTGAATACCATTTTTTAAGTCTTTTGGTAAAATTTGACTTGAAGAATAAAGCCCAGGTCCATCGACTGCGAAACGGACGCTCTAACCACTACGCCATCGCGCCAGTTAGAAAGTTGCTGAGTACGAGGGTTTCCCATTTAATTGTTAACGTTAACAATCAAACAATCGCCCATTTTGCTTGAAAGGAATTAATTGCAAATTTTAGACAATCAATTAATTGTCTAGGATATGACGTCATATTGTGACGTCATACTTTGCGAAATGTTCCGATTTTGCAGCACCGTGTTTGTTTTATCATATTGAAAGGTTCAAAGCGCTACGTCTATGTCGCGCTTTACAATTTACAAGCGTATTTTGTTTTTGAAGGCATCGGGTTTATTTTGAACTAGTTTGATTAGTGGCGGAAGATTAGCAACAATAGCAAGAATAGCAACTTGGCAACTTTTTGATTGTCTTAAATCGTCACGTCACAAAAGCTGGTATTATGCACAGTCAAGTCTTATGCTTTTACGTTGCGTTTTGCAAAAAGAAAATAATATCAAAGTTGTTCAAAATTACAGGTGGCAAAATGTACACTTAATTGCCCAATTTTAGCAATTAATTGTAATTGTTAAGAGTCGATTTTTAGGCAATTAATCGTGTTCAATTAATTATCTGGAAATCCTACTGTCCACTTAGTACTCGGACTCGATTTTTCTATTTTTGGACATCGTGGCTTTTAACGAAAGTGATAAAGCTGGAATTGAGTCTTGTTGGACTGAAAAGTTGTCAAGGAGTTTCCTAACAAAGGATAGAAAGTGGTGTCAGTGCATCAATTGATCAGTAAGACAAGAAAAACTGGCACCACTGAGAGAAAGACTCGAAGCGGCAGACCAAAGACTGCTAGGTTAAGGAAACGATCGCTTCTCGAGAAGAATGCCCTGCAACACACAAATCCCAACGACAAATTGCGGCACAATTGCAGATGAGTGAAAAGTCTGCTCCCGAATCTTGGTTTAAAAGTATTCGAAAGGATTAAGGTTTCACGACGGAACACAACTGTTTGCGCAAAATGCAAAATATGACGTCGAAATTTCCGTGAGCGCTATTCAAATAAAAATGTGAAAAAGATCGTTTTCACGGATGTCACTTTAAAACTTGCTCGCAACAGACGGAATGACAGGGTCAAAGGTGATCAAAAGAAGAATTTCCGGCTATTCACCTTCATCATGAAGTCTCTCGCTTCTCAAAAAAGATTATGGTTTCCGCTGGAGTCATTTGGAACGGTAAAACTGGCATGTACTTCATAGATACAAAGGCCATTGAAGTTAATTCTGAATGTCACATTAAATTACTGGATGAGGGGCCCCGGTCGGCTTGTTGCAGGTTGTACCCGAATGAGGATCATATTATTCAGTAGAACACAACAGCCGTGCCACCCAGAGTAATCTCGAAGATAGTATTTTAAGTTTGATGGTAAAAGATGAATGGCCTCCCAAATCTCTAGATTGTACTCCAATGAACCACAGTATTTGGCCTTCGCTTTTAGAGAAATTTTACAGGGAAAGGTCATTTTCTTTTAAAGAAGAACTAAAAGACACAATCAAAAAGAAATGGAGAGAAATACTACGAGAGTTAGTTCGCAAAAGCGATTTTGTAAAAAACGTCTGCGAACAGTTGGCGACGAATCAGGATGTCGCATCGATCATTGTTTCAATTAAACATGTTACTTGAACTTTCGGCCCAGCATTTTTTGGCTACTGATTTTTAAAATAATGGCTTTCTGTGGTTTTTCCGTCTAAAAACGCTGAAATTCAACAATAAAACGTCAAATTTCCTAATCATGATGTTTACCAAATTTGAGAATGATAGCTTGCATAGTTTATAAAACTTTAAAAATTATAAGTGTTATCGTTTTTTTCCTAAGAAAAAAACATTTTAGATGTTTCAGATTCAGAAGTTACCATGGTGTCATTAGTGAAAATTGGCGTAATTCCATACCATGCCAATATAACGTGACAATCACAATCTCGCAATCAAAATGCAATAAACAAGCTTGGCTGAATTATCAGAGGTGTCACAATAATATAACAGTTCTCAAAACTACTGCAAATTGTTATTCGTGACACTTCCCCCACAGTGTTTTTGACTTCGAGGAAAAACTGTCATGTTTTCATAAGTGTTTTGAAAACTGCTTCTGGGGCAAAGCCGGCCAGCTAGCTGAACTCACGTTTTTAATTTCAACGTCACCGATGGGTAGAGCCGGCTGTGTCCAATAACATTCCAGGTTTAAGAATGACGTCAGTTGGGCGAATTACTCACAGTTTGTGAAACTTTACGCTGTCATAGTACTTATTTAATCTCTAAGTTGAAAATATCAAAGAGGTTTGTCAGCTCTAGGTATTTTTGCTACATTGCTAAATTTCTCAGCAAAAAGTTACTGCCAAAATTTTTGCGCTCCAAGAGACAAATGCTGCCGAAAAACTTTAGTATTATCAAGTATATGCGCAGGCAGGATTTTTGACTGGAGGCAAATATTCATGGAATTTCGTGTAATTCTTTATTTACGACAGATTATTTTACAATACAAATTCAGTGTAACAATTTGTCAAGTGCGACCTGGGGCCATGATCCCGTGGCCCCCTGCCCGGCCTCACACACATTTTCAAGTCGCATGTTAAGATAAATTTTACACAATCTCGTAGCGAATTGGTTTTCTTCACTTTTTGTATGGCGTTAAACATTGCGGATTAGGGCATTTTATGTCGTGGTTTTATAATTCGTAATGTAAAAGCCGGGAATTTATGTTTATGATGTCCTCGTGTTTTTAATTCTTTCTTTCTCTGTTTTTTACAAGCAAGTTGATTTAGCTACAGATCAGTTCTAACTAAACTAGTGAAAGTTCATACGGGAAGTTGCAAAATACATTAATTGGCAGCACAGCATCAATAATACTTGGCATTATGCTTGAAAATTTATGCACTTTATATCAGGGCCTATCAAATTTTTTGCACTGCACCCCAATTTTAGAACCGAGATTTCTATGTGAACTTTGATGGGTAGCCTGCACGTTAATTATATTAAAACAATAAACGCCCCATTGCATGCACTGGCGAATTTCGAAGCAAATCTTGTGGGGCGGAGCATTAAGTAAGCTCAATCTTTGATCAGTGGCGATCTTATAAAACAAGTGAGCTCAATCTTCTTCTTTGGGAGATAACATTAAACAAAGAAATGTGTGTTGAAAGCAAGCATTTTCCATATTTTGGTCTAAAAATAACTTTTCTTTTACATTTGCTTCTGTCATCCCGTTTGGGAGAATATCTTCCTACATCCACCTCCTTTAACACGCCATCAGGTACAAATCTCAAGTGGTATGTTCGTTTAGAGCAAAATCATACAAATGCGCACAATATACGTCAGTTGTCCTACAGTAATAAAAAACCGCAAAACATTAAGAAATTGTTTTTAATTGTGTGAAGCAAAAGCAACTGAATAAGAGCATTATTACTAAAGTCGCAATTGAGTTGAATGCTTACAGACAGCTAGATAGTATTTTCGTATAGTCATTTTTTAGGAATGATAACACTACTTGACGAAATGACATTTGTATGTTGAATAGATAGAAATGCTTGTTTTTAGCAATACCAGAGGCGCCGAGTTCAAATCTGAACGCAATTTTTCTTTATTACATCAACTTTTTTTGTTATAGTAGCCTATTTGCCTTTTTGTTATAAATAATAAAGTCTCTACTAAGGCATAGATTCATCTGTTGACGCTCAATACAATTCCCTCTTTGGTATAGATCAAACTTACGTGGCTTCATAAGCTTTATTATTAGTTTAAAATTGCAGTAAGATTTACTAATGCTTTAGCGCAAGTTTTGATCATATGAAAAAGTATGGTATTGCTCCGTAATGTGAAATATACATGTATTGCTATAAGCATGAAATTTCATGTATAGTGTGCACTGACTCTTTATGTAATTGCGGCGCTCTTTGTGTCTGCGCTTAAATAATTGGAAAACCTGATTGACATATCCTCAGCGTTGTGTTTCTCCAGGTGTAAATACAAAAGCATTAGAGTTTACTCATGTTGGTTTGCTACCGTCCGTAATTCTATTTAGCTTTTTGTATTGTTCCATGCTAGTATAAGTGACCACAATTATCGACTACCGAAAAATGAAAAATGCTCACGACAATTTACACTTTATATTTGGCGTTACGCAAAAGATGAGAAGTACCAATCGTAGTGACTACAACTAGCATTAAAACATTTGTACCTACTGCAATTGTAATTTTTACAACATCTTTATAACGTCATTAGTAGTTTAATTGGTACCACTCATAATCAAGGTATTGTGCATCAACAAATGTGCTCGCAGTGCAAAATTAATAATTTAATTAGAAATAATAATATTGCTAATCACATGAAATCTTGATGTGGTAGAAGAAAAAACACATTACTGATTTAAATGCCGTGGCCTATAATTACACCAGATCAATTCATTCATCTTTTTAAGATTCTAGTAAAGAACATCGTGGAAAAAGTGAAAGATAGTGATTTTTGCTGTTTTTAAACTTTGAATTTCATTGATTTTATTTGAAAAAGATATTATAAAAGAAGGAAATTGCTTCATTTGTTTTTGTGAAATTTTACAGAAGATAGAGGTTGCTAGTTGCTAAGTAGCAATTTTCAAGGCAATCTCCTATTAAGAGGGATCTGCCTCCAGCATCACACTAGGGTAATATAGAAAATTTTGCTTTAAAGTGATCACCAACATCATACGGTATCATACAGCAATCTATTACATCATGTTAATAACCCGCGACCGGTTTCAACCAGGGATGGGGAAGCGGTGGAAACGGTCCTTTGTCTGTGGAAGCGGACGCGGAAGCGCGAAAATTCCACCGCTTCCGCTTCCACATAGGAGTGAAGAATGGAGGGAGAAAAGAAATTGGTTCTGATATTCTTCGGAGAGGAGCAAATAGAGGGAGACTAAACATTAAGAAATGAGAGCAAGGAGGAGGCGTTTAGAGAGATGTTGATCTCTACATAATCATAGTAGGGGTCAAGCGAAGAAAGAGAGGAGGTAGAAAGCTCAGATAAGGATAAGCCCTGCCTGACGAAAATGTTGACGCCGCCGCTAGCGTCTGTGACATCAGGAGAAAAAATACCGCATTGGGAGTGGGTGCCATCGAATCGCAGAGCAGAGAATCCAGGAATCCGGAAAGAGGAAGATAAATTAAGGTTAGGTTCCTGGATACAAATAAGGTCAACGGGATGACACGAAATAAAGTGTAGCAGTTCATTGCTCCTGGCTTGAAGACCCCCAGCATTCCATTGAAGAACCCTGAGGGAGTGAGGGAGGGAAAGAGGAAGCAGGAGGTAAAGAGAAACAGCCAGGAACATGAGGCGGTGGTTAGGGTGCAGAGGGAGAAGATACAAAGTGGGCGGAAAAAGGATAAGAAGTTTGAAGATGAGGGTGGGGTGCGAGTGCTGCCTTAGCAGAAGGGGGCTAGATGGGCCAGATTAAGCAGTGAAGGTATACCAGCTGCAGAAGTCCGAGGAGGAAGTCACAGTGCTGGTAGGTGCAGCATCTTCAAAAAAAGCAGGGGTGCAGCAGGGAGGGAAGCTCCAGGATGGAGAGCTGCCAAGAGTTCAGAATCTGGAAAAGGAGAGTAATGAGCATTTTAAATGAACCCAATTAGAGCACGTGCAGCATTGCACTGACCTACCCCGCCAGGTCACATTTCCAGCGCACATTGAACAGGGAGAGACGGGACAAGGATTAGGATGAACGTTGTCGCTCATCAGGGCAAGGAGAAGAATGAGAAGACGGGCAAGAGAAAGACAGGAGAAGAGTGAAGACAGGCCGATTTTAAACAGGCTGCGTGCTACCCTTCTGCGGTCGTTCAGGGGGCTCCACGGCGAAAAATGGTTTGTGTGAGGGGAGTGCCCGGGTTTAACTGGGACCCACGGGAAGGCCAACAGCCATTTTAACCCAACCGAACCGCACCACTACATTGAGGCGGCTGTTGATTGGTGCAGTTCAATTTTGCTCGCTTTACATGTACATACTATATATACGACAGAAATTTCGCACTTCCCTATCCAAAAAGATCGGAGTCAATATGTGTTTTAGGGTCAAACAGAAGGTCCGTAATGATGATTAGAGTTAAAATTAACTCAAAGTCAGAGTTAGTTGAGAATGGAGAGGGAAAATCAGCGCTATACGGTGTAATTTGTTGTGACGACAGATTATTGTCGAGAGCTGTAATATGTGGTCATACGATTTAGATCTGAGAACCATTAAGTTAACTGTTGTAAAAGTGGTTGTAAGTAGAGAAGGAACTTGTAATAACTGTCTATTTGTTGAAGTGTTTAATCATTTTTTGAAGTGTAGTAACGAAATATATTAAATTTTGCAAGCAATTTGTGATTTCTAAATTTTTGTTAGTGGGGGTTCCGTGACAAACGCGAAAGCACATTAGGGGTTACGCGATGACAAAAAGATTATAAAGCACTGTTCTACATTCAATGCGAGTTCCAATATCTAAGAAAGAGAAACACAGAGTAGTTCGGAACAATAAGCTCAAGCGAAGTAGGTTAAGCAATAGCAATAAATGAAGGTTTTTGTCTTCTAAAAATGATGAAGTCAAGGAGAAGGCAGGCTACAGACCCACAAAAGTTTAAAAAATTGGCAACGGTCGTTTTTTCGTTTTTTGTTTGTGGAAGCGGAAGCGGAAGCGCTAGGTGTGGAAGCGGACGCGGAAGCGGTTAAAAAATAACCGCTTCCACATCCCTGGTTTCAATCCTATTGGGTCTCATCAGGCCGATGTAAAAAATTCGCCTGATGAGACCCAATAAGGCTATCATTTAGCAAAATATACAGAACTTCGCGAATTCAATAAGGTCGAAACCGGTCGTGGGTTATTGACATGATTTAATAAATTGCTGTGTGGTACCGTATGATGTTGGTGATCATTTTTGAGCAAAATTTTTTATTTTACCCTAGTGTGATGGTGGAGGCAGATCCCTCTCAATAAGAGATCCCCCTAACAATTGCTACTTAGCAAATAGCAACCTCTATATTTTGTTAATGATAAAGTCTTAACAACAATCCTACACCCCTATTAGGGTTTACCGTTGTGACTTGTTGTCCATGTTGTGGGTGTTTCCTTAGATGAGACACTCATGATTTAGGTATTGTTGCATCATATTATTTTGTATTGCATCTTTTTTTTGCACCCAATGGCAAATTTGTTCTTTTTTAGCATGTTTATTTTTGAGTGTTTTTTACACCCGCCTGATGAGACCCAATAAGGTCGAAACCGGTTGCGGGTTATTGACATGATGTGATAGATTGCTGTATGGTACCGTATGATGTTGGTGATCATTTTTGAGCAAAATTTTCTATTTTGTCTGATCCAGCTGCAATAAATTTACCATTTATTTTGCTTGCAATTGTTGCGTAACCGAAGGCACCGGTAGTAACATAGCAACTTATAAGATATTGTGGATATATCCACGGGCAGCAGGTTTGCTGGGAGCAGCAAAAGTAGGCCTATATGCATTTTTTTTAAGAATACCACTCATTCAGTGAAATCTATGACAAAATATCGGCAAACCTAAGCTAATGGTAAAGTGCGGTGTGTACCTTGCAGTTAGCTTTACTTTGCAGCTAGCAGTTAGCGGGTAAAAAGAGTGAGGTAAAAATAAAGGAATCTTTTCTAAAATGAATATTTTTTTCTTGCACGTGTAAAATTCGAAAGAGAGAGCGCTGAGAAGATGGGTGAAATGATGTATGAAAATTAAAGAAATGGCAACTCTTCCGCAAAAGCAAAAATTTACTTTGAAGTAAAACGCAGAAAAAGATTGATTCAAAAGCATTCTATGTTTTATCTGGAAATCACTCGCTTAATTTTGCAGGCTTTTACGCAGATGGATCGTCAGCGCACTCCAAAACATCTTTCCTGTTGAGGAAAGGGTGGCCTATATTCTTTTTTTCGGCTTCCACTCACTGGTTGGAGGTCCTACTTAATCATGAATGTGCAAAATATTGTGAAAATGAGTGATTGATACACAATGGAGTGCAAACTACGAAGCTTTAAAATTGCTTCATTATAGTAATAATGATGTAAAGGGTGTGATAAACAAGGGTTGAGATCAAATAGAAAATATTTATACACAAGGTCAAACTCGAGGCGCATTCAATGCCATTCAGGTTTTTTATCTTTTTTTTTACATTTATGAAAAGAAGTTCCTAGGAAGTCCTACTGTAATGCATACAAATATTTACAACCAAAAAGGTTTGTCATAGGAGGATGGTGAATTTTCGCGCCAAAGAAAACAGTATATATGTAGCTTTTTCGACCAATGACTGCAATGCGCTAGTTAGATTATCCTTTGACAATGCTCAAAAGATTTGTGAAGAACAAGAACTTTCGATTGAAGAGCGACGTGTCCGAAAAAAGAAAAGAATGCGGAAGATGGAAGTCCATTTACTGGTGAGAAAATTAAACGTTGGAATTTTATGCTTGAAACTGCAGACCAGTTTCAGAATGAAGCATAATTGAGGTCTAGTGAAATGAGTCAATTGAATGAATCATTCAGCTTTTAAGATCTCGACTTAATTTTGTGAAGCGAAAGCATTGAGACAGGTGAGAACAAATTTAGGAATATATTTACAGACAGCGTTAATTATTCCTTGTAGCAAGTAGAAATTGCTTGATTTTATTGCTAGTAGATACCAAAAGCACTACATTTCAGAGCAATGCTACGGTGCTAAGGGGCTATAATGGTGAACAAGACGTAGTCTCTGGGACTCAATACTGTGATTAATTCTTATATCCTAAGGTGTAATTCAATGTTATTGTTTTACCGTCCGAGAAGTTTTACAAAAGTTAAATTGATAAAATTGAGTTTAAGATCTACTAACAGGGGGAAAGCAAATTGTCTGCGTTATCAGTCCTGTTCACTGAAAATGAATTTGCTCAGACCAAAGCTGCAAACTCAAACTCGATAAATTCAAGCTTTTTTGCCGGACTCGAACTCGAAAAATAACCATTTCCAAATTTGAACTCGAACAATCATCGATCGAGTTCGAGTTCATTGATAGAGTAATTTTGAAAGGAGAATAATAAATAATACTTTGCGGTGACGTAGGTCTTGAGACCAGTCTTATTCAACTTAAGACCGTTTTTTTCAGATCTTGATCTTAACCAGGGCTGCGAACTCGAAATGGAAAATTCGTTTTTTTTTTACGGAACTCGAACTTGAACTTGAACTCGAAAAATTGAAAATGAAGAACTCGAACACGGACTTGCAAATTTTTGGCGAACTCAAGCAAAAGTTTATCGAGTTTGCAGCTCTGGTTTAAGCACAGTTATTCAATCGAAGTTTACTTCAGTAAAATCTCGACCAGCTGCTTTTGAAAAGCCTAACTAAAAAAAATTGGCACGTCGAGCTTTACAGAAATAAACTCTGAGAATAATAAAATAAATCGAAAGCATTAATTTTGATATTAATATTGGGTGCAATTTATACCTCGTGAGTTAGTAATTTTTCATATCGCGAGGAACTGTCATTGAACGGTAATCCTACTGTTGTGAGAGTGATGCGGTAATAGGAGTGACATTTTGTTTTAAAATCCAAGGGCGGCAATTTGTGAAGCAACGCCACTGAGCATCTGTTTCGTAGTCATAGCAAACACCGCTTTAATTTTATTACCTAATGCAATAGGAAGATTGCATATCACGTCACACATTTGGTGCGAAAAAAAGTGTCTGACCAAAAGCTCTAATTGATGCTGGAAAAGTATAGGGCAAATACCAACTTTTGGGGTTATTTGGAAAACTAATGAGAAATTAGTTAAAAATTGGAATGAGTTATTGCTAGTTGGACCTTGGAAACAAACAAATTTAATCAAAAGCAATTTGGTTGAGATTAGGTTTTTCAGTTGGCTAGTCTAAACATAGTAGGCTACCTTGTGCCAATGTAAAAAAATTGCCCACAAGAAAAGCGCCATCTAAATACCATTTACTCCTCAGTTACCTCGTAAAAATAACTCTATACCAGTTAGATGCTCGTCGGTACATTAGCAAAAACAACTATTATCGTATCATTACTACCGGTACCGTAAGCTTGCTTGTTGTGTCCTTGGGCAACGCACTAAATGGGATGCCTCCAACTTTATGTGGCAAACAGGTGGTGGGGCCAGGCAG
Source organism: Trididemnum clinides (assembly GCA_963675345.1). Taxonomy (NCBI): domain Eukaryota; kingdom Metazoa; phylum Chordata; class Ascidiacea; order Aplousobranchia; family Didemnidae; genus Trididemnum; species Trididemnum clinides. The sequence continues at coordinate 24,514,959 of OY776304.1, read as the reverse complement.
TCTAGCCGTCGTGGTGGCCCAATGTGACAAAAGTCATGCAAACAGAGCATGAGCTCATGCGCATGAATAAATGAATCGGTACCGGTACCGTAAGTTTTAAATTACCCTGGTCCAGCAGCCTAGGCAATAACCTAATAAATTGGTTAAGGAGTAATTAAAATCGCAAAATTACATCTGATACATTACAATTAATTTAAATTCAGCACTCCCAAACACTCTGATTAATCTAATATGAAACCCAAACAGAAGCTGGCTACAAATAAGCCTGCATGTTTAGCCCTTAAAATTAGCCCAACTATTAGCAATAACCAGCAAATCTTAGCATCTCTTATTAAAACAATATATTTAACGTTCATTTAACAACTGAAGCGTTTATCAATTTGATTTGCAAAAAACGATATCACTCCAATTCAATGCAAAAACGCTGAAAGTGGTAAGCCACTTTTTTCGAAAGCGCATTTTGATGACGTTTGATCACGTGTGTGCAACCTTCCTATCAGGAGCAAAATTTAAGAATGACCACTCTAGGCTAATTCGACAGGGTTGAAATTAGATTGACTTCCAATATAAAAAATAAAAGCTTTGTAATCAGTTTAAGCTGCAACCAGAATTTTTGGTTGGGAGGAAAGAGGCATTATTTGTAGTGCGAATCGACCCAATCTCACTCAAAATGACCAAGAGCGAGGAAATAAAAAACGTCAGAGTTAGCTGCCACTATTGCTGTTTTAAATTTTCTTAGTTATGAGCGTCAGTATAATGCTGCCTACAACTTCATTTTAGCGTGGCATTCGGTAGGCTACTTTGATTTTACTAAACATTAAAGAGGCTTAAACCTACTAACAAACTGCCGTAATTGTAGTTTGTAGCACTTTAATACAACATGCAAAATAATTTTCTTCCCCCTACCAACACTTCTGGATTTATCACTGGTTGAACCATCGTACTGCAGCCAGGGGGGGGGGGGGTGTAGCCATCACCCGTTTGGTCAACTGGCGATCGAACGTAAAACTGTCGATCTTTGCTGCAGCTTCTTTTTGATCAAATTGTTCAACAAAAGAATGAATCCATTTATCAACGAATTGAAAAGAACATAGCACACTGAATAAAACCAAACAAAACGGAACCAACTGAATTGAACTGAATTGCATTGAATTGAATAACGTAAAAGCAAAGTCAAATGATTTTAAGAATTCCAAAACGTGCTTAAAGCAAAATCAGAAACTAAAAATGTGCCCTAATCAACTACACTGCCCAAACAAGGAAATCAACCAAAAGCGCTGAAAAGATAAGGTGACACAAGACAACTTAGATCAAAAACACTGATAAATCACATAAAAACCTGGTTCGAAACCGCTTCAGGGGCACTGTGCCATGGCCCCCTCTTTGGTCCCAGATAGAATTTTGCACAAAACAATTGCCTGAAAATTTGTTGGTAGCGTTGGGCTTTCATGCCTGAGATTAACACAAGAGCTTCAAATTTTATATACCTAGTTTTTCTTGATATAAAGCAGAAACCAAACGAGCAAGTTCTTTTGCGCAAGAATCTTGCAGCAATAACCTATCGGTGTCAGACGAGGCGCACAAGAAATCTTGTTCAGCAATGCACAATATCAAGTAGTTTGCACGAGTGAAAGCGAGTTTTGTGCTTTCTGGAAAAGTTTTAGAAATATTGCTTAGAATAGAGCATGTCTCTATTTTCCCCACAAGTTATTTATCAAGCTATCTACAGTAGATGAGCCTAGATTCATAGTTGATGATTTAAATTTTCTAATTTTAGTCAAAATGCTTTGCCAGTGGTTCCCAAACTTTTCAGAGTTGCGAACCACTATTTATGATCACAGCTTATGGCGAACCACTTATCTTTATTGGGTAAAAGTATTAATGAAAAAACAATTTTTTTAAAAATTACATATTCAGTAAGGTCTTTGAGAAGGATGAGCCTATTCATAAAAGAACATGAAACACAAATTAAATAAACTAATATTAATGAAGCATTGATAAAGAAAGCAAATTTCATCTTTTCAAATCATATTTTCAGTGAGGCTAGTGAGAAGGATAAGCTTGTTTCTTGCTACTTTCTATAGTGGACTTGATATTGATTTCTATTTGCGATATTTTCACGCGTAAAGAATTTGAGAGTTGCAGTTTATTTCAAATTTTGCCTTTAATCCCAACCATTGCTGAAAATCCAGCTTCGCATTTATAAGATGACTAGCAGATTTCCCCGTCGTTGATCGGGTAAAATGTAAAGACTGATTAAATTTATACATTGAATAACCATATTTTAATATAGGTTGAATAAATATAGGCTCGTAGCCCCCCATAGACGATTCTGATCGAAATCAAAATACCGTACTTGGCTTCCCTGGAAAAAGTTATATAAGATTCATATGTTTGTTTGTATCTAAATGTCTCCAGTTTTATTTCTATAGCGGACATACAGTCAGACAAACTTTGAGTTTTATATATATAGATGAGAATGCAATAAGTACTTTTTATGACTCGGTGGAAATGAGTGGGTAGTGTAGTGTATTGAATCAATAGAACAACATTGTAATGTATAAGCTAAATTTGACATTATTTCGTAAGAATTTTGTATTCGCAATTAGAACCAAAATATTTGTTTAGTAACGTGAGTCACATCCCCTGGGACTGAATAATGATGAATAATGGTAGTGATAAATAAGTCTTCTCGCTTGTGAAACTTGTTGCTCAGTTTTATGTTTGTCAGTGAAATGGAAAGCCTGTAAAGAAATTGTATATAGGATCAACAATATATAGTGTTCTACGGTAAGACCAAAGTTAAGGTCAGGTGCAACAGAAGACACTAAATTTAGGAGGTTTGAATAGACACCCAAAACTGTACCAATTTTCTTGTGCTGAAATTCATTTCCAAGGAAACGTCTTCAGATAAATCGATAAGTTCTTCATCAGCTTTTGTTGATATCCCAGTCGTCATGGCAGACTGAAAGGGATTCATAATCCATCTTTTCTGTTGCATAGCGTTCATTTCTTCGGGGAAATAAAATTCAAAACTTTCTTTTAACTTATTCAAGTGTCCTGATATCTCGCTGATTATACCATCATCAACTTCAGTTTCAGTCTCGATTATAAAGGTTTGTAATGTTTCAAAACAGTCATAATTTCGGTTGGTAATACAGTTTTTCCACAGAACAAGTTTTTTCATAAAACCTCTAATTTTATCCTGAACTTCAAATATACTGATACCTTCTGATCCTTGTAAGTACAAATTTAGTTTATTTAATCTCGAAAAAATATCTGCAAAATACGTAAGCCTTAAAATAAACTTTTGTCGCACAAGTATTAGACAAAATTGCATTTACCTTCCAAAAGCATAGCAATTTCCTCATGAAGTTCTGCAAGTCTTGTTAACACTTTACCCCTCGAGATTCATCGTATTTCTGTATGCAGAAGAAGGGATTTATGATTGCTTCCCATCTCTTTACTCAACTTCTCAAATAAGCGGGACTACAACGACTTTGACTTGATGAAATTCACTATTTTAACAGAAATCTTCAAAACATTTTCAAAATCATCAGATATATGTTTTGATACTAATGTTGCCCTGTGAAGATTGCTGTGAGTCCATGATGCGTTGGGATTACGCACATAGCAAGTGCTCCGTCCGTACATATTCCTAAATATTCGTGGCAATCAAGACCTTTTGTTCTGTGTCACGAATAAGGAAATTTGTCTTGTAAGAATAGTTTTCATATATGTAAAGTGCTGTATCAATTGTTCGCTCGACTACTGATTGAGAAAAAAATACCTTTTTTCCTCGCAATTGGATTTGCTGTAAGTACGCCTTTATTACGTCACAATCGTGTATGACATAATAAAATTCCAGATTGATCTAGTGATTCTAGCTTCTTCGAAGAATTTCGTTGACCGATTACATAACAAGTAATGCTTTTTTTTTCTTTTGTTTTTCCTTTCTTTTTTCTCTTACATAACAAGTAATGATTTCGTTCTAGAGTTTTCTGGATTGTTTTTTACGATTTATATATAAGGTGACGGGATTTTTTTTGGAGAGTAGAGTAGTATAGAGAAGCGTTGCAACGGAGAGAGCGAGAGAGAGAGAGAGATTGATTGATGGAGTAAAGAAGGGTTATTGTTTTTTGTGATAATTTATTGTGGATTCTGTTGACGTGGTGAATATTAAACAGTTATTGGTGGAATTAGTTTTGGCGGTTTCCTGATTGTGTAGTAAAGTGACTAATTCTGAGATCGTTGAGAGAAGAAGCTTGAAGTCGTGAAGTATTGTTTATGCGAATACATTATTCTGTTCTCAACGTGGTTTAAGGTGTTTTTTTAGTGGAAGCCAATCTTTTCCAAGTTTTATTAAGTTGCAGTCAGACCTAGTTATCCCAGCGATTATCATACGTCGCTTCAATTTTAAAAGAAATTTAAGATTGAGATAGAACCGAAAATTCTATATTATTATTATATTAAAACGCGACATTCTTATATAAATATCAACAGTATTACAAATTTCTTCGCTGGTTCACACAACAACATATCTTCATGAGGATCGGAGTTCCATATATAACGTACAAAATCAAGTAGTTGACACAGACCTTCTACGTCAGTAGATTCATCGAATTGTAAAGAAAAAAAAGGACTTTCAATAACTCGATTTTCTACCCATTGAGACATTTCATCAATTCTACGTGTGACCGTGCTATTAGATATAGGAATTGATTCAATTTCTTTTCCACTTTTATCACCAAAGAAAACTTTAACTGTATCTTTTATAGCTGGAAAACCAGTCTCCCCGATTGTGTGTGGCTTGCCAGCTTTCGCGATTCTCAAGCTAATCAAGTAAGACACATATAAAGATTTTTGGTTCAAGTTGGTGTAACGGTGCAAAATTCTTTGTCCCGTCTTTAAATTGGCTAGCAGTTTCTTTAAAAAAATCAAGGGGTTTGTGTTTTAACTCGGGGTGCTTAGTCTCAACATGGCGAAGCAATTTGTTTGGACGCATGTTCTCGTTTGCAAGTTGTTCATAACAAATAACGCATTGTGGACGCGGGTCTTCTTCATTCCATGTAAATCCCATTTTTAAGTATGGGTTATCATACCTTTTCACTATTTTTCTTCGCTTTGACTGACTTGTGTTTGATTGACTTGAGTTTTCTTTTTTTGATTAATTGGAGATTCATCGTCATCGGCTTCAATTGACTTTTTTAACCATTTATCCAATATATGAACGGCTAAGTAATACAAAGAAATCAAATTCTGAAAAATAAACTGTTGTAACCTGCTTTATTAAAACTAGAATGACCGACTGCTGCTGAGGTTGCTGAAGCCTAGAAGTTACAACTGCTTCAAAGTAAAGTCAAAACTGCAACTGCCACTTCCAGCGCACATACACAACAAAGGTGTTTGTTGGTTGTATTGTCTTTGTCTTGTTACGTCATTACACAACAATCGATAATCATCGCAATGCTACGAATTGCTGTACAAAACTGCTATGCGTCAAAAAAGCTACTTTGTCGTTCTAGCATTGTACCACTCGGAGAGTTTATAGTAAGCGAGATCTATTTGAAACCCTTACCTCTATGAACATAGCACGTCATCACCATAACCGTATAATACATCGATTTACTGAGTTATAAAGGCAATCTACGCGCTTTATATGCATGTTCACACGAATGACGTGGTTAATTCACAGAGTAATAATATTGCAAATAATAAAAGCCTCCAGCCCATAATTTGGCGAGACCATCCCTGGACGCGACCAAACCTGTTCATTATATTTGACGAGACCAAATCTGTTTATATTATTGCAAGTATGGGGTTTTGGCTTTTGGTAATGACGGGACAAGCCCTGCTGATGAGTCCAAAAGGACGAAACGCGTCCAGGGATGGTCTCGTCAAATTATGGGAGGGAGGTTTTTATTATTTGCAATACTATTACTCTGTGAAATAACCACGTCATTGGTGTGAACATGCATACAAAGCGCGTAGATTGCCTTTATAACTCAATAAATCGACGTTTGTCGTTCTAGGTACTTTTTTGTGTAACAAATTTCTGTTTTTTTTAAGAAGATCGTAGAAGGAAAACTTTCACAGATTAGAATTTAAAATTTAATTTAAACTTTTTTTTGTTTTTTCAAAAATTCTAGGTGCTGGCTTCGCCACTATTTAATCAAAGCTAATGTGCAATTCTATAACTTTTTACGATCCACCAAGATTTCTTTTGCGACCCACACCGGTGGGTTGCAACCCATAGTTTGAGAACCACTGCGTTTGGACTATAGTCTGTGGAGGAAACAAAACCATTGATTTGCTCTGTAGAAATTCGACATTCTCTCTGGAATGTTTTTTAGAAGACTATAAAGACCGCAATAAAAAGTTTAATCAGTGGACAAAAGCAGCAGAGACGCTACAATCAGAGATCGCACAGCAAGTTACGGCAACATTCTCTGGCTTGCAGCGTACGCGAAATTCAAGCATGCTTAAGCACCACTAAAGACATATTGGCATTTTTTCTAATTCTGAAAAACGTTTTGCGCTTCTGCAAGCTCAAGTTAATGGCAAATGTCCTGATTCTTCGCATTCGCGTTTGAGGCGTCTTTGTTCCACAAAGTGGATTGAGGACCATGTTGCTGTTTTTGTTTTCAAGGAGTTAATCCGGCGGTTGTTGGTTATCTTGATCAACTGTTAGAATCAGGAAATGGAAAAGTTCTTGGAAGGGCTATTGTCGCCGAATACGGTTAAGTCACCCGCCCTGTACCCTAGTGACCGGCAGATGACGATTCGACGACTAGAAGATTAGCTTGGTAGAGTGCAACGACCACCTTCTATGCCCTATCCTTCGGCCTAAGGACTTACGCTTGTGAAGCTAAGTTGCAGCCCACTCTTTAACACCACAACTTATATTAATGCATAAGCGGTTGTACTCCGACAATCACCGACACCACACTGTAGCAGCCGATAGTCCCCCTTCCTTCTAGTAATACTTGGCCCTTGCCTTCTAATTTTTCACCCTTCTTCCTTCTTTTCTTTCTTCTCTATGCTGTCGCCTGTTTGCTTTTGTCTCTCTCTCTCCGAGCTTTCAAAATGACCCACCCGTATGTACACTTCCCATTCGTACGTAACCAAAACAACGTTCCCAAGTATTTTAGCCAATCAAAAAAAAATCTAGAAACTAAAAATTAACAAGAAAAGGTTTGAAGACGGGGGAATACCGGAAACTGCTACCCAAAGAACAATCAATAAAAACGCATATGAAATCAATCAAAAAAGGTTTGTTTAGGGGGGGAGTACGGGAAATAGCTACCAATAAAATTGCTTTGAGAATAAAATACACAAGCGACGGTTTGTATACAGGGAAATACCGAAAATAATGACCAAAACAGAAAAACTGCGTCGACACGGGATAATAGCATGAATATTCCAGAGATTATTATTGTTACAGCTATGTTTTATGTGAAAGCGACAACACCTGGGTGTTTGGTTAGCCTAGAAGCTATCAATGCTACACTGAATCTTACCAAACAAATTGCAAAGAAGCTACAGGGCATCAAGAAACTTTTTTGACTGCATTAGGTGCTACAGGTAGGCTATTACCTAGGGTAACCATACGTCCTCTTTTTGGAGGACATGTCCTCCTTTTTAGTAAAAAGTAATTGGTCCTCCGAGGATGTTTAAAAATGCGTTTTTTGTCCTCCTTTTTAATAAAAACTAATTTGGTCATCCAAAGTCGTTCAAAAATTCCCTTTTTACATTTACCCTGTGATTAAAAAATTATGTCACTGCATATTAGTTCAAGTGATGATAAGTTTAACTGATAAGGAATGATAAAAGAGAGTTTCCTAACGGTCTACCTCAGACTGACTGTTGCTTTAGGTTTGAAAAAGCAAGATTACATGGAAAACGGTACAATACCGGTAAGTTTCCAAACTTCATTTCTTGTATTTTACGTAGCAGAGATACGAGACAAATTTTGCTTTGTTGTTCTGGTCGATTGACCTAATTTCAAAGAAACCATTTCGGTACATATTCATTTAAGTTTAAAAAATCAAACAATATTTTCAGTTGAACTGTTTATAATTATCATTGCTGTGATTTTTGAAAAATAAAACAAAACGCTAAAAAATTAATGCGGGATGCCAAAAAGAAAATCAAAGTTTACTGAAGAACTTCAACAGAAGCATCCATTTTTTAGAAAAGGACGAGATGAGTTCGAAATCTTAGAATGCATTACTTGTTATAGAATGCATTACTTGTGGCTACGGAAGTTTTGTTTTTGTTGCAAATAAGGGCAAACTTAGCCTAGACATGCATGTACATAGTTCAAAGCATAAAAAAGCTATTCGATTTACATTTTTTTGTTCATTGGCATAGTAAATTTAAAAAATAAACTGCTGTATTTGTACTAATTATCAAAAGCGGTCAATGTCCAACAAATGTCCAGAAAAATTTTCCCAGCCTTGCAGAACAACTTGTAGGGCTGATAATATTTATTATCAAAAAATGTCCTCCTTTTTGGTAATGAAAATATGGTCACCCTAGTATTACCAGTTTCAAAGATGTGATAGAGGCTTTAGGGACAATAAAAAATATTTACAGGACTATTCAGACAAGCCAAAAGTTTCTACGGGGAATCCATATCCATGCCTCGAATTATGAATTGGCAAGCCAATAGAGCAAATCTGCTAGCTGTTTCACCATAAAAATTTTACTGACGTTGTATCTTTCTGCCTTTTATTGACACAGTGCTTGTGCAACTCAGCAAAAGATTTTGCTCTGATCTGGTTGTTTGCATAAAACTCAAATTTTTGATAACATCTGTCTCAGTAAAGCAGGACATTTCTTTCAACTCGATCAGAAATGCTTCAAACTTCTAATTTGCCTTTTCTCGACAACAGCATTGACGCTGTAGAGGTTGAATTTGTGCAATGGCATTCATACTGGCTGCACCACAAAGGTGATTCTTTACCCTAAAACGCTTTGGGCGCGTTGCTGTCTGCTAAAGAAATAAATACGTATTCCTTTCCGGAAGTTCTTTAAACATTGACAACTTGTCCGGTTACTACAGCAACAAATGAGCGTTTGTTCAGTGCTCTTAAATATTTGAAAACCTATTTGCAGTCCACAATGAAAGAAGCTCTTATGAATGGATTTGCATTGCTGTATGTTCACCTTGACCTCAACATTAATTTTAAACATATGATTGACAAATTTTCACGTAAAAATCGTAGGCTGAATTTCAATTAAGTTAAATTTTGACACACAGCACCAATGCAATTTTTTGGTTCGCTTATCACTACCACCAAATAGTTAGTATTAGTAAATGCGTTGCGTGCAGTTGCGTAAGAGCAAAATTTTTGTGTGTGTGCAATTGCGTTAAACTTTTTTATGTTCTGTTTAAAAACCGCAAACATTCCCCTCATCTCCTGGGGAGAAGCCTTGATGTCCCTATTGCAACTAAATTCTGAGGGTTTTACCTCCTCTGCACCTAAGATGCATTGTTCAAAAAACTTTGGCCTCCCCCTTGAAAAAATCCTGGCTGCGCCAATGACTGCAGCTCAAGTTGTTTTGGAATTGCCAGCGCATTGATTTTTCGATGCTTTCCATATTTTATTTCGGTGGTTTTTTCATCTGGAACAGTGGTGGTTCTTAATTTGGGCATGATCAAAAATAAAACCCAAGGATTCGACGGAATTGTATGGATAAAAAAATTAATATAACAGAAAAAAAATATTACAAATAGAAAGCCTTGATCTTTGTAATTAATGAAGAGAGATAAACGACCCTTTGAAAATAACGATTAGAGATCGGAAAACTTTGACTTGCTCCTATAAATATGGAAAAAAAACTATTCACATGGAGTACCAGTTACTTCGTTTAAATAGACTACTAATAAATGCACCAATCAACAGCCGCCTCAACGTGGTGGTGCGGTCCCCGACCTCGTTTAGGTTGGGTCCAAATGGCTGTTGGCCTTCCTGAGGGTCCAGTTACCCTGAGCGCTCCCCTTCATTTTTTCGCTATGCTGTCCCCTGAACGACCGCACAAGGGCAGCACACAGCTTCTTCAAAATCGGTCGCCTGTTTTTACTTTTTCTTTTCTCCTGCCCGGCTCTTGCCCTTCTTCGTCTCCTCATTCTTCTTCTCCTCTTGATGAGCGGCAACGTTTGTCCTAACCCTGGCCCCATCTTTCCCTGCTCTGTGTGCGCTGGAAAGGTGACCTGGCGTGGCAAGTCAGTGCAATGCTGCACCTGCTCCTAATGGGTCCATCTAAGCTGCTCACAACTCTTCCTCTCCAAATTCAGAGCTCTTGGCAGCTCTAACTCTTGAAGCTGCCTTCCTACCGTAACACTGTGACTCCCTCCTCGAACTCCTCCGACATGTATACCTCCACTGTACAATCTGACCCCCCTCTACTGATGCTGCACTCTCGCCCAACCCTCGTCTCCAAACCTCTTATACTCCATCCGTCCATTCTATATCTTCTCCATCTGGCCCCTCACCTCTGTCCCTTGCTCCTGGCCGCCCTTCTACGCCTCCTGCCTCCTCTCCTCCCTTAACTCTCTCAGGGTTCTTCAATGAAATTCTAAAGGTCTCCGAGCCAGGAGCACTGAACTACTTCACTTTCTCTCGTCCCACCCTGTCGATCTTATCTGTATCCAGGAATCCAATCTTAACTCATCTTCTTCTTTTCGGATTTCTGGATTCTCTGCTCTGCGTTCTGATCGCATTCACTCCCGGTCTGGCATTCTCTCTCCTGATGCCACCCACGCTAGCAGCGGCGTTGTCATTTTCGTCAGGCAGGGTCTATCCTTTTCTGAACTTTCTACCTCCTCTCTTTCTTCGCTTGATCCCTACTCTGATTATGTAGGGGTCAACATCTCTCTAAACAAATCCTCCTTGATGTCATTTCTTAATGTGTACACTCCCCTATTTGCTCCTCCCCAACGGATGGCAGAACCAATTCCTTCTCTCCCTCAATTCTTCCCTCCTCCAGAAATCTCTTCATTCAGGGGGACTTCAATTGCCATCACCCCCTCTGGGACTCAAGAGGTACCTCCAACCCTCGCCGGGAGGAAGTATTCGACTGGGTCATCTCTTCTGACCTCCTCCCCCTCAATGACCCTGACACACCCACCCTTCTCCATCGCTCCTCTCCTGACATCTCCTTTGCTCCCTCTTCTCTTGCCCTTTCTTGCTCCTGGGAGGTGCTTCTGGACCTGGGTTCTGACCATCTACTAGTTCATCTATCCGTCCCTCTCTCTCCGGTCTTTCGCCCCAAAGGGCGTCCCCCTTCCTTCAATTTTCAGAAAGCTCGCTGGGATGACTTTGCCTCCTACTTTGACTCTCACTGTCCCTCTGCAGAGGAATACTCGTCTGCCTCTGCTGGTGCTCTCTGGCACTGAATGCGGCCAAATCTTCCTTTCCTTTCGGCCGCATCAAACGCCATCCTAAAGCCTGGTGGTCTGCTGAGGTGGAAGAAGCGGTTAGTGAAAGACGCAAGGCTTTTGCTGCCACTCACAAAAGTGATGAATATCACCAGGTTTACATCTCCGCTTCTCGACGCGCCTCGTCAGTCATTGCCAAGGCCAAGACTGAGGCATGGCAGACGACTTGCACTTCTCTTTTACCTAAATCTAACCCTAAATCTGTGCACTCTCTTCTTCGCTCTATCGCTGGCTCTCCTTCCTCGTCTTCCTCCTCTCCTAACTTTCCTAACTGTTCTTCTCCCAGGAAATCGGCTTCGGTCTATGCCGCTTACCTGAGGTCTCACTTTTCCGTTTCTCAGCCAAAGGCTCTGCGCAGCAGAGCCAGAGGCTACCTCTCTGAGCTCCGCCGAGCCACGTGGTCGGAGGAGTCTCACTCGTCCCTTTGCTCTTTTTTTTCTCCCGCTGAATTTCATGCAGCTGCCTCCAACCTCTCCTCATTCACTGCTACTGGCCCAGACAAAGTTGCCTATCCCATGCTAAAGCACCTTCCTCATTCTAGCATGGATTTTCTTCTTCACATCTTCAATCTTTCTTGGTCTTCACATTCCTTTCCTTCCATTTGGAAGACATCTTCTATTATTCCCATTCACAAGATGGGAAATCCTCTCGACTCTCCTGCTTCCTTCCGGCCTATCTCTCTCACATCCTGCGTATCAAAGCTTTTTGAACGCATCATTCTATCTCGTCTACTCTTCTTTCTGGAATCTAATTCCATTCTTTCTCCCCGCCAGGCCGGTTTCCGCCCTGGACGGTCTACACTCGATCAAATTCTGTACCTTTCTCAGTCCATTTCGGATGGGTTTAACAAACCCAGGCCGGGCTCTCGGACGATCCTGTCTACTATCAATTTCTCTAAAGCTTTTGACTCTGTCTGCCATCCGCTCTTTTCCACAAACTCATTTCGGTGGGCCTCCCTCCTTGCTTTGCTCGTTAGACTCAATCTTTCCTTTCTGATAGGCGCGCTTGCGTGGTTTATCAAAATCACAAAAGCCGCTCTTTTCGAGTCCGTCGAGGTGTTCTGCAAGGATCCGTTCTTGGCCCTGTACTTTTCTCCTTATTGATTAATGATCTTCCGGCCTCTCTTCCGTCTGCTGCTCTCTTTACGCTGATGATCTGGCCATTTGGTCCTCCTCCCCCACGGTCCCCACTGCAGTGGAGGCCACACAAGAAGCTCTGTTTCGATTGGAGCGCTGGTCTGAGTACTGGTGTCTTCCTCTCAATCCGAGCAAATGTGAGGCCTCCTTCTTTTCCGTGGATCCCCACCAGGCTAACCTCCAGCCCAAACTCTTCCTATTCGGCTCCCGCCTCCGTTTTAATCCCACTCCAACTTTTCTCGGGGTCACCTTCGACCGCACTCTTTCCTTTTCTAAGCATGTATCTTCGCTGAAGGCCAAGTTTTTCCCACGTCTCAAGGCCTTACGCTGTATCTCTCCTTCCTCATGGGGCCCCTCTAAGGAGTCCCTCTCTCTTCTGTACAAATTTTTTCTTCGGTCCCTTCTCACCTACGCTTCACCAGGATGGTTTCCTTTCCTAAGCGCTACCAATCTTACCAAATTGGAACGCCTCCACCGAGCAGCCAGTTGCGTCATCACCGGCTGCCTCTCGTCCTCCCCTATCCCCTTACTACTCACCGAGGCTTCACTACCTCCCCTACGAGTCACTCTGACTCATTTCACTCTTTTATCTTATGAGCGGGCTCTTCGTCTCCCAACCTCCTTTCCTATTTCAGGTTTGACCAGACTTGGAGTAAAACCAAGACTCTGCAGATCGTCCTGGAGAGCTTTGCGTCCACTCATCCGCTCATGCTTCCTTCTACTTGTTCTAGGGAAGCTCTTCTTGCTTACCCTCTTCTTCCACCTTGGAATCTGCCTTCGTTCGCGGTGGAGTCCCCCTTTTCCCTCCATGCTCTCGCTCTGATCTCCCTCTCTCTCGCCAAGGCACGGTCCTCGCCCACCTTGACTCTCTCCCCCCCACGATCTGGTACTCTGGACAGACGGCTCTGTTTCTTTTGGCAAGGGCGGCTCCAGCGTACTTGCCAACTGCTCTCTCTGTGGCACTGAGGCCACTCTTTCCTTTTTGGCAGGCCCAGTATGCTCAAGTTTCTCCGCTGAAGCCTGCGCCATTCTGCACGCTTTTTGCTGGTCTCGGCAGCACCAACAAGTCTGCCACTTCTCTTTTCTTCTCCTCCTGTCTGACTCTCGTTCTGTTCTTGCTACCTTATCCTCTCCTCCATCTTTCGTCTTATCTCAAACTTTGTGGCAGATCTGGCAGGAATTATCTTCTCTCTCCTCCTATTCTATCAGGCTACAATCGGTCCCCGGACACTGGTTTCCTTCGGGGAACGACGCGGCTGATGAGCTAGCCAGAAGGGTAGCGCTACTTGCACCCTCCGCAATCCCTTGTAGTCTCTCTCCTCTTATCTCTCGTATCCACTCTCGTTCTTTCTCGGACTGGAGGCGTACTGTCTCATCAAAACTCTTTGGCACACAGGTTCCCTCGATTTCCACCGAGGAACTTGTGCTCCCTCGTCATGCTCGCTGTGCTCTCTCTCGTCTACGCTGCAACCGATACAGCCTTCTTTTAGGTTCGTATCTCTCTAGGATTGGCAGAATCGAGAATCCTTCCTGCAGCGCCTGTGGACACTCGTCTCAGGACACCTCTCATCTCATTCTGCACTGTCCAGCAACGGACTCTTTGCACCGCTCACTCTTTGGCGACCCTCTGTCTCTCTACGACCTCTGGTCCAGACCCTGGGGAGTTGCCCGGCTTCTGGGGCTCCATGGTCTTCCGCCATGCCCCCACCCCTCGGAAGGGATCGGGTAGCCAACAACAACAGCAACTAATCAATCGATAGGAGTCTCACTAATTTGATGAATTCGGAATTGTCGGAAATGTCGGAAAACTCACTAATTTGATGAAATGTCGGAACTGTCTGAAACGTCTGAAATGTTGCAAACCTAATTTAAGGAACAGTCGGAATTGTCGGAATAAAAGTGAATTCTGATCAGTTAAACCTATTTGTTACGAAAACAAACTGCATCATTATATGACACTGTCACAGTTATCTGAATGCAAATGTAAATATTTTCAACACTTTAAAAAATTCTAAATTATGAAAAACAAACAAACAAAACAGTACGGGAAACGAAATTCATTTACAAGCCTTTTGAACAGCAACACAAACTGTAAGCGAACTACTACTGTCGGAATTTCACTTGGAACCATCTACAAGCCAGTAATAAGTGTTGGAATTAGATTTAGAAACATCTGAAAGCGAGTAAGAACTGTCGGAATTATATTTACAACGATCAGTAAGCGTATAAGAACTGTCGGAATTTCATTTAGAACCATTTACAAGCCAGTAATAAGTGTCGGATTTTTGTTTAGCAGCATCTGAAAGCGAGTAATATGTGTCGGAATTATATTTACAAGCATCTGTTAGCGAAAATGAACTGTCGGAATTTCATTTAGATCCATCAGTAAGCTAGTAATAACTGTCGGAAATTCATTTACAAGCATCTGTAAGCGGACTACTACTGTCGGAATTATATTTACAAGCATCTGTCAGCCAGTAATAAGTGTCGGAATTATAGTTAGAATCATCTGCAAGAGAGTAAGAACTGTCGGAATTTTGGTTAGGAGCATCTGAAAGCAAATAAGAACTGTCGGAATTATATTTAGAAGCATCAGCAAGCCAGTAATAAGTGTCGGAAATTCATTTACAAGCATCTGTAAGCGGACAACTACTGTCGGAATTATATTTACAAGCATCTGTCAGCTAGTAATAAGTGTTGGAATTATAGTTAGAATGATCTGCAAGCAAGTAATAAGTGTCGGAATTTTGTTTAGGACCATCTGTAGGCGAGTAATAAGTGTCGGAATTATATTTACAAGCATTTGTGAGCCAGTAATAAGTGTCGGAATTTTGTTTGGCAGCATGTACAAGCGAGTAATAAGTGTCGGAATTATATTTACAAGCATTTGTCAGCCAGTAATATGTGTCGGAATATGATTTGGAACCATCAGCAAATGAGTAATAAGTGTCGGAATTTTGTTTAGAACCATTTGAAAGCGAGTAAGAACTGTCGGAATTATATTTACAAGCATCAGTAAGCGAATAAAAACTGTCGGAATTTTATTTAGAACCATTTACAAGCCAGTAATAAGTGTCGGAACTTTGTTTAGCAGCATCTGAAAGCGAGTAGTAACTGTCGGAATTATATTTACAAGCATTTGTGAGCCAGTAATAACTGTCGGAACTTTGTTTAAAATCATCAGCAAGCCAGTAATAAGTGTCGGAACTTTGTTTAGCAGCATCTGAAAGCGAGTAATATGTGTCGGAATTATACTTACAAGCATCAGTAAGCCAATAAGAACTGTCGGAATTTCATTTAGAACCATTTACAAGCCAGTAATAGGTGTCAGAATTTTGTTTAGAAGCATTTACAAGCCAATAATAAGTGTCGGAATTACATTTACAAGCATTTGTCAGCCAGTAATATGTGTCGGAATATTATTTAGAACCATCAGCAAATGAGTAATAACTGTCGGAATTTTGTTTAGGACCATCTGAAAGCGAGTAGTAAGTGTCGGAATTATATTTACAAGGATCAGTAAGTGCATAAGAACTGTCGGAATTTCATTTAGAACCATTTACAAGCCAGTAATAAGTGTCGGAATTTTGTTTAGAAGCATCTGAAAGCGAGTAATAAGTGTCGGAATTATATTTACAAGCATTTGTGAGCCAGTAATAAGTGTCGGAATTATAGTTAGAATCATTAGCAAGCGTGTAATAACTGTCGGAATTTTGTTTAGGACCATCTGAAAGCGAGTAAGAACTGTGGGAATTATATTTAGAAGCATCAGTAAGCCAATAAGAACTGTCGGAATTTCATTTAAAACCATTTACAAGCCAGTAATAAGTGTCGAAATTTTGTTTAGCAGCATCTGCAAGCGAGTAATAAGTGTCGGAATTATATTTACAAGCATTTGTGAGCCAGTAATAAGTGTCGGAATTATAGTTAGAATCATCTGCAAGCGAGTAATAAGTGTCGGAATTTTGTTTAGGACCATCTGAAAGCGAGTAGTAACTGTCGGAATTACATTTACAAGCATTTGTGAGCCAGTAATAAGTGTCGGAATATCATTTAGAACCATCAGCAAATGAGTAATAAGTGTCGGAATTTTGTTTAGCAGCATCTGAAAGCGAGTTATAACTGTCGGAATTATATTTACAAGCATCAGTAAGCGAATAAGAACTGTCGGAATTTCATATAGAACCATTTACAAGCCAGTAACAAGTGTCGGAACTTTGTTTAGCAGCATCTGAAAGCGAGTAATATGTGTCGGAATTATATTTACAAGCATCAGTTAGCGAAAATGAACTGTCGGAATTTCATTTAGAACCATCAGCAAGCCAGTAATAAGTGTCGAAATGTTATTTACAAGCATCTGTAAGCGAACAATTACTGTCGGAATTATATTTACAAGCATTTGTCAGCTAGTAATAAGTGTTGGAATTATAGTTAGAATGATCTGCAAATGAGTAATAACTGTCGGAATTTTGTTTAAGAGCATCTGAAAGCGAGTAATAAGTGCCGGAATCATATTTACAAGCATCAGTAAGCCAATAAGAACTGTCGGAATTTTATTTAAAACCATTTACAAGCCAGTAATAAGTGTCGGAAATTCATTTACAAGCATCTGTAAGCGAACTACTACTGTCAGAATTATATTTACAAGCATTTGTGTGCCAGTAATAAGTGTCGGAATTTTGTTGAGAATCATCTGCAAGCAAGTAATAAGTGTCGGAATTTTATTTACAAGCATTTGTCAGCCAGTAATAAGTGTCGGAATATGATTTAGAACCATCAGCAAGTGAGTAATAACTGTCGGAATTTTGTTTAGGACCATCTGAAAGCGAGTAAGAACTGTCGGAATTATATTTACAAGCATCAGTAAGCGAATAAGAACTGTCGGAATTTCATTTAGAACCATTTACAAGCCAGTAATAAGTGTCGGAACTTTGTTTAGCAGCATCTGAAAGCGAGTAATATGTGTCGGAATTATATTTACAAGCAACTGTTAGCGAAAATCAACTGTCGGAATTTCATTTAGAACCATCAGCAAGCGAGTAATAAGCGTCGGAAATATATTTACAAGCATCCGTAAGCGAACAACTACTGTCGGAATTATATTTACAAGCATTTGTGAGCCAGTAATAAGTGTCGGAATCATAGTTGGAATGATCTGCAAGCAAGTAATAGGTGTCGGAATTTTGTTTAGGAGCATCTGTAGGCGAGTAATAAGTGTCGGAATTATATTTACAAGCATTTGTGTGCCAGTAATAAGTGTCGGAATTTCATTTAGAACCATCAGCAAATGAGTAATAACTGTCGGAATTTTGTTTAGCAGCATCTGAAAGCGAGTAAGAACTGTCGGAATTATATTTACAAGCATCAGTAAGCGAATAAGAACTGTCGGAATTTCATATAAAACCATTTACAAGCCAGTAATAAGTGTCGGAATTTTGTTTAGCAGCATCTGAAAGCGAGTAATATGTGTCGGAATTATATTTACAAGCATCAGTAAGCCAATAAGAACTGTCGGAATTTCATTTAGAACCATCAGCAAGCCAGTAATAAGCGTCGGAAATATATTTACAAGCATCTGTAAGCGAACAATTACTGTCGGAATTATATTTACAAGCATTTGTCAGCCAGTAATAAGTGTTGGAATCATAGTTGGAATGATCTGCAAGCGAGTAATAAGTGTCGGAATTTTGTTTAGAAGCATCTACAAGCGAGTAGTAACTGTCGGAATTATATTTAGAAGCATCAGTAAGCGAATAAGAACTGTTGGAATTTCATTTAGAACCATTTACAAGCCAGTAATAAGTGTCGGAATTATATTTCGAAGATTTTGAAAGACGGCAATAAGCGTCGGAAATTCATTTACAAGCATCTGTAAGCGAGTAATAAGTGTCGAAAATTAATTCAGAATTCTCTGACATGCATAAATTTCTGTCATAAATAAATTAGTAAAATTTTGCAAAATTAGCATTTTGAATAGCTTGTACTCCAAAAAAAGGTCTTCGTGTTGTTTTGTCGAAAAAATGTGGAAAATAACTTTTTTTAAAAAATGTATTTACATAGAACAAAAGAGATTGTCACGAATAAAGAGAGCGTTGGTTTTTCTACTATGCATTGTCAAAGCTAACGCGTCTGTAAAAAATTTAGAACCCCTACCCTAGAAGGCGTGTAACAAAATTGCCCCATGGAAGAGAGAAATGGCATTTTGTATGCCCTGACTGGTATAACAGTAAAGATTTATCTCTTATTGGAGAATAAAAATTCACCATACACATTCTCCATCTTGGTCTCTCTGTCACAGATGTAGTTTTATGAGTAGGATTAAATTACAAATCGATAAACTAGCTCTAGGCCTATTGTATATACACAAATGGAACACCATTTTACCAAAACAGAATTGCTGAATTTAGGCAATCGGCCTCTGACATTGAAAGAGGCTAAGAATCTGTTGCTTAATTGGACTGGTAAAATTTCCAGCCAACCTGCAGTAAAACCTCAAGGTGGCTTTGGATACTTTTTCCAAGGAACAACAGCAAAAGCAAAAAATGATTTCACGTGCGATCAATATCGTTTTTATTCTGACGGTCGGCACTTTCAAAACGGTATTTTGAAAAGATATTATAAAATTAAAATTGCAAACACAAAAGGCAAAGTTCTGTCTTCCGACTTTCAACGTCACGTGTATACTCTTTGCGATAATTTGAAAACATCTGCTACTGCCGTTAGCAAAGCTCCAGTTTGTTTGGTTTATTATGTTGGAGACTCAACCATACATCTTGATTCCAAGCATGGAAATGCCAAGAAGAAAACTGGGTTTTACTTACCAACTTTAAAGTCGGTAATGACAGAAATTAGCTCCAAATCAGACAATATGACTCCTAAATTAGTATACGATCAATTGCAGGAAAGCACAAGTAATGAAAAGTCACAAAGTCGGATGCCAGTTGATCGTCCGAGAGACAGAAAACAATGCGAAAATGTGAAGTATAATGACTCCAAGAAAAAGAAAATCAGCAATGATGAACTGTACAGCACAATGGAGTTGGCAGTTCAGACAAATAATTTTGTTAGAAAATTTACCATATATCCAGATTTGTTGTTACATCTCGCGAGTGAAAATATCTTGTCTGTCACCAAAGATATCACGCAGATATCCAACAAAAACTTGAAGTTGAAGCAACTTATTTCTTACGACACAACCTTTTTATTGGGCGAATTTTATGTTTCTATAGTTGTCGCTAGAAACATTTATTTTCAAGGAGATCCCATCTTTCCCGTAGCATTTTTGATTCATGATAAAAAATTTCGAAAATATCATCAAGAATTTTTGACGGACATTTTTGAAGCAGCCGGTTTGGCTAAGGCTGTTAACATTCCATTTGTAACTGACAAGGAAAAAGGCATTACCGAATCTTTCAAAACATGTTTTCCGCAGTTGACGAATGTTTATTGCACTAATCATATTTTACGTGACATAGAATATTGGCTTCGAAATAAAGGAGGAAAGGAAGATATTAAAGTATTAAAAGATGATATCACAAGATTAATTCAGTGTGAAAATGAGACACATTTCCAAGAGATGTATAAAATTTTGTCAAGCACCTGGTCTATGCCTTTTTTAGAATATGTAGAAAAACATCTTTATGACGATTTGATTTCACACTCATGCCGTTTTGTTTCGTCCAAATTTGCTGCTTTCGCAGAAGGCTTGGTTGCTACTTAAATCATGTAATAAAATGCCTTTCACAGCATAAAGACACGCCGCTTGACGTAATTGTTATGATTTTCCAACAAATGCAAGATATGCTACATTATGATTTCCTTCGCGGTGTAACTGGATTTGGAAACTTCCAACTTAAACCCGAATTTGAATATTGCTTTACTCCTCGTACAGAAATTAATTTTCCAAAAATAAAATCGATGAATCAAATTGTTAAAGAAATTTTATCTTCTGAACGTCCGAAAATTCCAATTATGCAAAAAGGTCTTTATTTTCGGAACACACAACGTGAAATTGCTCGGATTTGTATTGAAAGAGGGCTTGTCGGTTTTTCACCGCAAACAAGGTCATTTACTGTGATCAACCCATTTACAGGAAAAGTACATAGCGTTAAGTACTACCCCAAACCATCCAAATGTTCTTGTCCTAGCTCCGGGTTGTGCTTCCACATATTAACAGTGCAAATGTGTTTAGATGAACCAGATACAGATATGAAGCGCAAGGATAAATACTCACTTTCGATTCTTTTAAAAAACAAACGGGGTAAAGGAAAAAAGTCGGGAAGAAAGCGATCGAGGCCTCAAAACTACGATTATGAAGTAGATCCTGCACCTGATGCCTTGAGTCCTCAGGATAGAAAAACTTTAGGAAAACCTATCGCTTCATCTACCCCAACCCCACATGATCAAGATTTCCAGGACCCCGAAAACATCAGTCAAGTGGCTGAAGAAAATAAACCGGGAAAATGCATTTATCCATGGGAAATCGTATCTGAAGGAAACACACAACAATTACTTGCCTCCATTGATCTTTCTGGTAAAGTAACGAACAAAGCTATGCTTAATTGCTTATCAGGAACAACCTGGCTGACTGACGATACACTTGAATACGCACTTCAATGCGTTATACACAACGCCGTAAGTGGTGAAAACTTTTTGCTGTGGGATACGTTCTTTATGAATTATGCTGAAAGCAACTTGCATGATCACATAGCAGCTTATGCTTGCGAGAAAGAGGCTGTAAACTATGATAACTTTGTTTTTATTGTCAACCCTGGAGCCCATTGGTATTTAATTATTGCAAACTTAAAGAGTAAACAAATTTTTGCGGTTGATTCACTCATTATGATCTCAAACCGAAGTATCCACAAATACATGAAAAACGTTTTCAAAATTTTAAGGGCGGCATATAGTGTGGCGTCGCTACAGATAATGGAAGAAGAATGGACGTTTGTTTGTTGCTCGGATGTCCCACAGCAACGAAACACTTACGATTGCGGAGTGCATGCTGTAGTTAATTTGTTTTGTTTGGCCAATGGCCTGCCACTTCCTAAGCAAATTCAATCCTCAAATGCAAGGCAGTGGATAAAAAGATTAATAACAACGAACAATTTAAGCCTACCACAACGCACAAAACCACCAAAACGATTAAAACAAGCGAAGCATGCAGCGAAGAAAACTTGGCCCGAAAAAATCGAAGACTTGCGAATTACACAAAAGTCAATTAATAAATGGTACCGAACGGTCGAATTAACATCCAAGAAATGGAAAACTTGTGATGCCAAGAACTGTTCGGGAAATAAAGAAGATGCAAAACAAATATTTTGTGCTTCTTGTCGCAAGTGGTATCACGAAACATGCTTACCAGACGATAAAAATTTTTTTGCATCAAGCTACTATTGCTGTGAGAAATAGTCGATGACAGATTATTAAAAGGTTTATGTAAATAACATTTGACAGGCTGTATTCCACAAACATTTCATATGCTTGTAAATATGTATGCTTTATTTGCACAGACATTTCATTGCCGTATTTCATATGCATCTAAATAAAATTCCGACACAACTTATTCGCTTGCAGATGCTTGTAAACCAAATTCCGACAGTTATTGCTGGATATTCAGAGACTTGCAAATAAAATTTCGACACTTATTACTCGCTTACAGATGCTTCTAAACCAATATCCCTTTTCAGATGCTTCTAAATAAAATTCCGACACTTATTATTCGCTTACAAATACTGTACTTCTAAATAAAATTCCGACACTTATGACTCGCTGACAGAATCCTTTAAATAAAATTTCGACACTTAATATTCGCTTAGAAATGCTTCTAAATGAAATTCCGACAAATATTACTCGCTTACAGATGCTTGTAAATATAATTCCGAAACAAATTATTGGCTTACAGATGCTTCTAAATAAAATTCCGACACTTGCTATTCGCTTACAGATGCTACTAAATAAAATTTCGACACTTATTACTGGCTTATAAATGCTTCTAAATGAAATTCCGACAAATATTACTCGCTTACAGATGCTTGTAAATATAATTCCGAAACAAATTATTCGCTTACAGATTCCTTTAAATAAAATTCCGACACTTGCTATTCGCTTACAGATGCTACTGAATAAAATTTTAACACTTGATACTGGCTTATAAATGATTCCAAATGAAATTCCGACAGTTCTTATTCGCTTACTGATGCTTGTAAATATAATTCCGACAGTTATAACTCGCTTGTAGATGCTACTAAACAAAATTCCGACAGTTATTACTCACTTGCTGATGATTTTAAATAATATTCCGACACTTATTACTAGCTGACAAATGCTTGTACATATAATTCTGACAGTAGTAGTTCGCTTTCAGATGGTTCTAAATAAAATTCCGACACTTGCTATTCGTTTACACATGCTACTAAATAAAATTTCGACACTTATTACTGGCTTATAATTGATTCCAAATGAAATTCCGACAGTTCTTATTCGCTTACTGATGCTTGTAAATATAATTCCGACACTTATTACTCGCTTGTAGATGCTGCTAAACAAAATTCCGACACTTATTACTCACTTGCTGATGATTTTAAATAATATTCCGACACTTATTACTAGCTGACAAATGCTTGTAAATATAATTCCGACAGTAGTAGTTCGCTTACAGATGCTTGTAAATGAATTTCCGACACTTATTATTGGCTTGCTGATGGTTCTAAATGAAATTCCGACAGTTCATTTTCGCTTACAGATGTTGCTAAACAAAGTTTCGACACTTATTACTCGCTTGCAGATGATTCTAAACATAATTCCGACAGTTCTTATTCGCTTGCTGATGCTTCTAAATATAATTCCGATCGTTCTTACTCGCTTGTAGATGGTTCTAAACAAAATTCCGACAGTTCTTACTCGCTTGCTGATGGTTCTAAGTAAATTTCCGACACTTATTACTAGCTGACAAATGCTTGTAAATATAATTCCGACAGTAATTGTTCGCTTACAGATGCTTGTAAATATATTTCCGACACATATCTCTCGCTTGCAGATGGTTTTAAATAATATTCCGACAGTTCATTTTCGCTAACTGATGCTTGTAAATATAATTCCGACACATATTACTCGCTTTCAGATGCTGCTAAACAAAAATCCGACACTTATTACTGGCTTGTAAATGGTTCTAAATGAAATTCCGACAGTTCTTATACGCTTACTGATCCTTGTAAATATAATTCCGACAGTTCTTACTCGCTTTCAGATGTTTCTAAATCTAATTCCAACACTTATTACTGGCTTGTAGATGGTTCCAAGTGAAATTCCGACAGTAGTAGTTCGCTTACAGTTTGTGTTGCTGTTCAAAAGGCTTGTAAATGAATTTCGTTTCCCGTACTGTTTTGTTTGTTTGTTTTTCATAATTTAGAATTTTTTAAAGTGTTGAAAATATTTACATTTGCATTCAGATAACTGTGACAGTGTCATATAATGATGCAGTTTGTTTTCGTAACAAATAGGTTTAACTGATCAGAATTCACTTTTATTCCGACAATTCCGACTGTTCCTTAAATTAGGTTTGCAACATTTCAGACGTTTCAGACAGTTCCGACATTTCATCAAATTAGTGAGTTTTCCGACATTTCCGACAATTCCGAATTCATCAAATTAGTGAGACTCAATCGATAGTGTTTATGTATTTTCTGTATTTGCAGTAACATTTTTGATTGAGATGTGTTACCGAAATTTTGAGGTTTGTATGTGTACCATGTGTGAAAAAAAAAATTGCGCTGCTTTGATGTCAAGAGAAGATCATGTTTGAATTTTTTTGCTCTGGACTAATAAACTGAGTTGTTTCTAGCAGTAATGGAAGAGGCTACTGATGCACTTAGCAAACTGTAAAAGCTAAGTGCATCACTTGCCTCTTGCATTACTGTAATAGCTTGTGGCCACTAGGCTGTGACAGCACTATCGTTCTAACAGTTTTTAGACCTAGTGCACTTGCAAAAACCTCCACTCATTCACGAGTGATTTGGCTTCCCAGATTACTGACAGACCATCCACCCCAGTGGACTTTGTATAGGCCCCACAAATGTGGCAGTCTAAGCTATGCCTTATTGAAAGCCTCCAGCTTCTTGTCAGTCACCAACTGCACTGAAGAGACCTGATAGGTTGAAACAGTGTCACTGTCTGAGTTGTTTTTGTCTGATTTATAATATTTTAGGCTATTAGGTTTAATAGAACGTGAAATATGTCGCATAAACTGCACTATGTGAAAAGCAGTGAACCGAAGTTTATTCAGCAGTTCAAAGAACGTGTAGGAATGAAGAAATCTGCTACTGTGGATGACAAAGTAAATAGCCTGTACACTAAATATGAGCAGTTAGGTGTCACTAAAGTACTTAAGATGTTAATTAGATTTTTACTGCATATGTTGCTTTTTTTTATCTTGGAAACTGCAAACAGCAACAGTAGCAATATGACGGATACAGGTATTGTCCAAACTGGCTCTAAAGTTTCCAGGTCTTTCATATGTTTATTGCTCGGAGTCAAACTTACTGCTTTTTAGAATTTGCCTTGGAAAAACATTAACAATGATTAAAGCGTAATTAAATCTAAAACTTAATTAATCACCAGATGAATGAAGAGTTTTGGAGACTACAAAATGACTTCATCGTTTTTAAGTCAACAGTCACCCATGCATGTTGTTGCAGTCAGCTCATACCTTTGCTTTAACTCAACACTTGCTCAAAAGCAAATGTTGATTGTTTTTGGCCAAGCTTTATGCAACGTAATGCTTTAACTGTTTAAGCACTTGACTGGTTGTTTTTTTGAGTATAAATCTAATGCCCTGCCTGCCACAGTGAGAAAGTGCCTCTCCCAAGAACATAGCTACAGTACATGCCCAACATAAGGCTTGAGCTAAATTTAAATTAAAATTCAATGATAATAGTCTCCACAAAAATATTGTTGTTTCATAAACAAGACATATATGGGGCAAAACCAAGATGTGGAAATTTACGAAATTATAAAAATTGTTACCAAAATATGAAAAAAAAAGACAGTGGCTATTTTGCAGTCGACGGCAATTTACCCTCAGAGACTATTTTGCTGTGAGTTATTTGTGATTGGTCAATGTTATTGACATACTAAACATGTAACTTTTGGTCGTTTCTGATTGGTCAATTTTAAAAACCAATCAAAAAAAATTTGCACCCCCAGGTCTCTATCCCCCACCCTGTACACTCCCTTCCAGTGTACACTGCCCCGTACATTAACATATCGGGCCTGCCCCTTTGGTGTACACTGCCTTTTTTTTAATGCCCTGCCAGCTGAGATTTGAACCTGCAACCATGGTATCTCAAGACCAGCGCACTATCCACTACACCACAGTGTCACTGGTGTAATTGTAGCAAATATGGCTATATAAACACACGTGAATGATTACGGCAAAATAGATTCCAATGGCAAATTGCCGTCAACAGTGAAATAGCCACTGTTAAAAAAACACCAATTAAATGACAGAAATTTGCAGAAATGCTTAGTTTAACTCAACTCAATTGTCTAATTTTATTCATGTGGTCAGTTATACAGTACCTCTGCTTTTTATAGACTTATCTGCTTATTTTAATTTCTGTATTTTTGCTTTTTCCACACTTCATTAGTTAATATGATACTTTTTCTGTATTTGTGTAAGTCAATAATTTCTTTTTAGAATAACTTTCCGTACATCCATAATTTCATGTTTAAATATGATTTTTTAAAATTCTGCAATTTATTAATTTCATAAATCAGTTGGAATTTTTGTAATTCCTTAAATTTCCATATTTTAGTGGTGTCCCATATATGTGGAAATTAACATTAGCTCTCTGAATTTAGACAGGTTCACCTTAGATTCACATTGACCTGAGAAGACTCCTAAAGAATTGACTGCATTACTTGATATATGGAATTGGATATTCTGTTGAATCGTGGATCAGTATTAGGGTTGGAGTTAGGGTTTAAGCAGTATGGTCAATTCTGAAAGAGACCTGACAAAAGTATCGTAAATGCAGAAATTTTTGAAGTTTTTTTTTTCACATCTGTTTTCATGTCAATCTGCATCAAGTGTGAATCAATCTTTTTAAAGCCATAACATGTTGCCAACTACTTATGTTTGTAAATTGTTGTTGACACAGGCAGCTCACATTGACAGACCACTTGATGATCGCTCTGATAATGAAGATGAGAAACCTGTGATTGTTCTTCCAAAAGATTCATCAATAACTGAAGAAGAAATTGAACAAGGTTAGATTTGATAACATGTGTTTAGATTTAAAGCAACACAAGTGAGTAGGTGTTAACTCTAAAGACAAGAGGTTTATGACAATGGTTGTTATGCGAATTATCTGGTAACAATTTATTTTGGCACATACAGTTTAATCATGTAGTTTCCTTTATGCTAATTTTTTTGACAAAATAGCAATTTATTTTGAAATGTTTCAACCTTACATCAAGGCATATGTTTGTTTACATTTTCAAGCAATCATGTTGGCTCTCTGTGACAGTACAAGCATCTTTTTTTAAAATAAATTTTAGTTTTCAACTTTAATGCACCAGATCTTGTCTATTGGTTATGGTAGGCACAAAACAACTTTACCAAACTGATTGGCAATGAATAGCATGATTACTGTACGTCTAACTTTTGTTCCATATGCTTCATATTACTTTTGCTCAACTAAACTCTGTGAAAACCAGTGGCACATGCTTATAAAACTATTGTATTTGAAACACATTTTTGAGCAGCATTTTAACAAACTGCTTACAATTTAGAATATTTCTTACAATTTGACCAATTGGGTTGCAGTTTAGCTTAGTTGCCAACATATTGCCAAATGACAGATGCTGACTGACCTGTTATATTTACTGCTTTAGTTGGTAAATGCTAACGAGTCCTACCAAGACATGACTTTAAAATGCTCACACAGCTGTAATACTAAGCAGTGTTGGTAGAATGCAAGTTGTGCTGGAGAATAATGGACTTGTACAGCTATGTATTGGATAATAGTAATTTGTATTACTGAGGTCTTGCATTGTCAAGACATAAATATATACATATATTATTGTACTTTCCTCTCAATTTTGAACCTAAAATTAATGAGGCGTTTCCATTTTTAATAGGTACTGGGTGTTTGATAAGAGAGAGAGAGAGAATTTATTTGATTTTGCTTTGCGCACTGACACAATAATTAGATTAATAATATACAAAAAAAATCACTATTAGCAAAAGCCAGGGAGCATCAAGGAACCTTTTAGTTATTGAGTCGAGATGCTCCCTGATCTCAGCAGATTGAGATATAAGCGAAATCTATTAAGTGACACTGTTATAATTTGAGTGCATTATGTAAAAAAAGAGTTGAGTTCAAGTTTTTATCAAATGATAAAAATAAAATAAAAATAAAAAAAGGAAACAGAACAAACAATAACAATAAATGTTTTTTACACAATCAAAAGCTTTTGCAAGAGTTAATATTTATATAATAATTTTAGTTTATATGCTTTTTTAAAAGAAACCCAGTGCATGCTCTTTAATTCTGATTCGAGGTTACCCCACAACTTTCGTCACTTTTGATGTCTATTGTCACTTTACAATAACATATCTTGAAACAACAAAGCCTGGTAGCAAGCTAAAATTTATGTCGTTTACAAGGCAAAATGTTACAGTTTTCTGTTGCTGTGGTCTGAGGTGGTCAAAGTAAAAGTTTTGTTACTAATTCACAAAACTGAAGTAAAAGTAGAAAGTAAAAAGAAGACGCATTTACATGAGTAAAAGTAGAAAGTAGTCAAAAATGAACTACTTACGTAGAAAGTAGGTTTGTTGTTCAGCAGTTTTGTCGTGTGTTGTCCTAAATCATACAGTGTAGTACAAACACGAAAAGCACAGTTAGGGGAGGAAAATTAGCCTAACTTGCATCAAATATTAGGAGGAATGAAAAATATACTTATCAGGCTTTTCATTTCTTAATTTTTGGAGATACATTAGGCTGTGCAATTTTTGTTCCCCTTTCAAGGAAAATGACTGGTTTTTTGGGCTTCAATGTATTGTAGCTATTTTACTTGAAAATGCCATCACATCTTTATTGAATCTGAACACTTGCTAGTGGTGCAGGACTCTTTTGGCCCTTCAAGCTATGCCTATTAGAAGGGCCATTGTTCTATGGCCTCTCTACTGGATAGGAAATGATCATTAATCTTAAAAATGAGTCAAAAAAGCTACTACCAAAAGTCGACAAAAAAATAATTGAAAGGTTGTCATCCTCCAACAAAACTAAAAATCTGATGCTGCCCCACCCCCTGTTACAAATTTTTGGTAGTATGCCACTGGACAGGTGATTATCTAAGTAATTAATACTTTCAGCTTTACTTAATTTTTTATTATTATTTTTGATAGCATTGAGCGACTTGATAACACCAGTATTTTTTACTTCTACAAATAAAAGACTTAGCTCTGAATGATATTTAAGATTTACAAGAATTATAACCAGAGGCATAGACAGTTAAAAATTTTGGTGAAGGGCTGGTGAGACAGAAAGATAGCAAAATTTTATGCTGGATGACATTTATGATGATCTTATTTTTATTTTTAGAGATCTCACATGATTTTAGTAAGATTCGTGGGTATTTTGTAAACTTTAAATATATTTATTGAGGTAAAGGTTTTGCAGGGGCATTGAGGATCTAGTGCTAAAGTTTTTTCTGGGTCTAGTACCAAACTTTTTGAGGATCAAAACCAGTATTTTAAAAGCATGAATTGTATTTGGAAACTTGAAACTTGTGGCTCATTATGCTACATATGAACATGAAGACGTCTTGTTTTGGTGATGAATTCCTTGAAAAAGGCTGCCCATAGCTCACATTTGTAATGAGCAAGGATGGGGCATTGTTAATTGTGAACAAGGGGGAGGGGTTTTCAGGGATGCAGATGTCCCAGCCTTTTATTGCCATGAAGCTCCTTTAGTTAATAAACAACCAACTAAAAAAAGAAAATGTTTAAAAATTCAAGATCTTCAGAAGAAAATTTCACAAACAGTGCTCCTAATAATGACGAGAAACAACCAAAACGCCAGAGCTTGAAAATCAAACATTATGATAAAACGAATCATGTGAAGACATTGAAAGAAACGCAAAGCATTAATTAATTATATTGGATACTGAAATAAGAGCTTTTATGCAGAAATATGGAAGCAGTATTTGAAGTTAGACAAAAACAGAAAAAGTTCAAAACTTTTTCAATTTTTTGTATGGCAGAGATTTTCAAGATTCGGTAAAAAATCTTTCTAATGTAAAAGGATCAATTAAACTGATTTAACATTAATTATACCCTTGCATACATGTTAAAAACTTCTGTAACAAAGGAATGTAGTTACTATCATTCAAGTTTTAATAATGCTCGACTGTTGGAAACTGCCTTATTGGTCAACAATCAAAGAGAGGTATTGCGCTTTTTGGTTTTGTTGGCTGAGGAGTCTTTATGATGGTTTGACTCATCCTAACATAAACCGGAAGGTGATTCAAATCTTCAACATTACTTTCTATGTTAACAATTTAAAAGATGCTGCTCTTGGCAGAGGTGTGTCCCTACTGGACTACGTAAAAACAACCATGGACTTGCAAGCCTTTCCAGTGATGTAACCTGTACTTTTGTGGTGTTTGTCTACTTACCAAGGTGCCGATAAATGTTAGTGCGAGCATGATGCCAAAAAATTCTTAAATGATTATTGCAGTGGTTTTCAACCTTTTTGCTGGAGCGGAACCCTAATAAAGAATTCCAGTGGCTTGAGGAACCCCTATGCAATAATTTAATTGTTTTATACTATTTGTGTGACTTCTGGCAGAACCTCTTGACTGAACTAGCAGAACACTGGTTGAAAACCAATGGATTATTGTATACATTTTAATATCATTAGCCAGTTTCTTGATGTGACTATTTAATTTTGTTGCCTTGGAAGATTCTTTCGAAATTGATCTTGTTGCTTATGATTTGGAAGTGGATAAGCTAAATTTGTTCAAAGAAGTTGGGAGTTACTTACCAAAACGGTAAGATTAAATGTTTGAGAAAATCATCAGCCTGATCACCAATTTATTATTGTTGCATATACAAATGTGTCTATAGCAGTAAGTTGTGGGATTGTAGCTGTCATTATCGTTACATTAAAACTGGTCAAACCACACTTTCTGAGCTATTCCCAGGGAGTATTCATGAAAATCTACCCACAATATTTAAACAGAGTTTCCACGGTCATGGAAAAACCTTGAAAATCCTGGAAAAAATACTTTCCTGGAAAGTCATGGAAAATTTGTTAAAAATTGGAAGTCATGAAATTTTGCTGAGAGCTGAAAAAAAATTTTTTTTTAAGTTATTAAGTAATACCAGTAGCAGTAATTTAGCAAATACAATCGGTTTTAATACCTCACTTCATTAATCTTTTAATTTTAGTAGGATAATGTATGATATTTATTTGTATAACAAGTGAAGTGATGAGGCAGTGTGATACGTCAAGTCAGGTAGAAAGATTACAAAAGTACAGTATACTGAGTCATACTCCATTCAACACTTATATTTTCGAAGTTATAGTTATAAACCTACTTTGTAGTTTCAAGATCTGTTGCTTACCTGTCTCAAAAAAATCAAATATATCTGCATTCTGCAATACATTATATAATTCTATTAAAGGTAATTATCTTCGTGTTATGCACCTTTATCTTTTCGGATGCAAAACAACTTGATGGATCAAAACTTTTTTTTTACAGGCAAGTCATAGAAAATAGTTACAGGCAAGTGTTACTAACACTGTGTTAGTAAGTCGTAAGAATTAATTTGTTTGTAATCAGTGTTTGGTATGGCATCCAAGTGATGTCATTTTCATGAAATTTGGTTGCAAGAACCAGAGTTTGCTGCTTGGCAGCAGCAGACAAAAGATGACAGTAATGGATACTGAAAGTTGTGCAGAAAATTGTTTGATATATCAAACATGGGGATCGTTGCTGTTAAAAGCCACATGAAAAGCAAACAATGCAATCAGATTATGAAGTACAAGCAAAGTCCTTTCACACAATCAATCACTGGCTTCTTTGGCGCGACAAATAAGTCTGCGCCTATCACTAACAAATCTGGTAAACAAGTTTTATTTTTTGTGGCTATCCCTGAACAAACCAGTGATGTGTCAACAGTGCTGGTATCATCACCAAGCACATCTTTGATCATATTGGAGGAAGTGTTGCATGCAGAAGTTCTTTGGGTTATTAAAGTAATAACCAGTCACTACTCATTTAGTTCCTGCAAAGATATTTTGCTGTTTATTTTCTAAAATATTTCCAAATAGTCAGATTGCACAGTCATTTTCATGTGGAGCTACAAAGTGTGCTTATTTAGCGTGTTTTGGCATTTATCCTTATTTTTATGTGCTGCTTACAGAGAAAATTCGTGCAGTCAAGTACTATACTTTATTGTTTGATGAAAGCTGGAATCAAATCAACCAGAAAAAGCAAATGGATATGATAGTTAGATTCGGGACAGCAAAAGCAATAAAGTAACAGAAAGATACTTTAATTTAGAGTTTATAGGTCATGCTACAGCAGCAGATATGTTGACTCATTTTAAAAAAGGAATAGCTTTACTTAACCCCAGCAGTTTGGTGCAAATATCTATGGATGGTCCCAATGTAAACTGGAAGTTCTATCACAATCTTTTTCAAGAACGCAAAGGTGAGGAACTCCCAAACTTGCTGAATATATTTAGCAGTTCTTCCGATATATGTTGGAAGTTGTAGTTTGCGTGTTGTCCATGGAAGATTTGAAAAGTGAGCAAA
Source organism: Trididemnum clinides (assembly GCA_963675345.1). Taxonomy (NCBI): domain Eukaryota; kingdom Metazoa; phylum Chordata; class Ascidiacea; order Aplousobranchia; family Didemnidae; genus Trididemnum; species Trididemnum clinides. The sequence continues at coordinate 24,482,548 of OY776304.1, read as the reverse complement.
AGAATCTGGATGGAATCTTGGCAATACTCTGTGGCAATTTTTTCATGATACTTCAGCCAGAAGGGAAGATTTATTCAAATTACAGGAGGTGATTTGTATCCCTTTCGGCTTTGTCAGCATAGATGGGTGGAAGACATCAAGCTTGCTAAACAAGCTTTGGATATTTGGCCTTACGTCAACAAACAGGCCTATGTCAAAACTGTGAATAGTGAAAGAAAAGCTCCAGCTTCTGCTTCTTTTGTGTCTGTCGCATCTGCATGCGACGATACCCTAATTGAAGCTAAGCTAGAATTTTTTGTTGCTGTGGCAAAACTGCTGCAAGAATTTTTGTTGAAGTTTCAAACCGAAACTCCAATGACTCCTTTCTTGACTTTGTTTTTGAAAGATTTGTTATTGGCTATCATGGGTCTTTTTTTTAAAAAAGAAGTTTTAGAAAAAACTGATACGTTCAAGAAGTTATCTACTATTGACCCTGCTGACAAAAAGAACCAAAAAACCCAAAGCATGTTGACAATGGCTTTCCTGCTCGAAGTACTTTAGAAAAAGTTACAGAAAAAAAGCTGCAAGTGAACTATATGTATTTTATCTTTTAAAAACGATTGCATTACGTTTTTTTTCTAGTAGTGTAATCAAACTGTTGAAAAGATCTCCTTTAAAGTACTCTGGTTCAGAGTTTGGTGATTGTCATACCACAGAAGTTGGTGTCCAATTCTGCAGAAGCACTGGTTAAGTTTGAGCGACTTTTGCAGATTTTGCTCAACGGAAAGTGGTGTTTGGCAGAAGCTTACGACGAAATTCATACTCAGTTCAAAGGCTTTGTATTGGAAATAAAACAAAACCATCTTGCTGAGATTTGAGTTTCATCATGAATACAGACAGATTGGATGAATTCTCTAGGAATTACATGAAAGATGTAAAGCACGTAAAGGTGTGGGAAATTTTTAGAAATATCTTCCTGCTTTTGCATGGTCAAGCTGCAGTCGAGAGAGGGTTTTCAGTTAACAGCAAACTTTTAGTTGAAAACTTGCAAGACAAAACCTTAACTTTGAGTCGCTTTGTGTAAAGTAGTGTCAAGAGTGATGCTAATCATTTCAGTGAGCTTTCTTTTACCCCCAGACTGAAAGGAAATGTTCGAGCAGAAAGAATGTAATATCAATTGTATTGAGAAGAGCAAAAGAAACTTCATGCTAAAAGTGATAAAGCTAAAAAGAGGAAAGCTGTAGAAGATGAAAAGTCGAATGTAAAAGAAAGTTATTGAATAAAAGCATCCAAGCTATGAGCCTAGAAGCAGACAAATCAGCTGCAGAGGCAGAAGTGAAGCACAATTTTACTTTGCTTGCAAAGTCAAATACTTTCAGACTGAAGATTTGTGAAAGTGAAGAAAATGAGAAAAAGTTTTGTGACAAAGTACGTGTTTTGAAAAAAAAGTTGAAGTTTACGTATTTATCTTTGCTTAAGGAGTTTCACATTAGTTCAGTATTTAAATTGCTTATGCTCTATCATGACTTTTTGTTGAACATTGATGATTGATGTGCTTTTTTCCTGGGGGAGTTGTTGATAGACTATATTTCTTATTATTCTTTCAGCTCAATGCAATTACAGCACCATGTAATTTACATGTTCTGGAAAAAAGAAGTTATGTGAACTTTGTATTCCAGATTTACTGAGAGATGTTTTTCTGTTAGATTGTGGAATCATTTTCTTGAGCTTTAAAATTTTCTGTGTATATGCTTCTTGTTAATTTTTAATGTGGCATTTCATCTTGTTATAACTAACTTGTTCATTCATGTTGTACCTAGATTGCATAAAGTCATAGTTAACATCAAAAGTGCTCACTATTTCTTGATCCAGTTAAATGAGAATTGTAAAGGGGATTTTTGTAGTTTAGTCTTTCCTATCATTGTTGGTTTGATATTATTCTAATAATAATAATATTCCAGCTTAGAAACAAAGCTATTCTAAGTAAAATGCTCAGCTCAGAGATTGCAGGGTTAAAGATAACAAAAGAGGACTTTTTTCTGGCTAGAAGAAATAATTATTGTTGTATTGTTTTCATAGCCACGCTGTAATTGTTTGTGAATTTAATTGCAATGTCCAGGGTTGTTGCATGTGCTAGTTTGCATTTTATAACAAATAGTAGCATAAGCATAATTTAAGAAGACTTAGAAAGTTAGCTGAAACATTGAAAGATTCAAATTTAGTTAAGATAGCTTAAGTTAAATATGACAGAAATGAGAAATTTAACTGAATGTCTTCTTATCACGTATTATGTTTTATCAATGCCTTGTGAGAATACCACTGAGGTAGTAAGGTGTGTTTAACCAGATATTATATTTTTAGGTATTAAAATTGAATGATAAAGCAATGCGAGTTAAATAATATTGGCAAGTGAAAACGTTGGCACAAGGAGCAATTGACAAGAATTTAATCTCGTTACCGAAAGTGCTATTTCAATGTGAACTGATAGATGTATTTAACAATGCTTCAATAATGATCATGAAAAAGTCGTAGAAAAGGTCATGGAAAGTCATGGAATTTAGTTTTGAAAATTGTGTGGGAATTCTGTTTAAATGACTTCAGGAGATTAGTATTTGCATTTCCTAAAACGAAAGATTTTTTTGTTACTTTGCTTGTTACAATTTCAAATCTTATATTTTGCAAGAAAAATTTACCTGGAAATGCGCCTAAGTTAACATTTGTAGCGCGCCTTGTACCAATGGGTGTTAACATTGCAATCAATGTTCCAGTTCTAGAAGGAGTGTGCTTTGTCACAAATGTTGACGAAAATGAATCGGTAAAAAAAGATTGGATCGTCTGGAGCTGACTCAACAACTGTTAGACAAGATCAACTTTGTAATTAAAACAGCTAATTACTACCTGCGTATCAAAACAGCAAAGTTGAAGTTTTTGGGTATTCAACATTTTCTCGCCCCTGGCTTCTCTCTGGTTACTTATGATAACCCTTAAACGGAATTTTATTTTCCGTATGAGGTTGTGGCAAAGTTGATTAAGTTACAAAGTGATTTGCCTGAACATCAACGTTTTTATTCTTCACTAGCCAAATCGAAATTACTAAAGAAGAGCATGAGTTTAAAAAAAGACGCAGACTCGAAGGGTTGAACTACTTTAAGACAGTTGCTAATATATTACAATTTGTTAGATTGTCTGCCATTCATTAAATTTGTTCACTATCTGCTTGCACCTTGCACTCAAGAAGGTTTCAATAATATTTAGTGGACTTTTTTTCGTAAGTGGAGTGGCTAAACTACAGAAAATGAAGCAAATTGAAAAGGATACATTTTTTGTGTATTTCCAAAACGTCATGCAGACTTTTACAAGAAGCGTTTACAAGTCAATATGTGGTTATACTTTTTGCATTTGTCTGTTTTCATTGGGTCACAAAAGCTGTTTGAAATGGCTTTAAAATTTTCAAGTCCTTGAAGTTTCTTGTTATCAGGGCAAGTGGAGTTGAAGTCTTTCTGGATATTACGCTTTGTTTCACACCTGAACGAGCTGTTCCCTCAATTTAAAAAGGTGATTTTTCATTACGAGGTGTGGCAAACCGTCTTTCGTGAACATATGAATATGAAAACTTCTTAATAAGGACCACCTTTTCTCCAACATTTAATAGAAGATGAGGACTTTTTGTTGATCCTTGATAGTATGATGTATATTGACCCTACTTTTATAGCAAAACTTTTTTGCTTTTATTCACACCACGATAATTTCGCTGTCATGATTTACTGCTCAGAACTTTTTTACAATGGTCTCAGAGAAGCAACTTTGAATTGATTGCAAATTTTATTGCCCTATTCAAAAACAGCGGAGATCTCAAACAGGCATCTTATTTCTTGCAGCAAATTTATCCCCACGATTTCAACGAAGTTTTAAAAGCATGTAAGGATTCCGTTACTCCTCCACAAGGTTTGTGCTGGTTGCTCAGAACATCGTCTTTTGTATCGGTTTTGGGTCGGAAAAATATTGGGTAGATTAACCGTCGGCAAAGCGACAATCTTGGTTAATTGGTTGTAACAAGACGTCACTTTTTCTCTTGAAGCCAACCACAGCTTTTCTCAGCAACAACATTTCAGGTGCAGTATTCCTCAGGCAGCGATCTCGAACTGTTTTCTAACATCTCGGGCTGTAGTCTCCATATCGTATGCAGAAAAATGGGCACAATCATTTCGACTCATAAATTATCCTGACTGTTTGGCGACGGCTAGTGTATATATTGGCATGAAAAGTGGGAGAAAAAGGGGATTATGCAATCTGTTGCGTTAATACCCTAGCATAATCTGGGGATGAGTCCTTCATCAATAGCAGTTGCCCCAATCCAGAGTAACGATCCAGGTACGAGTCGAGTCGTTGCAATCCAGGTACGAGTCGTTGATCAGTAGTTGATGCCACAAATACAGCGTAATGATATCCTTTTATTGCGTATGCCTTGTCTTGGTGTTTTGAGAGTTGCTCTAGATCTTGAAATGATTGGCAAGTGAAAGCGAGGACGATCAAAGAAGACTTGAAAGAAGTTAGTGGAAGAGGAAACTAAGAAGGTTGGTTAAAGACGTAGGATACCCTGAATCGAGCGATGTGAGATGAAGTGCAAAGAAATGCATAAGGAATGCGGCAAGCGAAGGGGATAAAACCGCATGAAAACAAAATCACTACTGCTGAAAGCGAAAAATATTCAGTTAGGAAATCTTTGATAGTTTGGTAAACGCAGCTTTGGGAGCTTCAGATAGAGCAATGTAATAGACTAGAATGATTATTTGCCGTAATGAAGCAACAATTGAAGTTTGGAGGCAGTTTTTTGCGTTTTTGTGGTGGTCGGTAGTGTAGCCTGCATTAGCTGAAGGGGGCTGGATTTTCTAAACAACAAAACGAATTTCTCAAGTTTAATGCTAGAATCACAAAAATCACCATTTGCCAATCGTGGTCTTGAAACAAACTTAAGCCGTGGTCTCCTGCATTTGTTGAAGGGGGGCTGGATTCTATGAACAAGAATGGTCGTGGTAACCTTATTCATTAGAATGGATATAGTTGCCTACATACCCGGCTTGTATCAAGGGGGAATGTACCTGAAGCTGTGTGTTTCCCCTCTAAAAACTGAGGGCACAAAAATCGATTTTTAAGTTGATCTAAAGAAAAGGTCTCTCTTCAGATAAAGAACATTTAAAAAAAGGGTTTACTTTCAACGCCACCGAAATGGGCAAAACAATCGCTTTTAAAAGCCTGTCAGGAAAAGGTCCTTTGCTGGACAAAAATCAAATTTATAAGTTGCCCAATAGAAACAGCGCATAAAGTGTCCGACAAGTTTTTTAACTTTGATACTGTGCGCTGGTTAGTCTCTCAACGCCCTTGGCCCTAACATGTTGAGTTTGAGTTGGCTCATTTAACCTGGGCCAATTTCAATTCTTGCTAAAACATATAAAATATATTAAAATGGCAATTGTGAACTGAAACAGCCAGTTACTTTTTTGGTTCAGTTAAGACTAAGATTATCACCAGAATTATATAACGTCACAGTTTGGCTCTTCGAAAAATTTTTAAAACTCTGTTCTTAGTTATGCTGATGTTAATATTTTTCCATTTAAACAAATACAAATGTTACGGCTTCGCCTTTAGACGGAGATAAACCTATTATGATTATCACTGGCACAAAGTCAGAAATTAAACGGTATAAAAACCAATATTGTCAGCAAAATGCTAAATTACTTGAACATATCTTCCACGTAAAAATTCGCGGCAAAACAAAGCCAAAAGACTATCAATGCAAGCAAGTGAATTACTGATGTTGAAATGCAGTGGCGTAACTCAAAAGTCTTGCGAGCTCTCGCTTGCAGGAGCAGTGTTCGACTTCCAGCGAACTCGGTAATAATACTTGTTTAGAAATGCGGTAGCACAAAGCGCAGCGATTGCTACTTTTTCTACAGAGTAGCGTTAGTGCCGCTATTTTTGAAGTAGTGGTTGGCCCCTCTGCTAGTAATAATGATCAATAACATCAGTGGAAACCACGTGTTGCACGAAATGTGAAAACGTTTATTGGAACGTAGTAATACTGGTCTTTGGCTTGACAAGAACATTGCCAAAGTTAAACATGTCTTTCAAAACGCACTAATTTTCCCTTACTGTGTTTTGTAGTTTTGATTTTTTGGTAAAGTGACGCAAACTTTCAAAACCCTCCGTGCTGTATCGGTACACTCAGTTTCACATTACTCACCAATAATTGCTGGATAGTCAGCTAGTGCCAGCTGTCGCTCAACTGCCCGTTGTTGCATAAATTGCTTATGAAATACCCCAGTCAATTAAATAAATATGTTACATCAATACTGGTAGAGCAGTAAAATTTTATAGAGCGTGCAAAACCACTGTTTGGAGTTATATTCTGATTTAAATAATAACTGCTTATGCAACGCTCTCATTTCTTGGCAGACTCACGTTCCATTTACGCTCACGGCGTTTTTACTGCATAAGAATTTTAAAATTTGGTTAAACACCACTGCATTATCTTTTTTGTTTGTAGCTGTTTCGACTTCTTGTAACTTTCTAAATTGTCCAAGAGCAGCGCTTGGATCTTTGCCGCTCGGACAGTATGTAGGTTAAAACAAAACTATATCTAATAAAGCAAACAAATTCCGATACAGCAAACAATAACTGAAAATTACTCAATTTCACTTCAAAACTCGAAAGAAAAACATGAGTCCATATTTGAGCCAACATAATTCCGAATGAGTTACCTTCCAATTTTACCAATTCTAAACTGTAGTGCTCAGTGTGCCGCAAACGATCAACAAAGGCGCCAAACGCTTATTGGATGCAATTCAGCTGAGCAGAGGGCGAAAGGTTAAATCGGTAGAAAACGTGAAGTAGTATAACGGTGCAAGAGCAAAGATTTTATGGCCAGGGTTCGAAACAAATGTCATTCAACCAACAAACAGAAGCGGAGCTGTAACAGTAGCGTGAAACTTAATAGCAAGCATGGCGTTTAACTGTCCATGCTACTGCTTAGAACAAATGTTTCAAGTTAATTGCGTTGGTTTACGCGACCCGTCATACAAACCTTTCTCGTGCTTAACTCTGACCCCAAAATAAACCCATACCCTAATCATAACTAGCTAAATTCTTTGTGTTGGGAAAAGTTACGTCTCTTCAGGAAATTGCATCAAATGTGTTGGAGTTGAAGAACATTGTATTTCACCTAATTTTTTTCTTTTTCGAAAAATTTGGGTACAAAAATGTGGTGTTCGAAGGAATATTGATTGTGATTTGTATAACTTATCAAAACGTTTGTTGTAGCGGCTAAGCACTAGAAACAATTTTGAGTGTCGTTTCCGAACTGCTTTGTCATGCTGCAAGATGCTTATGTAAGAGAAAATTTCAGGCGAGAAAAACACTGCATCTGCTTTGCATTTAGGTAATGAGGAAGACTTCAGAAAAAAGAGCAAGATGTCCCTATAAATCAGCAGTTAATAGCATCAAAGTCAGCTGTTACTTCAGTGTTTTTTTTTTCAGTACGTGATGGAAAGATGAAATTTAGAAAACCTGGTGCAAACAAAAGATCATCTGGTCAAGGCATCAGTGCTTCGAGTAAGAAAACTGTTGATTCTGCTAAAGAACCATCTACAAAGAAGAGCAAGACGAAGTCGAAAAAAACTCAGTCAACTAACCTGTTATCGTTCGATGCTGATGAAGATGAAGTATGACGACCCTGTCACGAAGATGATAGTGAATCAATAGCGATTGCATTCAAAGTTCGCCTGAGGTCTTCGTCATAGTGCGTATCGGAAAAGATGCCTTCTTACAAACAGGAATCTTGGTATCGGCAACTCCGAGCCGGAATTGAAAACAAACAGCTGTATTATGTTCAAGACACTTAATGTGGCCGAAGAATGAAGATATGCAATTTATAGGAATTCGTTCAGAAAATTTTTTACTCCAGTACATCTTAATCTTTTTTGTTTGTATTTCTTTTTAAATTTAATTTACCTTCAAAATACCAAATTGTCATCAATTTTTTTTATTACGTAATTGATAAATGATTGTTATCTTATTATCGAAGAGTTGAAAGAAACAACTTCCAAGAATGAAGAACTTTTCCCAGGTAAAAAATGCAAGTTCATTGTTCAGTCCGTAATTTATCCTAATTGTTGGTGTAAGTTAGATACAAATACATGCATTTGCTAGATTTTCGGGTGATATCGAGTGGTAGCGTATTTGGCTGCACCATTTCAGTTTTATTGTTAAATTCGAAGGTAGTAATTAAGGGGGCAAGAATTTTGGCCGAGACCGGAGTCGGGGTTTTCAAAAAACTCAAACATTTTATATGTTAACCATAAAATTGAGTAATCAACTATTTGCATGAATGCCCAATAACATGTTTCAAATAGTTTAAAAACCCCGGCCTTTATTTCAAAGGACCCCGGCCGGACCTGGGCTAGAACTGCCATTCCTGGCCCTAGTTGGAGCTAACTTACTTATTACAGCGTTGCAGACTGTTTAACTTTGTAGCAAATCTTTTTCTCTGCGTTGTATTACAACAAGGAACTGTGTAATGAGTGGACTACCATTTATTCACTTTGCTAATATTTCTTGCAAACTCTAAATGTTCCTTTGAAAAAGTTCTCGGTCTCCCATTAGTGACAGACAAAACCAAGTGCTTGGTTAGGTCTATGCAATGCTTTATGGCGTATCACACGTAACTGTGGAACTGGTGAATTCTATGTGAGAACAACACAAAAAATTTTTTGTGGCTCATGGTTTGATTGACGTAATTTTGTTTGCAGAAACTAAAGATTCAGTTAATTTCTAAAACACTTACTAACACGTAATTAAATACATTTGTCTAGTGCTACGTGAAATTTCACAAAGTAACAAACGACCTCTGGAAATGTTGGGTGTAGCTGTTGATGTTGTTTCACGACCCATTCCTGAAAATTGGGACCAGAATGAAGAAAACCCAGCCTGGTTCCTGGTAATTCCCCATGGTCTGGACCGAAGAGGTCGAGTCGCCAAAAAGTGTGCGACGTAGAAAGTGGCTGCAGGACAAAAATGAGATAAAAAGAGTCTCAGGGGCCGCATGCTCTGCACGTTCAACTGTTGAGGGTTAAAAGAAGTCTGATGGGTGAGTCGGAATTCGTCCGTTGCAGCAAAAGTAGAGGACGTCACGAGAATGCCGAAGTTCTTTTTTTTGTATTTTTATCCTTTGCGGTATTTTATGGAACAATCATTTGTTCAGACTTGGTTCGACATCATCAGTTCAGCTGGCGCGGCGTATTTGTTCCACCAGCAGGTTGAGGTGATGCAGCGTGCCATTTCCGAAAGCCCAGCGACTATTACCTCCTGTCATTTAATGCGAGCGCTTTTAAGGGGACTTGCGTGAAGAAAAATTTTATCAAGACTGCGATTTTATTTTGTAGGGTTGTTCAAATTTCAAAATTGTAAATTTTACGTTAGGCTACCGCAGTGCTTTTCTGTGCCACTGGCCATAGCAACAAGTTTGAAAAAAATTTAACAAATTCGTAAGTTCCAAAGTTTTTATACAATTTTAGCTATAAATTGGAGATTTTCAAAATCTTTTGTGACGCGTTTGTTGCTTTTCATCATGTAAGGTATGCATCGAAGATTAGAAAGCGTTTCGTTTCCCGCCGATTCAAGTTAAAAGAGATTGGTGGACCAAATGTTTGCTCATGGAAAGATAAAGAGATTAGCAAAAACAGCATCGATGAATCATAGGAGGAAACGAAATCCGTGAAGACGAGAGGCAGGCACGGCTTGCCGTTTGATTAATATCATCCAACTCAGTAACGCAAATCATACGGGTTGAGCGTAGATAAGAACAAGCCTTAAGAAACTGTTACTGAGAAAAGGTAACAACTCTTTAGATTGCTGGTTCCAAATTTTTTGGTTTTGGGAGTCACTAAGAGATGTTGTAAAAAATCAAACACTAAAAATTGAAATAGTAGACAGAATTAAAATATTGCAACACATGCAATTTACTGTTGATTTGATCTAGTCAATGGAAAATTAAAAAAAAACTCCTGTGTTTAATAGAAGCTTCACTTGCATACTGGAAAACCATCACCGTTAGTCAAGCCTTTTAGTTGGAAAGCGGTATTTGGAGGGACCTCGTGAGGAACCAGAGATACAGCGTAACATCTTGAGACGAGAGAAAAACTCAGCCTTCAGCGAAGATACGTGTTTAGAAAAGAATGCCGTCGAAGAGGAGATTGTAGGAAAAACAACGGTCAGGATTTGGATCTTTATCAGCTTCACCAAAGCCAAAAAGATGTTCCCCAAAACGGCAGTGATGCAACGGCCAAGCAGAATGGGGCAATTAGGGTTATTGCGGGGGAGTGTAATAGATGACCCAATCAAATATTTTTTCCTGGGTTACATCTGAAACCCGAAAGAGTTGGCGTACGAAGCAGAAATCAATTCTTTATTGACGACATAGGACTCTATGAAGTTCAGTGATATGTCACTAAATTACAACTTTCATTTTTAAGCTGTGTTCTATTGCTAGCACAATTTCCACTGCAAACTATTTGAACGACCTACCATATATTCTGCACCAAGCAACAGCCGCCTCAACGTGGTGGTGCGGTCCCCGGCCCCGTTTGGGTTGGGTCGAAATGGCTGTTGGCCTTCCCGAGGGTCCCAGTTACCCCGGGCACTCCCCATTCATTTTTTCGCTATGCTGCCCCCTGAACGACCGCAGAAGGGCAGCACACAGCATCTTTAAAATCGGTCGCCTGTTCTCACTTTTTCTTCTCTCCTGCCTTACTCTTGCCCTCCTTCGTCTCCTCATTCTTCTTCTTCTCCTGATGAGCGGTAACGTTCATCCCAACCCTGGCCCGATCTTTCCTTGCTCTGTGTGCGCTGGAAATGTGACCTGGCGGGGCAAGTCAGTGCAATGCTGCGCTTGCTCCAAATGGGTCCATCTAAGGTGCTCACAACTTTCTTTATCTAATTTCAGAGCTCTTGACAGCTCTCACTCTTGGAGCTGCCCCCCCTGCCGTAACACTGTGACTCCCCCCTACTCGGACTCCTCCGGCACGTATAGGCTACCTCCACTGTGGAATCCGGCCCCCCCTCTGCTAATGCTGCACTCTTGCCCCACCCTCGTCTCCAAACTTCTTATCCCCCATCTGCCCATCTTATATCTCCTTTTCCTGCCCTCCCACCACCGTCCCTTGCTCCTGGCTATACTTCTGCACCTCCTGCCTCCTCTCCTCCCCCTGACTCTCTCAGGGTTCTTCAATGGAATGCTGGAGGTCTTCGAGCCAGGAGCACTGAACTACTTCACTTTCTTTCATCCCATCCTGTCGACCTTATCTGCATTCAGGAATCCAATCTTAACTCATCTTCTTCTTTCCGGATTCCTGGATTCTCTGTTCTGCGTTCTGATCGCACCCACTCCCGGTCTGGCATTCTCTCTTCTGATGCCTCGCATGCCAGGGGCGGTGTTGTCATTTTCGTCAGACAGGGCCTATCCTTTTCTGAACTTTCTACCACCTCTCTTTCTTCGCTCGATCCTTACTCTGATTATGTAGGGGTCAACATCTCTCTAAACAAATCCTCCTCGGTGTCATTTCTTGATGTGTATGCCCCCCCTATTTGCTCCTCCCCAACGGATGGCAGAACCGATTCCTTCTCTCCCTCAATTCTTCCCTCCTCCAGAAATCTCTTCATTCTGGGGGACTTCAATTGCCATCACCCGCTTTGGGACTCAAGAGGTACTTCCGACCCCCGTGGGGAGGAAGTATTCGACTGGGTCATCTCTTCTGACCTCCTCCCCCTCAATGACCCTGACACACCCACCCTTCTCCATCGCTCCTCTGGCAGTCGCTCCTCTCCTGACATCTCCTTTGCTCCTTCTACTCTTGCTTTTTCTTGCTCCTGGGAGGTGCTTCTGGACCTGGGTTCTGACCACCTACCAATTCTTCTATCTATCCCTCTCTTTCCGGTCTTTCGCCCAAACGAGCGTACCCCTTCCTTCAATTTTCAGAAAGCTCGCTGGGATGACTTTGCCTCCTACTTTGACTCTCACTGTTCTTCTGCAGAGGAGTAGTCGTCTCTTTCTCTTTCCTCTGCAGCTGCTCTCTTTACCTCTCTGGCAATGAATGCGGTCAAATCTTCCATTCCTTTCGGCCGCATCAAACGCCCTCCTAAAGCCTGGTGGTCTGCTGAGGTGGAACAAGCGGTTGGTGAAAGACGCAAGGCTTTCGCTACTGCTCACAAAAGTGATGAATATCGCCAGGCTTACATCTCCGCTTCTCGACGTGCCTCGTCAGTCATTGCCAAGGCCAAGGCTGAGGCATGGCAGACGACCTGCACCTCTCTTTCACCTAAATCTAACCCTAAATCTGTGCACTCTCTTCTTCGCTCTGTCGCTGGCTCGTCTTCCTCCTCTCCTAACTTTCCTAACTGTTCTTCTCCCAGGGAATCGGCTTCGGTCTATGCCGCTTACCTGAGGTCTCACTTTTCCGTTTCTCAGCCAAAGGCTCTGAGTAGCAGAGCCAGAGGCTACCTCACTGAGCTCCGCCGAGCCACGTGCTCTGTGGAGTTTCACTCGTCCTTTTGCTCTCCCTTCTCTCCCGCTGAATTTCATGCGGCTGCCTCCAACCTCTCCTCATCCACTACCACTGGCCCAGACAAAGTTGCCTATCCCATGCTAAAGCATCTTCCTCATTCTGGCATGGATTTTCTTCTTCACATCTTCAATCTTTCTTGGTCTTCACATTCCTTTCCTTCCATCTGGAAGACATCTTCTATTATTCCCATACATAAGATGGGAAAACCTCTCGACTCTCCTGCTTCCTTCCGGCCTATCTCTCTCACCTCCTGCGTATCAAAGCTTTTTGAACGCATCATTCTATCCCGTCTTCTCTTTTTTCTGGAGTCTAATTCCATTTTTTCTCCCCGCCAGGCCGGTTTCCGCCCTGGACGGTCTACACTCGATCAAATTCTGTACCTTTCTCAGTCCATTTCGGATGGGTTTAACAAACCCAGGCCGGGCTCTCGGACGATCCTGTCTACTATCGATTTCTCTAAAGCTTTTGACTCTGTCTGGCATCCTGCCCTTTTCCACAAACTCATTTCGGCTGGCCTCCCTCCTTACTTTGTTCTTTGGACTCAATCTTTCCTTTCTGATAGGCGCGCTTGTGTGGTTTATCAAAATCACAAAAGCCGTTCCTTTCGAGTCCGTCGAGGTGTTCCGCAAGGATCCGTTCTCGGCCCTGTACTTTTCTCTCTCTTCATTAATGATCTTCCGGCTTCTCTGCCTTCTTCCGTCAGCTGCTCTATTTACGCTGATGATCTGGCCATTTGGTCCTCCTCCCCCTCGGTCCCTACTGCGGTGGAGGCCACACAAGGAGCTCTGTTTCGATTGGAGCGCTGGTCTGAGTACTGGTGTCTTCCTCTCAATCCGAGCAAATGTGAGGCCTCCTTCTTTTCTGTGGATCCCCACCAGGCTAACCTCCAGCCCAACCTCCTCCTATTCGGTTCCCGCCTCCGTTTTAATCCCACTCCAACTTTTCTCGGGGTCACCTTCGACCGCGCTCTTTCCTTTTCTAAGCATGTATCTTCGCTGAAGACCAAGCGCTGCTTGCGCCCTCCGCAATCCCTTGTAGTCTCTCTCCTCTTATCTCTCGTCTTTTCTCGGACTGGAGGCGTACTGTCTCTTCAAAGTATTTTGACACACAGGTTCCCTCAATTTCCACTGAGGAACTTGTCCTCTCTCGTCTTCGCTGCAATGGACACAGCCTTCTTTTAGGTTTCTATCTCTCCAGGATTGGCAGAATCGAGAATTCTTCTTGCAGCGCCTGTGGACACCCGTCCCAGGACATCTCTCATCTCATTCTGCACTGTCCAGCTACGGACTCTTTGCGCCGCTCACTCTTTGGCGACTCTCTGTCTCTCTATGACCTCTGGTCCAGACCCTGGAGAGTTGCCCGGCTTCTGGGGCTCCATGGTCTTCCTCCATGCCCCCATCCCTCGGAAGGGGTCGGGTAATCAACAACAACAACACCTACCGTATTTTCTAGAATCAGTGACTTGATTCAATACACAAGTATTCGATCTATTAAATCTACAAAGCCATTACACAAGTAGGTTGTACTTTTATTTCTAATTGCAAATAAAAAATAATTCAGTCATTTTTAAGACGCAAAAAATAAAACACCTTCAAAAGAGGAAGCGAGTTGGAGGCTCTGCCCAATCAAATTCGTTGCTGGGCAGGCACGTGACACCTAAAACTTGGAGACAATTCTGCGCAACGAAACTTTAATCTCTGAACTCCTTAGCATAATCTACTCGAAAATTAAAACATAATTTCACAGACAGATCATAAGTGCATAGAGTAACTACAAAATGCATTGATTGAGAGCTAACAAAACGCAAAATTAAGTAATAATTCTTGAACAGGTAGACCACCATTACAGATTGATTTAATATTTCTACTGTCTAGATTTACAAAACGATTATCGATACTACGCATGCTATGAATTTTGTATTTTTCATGTTTGATTATAAATTTACTACTCGTTTGAATCTACCTTCTAGAAAAAATCACAAATCGCCTTTCCTAAGAAAACAACAGAACTGCTTTTAGGAAAATAGACAAAGAATCGAAAGTAAAAGCTAACAGTTTGAGCAGGCATCTTTTTGTACGTAAAAAACAGTATAAAAATAACATTACACTATTAAATCTACAATTGAAATATCAGTATGTACAGAAATTTAATTTTAACGCTTCAGGTATTTTTTGGAAGTACAGAATTGAACAAGGCAGAAGTAAAACCTACACGAATGGGCAACCTTTCAAACTCAAGAGTGCCAGTTTACTAATTGTAAAGGACTTCTAGTGCCAACAGATATTGATTTGGTAGTACTTGATTTGAATAGTATGTCATGTGGCTACATGTCGGTGAAGAGCGGAAGTGGAATCGGTTGCGTACACCATGTGAAGGGAAATTTCCAAATCGTAAGTTAGCTTTTCTCTGGCGCCTAAGGCACGTAAAATTTTTTGCCTTTTTATTTAAAAGATGCTCTAAAAAGCAGCTAACTACAGAACAAACGCCAAAAATGTGTACGATTTCCACTTGAAAATGCCGCAATCACGCTAGTCAAGTAACTTCAAATGGCGAATAAATGTTATTTAAAAAAGGTTATGTCGATTCAGACCAATCAAGGGGGATAATTCCTAACCCTAGCCTCGTACGTAAGCCAATGAGATTACATATACTGTTATGGAGGGCACGATCCCTCAAAAACATGAAACAAGCACAAGTAGAAAGCATGCAAACAAGAGGCGGGAAGGATATTTAATACGTACATGTTTAAAATGTACGAGGCTCTGCTATTGTCTTTTGCGCACAGCTTAGCAAATCGCAACGCGTCGTAAACCACGAAACAAAAAAATACGATTTGTCACTCTTGGCGTGCCATGAATAATCACCTCTCGGACTACAGGTGGCACGCGTGCCAAGGGCTGCCCACTCCTGCCACATACGATAAAAACGCAAACAATTCGTCATCTTGCTAACCAGTAGCAACAAAAATGTGCAAATGTAAGCATTAACAAACAGGTATAAGCGCTACAATAAAGATACAAAACTTCGTTGAGCTTGTTGAATGGAGAAAACAAAAAACTAGAACAGAAATGCAACGATGGTAGAAGAAAAAATGTACCATTGAAAGAACAAAAAAAACATCGAGTCCTGAGTGTATAAATGCTGCACAGACAAATTAAAAAACTTTTCAGTCCAACTCAACTTTGGTTCTGAGTGTGCTGCACAGACAAATTAAAAAACTTTGCTGTCCAACTCAACTTTGGTTCTGAGTGTGCATCAAACAAGACCGAAGTGCTACATGGGCAAACTTTAATAGTGAATCACTATTTGTTACAATTCGCCAGGCAAATTGTAAGGCTCAAAGATCGAGCTATTGTATCGGAAAAACTGAATAAAAGCTAAGAGATAAAGATGAGTTTCAGACCAGATAGTTAGGGATGAGTTTCAAACCAGGTACTAGTGAATGAGTTTTAGACCAGGTAGTTGTGGGTTCAAAACCTCTGGTAAGCATCAACAATTTAAAAAAGTTGCCGGCTAATCTGATGCAAAAGAAGTGGACAGCAATGTACATCTTATCAGAAATGTTTGACCCTGAACAGCCAAAAAAAAAGAGGCACAGCGACATGATTAGCTTAACTGATGACATCATTCGGTTTTTTTCTCTTCGTTGGAGATGACATCGAAAGTGCAGCACGATAGGCTGTGTGTGTTGTACAAACCGGCTATCTCGTCTTTAAAGCTGATACGAAATTCATCGAGAAAGCGTTTCGCAATGACGGCGCACCCGGCAATTATCAATATGCAGGCGCAAACCAATACCGGGAAAGTGGGATAATAAGACTGAAAAAAAAACACAAGATTTAAAGTCTACCTCGGCAAAACAAAGCTGTCAAATGCGCCGCAAACTATGACATTGTTTTCTTCAGTGGTTCTGTTTGCATGTTTAAGCAATGTGTTTAGATTGTAACTTGTGGCGCAGTGGTTGAGTCATTACTTCCAGCGCTTTTGCTCTGGTAAACATCAGGTTGGTCGATCAACACACCAGTAGACTCCCAGTTCGATGTACACTAAATTTATATACCTTGCACCTAATTGGCAAAGCAGCATACGGGCGTAAGGGGCATTAACAATTTATTAAAATGAATATGCCAGGAAACAATAATGAGTATAACACCCAGCCAATTTAGACGAGACCATCCCTGGACGCGTTTCGTCCTTTTGGACTCATCAGCAGAGCCCGTCGCAAGCAAAAGTAACCCACTCATTAACGTTATCCTTAAAAAAAAATCCAACTATGCACATGCAGAAGCACTGAGACTTCAACCGCAATACGTCGTCGGTTGAAGTCTCAGTGCTTCTGCATGTGCATAGTTGGATTTTTTTTAAGGATAACGTTAATGAGTGGGTTACTTTTGCTTGCGACGGGCCCTGCTGATGAGTCCAAAAGGACGAAACGCGTCCAGGGATGGTCTCGTCTAAATTGGCTGGGTGTTATACTCATTATTGTTTCCTGGCATATTCATTTTAATAAATTGTTAATGCCCCTTACGCCCGTATGCTGCTTTGCCAATTAGGTGCAAGGTTTACAATTTCCATCTTCGCCTAATATTTAAATTTATATACCACGTGTCGAAAATTGCGCGTTCATAGATAAGCAAATGGCGCTGAGCAGCGGTTCCCAAACTATGGGTCGCGATCCAATGGTGGGTCGTGAGCGTAATTTCAGTGGGTCGCGAAAGTCATTCAAAATTTAAATTACTGCTTGCTTTGTCTCAAATAATTAAAAAGTGAAATAACATCTTGAATAGATGTTTGTTTTCACTGTACTTTTTTCCAAGTTCTTCGAAGTACACGCAGAATTATGTGGAACCCGAAAATTTATGTTTTGAAAAGTGAGTCGTGACTTACAAAGTTTGGGAACCACTGACGCTCTGTATTTTTCTCGTTTACAAGGTAATACGTTACTGATGCTGTGTATGTCAACCAATAACCACCTGCTGGTGCATCAAACTTGGATAGCAAGTGACTCTTACATCAGCATTTTGAGATGAATGCAGACTGTGATTAACTTTAATGGAATTTCAAGTTCCACATCACGTGTTTTGAAAACCAGCGACTTTCAACAACACAGTTTCAACCTTACTTGGCTGTTTAACTGGTCCCAATGTCCATTGGTGATGTCGTGATGTATAGCTTGGATATCAAAATAACACGAAAGTGCAGAGAAGATGTGAAAGAATTGATGGGAGTGACCTGCAATATTAAAAAGACCACGTGAGGTTAAGTTAATGCTTCTTTCCATTCTCGCCCTCTTGAAGCTACGCTTGTTTTAATTAAATATTTTGCTTGTTTTAATTAGCCCAACAGCATACTGTAGTTCAATCAAATCAATAATTATTTCAGTGGATTGGCGCGTTTTCGCGCTACTACTAAACCAACGATTGCTTGAACGCAAGTACAAGCAGTATTTAAAAAAAAATGATGCAATAAAATAATGTAACCAAAAATAATGTTCTAGGCACCTATTTCGAGAACAAGAAACAACTAACCTGCAAGTCATGTTTTAACTCTGCAAATTTCGCGCCGCTGTGCCCTTGGGAAATGCACTGTATATTTCTGTCTGGTCGCATTGTGCCGACATTGCGGTCAACTTCCAAGTGGGAGAGAGTAGTTCAGTGAATTTAAAAGATTTTCCGTGGTCGAAAAATGAAAATAAATTTGGTGAAGTAGTAAATTCTTAAGGCATCATGTTAATTGCTATCTTATGCGCAGAATGGTGGTTTTCAATTATCGTCTTAGCAAACCACTAAAACGATTGCAAGCACAAATAGCACATTTCCGCTCAGGAGCGTGAGTAACGTCGTTTATAGAATACTAAAAACCACCACTTAAAAAATTAGAAATAGTGGCAGACGCACAATGAACCAGCGCGTCTCAACTTAGCAAAGCGAATAAAAGGGACGTAAAATCTAGTTGAGGTTTCTTGCGAGTGCTACAGTTTCCTTTGCTCGTCCATCATTTTGATGGCAGCCTGGTGCAATCAACTTCATGTAAATTGTTCGCGGCAACAACCTGCGAGTGTTGTATACGCTTCCTGCTGGTCCCAGCGGAGCAATCGTTAGCATCCAAGCTCACGTTTCGGCTTCAAACTGAAGCTCGTCGGCCGCAGAAAAACTTAAAATCAAACACAGAATTTATATTCAAACCTGCTTCACAACAGCCAGTACTGCTTGCATACATAGTAAGCATGAATCACAAGCAGTGAAGTGAAGCATGGCGATCACGTGCGATCTCATTGCGAAACCCGCTAAGTGTTGCTCATTAAAGGCTGGTTTCCACTAAGCGTAGATTGCAGGCGCAGCGTGAAAAATTCTTCGTTTCTCTATGCACGAATAAAACTAAAGAGTAAAACGAAGAACTTTTCGCGCCACGCCTGCAATCTACGCCTAATGGAAACCAGCCTTAATAATGCATGCAGGGTTTATAGAAAAAATTAAAAGTAACGTTTGAACTATTTTGCGTCCCATTTTCCTACCCTAAACAAAAAAATTAACTCAAAAACCGATCTCACAATTGCATAGCAACGCACAGTAATATTGCATTGCGTACTAACGTCAAATGAATCAAATATACAAATTATGAAACGATTCTTACTGTTATTGCTTCATGATACTTACCAATAATATCAAATCTGCCGGGCCAGAATCTCTGTGGAATATCAAGAGAGTAGATGAATGGAGTGAGCAGCATGAAAATGAACTGGAGCAAGTGGTAAAACATCGCTGGGTCGGAATCCGTACGTGTTACCCACCTACACGAGACTGTGCGTATTACATTAAATACTTAAATATTCGTAACATATCGCTAAGTAGTTAATTATGTGCACTATCTTCAAGTCGAGGAAAATCGATTCGAGGTGATGGAAAGAACAACTTTAGTTAAAATTCCTTTTGGGGTTGTCGGTATTGCTGGCTAACCGCATTTACACCATAACAGCACAACCATGCAAACAACGCGAACTGCTTTTTCTAAGAGCACGACAGCGCCGACATGCGGGTATTCGGCTCACAAGCGCACAATAGCAAACCAGGCGGTAAGCTTGATCTACTCTGAGGTCAAGCCCGGCTTAGCTCTGTTCAATTTCGGCTCAACAGCAAGCCCGGCTTAGCTCTGTTCAATTTCGGCTCAACAGCAAGCCCCGCCCGTCCTGAGCACACCGAGCTATAATTAAACAAACAAAGGATCACGCCACAGTCAGCCTCAGTGTAGACCAGGCTTCATCGCGCGATTAACCAATTAATAATCATCGAGTGCTCATCTTTCAATGGAGTATTTTGTCGGACATCAACCTTGAAAATAAAAAAGATACTTCATGGCAATTTTTCAGCTTGGTTGCGGCTGAATAAGAAACAAACCAAGCCAGCAGTATTGGCAACTCAACACAAGATCTAAGCACTTGTTCCATGTTCAAAAGTAAAAGTTTTCCCGTGACCCGAAGAGCTTTATGTAAGCAAAGATATCAAATTTATTGAAACTAGACTTACATAGAATTTGACAAAAAGTTTAAAAAGTCATTTTATACACTACTTGCCAATCAGCATTACAATGTAAATACTATAGACCGGCTAGTACGTGAAAAGCCCCACCATGAACAAATAGTTTTGAGCGTCACCATAGAGTAGCAAATAGCAAACTATCTTTACGTGATTTGAAATCGTTAAACCGTTGTCACGTTAAAGCAATACGAAGTGGCTCGATGCCGGTAACAAATGCACAAACAACAACAGTTCAGCGTTTCAAAGCCGGTCTTCCCGTCAAAACCAGTTCATGTCAGAATCGTCGTTGCTCTTAAAGTGGCACTACATGGCAGGTTTGTTGCTTGGTGTCAGTAAAGGTCACGTAAACACCGTTGCCGGTGATCACAGAAGCAAGTCGTAGTGAATTACACTTCAGAGTGTGCAGAGCTGATGACACCGCGCACTTCTCTTACTACAGCCAGGCAGAAAAGGTTACCGCATATTGCTTTTTGAAGCGTAACACACGAACCTCAAGCAAGCACTAAACCTAAAACCTCTTAATTGCAGCACCCTGCAGAGTTATCATTGAAATTGAAGACAAAGAAATGTTGCCAAGTTCAAAGCGTCGGCAGTTTATTTCCACTTAGATGTTAATACAAATAAGCCGCACTGGTGCTACAAACAACTTTCACGCATCAAAATGTATATTTTAGTAACGAATCCCTTATTTCTTTTAAGGATGTTCTTCTGCGGCATTGCGGGCCCGACCTGATCATGTATTTAAGAGGCACAGTTCTCGCAGCCACTTGGTTGTTTCGTGATTCAATACCTACTAGTCAGCCGAGTTGAAAAAATGGACTCAAAGCATAGTTAAAAACTATTGAAAGAACTGATTTAACAATACTGGCATTGTTCTCATAATTTACAACTATTCATGAGACTACAAAAGTGTTTTATATAAAAGTTTATTGTCTAGATATCGTATTTACGAAATGTGTTTTTTAATGCGAATACAACTTAGTTCAACTTTTTACAAAAGCTTTCATAAAGTAAACAATATCTAACGGCTGAAGACGCAATGTTTTGTCCAGTATAGAAGAATGGCGGCTAAAGCTAAGCCATGCTAAAACGGCAGCCTTTCATCTCCTTAATCGAGAGGCCAAGCGTGAGCTCAAAGTTAATAACAATCGTAAAGTCCTTACCATTTTGTCCAGTACCGACCTATCTTGGTGTGAAACTGGACAGAGCGCTCACGTATCGCCATCAACTTGAGGCATTGCGTAAAAAACTATCTACGCTCGTTTCGCTGCTGAGGCGACTTGCGGGTTCAGGATGGGGCGCTGGTACCAAGATATTGCGCACAGCTTCCTTGTCCCTGATCTACTCAACTGCTGAGTACTGTGCACCAGCTTGGTGTCGCATCCCGCATACTTGCCTCATTGACAGCGTTTTTAATGACGCTTTGCGCATTGTCACTGGATGCCTACGTCCCACTCCTACGAACAACCTTACAGTTCTCTCAGGCATCCAGCCTGAGCTTCGCCGCCTAATAGCGACACTCTCCTTGGCTAATCACAGTTCTTTGACCCTGGCCAGATTCTGCATGGCCAACCAAGTCGCAGGCTACTAGCAAGGAGAGAATCTAGACATGACTGAAATCTAGACACCCGTTTGTTCCTGCCGCGCGGAAACTATCGCACAATCTATCTGAGTTTTGCATCCGCGCTGACCAATGGACGAACTTGACATGGGACACGGAGTACTTTACGTCAGCGCTCTGTGTCTACATTCCTAAGGGTCAGCACAAGGCCTATTGGAACGAGTTTGACCAGAACAGCCTGGGTCAAACTCAATCGCCTGCGTACAGGGGTTGGGCGTTTCGGTTCGTCCATGCACAAATGGGGTCTCGCTTCTTCAACGAATTGCGTGTGGCGCTAGTGAACAAACTGCAGACCACATTATTTTAACATTCCCACACATCGGGCACCTCGACGAATAATGGGTCTGACAGTTTTGGATGACGAAACAAGGTACTGGCTCAACTCCATCACTGCCAGCATCTGAATTGGGCAACACAGCAGGCTGGGGTGGTAAAAGGATAAACCCTCGGTCCCCATCTTTTTGTTGTGTCTGACCTGGATCATGGATACCCTGCCATACGACAAAGAAGAAGAACGGTGCCCCACGCAGATTAATGCATTTACAAACTTAAAGTACGTTGTACAAATTCAATTATAAAATCGGCGTTTCGTTCCCCATAGTAGCCAGAAAGAACCATCCAAACCAAATATTATAAAATCGGCGTTTCGTTCCCCATAGTAGCCAGAAAGAACCATCCAAACCAATTTTAGATAATGCTTCTAGATTGTTACGCGAGGAAAGCGCAATAAAAATGTTCAATAAAATCAGTTGTCAAATCGAAACAATAATTTGCTGGTAGGGCCTTCCTCTGCTATCAAGCAATGTCCGACATGTTTAGAAATTTAATTTTAAAAAAATGTATGTTTATTCAAATAATTGTAAAAAGAGGATACAACATCTTTTAATGAGGCCGAAAGTCGCCATTTTTTGATAATAAAACTTTGAAATATGTTGCTAAAAGCGACAAAAAACTTTTGTTGAAACAGTCATCCTTAAATTTTTAGGCGTTCTAGTAGAATTACATTTTATCAAAATGCCTATAGATATCCGTAAATTTTTTAGAAAAAAGTGTAAAGGAATATTACTATAAGCAAAGCCAACAGAAGTGATCATTTGCGACGAAGCAGTGCGAAAAGCTACAGTGGTTTTACCGGATTCTAAGCCCTAACACATCCCTTTTAAGGCGTGTTCCAAATGCGATTGGCTAAAAATCAAGAGTAGATCAAATAATGGACACTGCAACATTAAGATGGCATCACCATTATCGTTTCGCCACTTCTCAGTTGATTAGTGTTTTCATCAAAGTTTTGCAAGCGAGACCTCAGAATTGATAGTCGAGTATAAAAGCTAGAACCACTAGCTTGAGAACAGAACGATGGATAAACTACAACAAATACCTATGTAACTTACCGATGAACCAGTGGTATCAGTCCATACAAGTATCCAGCACTGGTGGACCACACTTTATACTTTCGATGGTGGGTGCTACCGTCTCTGCACGTCTTTGAGTAACAGCAACAGTAGAACCCAATGTTGTTAAAGATCATGAAAACTGGAAGATTCAAACAACCAATCCTGTAAAAGTAAAAAAACAGCGATTCGCACAGCGTTCTATTAGAAAAATTTAGCAAGGAATAACTTAGGTATTTACTACTGTTCCCTCTAAGATTTTAGTTCATGCGTAACCGCCGGCGCGAGTGCGAAATCGCTAGCAAATGTACGAAAACCGCCGGACAAGTTTTGGCGGACATTGCTGAACGAACGGTTACACCAGCCTTAGTAACATATTTTGAAGGAGTAAAACAAGAATACTTGTAGTAGCCTACTGCTATTTAGTCAGTGTAAACGCTAAACTAACTTTGCATAGCTTATGGTTTGCTGATAATGTTGGTTGGCGTACAACGACATCCTTATTTTCCCTTCAGACATAAATCGAATATGAAACTTTTTATTTAGAGTTCAGTGCTTTTCAACCGTTTTTGGCATTCGGCCCATTTTCAAAATGCACAGAGGCATGTGGCCTGGTTATACATTTTTTCTCGTTTTCATGAACGTTTTTGGCATTTTGCCCATTTTCGAAATGTACAGAGGCATGTGGCCCGGTTATACATTTTCTCGTTTTCATGAGCGTTTTTGGCGTTTTGCCCATTTTCGAAATGCACAGATGCATGTGGTCCGGTCATATTTTTTCTCGTTTTTATGGGCGACCTCAAAAAAGTTATCAAAGTAAATTTCAGAAGTGTTATCCAACTAAAATATAAAAAAACTAGTCAAGAAAAAGTTTTCCTTTCCAACAATTAAAAAAAGGCTAGACTTCAACAAAAAATGTGTATGAAGAAATTGAAACTGCACTTCATATTTTTTCTTCTCGTTTCAACGCTTATTTCGATCATGACTGGTAAGCTATCACAGCACATGGTTGCCAGCTGCATTTTATTTAAAAAAAATTTTGGAGGGAATTTAAAACTAAAATTGGTTAGACATCGTACTCTTTTTTACTTTTAGTTTTTATAAATAGCAAGTGATAGGTTATTTATTTCTAATTTACAAAATGACGTTTTGTACGCTAAAGTGAAGCCGAGAGCTATGCACTTTTTTAATCTTAACAAGCACGTTTTAAATTAGCGTTGAAACGTAAAGAAAACATAAGTTTAGCAATTCCAGTTTCCCTCGAAAAGTAATGTCTTGTGTTAAAGTGAAGTTTGAGAGCTACTTGCTATTACTGCTCCTTAGCTACGATACGGCCGGGTTACTTTATGCTATTTGCTTTGGGGTTGATTTGTGATACAAAAGAAGTTTGGTAACGGCGTGCGCAATATTTTAAGTCGCCATCACTCGCTGTTGCATCATTGCCGGGCGATGTTTACGCGAGACGTTGCATTGCTCTAAAAAAGCGGCTGTCCAACCTTTCATTCCCATTCACTGTCTCCCACGCATTAAACAGTTGGTTGAAAATTGCAAAAATTTTAACAAACGGAAAAAGTTACCGAAAACTGTCGGACTTTTTTACGCACTGTTGAATTTTAACTGCGAATCCGCCGGACATAATTTCGCAAATTCGCACTTTTTTCGCGATTAAAGGGAACAATGGTATTTATACAAAATTGTACTCTGAGTTACGTGCTCTTTTGAAGATTCTAGTAAGTGCGTAACCGCTGGCGCAAGTGCGAAATTGCTCCTACACCAATCCAAGTATAGGTTCAGCTCATAAAAGATTTATGAGCTTAACCTATTCAGTTTAAACGTTCCTAGATCAAAATTTTATCTGAGGCAGCAAAACGCCTCACGCAAACACCACGCGACCGTAAAACAACAACGACTTGCAGCAACACGTTCGTCGCGCCGTTTCTACGCTTTCTTTTTTGTACAGTAGAATTCGTCTCTAAGGGATCAGTTCAGGCTATAGCGTTACATTGCCTACAAACACAACGTTTCTTTCAGTCCCAGCAAGATTCCTGTTTCGTGCATTTTTTGCGATCCGAGTATGACGTCAGCCTTATTTGTTCCCCAAATGTGTTTTGTTCTTTTATAACGGCAGCTATTGTCTAGATCAGTGTTTCCAGACCGTTTTTAGCGGGTGGCCCGTTTTCAGATTAGATAATTTTCTCAATTTCAGAGATGACTTCAAAAAGGTTATCATGGTAAACCTTTCAAATCTCAGGGTTGTAGTCCAAACACAATAATAAAACAAGCCATAAGGCAAATTTTCTCGATTCTACTCGGGATGCAGGCTAAAATAAAACACTGACCTAAAAACAAGTCCAAACAACTACTGTACGTCGTGTTTTTACAATTTCAGAGAGGGAGAGGCAAGACTGTGACGTTACGCTTCGGTGACGAATTAATTTACGTGATCAATTCAGCCTTAAAAGTGTACAAATGAGTAGCCTACCGATCATAAATCGAAAGCGGCAAAAAACCTGGCTGTTTCAGTTCACAATTACTAATTCCCATTTCAATTAGTCATGTTCTAACAAGAACCGAATAATTTATGTTGAATATGCTCACTTAAACTCGACTACGTTTGCAACAGTCATTCGTATGCGTTTCAAAACATCGTGTAAACAGTGCATGCAAATCGAATTAAGCTTATGCCGACACGAGCACAAGTGATACGATTGTTATGAAATAATATATTAGGTTACCACGACAATGACGCAAGACAAAAACTACTTGCAAACTTCGGTATTGTTGCTCGATTATGACAAATACAGTAATTAAACCTGTTATATTCCCCTATCCTAATCAAAGCCTATTTTATAAGTTCCTCTCTATTGGGTTCCTTTTTAGTTCAAATATAAACATGATAGTCATTCCTAAATCAGTTGCTAGTTGAAGAACTGATTAAGTTAAAGGACACAACTCAAAATACAACGGTTTGCATCAAGTCATTTTCCAGCACGACTTGAGGCAGCCTTGAAGTTTAACCAGGGAATTGGACTGGCAGAAATTTTTAGGCAAGTTTTAGACATAAGTCCAAGTCTGACTCATAAACCAGTGATCCTTTACTGCGAATTTAGAATACATATCAGTGACGTACCAAACACGGTGCCGATATTAAAGAAAATGCATCAGATATAACCGAGGTTAACCTAGTCGAAAGACTACAACTAACATTTTCTATTATTTCACATGCCAGAAGAAAATAATTTTAAAGGGTAGTTATTATACCTGGTGTACAAGAATTACCATTTCATTTTACATTTGACTAAATTAAACTTAGACTCGAACTAGTCCATAATAAGTGCACGTCCAAGTCCGAGGCAAAAACCCATTGATCCTGAAGTCGAAGTCCAATGCCCTGAATGCAATATCAGCATTCAGAATTTAGGCAGTGGATCCGTTGTTTCAACCGGATGTGACATTTTGAAACCAAAAAGGTCAAGCCTGACCTTAAAACTTTTTTCAATGACACAAGAAATGGTGTAAGCCTAAATAAATATTCGCATGTAACTAGGCAGCAGTTGCTTTTGATGGATCATAAAACTTCTGTTATGACAGTGTTTCAAGATAATTTTTTGCAGTTGTGCTGTCTTTATTAGCTGCACCCATCGCTTATTTTGAATTTTCTGGTTCAAAACCATGCAATGGACGATCAAGATAATGAACGTTGTTGTTTTTTCCGTATACTAAGGAACTGCGCACATTATCCTGTACTTTAAGGAATAAATGGAGTGCAATATCATCACTCAAAAAATCTGCTTGAGGAAGTAGCGTTGCGCTTGAATAGCTCGAAGTTTACTCTGCGGAAGTTGGGCTGCAACTGACTTTTTAAAAACAATCTTGCACTTTATTTGCCACGCTTAAAAATTCCAACAAAATGTCCAGCTTCGAAAATGCTTGAATAGGAATTTAAAACTACAACTGGAAAATAATTAATGCACAAAGTCAAAACCTGCAGGGAAAAATCAGGTTTTTGTACCATGCAGTAACCGTAGATGTCATGCTTCTTTCTCAATCTACCTCGAAAAGTAACGTTAATGATAGGCGGCAACGATATCAACGGAGTCTTGTCAATTGACCTCACAAACCAGATGCAAATACAAATGAATTGAATTTTAGAAGTTCGGGGAAAACGGCTAAACGTCACTATCTAGTTTAGCATTGTGGCGAAAATAATGGCAGAGGGTTTAAAGACATTTTTAAAGCTGCATTAGCAAACCTTAGAAAATTCGCTCGTTGAATATTTTTCGCTCTTACTAAGTTTTAGTTAACCATTTACAGAATACGTGAAAAAAATATTTGATAGGCGAATTTTTATCTTTTCACAAATGAAAGGATAGAAAAATTGTTTAAAAAAAAAGAAAAAAATTTGCGAGTTAGATCGATTCAGCTTTTTACTCACGAAGAAAAATAGTAAAGCCAAAATTTTCACCAACCTAAAAAAACAACAGGATTTTACTTCGAAGCGATTATCGTAAAAAATAGTGGGTATAATTGTCACTTATAACCAAATAGTTTTACTGAACTTGCAAGGGAGCTGCTTCACTGCAACGAAAATTCGGAAACCAATGCGCCCCTTAGCCAGCGCCACTGCATATCTGAACGACTGAAATAGCCGCGGGCGCGCGCGATCACGCTTTAAAGTGAATGTGCACAGCACACGTATTTTGTCCGTTTTTGTAAGTTTTTTGTTCTCAAGCGTTTTTGCAAGAAAATGTTCATCCGCTAAAGCATTTGTATGGTGTTGCACAGTACACCTAGTTGAATGAACATCCGGTTTTGTCAACAAAAAGCTTGTGGTACGTTTTCGGTAGGTAAATTGCGGATAAAATCAAATATTCGAAAAAAAACGTGTATTCAAAGCTTTATAAATATTTAACCGGACGAAAATGTTTGTACAAAAAATGCATGTGAGCAAAAAGGGTACAAAGCTGCACAAAAACGTATAGTGCGTACAACAACCTTTCGAGAAGTTTTCTTTTGTGTAATGTATTTTCTGGGAGTTTTGCCAACTTATTGATTTTTCTGTACACAGACAAATGTGATTGAATCAACACAACTCATTTTGAATTAACAAGACACTTTTGGAATGGCATATACTTCGTAGGTTAGTGATTTATGTCCGACCGCAATTTTTCACAACCTCTGAGCGGCGTAGTTCTAAGTCAGTGTTTCTTAACCTTTTTCTTCCTCAGCACCCCTTTTGATCAAGCCTAAGCAGTCTAGCACCCCCTACCATTGGCTAACACCTGGCTACTTATAAGGATAAAGTAAAGACAAGTGCAGTACATTTTGATCATTTGTTTGGTTTATTCTTCAAAACAACTTTGCAAGGTCTATCATATTTCTACTCAAATCGGCAAAAATACCTTTGTCCAAACGTATCCCTTTTACCTTTCACCGCCTCATATGTCACCTTTCCCAGTACCCCCTGAAATTAATTTCAGCACCTCCTGGGGGTGCTAGCACCCCAGGTTAAGAAAGTGAATTTTACTGTTCTACATATTATCTCACTAATTAACATAAAAGAAAATTATTTTCTGACCCAAAACATTTTTAAGGAGACCGAAACTGGAATCCATACCATGGTGCTTCAAAGCTCATTTCAATGGTGGCTGTTAAGCAACAACAGCACTTAACTACCAGCTTCGGTTTGATAAAAAAGCATTATTTTGCAATGGGGCTCAAAACGAGAATTGATTGCAATATATATTTTTTCTATTCTTGTAGTTTTCATAGCTGGGAATCGTGATAAGGTTATTTATTTGCAATTTACAAAAGATGAATCATTGCCTCGAAAAAAAGGGCGTATTTGTGCTACCTGAAGCCGAGAGTTACGCGCCTTCATAACTTCACAGTCACGATTGAAAATAGCTTTGAAAGGTAAAGAAAAAATACAGATTTTAACCGTTTTTGGTTTCGACTCTCTTCTAAAACCGATGTCTTGAGTTACACTGAAGTTGAGAGCTACCTGCTGCTATTGCTCATTGGTTAAGAACTAAATTGGAGGGAAACGTAAAGAAAAAAAAGTTTTTTCACTTTATTTTATTTAATTTTTGAATTTAACCCTTTGAACCCTGCGGGCCGAAAAATCGGCCTTACTGAGAAGCCTTAGGGACCTAAAATTCTGGTTAACCGACCTTCGGGTCTACCGTCATTACCCAGTAAGCCGGTGTACCGGCCAACAAATAATTAAAGTTGGGCTCACATCACTAGCACTTTTGGGTTATTTAAATTTAGATAAAAATTGTTGGGGGAAGCTCGGGTTAAAGACGGGAATGATCAGAGAAACCTGGGTTCAAAGGGTAAAAATACAAAAAATCTAGGTACAGGCGCTGTCGTCACTCAGCCTTGCGCCACAGCTACGCGACGTCTACGCAAGACGTGGCGCTGCCCCAGAGAAAATGTTGTTTGAAAATAGGGTGGGACCAAATTTGGAATCCTTTTCCCCATCTCCTATCGCAACAAAACAGTTAGTTGAAAATTTTGCTCGCATTATTACAAAATTTCGATCAAATCACAAAAAATATGCCAAAAGCAGCCGATTTTTTTCATCACACTTGAATTTCAACAAAGAATTCGCCGGACATGTTTTCGCAAATTCGCCCTTGTTTCACGCTTAAAGGAAACCAGGCTACGACTATTGTCCTAACTGTGCGCACACGCAGTACAACTAAAATAGGGTAATCATAAATGTACCTTTGCCAAGTCCACACTACGTAACAACGTAGATACAAATGCAGGTTACGTACAATCCATTAAATAGATGATCAGAACCAGAGGGCAAGTGTGATTTGTGTTATCCTAGACTAGCTATCACGCCAACGTATGATAAAACGCAGGTGTTCAATGTAAAAAATTGAGGGCGATCACGAAGCAGACTGTTTCACGCCAGCTAACTAGGTCGAATTGACGTATTTAAATTCTGGAGGACGCCGTACCAACATAGGCAATGATTCATTTGCCTTCGATGCAACGCAACTCTGCCGTCTTTAACAAGGTTATTATCGTACACACTGATGATGTGGAGGATGTCCATCACAGACCACCTGTTTATGCATTAAACTTTAAATAACGCGTGAATCTTTAAATTTTAGATCGGTGTTTCAGATGAATACTGATCGCAAAGACTTTGAAGCCACAATTACCTGCTCTAAAACCTAGAATACGACCACGGCGTTTGCAGGTTATTAAAAACAATTGACCAAGAATTGTTAGCGTACTTATCTGGCATTTGTATTTGTCAAATAACAGCAGAGCTAGCTCGCATGTGATCAATTTTATTTTGTCGTAGATGACTCTAAATCACGTTTGATGAGCAAGACAAGACTTTCATATCTCTGACATGACTCGTCAAACTTGCGGCATTCGTCACAGCCGCGCGTGCTTTAAGTAAGTTGTATTAAAAGGTCAATCACCACCCGCACGCTCAACATGCGCACAATGGAGTATTTTCATTTCTTGAAACTACGCTCGCTGCTGATCGAAATTTTTCGGCAAAATACCAAAACGTGTCCAGTGCCTGTTGCTGGTATTACTCGACCCTTTCCTCTGAATGGGAGCATGGAGTCCCAGGAGCCGGGCAAATCCCAATAAGCTAAATATAATAATAACCTCATAGAGAGTCGCCAATAGAAAGTGCGCCGTAAAGAATCCGTAGCAAGATAAAACGGTGCGCCGTGCGTGCCGGCGCAAACGAGCCTGCAGCTCAAATCAGGGCGCAACGCTTGCTTTTATTTTATTCGTAACCTGATATTTCTATGGGATCAACTTCGGAGAAAGCAATGCCACTAAAAAGACGATCAACACTTTACTAACAATGCGCGAAATGTGATCCAGTACAAGCGACATTTCGATGGCTCAAACCATTAAATCTTGATCGCCATCAAGGTAACCAGAAAGCTCTTTGCACCACGTCCCACAACACCCGATTAAAGGCTATGTACGTATTATAAGCTGAGATAGTGAAAAAATTGAAAAGCTGTCTCGCATGTCAACATCAAGTTTACACCCGCGCAATATTGCATTCCATAAAAAGAACAGTGATAAAGATGTAACATACGAGTATTTCAAAGCGACAAGCTACAAGCTTTTAATAAAAAGAACATGAGTTGAACTACCGTGTTTATTTCGAGTTTAATACAAAAATTTTATGCTGCGTTAATGGAAAAGCACTTGGCGATTCCCTTGTTTGAGTAATAATGGATGATGCCACAAATCTGACCTAACGTTAATCTATATTGCAACAACAAAGATTCTCCTTTGAAAATAGCCTATTGATACATTATTCAACTCTGTAAACCATAAACATAAACTTTTTACATGCAAAAACAAAAACTCAGCAATTTGGAGACACATTAACGCCTCTTGTCTTCCTCTAGGAACACTTTTACTAATTCTAGTTCATACAATGCAGTATAATACTCACCAAGCATAGTAAGATGGTTCAGCCGATGCGAAGTAATGAGCAGTTATAGAGCTAAAGGCGTATAACGATATACCGAAGTAATCTAACATAAACCACGCACAATGGTGATACGAGGACCTAAAAATATCAACAAATTTCACGTTAAAGTGATATTCCGCTCAATCAGCCACATAAGGTTTTTAATAAGAAAAGAATAAATCGGCATTTTAAATCGATACGATGATGCGCGGCGGTTTACGTTGGACTGAATTCAATCCTTGATTCAGTTGAATGCATTTGCAAGCTCATTTTCAACCACCCGCAGATGCTAAGAGTAAGACGCATCTTCCAGCACTGGCTCATAGTTTTCGAGTTTTCCAGTTCTTAAAATTCACCAAGCAGAAGAAATAATCGTAAAGAGCTTTTCGCAAAGGCACGATTTAAAGGAGTAAACACCAGATTTGCACGCACGATCATTACGTCGGCAACGTTGTAAATGCAACGTTAATTTGATCTAAATCACATTTCAATTTGCCATTTTCTTGGCCATAAGATCAGCGTTTTATGACGACAATTACAAAACGAAAATGCCGCATCACTTCAGCACTGCATCGTATTAGCAAGCTTATCAGCGTTTTATAACGATAAGTTTAAAAACACAAAACATTTGATCAGTGGCAACGTGTAGGAATAAATATTTTACAGAAAGTAGCATCTGCACACCGTTATGCTATCCTGGGAAAGTTGTGTATAGGAAAAAATTATGCGATAATCTCAGCACAGCAGTGCAATGCAATGGCCTCAAGGCATCGCTCCTGCGAGAAGGCGGGGCGAAAAATTTATTAAATTCTTGGTATTTGCGCTATTGAACTTACGCTGGCAGGATCGCTTTAAGATGCTACTGATGGAGACAGTGTAAGGCTGGTCTACACTGAAGCCCTGTGCGGCTTGCGGTTGAGCCAAAACAAAAAAACAAAGAATTTAAGCCAGGCATGATCTCAATGGCGACCAGTGCTCTTCAACCCTTTAGTGGTCATGTGACCCCTTCTAATAATGTGATGGAACCTCCATGAATAAATTTTCCTCAGTACTGCATTTGTTATCGATTCTTGCATGTAAACGTCATTTTAGAGGTTCTCAAAATGGGTATGCACGAGAAATTGTGTGTTACTCACGCAAGTTTCACGTATAGATACATCAAAATTTTTGAAAACAGCCTGTGCTTACACAGTACATTGCTTCTGTCTCTTCTTTACTTGATTTTTTTGGAGATCAACCTTTGCGAAAGAGATTAGTTTGCCCATATTTGTTACGAAAAGTTATATACTTTGTAACGCTTTGTTGTTTGCGATCTTTCGCAACTCGTTTTTTGTAATCAACTTTATGAAATTAATTTTTGCTTTATGCTATATTTTTCAGAGACACCCCCCGCATTTAGATTCAGCTAGCAAGTATGCAGCTAAAAACATTTTGAAATCCCCTGCCTTTGTTCCATACCAGTTTTATGTTATAATACGTGCAATGCAATTTGTTGCGCGAGTAAACAACTAGTCGTATTGTCAGTGCTTCCATAACGTTCTCGTTTTGAAGTACAATTTAGAAAATAATGCTGTACCTATTTCTAAGAGTAGACCTTATTCTTGACAACACGTCTTTGTTTTGTTGTATTTTTCGCGATGTGCGACCATTTGAGTCTATTTTAATGTAAACTTTTTCGTCTTATCCTAAGTTCAGATTTAGGTTTTAAGCAAACTATTTTGAAACCCCTAAAAGTAATCGGCCCAATATGCAAACATAAATGCTAATATTTGAAAAATAATACTGACTGACCTCAAAAAAATAAAAAAAGATTTTTTTCCCAATTGTCCTTAATTTTGGGTTCCAGGTTGATGGAAGTCATGCGTATGGTATTCTGCTGCCATTGGACAAAGCCCAACTGCTGTTTATCAAATTTCGAGAAAACACCTTTTACTGTGTTGTGTAATTGTGACCCAATAATACTTGTAATGAAATTGTAGTACTTAAAATCAAGCAAAATACTCAATTATGGTAATTGCTACATGATGCGTTTACTCTAGAGCTCTAAAGATTAGCCAAATTATTTTCGAAAAATTAAAAAAAACTTTGTTTTGCCAAAAAAAAAACAAAGGAGTAGAAACCCCTGCGGAACTCCCACAGCTTAAAGAAACCCTACAATTGTTTTGCGCAATATCTGGGTTCCGAAGAACACCGGTGAAAGAGCATTGGTAAAGACCAAGCTTTACGGTTTAATAAAAATATCTCCAATTATCTTAACGACATTTGGATAAAGTGGGAAAGTAGTTTACAGGCTCTAAATGCTGATGTGCCATTTCAAAAAGATAAACATTTTTTGCTCACCAATCAAAGTCCGATGCAAAAGCAGTGATTTATATGGTAGAAACATACACCTCATCAGAAACATCAAATTCAAATAAACTAGCCAATAACGAATAAACTGTGTTTACGATAAGAACTTGTAAAGCCATTTACATGCACAAAAGCATTATTGTGAAATAATATAGGCATCATTATGTGCACTTAATGGTGTGTCAATCAAAATTCATTTGTGCTTCCTGCGATCAAAAGTAATGGGACAAAAGCTTTGGCAATATTGTGCATGTAAATCAACAGCAGGTAATTATATCCCCATAACAATCAATTAGGCTATTCCGCAAATAATAATGTAGTTGCACATCATTTTCCCAGTTTGTAATATGTTGTAAGTTGCTGATGCAATGTGTGCTTACCAACAAATTGTCTGCTTTGCATCAGGCGTAACTTAGTAAGCGAGTTTAAGTGTTCTGTTACCTTCGTGACGAATACAGGTGTTGCTTAATGAAGATTCTGAACTTAACTAATAAATTCCAGGATACATAACGTCAATTGTGATGCAATACAACGAACGACTATGTGTTTGGTCTAACAAGCACGTTTATGGTATGGTGCAACTTCTGTAGTTTGATGATGCCATTCAAAATATTTTCCAAATAACTCTTTGGTAATATCAATGATATTTTTTGGAGAAAAAGAGGCTGGTGCATCTTCTAGACCAAGATCCCTTAAGCAAATTTATGTCAAAATTTTCAATTGGGCAGTAAAAACTTTACAAAGCAAAAGCAGCAAAATTTAGTTTGATACTGAGCATTTCCCTTTCTCCTAATCCTTATTGAGGAGCTTATTTATATAAAATCATCCATACATTTCGTAAACGAATTCACTCTGTGCTACCAACTCCGGATGTTCATTTACATAACAACCAACACCACTTACCTGCTGTGAAATATATGGGCGATCGAACTAAACAAAGTCATTGTAATTGCAAAGAGGGTGACCAAAAATAAAGGCCAGGCGTGGTACAGATCAACAGTCTGAAAACAAGACATCGTATTAAACACGAAGTAAAAAATAACACTGGGTGCTGATACCATTGTTCCCTCTAAGATTTTAGTAAGTGCGTAACTGCCGGCGCGAGTGCGAAATTGCTAGCAAATGTACGAAAACCGCCGGACAAGTTTTGGCGGACATTGCTGAGCAAACGGTTACACCAGCCTTAGTAACATATTTTGAAGGAGTAAAAAAAAATACTTGCAGTTAGCCTACTGCTATTTAGTCAGTGTATACGCTAAGCTAACTTTGTATAGCTTAGTTTGCCGATTATGTTGGTTGGCATACAACAACATCCTTCATTTTCCGCTCAAACGTACTTCAATTACGAAACTTTTTTAGTTCAGTGCTTTTCAACCGTTTTTGGCATTCGGCCCATTTTTGAAATGCATAGAGGCATGTGGCTCGGTTATACATTTTCTCGTTTTCATGAGCGTTTTTGGCATTTGGCCCATTTTTGAAATGCATAGAGGCATGTGGCCCGGTTATTCATTTTCTCGCTTTCAAGAGCGTTTTTGGCATTTTGCCCATTTTGTAATCACGCAGAGGCATGTGGTCCGGTCATACATTTTCTCGTTTTCAAGAGCGTTTTTGGCATTTGGTCCATTTTCGAAATACACAGAGGCATGTGGCCCGATTATATTTTTTCTCGTTTTCATTAGCGTTTTTTTTGCATTTGTTGGCTTCAAATTGTTTTGGCATTTTGCCCATTTTCGAAATGTACAGGAGGCATGTGCTCCGGTCATATTTTTTCTCGTTTTCATGCACGACCTCAAAAAAGTTATCCAAGTAAATTTCAGAAGTGTTGTCCAACTAAAATAAAAAAAACAAGACAAGAAAAAGTTTTCCTTTCCAGCAATTGAAAAAAGGCTAGACTTCAACAAAAAACGTCTTTAGAGAAATTGAAACTGCAATTTATATTTTTTCTTCTCGTTTCAAAGCTTATTACAATCATGACTGGTAAGCTATCATAGCACATAGCTGTCAGCTGGATTTTATTTTTAAAAAATTTTGAGGGGATTTAATAATAAAATTGGTTAGAAATCTTACTCTTTTTTACATTTAGTTTTTATAAATAGCTAGTGAGAGGTTATTTATTTCTTATTTACAAAATGGCGTTTTGTACGCTAAAGTGAAACCGAGAGCTATGCGCTTTTTTTATCTTAACAAGCACGATTGAAATTAGCGTTGAAACGTAAAGAAAACATAACTCAAGCAATTCCAGTTTCAAAACTAATGTCTTGTGTTAAAGTGAAGTTTGAGAGCTACTTGCTATTACTGCTCTTTAGCTACGATAGAAATTGGCCGGTTTACTTTTTGTTACTTGCTTTGGGATTGATTTGTGATGCAAAAGAAGTTTGGTTACGGCATGCGCGATATTTTTAGTCGCCGTCTCTCGCTGTTGCGTCATAGCCGATGTTTACCCGAGACGTTGCATTGCCCTAAAAAACCGGCTGTCCAACCTTTCATTCCCATTCACTGTCTCCCACGCAATAACAGTTGGAATTAACAGAAAATTGCAAAAATTTGAAAAAACGGAAAAAGTTACCAAAAACCGCAGGACTTTTTTACACACTGTTGAATTTTAACTGCGAATCCGCCGGACATAATTTCGCAAATTCGCACTTTTTTTGCGTTTAAAGGGAACAATGGCTGATACACCACAGCATTACCTGACGTGAGTTTTAAGCTTTGCGTCCCTATTGATTGTTTTCACATTGAAATGCCATGCAAAAACAGATATTACTTGAAATGGATACACACAACGTCACTAAGCCCTAGGCATCCCATACACTACAGTAAATAAAACAAAACTTTTCATTTAGTCTACAAATTTATAACTCAAAGTTATTGTGTCATGTGAACGCCAATTCAAGTAAAAAACATTCACAAACTTCACAAATAATCTTCAAACATTAGGATAATAATTAAGCATCACAACTTTTTTTTTATAAAATGCTGTTTTGCAGCTAGGGAGAAACTGAAGCGATAACTCTTGGCACTGCGCTGCAGGCGGCTGGCCAATTTTTCAGTAACCACCATAATAACAGCCGTGTAGCCATTAAAGACTTGAAAACGAGAAAGAGGTTATTCCCTATTCTGCTCAGTAAAACACAGGTGGATTTATCAATAGCTGCATCAGGGCAGACATGTTTCCGTCAAACAAGAGCTGTTGTCATAGCACTACAGAGCGAGCAACGTGTTATAAGGCGTGGCTCACAACGCCGCTTTGACAGAAGAAAGTGCAAACGCGCGACAGTTATGACACTTTTGGAAAGGCCACTGGAAATCATTCTGTGAAGTCACACTTAAAAAAATGCGATAACAATTACCATACTACAGACAAAGAGCTACTATTGCCATATTCCACTGATTAATGAAATCAATAACTGCTGTAGCAAAGATTCTCAAGATTTCGATTGCTGTGGCACTATGGGTTTACAGAAAATCTATAACGAAATTAACGCAAAAATTTTCAAATTACTTTGACTTAGGCGCCAATTATGTAATACTAAGTCACTATTTCCTCAAAGCCTCTGCGGATGAATGACAAAGCAACAGACCACAGAAATCTAGCTTACAAACTAACAATATTGTGATGCTCTACCTGAAAAAAGGAATGCAAAAGAAACATAAAATAGATTGAAGGTATCAGATGAGTCCAAACATTTAGGGTTTCATTATTTGGCGTCCACAACACTTTCAAGTAGTATCTAAACAAACATTTATTGCAAAATTAAAAACTATGCACGGGACAATGCTGGTAATGACTCATTAAAACGGTTCATTTTCACACTTACAAACATCCTTAGTCAAATAATTGTTGTCTACCTAGAACAAAACAAACAACTTATTGGACTGGACATGCTTTTAATGTAAGACAAACGTAGCAAATTAATACTTCACCGGCATTTATGACTACGTGGTTTTACCAACAAAAGTTTAGATATACCTTTGTATCAGCTAATAACAGAAATTTTTTATACTCAAAAAAAATCGTTTTTCACACACTCTTTGAGAAGAACCAACTTATCCACATAACAAGTAACTACTTGGACATAAAAAAGTTTGATGCAAGTCTAAACCACGAGTTCTATCTTTATCGCTATTATTGATGAATATGGTAGAACAATATTGTGTTACTGATGCATAACGATATCTATATAATATACCTCCACGGTTGATGAGCTAAAGCATAACCATTG
The DNA here is from genome assembly GCA_963675345.1 of Trididemnum clinides. Classification (NCBI taxonomy): domain Eukaryota; kingdom Metazoa; phylum Chordata; class Ascidiacea; order Aplousobranchia; family Didemnidae; genus Trididemnum; species Trididemnum clinides. Next base: position 24,444,357 of record OY776304.1, on the reverse strand, counting down.
AAGATGTGTGGTTCAATGCAACATGATGGGGCATTTTTATAAGTGTTTTTAATGGCATGGAAATATTCGGTTGGATCAAATTTACTGTTATCATAGCTACATTTTCCAATTAGTCCAGAGCAAGAGCATGGCTTGTGGTTTGAATCACGAAACAAAAAAGTGTGTGTGGTTGTACTAAATTGGCTGAATTTTTGCAAAACAATATCGGAAAAACTTGAGGTTCTCTTCATTGTAACATCTGATTCAGATGAATGATAATCTGTAAAAACAAAATACCCTAATTCATTTATAACATAAAAATAGAGCACTAACTTTAAAATGCTTTAGGCTCATTTTAGAGCTCATGCTAACTTTATTTCAGTATGTCAGTTTTTAAATAACAACAGGAGCACTTTTCTTGATTTTTTTTTTTTGACCACCTGAAATGACAAAAAAATCAAAATGGCAGCACTTTGGCAAAAGCAATAAATATTTTCATTCAAACTACCTTGATTTAAATGTTGGGCAGACTTAATTTTTATCCCATTGCCAAAATATCTGGGCTCAGCAACTAAACAAATTTATTTAACGCATCCAATGAAATGTTGGTGATAACAGAGAGGTCTGCAAAACGGCCAGTATGTCATTTAGTCAAGCCGTCACCCTATTTGTAATAATTTGTGATAACAGTCACCAAGTAGTCAGAACTTAGGGAACACTGGTTTAAGTTAGGGCTTGAATCGAATGTGACAACATCTATGGGTGACTATTGACTCCAAAATTAGCAAAAACGTTGTTCAATTTCCCGAACTTTTCATTCCCCTTGTGTTCAATGAGTTTTTCTACTTCAAATTCTACCTTACTTCTGAATCATATAACATTTTACTTAATAAAAACATTTAATTGCTCATGACCAAAAAACTGCAAAAATGCCCTTAGATAGTAAAGAAAACATGTTCCTATGTACAAAATCGGGACAAACTACAATTAACCTCAAGAATTGTCTAAAGCAAATGTACTAAAAGGGACTATAAGGCCTAAGCAAAGCTTACTACCGATTCCTAAATAAAATCTTAGCTAATATCGGGTGCCACCTTTAGTCAAAACTTAACTCATTTCACTAAGTTTGCTACATTAAAACAAATCATCTAGTAATAAAAAATAACCCTTACACCAAGAAAAAGTCTTACAACAGTCTTGTGCTACGATAAACTGCCTGGCAACAATAAACAAGCCTTGCACCAAGACAAGTTACATACAAGAAAGTGTCACTAAAAAGAGCATTATTTTAGGACACTACACAGGCACAATAATTCTGCAAAATTCTACAGAATAATCCCAACTTAAACAGCTTAACTCCAACACAAATGAACACAAACCCTATTTTCTAACCCCAATCCTCGAAAATTATCAACAAGTGTGTTAGCAAGGCAAATTTCCCTAATTACTTAAATAGAAGTTCACATGCTAGTTTTTTCCCTTATTTTACAGTTCACAAGCATTTATCTTACACACATAGACAAGGCATAGCCTTTTTGCTATACTTTGCAGATGACTTGTATCACGTAAAGAACTGCTTTTTATTGCAATACAATCTGCCTTGGTAGAAGGATTGTTTATCATTATTATAAAAAAGAAACTTTTTGCCATCAACAGTATTTTACCCATGGAAGCTATTTTGCCTTCACCATTCATGTGTGTCAAAATAGCCATAATTGCTACAATTCTGGTAGCGATGCTGTAGCAAGTGGATGGTGCAGCTGCCATAAAATGCAATGGTTATATGTTGGAATCTTCACTGGCAAGTAAACTTAGACCAAGGCAGTGCAGTCTGGTAGGGGAAGCCTAAATGTACAGGTTGGTGTGCACATGGATGGAGTGTACAGGGGGGGTGCAAATTTTTTTAATTTGTCGTTTAAATTGACCAATTAAAAACAATGAAAGATCACATAGATATAACGGTACATTACTAAAATAAACCAGTCACAAATACCTGATGGCAAAATAGCCTCCAAGGGTAAAAACAGTATGAGGGAGTGTGTAGAGTGAAGTGGGGTAATTACAGCCATTTTAGAAGTTTTAAACTGAATATACTGCCAATTCGCAATATTTGAAGATGAAACTGCTCCTGTGGTGCACTTTTGTTATATGCCTGTGTTACCTCTTTGGCACACATGAGTCTTGCATCACTGAATGACGTAACGTTTTGTGTGACGTCATATCAGTGGCCGTAATTTCCTGCTGTCGGAAAATTATGGCCACTGATTCAATTTTTTTTCAAATCTCTAAAATGAAGTTAGGTCATTTATATAACTAAGCTCCATCACAGGTAAAAATATTTTTCCATTATTATAAGAATATTACTAACATGAAAACACAAAACCAACACTGTGTTTAAAAAAACGATAATCCTGTACTTTAGCGCAGTAAATTATTTAAGCTGAAAGAGCAGTGTACACTGTAGGGCCAGGCCCGGTATGTAAATGTACAGGGCAGTGTACATCCCCCACCCTGTACACTCCCTTCCAGTGTACACTGCCCCATACATTTACATACCGGGCCTGGCCCTACAGTGGACACTGCCCTTTCAGCTTAAATAATTTACCACGCTAAAGTACAGGATTACCAAAAAAAACAACTAACAATCATAACATCATTGACAAGAACAATTAATATTTTCTCTGGTACACATCTGAAATGGAATTAACGAGGACAAAAGTCGCAAGCAATGCAATCAACAACTTCATCATCATCTTCTTGAGGCAGATTGATTTCTTTGCAAATATCACAGATCTCTTTGTTGATAATTTTTTTTTGGGCCAACTCTTAAATTTTTATTACAAATTTTTTTTTCTTCTTTTGATTGTCCCTTTTATCAAACTCCAATTGTAACCGTTTAATTGCACTTTCTTATATTAAAATTTTTCCATACTTTTTTTGAACTTTTGACCCTTTTTAGTCTTTCAGTTAAATGGCTTTTCTAGTTGTAAATGATTCCTGAAAGCAAAGTGTATAGTTTTTTGATAATCACGTTTGTTCTTACCCCCTAACCATAAATGCAACGGTTCAGGAGCTTATAGTTTAATTTAGAATTCTATTGATTTAGCAATCCTTAATTGAGGGTTTTATCGTAATTTGAGGATTGAGGGTGTTATCTACTTCAAACTATATGTTTAGAAACAAAAATTATGAGAATGTTGTTCGTAGATGGAGTTGTTTTTCCACATTGTTTTGCTTCATTTTTTTTTTGTCAAAGCTAAAAACTTAAAAAAATAGCATCTAAAGTGAACAAAAGTTTTACGTTTATATTAATTTTTTTTGTAAAATTTAGGTTTGTTAGAGAGATGGAAACTTGATATTTCATAAAGCAAAATAATCACTCAAAAAAACAAGTGGCTGTAATTTCCCATCAGTGGCCATAATTACCCTGCTTTACCCTATTGGGGGAGCAAATTATCTTAATTTGCCATTGCAGTTGACTAACCAAAATCAATTAAAGGTCACATGTGTATAACATCACTAAAATAGATCAGTCATAAATATCTGATGGCAAAATTGGCTCCAAGGGTAAATTGCCATTGATAGCAAAATAGCCACTGCCTTATTATAATAATACTGCAATAGACCTAACCTACTAACATACCATTATTGTTGTTTCCCACTTTACAATTCGAATAGCAAAAAATATCAATCGATGGCATGAAACGTGACAATGTATTTTGAAAGCTTTCTTTTTTTGCTGAGTAACTTGAGAGAGTTGATGCAGTAGACATCTTTAAATCATTTCAAATTCCAAGTTACAGAGTTATGCTATTTTACTTGCAAACAGTGGATTAAGCAACATTTGGCTAATTAAGTGCCTAAATCAAAACTGCTTCAAGTACAAAATGATAACTTATGGTGCCCAAACAGCTGCTCAGGCCAATAAAAGTACATACTTCACTAGATTAGATTATATTCTGGCTGATAGAATTTGCTAGCAAATGACTAAGTAGCACAGAATTGCAGATGACAACATGCACAAGTTGTGGTAACCAGAATCCAGAAACGTTTGCTTCCTATTGCTCTAGCTTACCTTTGCCCATATAGCTTTTAGTTTTTTTGCTTTCACTTCTTACCAGTGGACAGTACATGTCGTGGATCTACTATAATTAACTAGGCCCATCAAATTCACCCCACCTAAGTTTTTATTGTGCCTAACAGTGTTTTACTTTGTCACTTGATAAGACCAAAATGTGTTTCCACTTTACTCTTAGGTGTTATTTATCCTAAAACAAACTAACAGAGCCAAGTGCGCTGGCCTGTTGAAAATTAGCTCATGAAATATTTAAAATTCACTGAGGCTGTTTTTTGTTCTTGGGAAGCACAATTTCAATGACTTCCTTTGCAGTGTCTAAAAAGGAGGCCCATCATAGTAAAGTTATCACACGGTATTGAAAGTACAGAAACAGCATGTTGAGCCACTTATAAGAACAAAGTTGGAAAATTCTAAAAAGATCTTGACAATTGGTTCGTGTGTATAATGTAGTGCCAGTGTTCCTGTCCTGACAGGATGGGGGTTAGAAATGTAATACAACATATATTGACAAGTCACACTGTTTCTAAGTAGATTAAAAATCTAAATTGTACCATAGACAACCCTACAGAGCAGAAAAACTATTATTTCATTTCTTCTCTTATATATACCAAAATTCTGCTTTTACTGACGACTGCATACCTGCCCACGCTTGACAACAAAGTACACAAACTTGTCACAACTTCACTTGATCTTCATTATTCGCGCAATTTTTAAATTTTGGTTATTACAGTGATTGCTAAAAGTACGGAGTGACTTTCCGCTAATGCCGTCACTTAGATTCTGCGCCACAAATGTATACACACCAAAATTTTTAGGTTATAACAATCGCATTCTATAGATATAGGAACTTAGACTCTGCTATCACTACTTTTATGGGTGGTTTCAACGCTAAATTACACAGTTGCAGTTGTGAAGAAAAAACGTGTTTTTTTGTCTTAATCGATGCTCCTAAAAGCATCGATTAAGACAGACATGCCTTTGTAGCGGTTTTCTATCTTATGACTCCGTGTTGGATGGGAAAACCACGAAAATGGTTAAAACAATTTATTGTTTAAACTCTTTGCCAACTACAAACTTGAAAAACTCGAATGTCCAAAATGTCTCCAAACTCGAAAGATGCAAATCTCGAATCGATTAAAAAATGCAAAACTAAACTACATCACCTACTAATTTGCCAACGGGTGCACAAGAAACTACATGATGATTAAAAGAACTAAAATGAAAATGAGGTGATTAAAATAAAATAATCAACAAAGTAAATTAAAATGAGGTGATGTTACGCAACTCAAAGGTAAAGTACAAAATTAACGCATAAATAAATGTAAGCAAAACATCCGATAAATTAACGAACAAATAAATCCAAAAGAAGTAATTCCGACGCCTTCCAATCGCAAACCAAGTAAAGAACTAAAAATTAATTTGTGTTTTAATAAAAAAGATAGAGAAAACTTGAAAGAAATACAAGGAACAGTCAAAAGTTTAACTGGGAAAATGAAATACTTAAAAGAAGAGTAAGAAAAACAAAATCAAATAATTCTAAGAAAAAACAGGAAAACCAACCAAAGCAAATCACTAATACGACTCTACTCAAAGAAGGTCAATCAAAACAACAGGAAGGTTGCACGCACGTGATCACACGTCATCAAAATGCGCTTTCGAAAAAAGTGGCTTACCGCTCTCAGTGTTTTTGCATTGAATTGAATAGGAGTGATATCGATTTTCTACAAATTAAATGGATAAACGTAGCAGTTTTTAAATGAACGTTAAATATGTTAACCAAGTCAGCTAAGAGGTGATAAGATTTACCTGTTATTGCTTCTAGTCAGGCTAATTTTACGGGCTAAACATGCAGGCTTATTTGTTAGAGTTTCATTATCGATTAATCAACGTGTTTGGGAATGCTGAGTTCAAGTTAATTGCAATGTGTAACTTACATAGTAGGCTATATTTAGTTTCATCACCATACTGAAAAGTTGCTCTCGCCTAATTATACTGTAGCCTAAATGGCATGGCAGACTTATGTACGGTTTGTCATATGTTGAATTAGATATTGATGGATAAAACCAGTAATTATTTGAAATGTTTTGTCAATATTGCTTGCAGACCAGTTGTATTTATTTGTGAGATGTAATTTTGTGACCTTCACCATTCCTCAAACACTTTTTGGGCTAGCTTATTACCTATGTTGCTGAATCAAGGGTAATTTGAAAACTTACGTACCGGTAGTAATGTTCTGATAATGGTTTTTTTTGCTAATGTATCAACGAGTATTTAATTGGCATAGAGTTATTTTTAACTGAGGAGCAAATCGTATTTAGATGGCATTTCTCTTAGAGCAGAAGTGGCCAACCTTGCTGTACGAAAAAGCCAAAAATGATAGAAGCCACCACTGTATGAGCCACCATACAATTCTGAGGCTAAATTGACGCATTCTACGTTGAAGCAGAGGGTGATGAACTTTTTTTCTTTGGAGATCTCTTTTAATCACACTGAAACTGGTAGATTTTTCATCCTAACAACAATATGATGACCAGTTTTTTTCGGAAATTCTAAAATATATATTATGTGGCCTTCCATGTGCCGCACCGCAGTTTACACATCCCTAGACTCGATTACTGCATGCTAAAGATGATTTAAAAGAGCCGCAGTCCAGGATCCAAAGAGCCGCGGGTTGGCAACCCCTGTCTTAGAGCCAATTTTTTGGCCAATTGGCACACAGTACTGAGGTTAGACTAGCCAACTGAAAGGTCTAATCTCAATCAAATCACTTTTGATTGAATTTATTTGTTTCCGAGTAGCAAACTAGCGATAATTCGTGGTTAGAGCGTCCGCTTCGAAGGCGGTAGACCTGGGGTTCATTCCCCTTGTCGAGTCATACCAAAAGACTTTAAAAAATGGCATCCGCAGCTTCCCTGCTTGGCGTTCGGCATTTAGGGGAGGTTGTGGAGAACAAGCCGGCAAGTTCGCTTGTTGTGTCCTTGGGCAAGGCACTTAACGGGACGCCCCATCTTTATGTGGAAGACAGGTGGCCCATAAACCTCGAAAAAGGCAACTCCCAAGCGAGTGCGGACTTACCGTCCAAAGTATAGCGATACAATTCGCTTTCTCATGAATGGAGGACAAATATGGCAAATAAAACATAAAAACAATTTTTTATTAGTTTTCAAAATAACTCCAAAAGTTGGTGTTTGCCCTATACTTTTCCAGCATGAATTGCAGTCTTTGGCCAACCACTTTTTTGGTTGTGTGTGACGTCATATATGTAACGTATTTCGGCAGAAGGGAAAATTTGAAAATTCATGGTGTGCCTGAATCGACAAAGAGTCAAGATGATGAGGAAAAGGCTGTAATTGCAGTAGCTAAGGAGCTAAATGTATCAAATGACAAACAAATAAGTTAGATATTTGGCAAACCCACAGATTGGGTAAAAAACCAAACAATTAACTGCAATTGTGAAATCACGCCCAATAATTGTACGTTTTACTTCATATAAAAAAATAAACCAGATTATGTTCAACAAATCCAAGCTGAGAGACAATGATTAAAATTCAACAATGTGTTTTTCACTGAGGATCTGACAGGCCTTCCAGCAAAATTATTAAAGTACATCAAAAATGAAAACAAAGCTTTAGTCATCGACCATTTCATTGTACTCTTTTACAAAGAAGTGAAAACGCTATTGATTTTGTCTAGCTCTCTTTAGGAGTTATCGCTAGAATGAAGCCTGGTGTTGATGGCGAGGTATTTATAGCGAATGAAGCTGGTGAAAATGTCGGAACGTTCTGATTGGTAGACAACCAGACGTTTCCTCGCGTCCGAATCAATGGTGTAATTTTAGTGTGTAGACGAATTCTTTCTGGCGACAAAGCTCTGGTTTAAGCATTTTGATTAAAGTTGCTTCCAAGGTAGATAAATGAAAAAGTGTTCTTCCTTTAGCCAAAATAGAAAATTTATTGTTGAAGAAATGTTGTCCAATTGCCGAAGTACTGGTATGGTTGGATTGAAAAAAGGCACGATCTGGTTGAGCTTGATTTCTTATTGCTTTTGGTATGTGCTGTTTTGGTGCAGTAAAACTTCGTGTAGTGTTTTCCACAAGAAAGATGCTTCCAACGATCCGCAAAGATGTCGTGCCTACCAAGCAACAAAGTATGGTCGTTTATCAATACGTGTGCCGCTGTGATTATCGGTATATAGGTCGCACATCTCAAAGACTGCAGAATAGAATAAAACAGCACATACCAAAAGCAATAAGAAATCAAGCTCAACCAGATCGTGCCTTTTTTCAATCCAACCATACCAGTACTTCGGCAATTGGACAACATTTCTTCAACAATAAATAATGCGCCTCTTACTACAATGACAATCAATTTTCTATTTTGGCTAAAGGAAGAACACTTTTTCATTTATCTACCTTGGAAGCGACTTTAATCAAAATGCTTCAACCAGAGCTTTGTCGCCAGAAAGAATTCGTCTACACACTAAAATTACGTCATTGATTCGGACGCGACGAAACGTCTGGTTGTCTACCAATCAGAACGTTCCGACATTTTCACCAGCTTCATTCGCTATAAATACCTCGCCATCAACACCAGGCTTCATTCTAGCGATAACTCCTAAAGAGAGCTAGACGAAAACGATAGCGTTTTCACTTATTCTTTGTAAAAGAGTACAATGAAATGGTCGATGACGTAAGCTTTATTGAAATTTTGTACCACTTCTCATCTTTTTACAAATGAAAACAATAGCAAATTCGTATCTATCCACACTATCAACGGAAAAAGTAAAATGAAAAGAGCAACGGCAAATTTTTGTCTTGTTGAAGAAGACAAATTCGACAAAGGCATTGGAAGATGGAACACTGTTAATTCACCGGAGGACTTGTTCAGAATTGGAATCGATATTGATTTTCACAAACTAGGTTATAGACCGTTGTTGTTTAACGATGATTCGTATAATGAGGCTTAAAAACGCAAATGAACCTAATTCTAGATTTTGTCTTTAACGTAGATTTAAAATGGCAAATTCAAATTCAGTTGATGTTACTGAATCTTTATCGTACAAAATAACCAGAAGTAGTGAATTTTTTCTTACCGGTACAGTAAATAATGAAAAAGCCAAAAATGTACCTAGTTTAGCAAATGTAGAGGTAATGTCAATTACCTTGGTAACATTCAAGCAGGTGTCAAAACTGATTGCTATGACACTGATAAAAATGCTGATTGCGCAATCACCAGCAACCATGCAGCATCCTGCAATCAGACAAACTATAGCAATCGAGCGAGGTATCACGTGAGCGTTTTGTTACCTGTACAGATGAAGACAGTATTGAATCCCTAGCAGGTCAATCGAATAACGATAATAAAAACACCCTTTGTTGATGATAGGATCAGTTTTAATGAATAACTGTTTTGAAAAACTAATTACTACTACTATTCATCCTCAATTAATGCTAAAACTATAAATCAATAAATTCATAAATATAAATTCATTCATAAAGATAGTCCTACGATTGCTGGAAGTGTGGGTTTGTATATTAAAAATTCAATTTCTTTTATTGCTTCCCAAGATATAAACATAAACTTGCATTCCGTTTAAAATTTGTGGATCGAAATGGAAACTAAAAATAAGAAAATTCATGAAGGCGTGATTTACAGACACCCAGTTTCATCTCGTGACTTTTTTCAAACAAAGTGATAAATGTATTCCACCACTTAAATAATAAAATAATCAGAATTTTATATACTCGGGGATCTGAACATAAATTTGCTTTAACTAAAGTTTAACCCACAGATTCAAAGTTATGCTAAGAATCTGATCGGCAGTGCAGGAAAATATCTAATTGATCAACCAACAATAAATCAAAAGCGCTAATTGATGATATTTACTCGAATAATCTAAATCATAAAATATCTTCCGGCATATTAGTTGGTGATATTACGGACCACTTTCCAATTTTCGCAATTATTCCTAATTCAAATCTTTCGAAAACGTCTAGAAGTCAAACTAGGATTTGTCAAATGAAAAACTTTGACGCAGAAAATTTTATGTATGACTTGGCAGCACAATTAAATTATGAAATGATGCTCACTACCAATGACTCAATTCATCGTAAATTTGAGCTTTTCGTGAACATCTACTTAAATAACTGTAGTACCAAACACGCATAATAGGCATAGTACAAACATAGTAGGCATAATGCAGGCATAGAAGGTATAGTACAGGCAGAGTACAGGTGTAGTAGGTGTAGCACAGGCATAGTGGGCATAGTACAGGCACAATATAGGAATAGCATACATAGTACAGGCATAGTAATGTAGTTATCTCCCATGCGCCTCAGAAACTGGCAACACAAAAAGAAAAAAATCAAAGCAAAACTTCAGTAAACCTTTGCTATCCTGTGATCAATCAAAATAAAAAACAAAATATAGAAATCCTTAATAAACAAACCTAAAGACCTCGTAAACAATGAGAAATACACATAGTATCGAAATATCTTGAATTGAACTATTACTAAAGCGAAGCACAATTATTATCATGAGTAAATAACAGAAAATAATAATGACAGCAACAAACTGTGGAAATTTATAATTGCGCTAATAACCTCAACGGAAAATACAATGTTCCCACTACAAAAACGTGGTCATTATTTGGGGAGGCACTTGAAGTTTTATTGAAGTAATGCCTACTATAGTCAAACATGACAAAATTGAGCTTAGTAGTTGCAAATTGAAATGCGGAAGTCGAAACCGAATTTATCAACCTCATTCCAGAATTTTATTAAATTTTCAAACAGCACATATTCGGTTTTGTCGTTTTTAAGAGGTTAAATTACCGTTTTGTAGCGAAATGGACAGGTGTTCAAGCCCCATCATAGCATTGTTGTCGTATCCTTAAGAAAAATAATTTGGTATGATTTTCTATGCTTTGCGGATTCCAACAAGCAATACATTTACCAAATAAATTAAGCCTACCAACAGGGATGTAGAGCTAAAAACAGGAGTGTGGGAACGCATAATTAAGATAGGAACGCAGACTACAAATGTGCATATTCCAGTAAGGTTGGTGTGAAACAGTGAAGGAAGGTCCTTTTACACCACTACACTCCTGCCTGCCAAACCATTTAAGCTGAATGTTGAAACTTGAAAACTTCGCAAGAGGTGTGGACAACTTCCCCACGTTAAGCGCCTCTGTTGTGATCCTGTGGGTGCATAGGCCAGATATGCAATGTTTAAACAATTTAGGGCTATATGACAAGATAGTTTGTTTAGTAACTGACCTTAAAATCTTTGTTTAAAACCTAAAGGATAAACCTGAAAGTAATGTCCGTTCCGCCTGGCAATGCCATATGCAACAAAAGTTTTGAGAGCCGAAGCAATAGACTTCTGATAACAATTTTGGAGCTAAGTTGATATTTGCGCAACGTTTTCTACATGTGGCATTCCGACAGTAAATAACGTTTTAACTTTTAACTGAACACTTAAAAAAGCAACAAAATGCAAGTATGCTACAATCAGGTTTCGTCTACCGATCGTTGATAACACGGTTGTTACTCCCCAATTTCTTTCCAGTTTGCAATAATGTAGTCGTACCCTCATTTGTTTAGCTCTCCTCTTAAAATGAATTGATTTTTTTCTGCATATCGCATTTACTTCATTCAAAGACGCCCTTGATTACAAAGTATGCAAAATGATTTTTGGAAAATAATAATTGCTGTTGTGTGTTGGAAAGTGCACCCAAAAATGCTAAAAAACAATCATGCTAGAAAAGTCTCGCACGCAATGATTAATAAAAAGTGAGGGCTTCCACTTACTGCAAACACCTGTTGACAGCAGAGACGTAGCAGCCGCCCCCCAAACCCCCAATGGGGGGGGCCCAGGCCAACTTTGGGGGCCCAAGTTAGTCTGAAATTGCTTTTTGGCTACGTGACTATTTTCAGTTCAGCAGACTTGTTTACAACCGATTTAAACTGTAGGAAGAAATTGGCTTGTGACATCATAAGTGAATGCAACGTCATTTTATCTCGCAGAATCTAGAATATTTCGATTGATTTTCTGGTAGAATCTTGAATATTCAATTGACATAACAATGCCGTTGTTACGCAACAATCATAGAATGGTCTGGAATTCTGTTTGGCTATAAATACCGGGACAATATATATACACTGCAGAGTGCAGATAAAGTATTTTATTGACATTGTATAGAATGAAACCTTCAAAAAGTGGTGCTCAAAAGAGAAAAGAAGCAGCCACTGCTCGAGATGCTGTAGCGAAATTGCCCAAGATGACAGATTTTTTCAAGATTACTGAGCAGAGTAGACCTGGCACTAGTACCGAGAGGGATGAAGAAAACTATAGTGTACAAGAAAAAGAAGACTATGACGATCAGCATCAAAGTGATTGTGAATTTCCAGAAAATGTAAGTTGTGATTTACCTGCCAATACGCAACCTTCAATATCAAAAATAACTGAATCTCAATTTACCCCTATCCCTGATGACCCATGTAAATGGCCTGAAAGTATTTCTGATGCTCAACGATGTGATATAGTAAAGCGTGGACCACATCAACTAATAATGAATTTTCCATATAATAACACAACTCCAAGGCGACGTTTTTCCTCCAACCATTATAAACGTGTGCTACCTAATGGTGAAAGTGTTTCACGGTCGTGGCTAGTTTATTCTGGGGAATCAGATCAAGTTTTTTGCTTTTGTTGTAAGCTATTTGGAAAAACACTAAGCCCCTTTTGTAGTGGTATAAATACATGGGAGGATTTTTCGAAAAAACTGAAAGACCATGAAAACGGCATTTCCCACCAAGAATGCTGCAGTCAATGGATGTTGCTAGCTGAAGGGATAAGAAATTCATCCACTATCGACAAACGCGAGATGAATATTTTTTTCAATGAAAGACGTTTTGGGAGAAATGTTTTAGAGAGACTTATCGACATTGCCTTGTTTCTATCGGAAAGGAATCTTGCTTTTAGAGGATCTGAAGAAGTCTTAGGATCTCCTCACAATGGAAAATTTCTGGGTATATTTGAGCTTTTGGCAAGAAGAGATCCGATCCTAAAAGAGCTTCAAGACAGAATCAAGAATAAAAACACTAAAGATCACTATTTGAGTCCTACCATACAAAATGAACTAATTGAATTGCTAGCGACAGAAGTTGAAAAAGAAAATTTACAGCAATTGAAATTGGCAAAATATTTTTCTATAATTTTGGACTGCACTCCAGATATGTCACATCATGAACAAATGTCTGTCATTCTCCGTTATGTACTATGTAATGAAGAAGCTGCTGTTGTCAAAGAAACATTTTTTGGCTACTTGAGAATAAGTGACAGTACTGGGAAAGGCTTGTTGGACGCTTTCTTAGAAAAAGCGACCGAACTGCAACTCGAATTGTCTGATTGTCGAGGTCAGTCATATGATAATGGTGCTAACATGAAAGGAAAACATTCTGGGGTCCAAGCAAGAATGCTAGACATCAATCCCAAAGCTGTTTACGTGCCCTGTGCAAACCATACCCTTAACTTAGTTGTTGTTGACAGTGCTAATTGATCGACGGAAGCATTGACATTTTTTGGAGTACTTACAAGGTTGTATGTGCTGTTTTCTTCCTCTGCTCAGCGTTGGGAAATTTTGAAGAAACATGTGGAGCTGTCCATAAAGTCACAATCTGATACTCGTTGGGAAAGCAGAATTAAATGCATCAAACCTCTTCGATACAATTTAAAAGAGGTGTTGCTGGCACTGAAAGACTTGGAAGCCATTTCCATAGAAAGAAAAGATGGAAGAGCTGCCTCAGAAACAAAATCGTTGATAGCTCATTTATCAAAATGGAGTTTTCTTTTGTCGGTGTTTATTTGGTATGATATCCTATTCCAAGTCAATAAAGCAAGCAAGATTCTTCAATCGTATGGAGTCTCCCTTCATACAATGGAAACGGAAATCCAGGCAACTGAAAAGTTTTTGCAAAACTATCGCACAACGGGTTATGACAGTGCCGCAACATCTGCTGTTGAAATAGCACAGGAATTGGATATTGATCCTTCTTTTCCTCCGTCAAGAAGTGGAAAGAAAAGAAGATTGTTTGATTACCAAGGTGAAGAGGAACAACGAGCTACTCCTGAACTGAAATTTCAAAGCAACTTTTTCTATCCATTAGTAGACCAGGCTATTATGTCAATAAAGGAGCGCTTTAATTTGTTACGTGAGGTTTCTTCCGCCTTTTCGTTTTTATACACACGAGACAAACTTTTGCTTGTGCAACAAGAAAATGCTCTTCTTACTTGCTGTAAAGAGTTCCAAAAAAAGTTCGGTGACATTGATTCTGATGAAATGAGCGCTGAGCTACAGCGGTTTGTTTTAATTTTACAAAAAAAACGCAATCTCAATACGGCTCAAGACTTTTTGAACTATCTTCTAAAGACTCATTTATTTGAATTGTATCCGAATGTGTACATCGCACTTCGAATCTTACTAACTTGCCCCGTGACTGTTGCCAGCGCTGAAAGAAGCTTCAGCAAATTGAAACTGATCAAAACTTTTAATAGAACGTCTATGACAGACAGTAGACTATCTTCATTAGCCATGTTGTCAATCGAAAATGACTGCGCCCGATCTCTTGATTATGACAATGTCATAACAGCATTTGCGAACAAAAAGGTTCGCTCCAGACTATTTAAATGATACTGTGTTTTTATAACTTTTTCATGTTTTTCAGTGTCATTGCTTTCGTTTCGCAGTGTCTGCATAAATGTCCTACTGAACTCTGGCATCGGTGCCGAATTTTTTATGACTTGCACCTTCGGTATCGGCATGCTTTATTCTGACATTAGCCTGTTTACTTATGTACAAATTGTGGTGTATTTTCTTAATGCAGCTTTTCAATTTTACACCTCTAAAGTGATATGACCTGTGCGCAGGGGCTCTTGCGCTTACTTTGGGGGGGCCCGAAGTTGGAGTGCTACGGGACTGGTTGACAGTGTTGAGGAGGAGACGCTTGAAGTCGAATCACGAGTCACTAATGTTGAGTCTTGAGCCGAGTAATTTCAAGCAAACGACTCGATTCCAGTTGTCTTTTTTACAAGGAATCGAGACGATATGAGTCCTACCAACATCAATAGCTGGAATTGAAATTTTTTGTGATTTTTGGTAAATGACGTTCACGGCGTGGACTATAAAAACAGGGTGCAAAATATTGCGGCAAACAGAGGATACTACCTTTAACTGTCTTTTTTAAGAACATATCCACGCTGAAAGGCCGAGGGTTTAAACTCGCTACGTTTTGATCACGGCCATCGCTTGATCATTTTGAACTACCGTCACCGACAAAAACTTTGCCTTCTAATATGATTAATGGTTATTGCGTTACACAAAGCTAAAATTTTGCAGGCGCTTGTGAAATACAACTTCCAAACAAAACTCAAGAAAACTATTCCCTTATGTCATCGTGTTTCCAATACTACAATCTTTTTCGGGAAACTGTAAAAGAACACCTTGCTGAACTACTTACGTTTACAAAAACGAGGGTAAATTGTTTTCATTGCTGCTAGCTTTCACGTCTTTTGATTTAAAAACAATTGTAGGGCGTCTCAAAAAATGTATACACAAAATAGCAGCAGGTAACTCTTCTCTCCAAATCGGTTGGTAGATTGGACAAGCAGGGTTTTGCTGAATGCCCTCCGTGTTCATCATAATTTATATCCCTTGAATTTTCTATGAAAATACTTGAAATACGTCTGCTCTACGAAATTTGCGACAGTTGTTAAAAACTGTGAACAGTCATTGAGTGTGGATGCGCACAAACGCAAAGGGATTTGTTTTGCGATGTGTGCAATTGAATAGCTTCACGTCGTCAGTAGTGTTTAGACCAATATGAGAGGGAACTGCAATAAAACTATAAAGTCATGTTTGTAGATTCTATTACATTGTGTTACTATCACTGTAAAAGCATCCGATGTCTGCGGGTTTACCGCAGATAAATAGCAATTTAAAGCAATTTGAACGTATTGTTGAATCTCGGAAACTCTGAAGTAGGTGTGACCAGCTCACCGTATATTTAGCGCCACTGTCAGTGTCCTAAAAATCTGGAGAATAAAAACGCAATGAATAAGCAATGGAACAAACCTTGCCCCAAAAATAAGTAAACAAAGCGACTATTTAAAAATTTTTTAAAACCAACTCAAAAGTTTTGTCCCCTTAAAAAATTTATAAATTAGACATGCTTAACCTTTTGTACCGCGAAGTAAAATGCATTTCAGGGCATTAGATCACGGACCACATTGACAAATCTCATTGACTTTATTCTAATCAAATGAATCATCGAAAATTAGGATTACCATATTTTTATCGTCCATAAGGGGAACGTATGACCTTAAACAGCAGTCGCAATAATAGTTTTCCGACAAGGGAAACTCTTCTTCCATATGATGCTTAGCCAACAAAAAATAATTGGCAGTACTTTATTACACATAGGAAAGTTAACAGAACAAAATATTGACACAAAAGAACTCCAAAGCCTTTTGTCCCACCTCGGGGGCTCTGTCTGGGCAATACTTACAGACAAATCTCAAATTTTTAATTTGAATTTTAATTTCAAACAGCTGTACATTGATAGCGATAGTACTATCGTTTTAACACTGCACCTCTCAATGAAGTACGTGCAGAAGCGACTTCGCTCCTTGTCAATGATCAAGTTTAAAATGTTTGATTAGCAGCAGTTCCATTAGCTCAGTTTCAGTGTTAAAACGGCACTTTTTTAATAATGTAAAGTTTTGCTCTGCTGACAGTGTTTCTTTGCAAGCTTTGTACTGATCGCGATCAGAATTGATTGCTGAGTTGGATGAATTTAGATTGTTGGAAAGATGGTTTTCAATTCTGACGAATGGTTGTCTAGTCGTCATACCGATGTAAAACGTGTTCTTGTCACAAGAACATGTACATCGATAGACAACATTCGAGCAGAAAAGAACGGGGAGAGGAAATGTAAGGTTGAAATACGAAAGTATTTTAAAAGTTTGGTAGGCTTGTTTTTGAATATAGCAGGCATTTTTTGTTTGTCTTCTATAATGATATTATGAACGGATAGACTCCTTCTTTCGCCAATTTATTGTTAAAAATTGATATTTCCCTCCCCTAGTAACCGGAGAGCTTCCTCAGAAAACGGTAGATGTTATTACTAGGGCGAGTAAAAGTCATTAAAGTCATATTTTTTTGGTGGTACAAAAAGCTATGAAACCTATAATAATACAAAAGCTACTTTGTTACGGGGTGTATTGAAGAAGTTATAAAGTCATAAAAAGTCATATTTTCTGCATTTGGTCATAAAATATGACCTTTCATTTTTACTTTAAAATGCAAAGATTAACCCCCCCGTAACTTTGTCCATGCAGTGCAAAAAGTTCCTGCAGACATTAGTATTTGATAAGTGGGTCTATACACCGAATAAGGAAAGCAATAAAAGTTCTAATGCAGGGTTTCCTGAAGTATTTCATAGCAGTGCTTTTATTCTTAAGTGTAGCCTTATGATTCCGCTCTTTATTTGATGACAATTTCTATTGTAACGTTGTCCAGCCACATTATATTGCAATACACAGTAATACAGTACATTATTTTGCAATGCATGGCAAAAGTAGTTTACCTAGAGTCCTGGATACTTTTACTGTCTAGACAGCAAATGCCTGACTGAAGGAATTTCACTTTAAATTCACAATGGGAAGTTACGTCTTAGTGTCATTAAGGTGAAGGTATACTCGTATACAATGAGGTTGCACAGAAATACTTTTTTTTAAAGTGGTGACTAATGGGGGTCGCAGAGCAAAAAAGTTTGAGAAGCCCTGCTCCAGAATGTTGGTACTGGTAGTGACTATTGTCTGACCATTCAATTCCTTAAGTTTAATGCTGACCTAGTTACTAAAGCCTCTCTAAATTTTAGTAAATATTGTCAAAAGTTAGCTTTAGTGAAACTCAAAGCAGGAGTAAGCTGTTCCATCTCTATGTCAGTACTAGCAATAGCAACAAAATAGATGACACTTTGAACAGAATGATAAAACTCAAGTCAGATCAAAGTGCTATCTGCTATTTTTTGTTTAGTGAAAGTACTATATATTGTGAAGTGAGCATGCCAAAAATAAAAGTTTCCGATGCGAGAAAGGTCCGATCGATTATAAAAGACTTCAAGGAGTTCACAGTCACTCCAAAAGATGAACTTTACTGCCTGCTATGCTGCTGCATAGTTAAGCATGAGAAGCGATTCTTTGTGGAGCAACATGTTGCTACTCTCAAGCACAGAAAAGGCGTTGAAAAGGCAAATAGTGCTGGAACTTCCGATACACGTCAAACATTTATCAGTTCTGGTGAACACCAAGATTTTGCAACAAAACTTGTTCAAGCTTTTGCATCATCTGATATACCGATGGCAAAAGTAAATCATCCAGCTATTCGACAGCTTTTTCGAGATTTGGGGCAAAGCGTACCATCTGAAACTTTTTGTCGTCTGAAAGTTAAAGAACTAGATGAAGCAAATGATCCGAAGCTGGCAAAAGACTTGAGTGAGAAGCCGTTGTTTTTTGTTATAGATGAAATTGAATTAAGAGGTAAAAACTTTTTGCACATACTTTGTGGTACGCTGGATAAACCGGACTGCTGCTTTTTGGTTAGATGCTCTGTGATTGATGGTTCGGCTAATAGCCAAAAGATAATCCATGAACTGGATGATGTCATAAAGAAATTTAAGGTAAGGAGGGAAGACGTCAATTTATTGATATCTGATGCTACATCCTACATGTGCCGTGCAGGCAACGTTTTAAAAGAGATATATCCAAACCTCCTGCATGTTACCTGTCTTGCACACTTAATGCATAACTGTGCTTTGAAGATAAAAAGTTTTTGCAAGGAAGTAGTCGACGTGATTGCTGCTGTAAAAGCAAGCGTTGTGAAGAATAAAACCAGAGCTGCTGATTTTGATGTTTGTGGAAGACCTCCGCAGCCAGTTGTTACTCGTTGGGGGAGTTGGTTGGATGCTGCTAACTACTATGCTGAGAAACTACCACCAGTTCGGGAAATTGTTAATTCATAAAATGGTGAAGGAGTGATTGTGCGAAAGGCCAAAAGTATAGTGAATGAGCAAAAGCTGACCAGTCAGTTGACCGAAATTAGTCAATGCTACAATGGGCTGACAAACCCAATTCTTAAAATGGAAAATCCTACATACACAATACAAAAGGCCTATGAAGATATCAACTCTCTTGGTTTTGGAAGTGACCCTCTGCAGCTGAAAAAGTACATAAAGAAGCGCTTGGAAAAAAATAATGTAAAAATTATTGTGGAGCTAAGTAGGCCAGATATTCCACCAGCATTGTATGCAAAATTGTTGCAATGTCAACCTACTTCAGCATCTGTGGAGCGGTCGTTTTCCCTTTTGAAATCATTCCTTCGTCCAAACAGAAATTTTGCAGATGCTAACATTGTACACTACATGAAACTATATTTCAATGCTTAGCCTATTGATTAAATGCATAAGACATTTGAACTTGAGTGACACTGATGAGTTGATGATTTTCAAGTGAAAAAGACGTGTTAATACATTATTGATCGACCGTGTTTTTCTTCAAAATATACCCAAAACACTTGCATTCGACTTGCTAATTATGAGATTAGCAAAATATGATGCTCTAAAAATAAAGTCATATATTGTCACATATTTCAAAAAGTAAAGTCATATTTTTCGATTTTTTAGGTCATAAAAAATGGCCCTAGTTATTACCTATGTAACATATTGACGCGTTTCAATAGAAACTTTTTAAATACTATTTTAACTTTAATTTACTTCTTAAAATTGAGGCGACTTGTAGTATCGCTCGAATAATTAAGTCTGGTTGCAACTTAATAGCTAGGAAAAGATTGGCTTCCGCTAAGATACTTTAACCCACGCACTTCTCGATCAAGAACCGAACAAATATATTCACAAATCACTTTGAAACTTCAAATTCCTTCGCTTGTTAAATACAGAAACTAAAGCACTCTCATATGTAAATACCAGAAACTAACCAACACTAAAACCACCAACATAATCGCTTGATTCAGGTCACAGCAATCACCACAGGACAACGCCTTTTTACTACACTCTACTCTGCATTCTCTAAATGCCACTCTCTCTCTCTCTCTCTCTCTCTCTGAATGAGTAAAAAATCTCATTGCCTTATATAGAGGGTGGTCCAAAAGTAGGTGGACAGTAGTCAAAATTGGCTCATACCTAAATTAGGTGAATATTAGTAAAAAAAAGATTATTTGTTGGTTATAAATAATACTATACATACTATACATGTATACTATACTATACTATACTATACAACACAACAAATAATCTTTTTTTACTAATATTCACCTAATTTAGGTATAAGCCAATTTTGACTACTTTCCACCTACTTTTGGAGCACCCTCTATATGAAAATAATCTAAAAATTGCAAGAACAATATCACGTGACATTGAAAAAAAGCACCGTTAATAAATTACGTAATTGGCAATCAAAATAAATCTTCGAGAAGGAGCAAGATTCACTAGAATACATTGGAACTTAGTCACGCAGTCAACCATTGTTGCGTCAGAAGAGACGTGTGAGTTACAAATATGATAATGAATGCGAAAGAAAAAGTTCTTTTTAAGAAAACATTTTAGCAAGTAGGGCTTCAGACAATTCTGATTTACAAATCAAATAATAAGCACGACAGAACAAAACAACAAATTTCAACGACTATGCTTATGCAAAAACTATTCTTTTAAGGCAAATTTCCTTATTCGTGACATGTGCGCCCCCAAGAATATTATAATAATATTATCAAAAATTACGAATAACAAAATTTGTGAGTCCAATTCAATACTAAGATCCTTAATGATGCACAAAATATAAATTTGATTACCACATCTCACACACATACATTGAAACGAAGTTTACACGTTTTGTCTGAATTTTGACTACTTTTACACGTTTTATCGAAACGTGTAAACACAAAAACCATTTTCAAAGTCTATTGGTATGACTCGACAAGGCGAATAAACCCCAGGTCTACCGACTACGAAGCAGACGCTTTAATTACTATACCATCGCGTCGGATATGAAATTAAAATAAAATCATGCCCATCCAAAACTACCCTCCAAAGAATGACTTTTTAACCTAAGGCTGCGTTCGCACATAATGGTTTTCGTTATCCGTAATAAAACATTATACCGATATTTAGAGCAGGTGTTGAGACGAGGTTTCGCTGCTTGACACTGAGTGCAAACAGAGCGATGCTTTCTTCGCGCTCAGTATCAAGCAGCAAAATCTTGTCTCAAAACGTGCTTTAAATATCAGTAAAGTTTTATTTCTTGCTGCGAAAACCGCCATGTGCGCAAGCGGCCTAAAACAGATATCTAGTCATGGCTATTTTCTGTTAAACAAACGAGATATAAACAATAAGAACAAATTTCAACAATGAACAGTCACGATTACCACATAATACACTGGGCAAGGTGAAAAAGGAATCTGGTTGTTCAATGACGGTCTTGCCACAAAGTGCAACAAGCAGTGGTGGATTGAGGATTTTAGGAGTCTATGGCAAGATTTCATAAGAGGCTCCATATTGGCCAAGTATTCATTAGAGACGTTTGTTTTTTTATTCATTTGGAGATTGCTTCTATTTTGAAGGTCTGGATAAAGAAAGTTTGTCAGAAACTAGGATTTCGACCCCAAAATTACAAGTGAAAATTTTTTTGGAAATAGTCTTGGTTTTGTTGGATTCAAATACACAGATTAATTTAAATTAGGGTTAACGCTCTAAAAGTTACTGATGTAGACCTTTTTCAATTACGTTATCTTTCAATTTACTGCAGTGAAAATTAGATAGGCTTACTGCCCTTTTTGATGTTTCTTTAGTTGGTAAGGGAAGTTTCATCACAAAGTCAGACATAAAATGAGTGAACATATCTTCTTCAGAAAACACAAAAATCGAGGAGCCAACCTTTGAAGACCTAGCACGTTTCATAAACGTTGTTGTAACTTCCTTTTCTTCCCGGTATACTTCCATTATTCTTCCGACATAGTACTTAATACTTTTCTTTCCATCAGATGAAACCAAAATATGATCATCTAAATCTGATTCATCACTTGTGTCATTCAAAATTATAGTTTCTTCATTGGAGTCAGTATCAAAGGAATTTTAATCAAAACACAAATCTTTTTTCTGCTATTGGTCAACCCTGTTCAAACACTCAAAACATGACAAAGTTATTGATGACTTGCACTATCTCCTGTAAACATTCAGACAGAATAAGATGCTGTCTAGGGCTTTAGGCTACAATGTTTGGGTCACGTGGACATTGATGGAAGACGTTATAGACTATTATTACTTCCTAGAGGAATTTTATAGGAGTTGTGGCAACCTACCTCTGTGCCAAACAGGCCCCTCCCCTTTTTTCCACTACTTAGAAACACCCAGTACAAAGTAAAATGTCGGCTAAGTTTGACTGAGTAAACTGTATCTGGGGGCTTATCAACCTTACTTTCCATACTTCTTTCTTTTATGTAGTAAAAATCTATCATCGAGCAAGTAGTTGTAGTAAAAATAGACCTTACCTAATCAGAAGCATTGGCACAAGTGTCAAGTTCGTAACAAATTATCCTCGCAAACAATACTGTATCTACCGGTATAGATTAACCTTTTTTATAAGCAAAACGGTACGTACATACTTGCCCCCTGGAAATGTGCAAAAGTCCAAAAAACGGGTGCAAAAATCCCCAAAATGAAGTTTTTGAGTAAATATCCCAAGCCATTGAAAAACTGTTACATGTCAACTATCTGTTAGTATTCTGCTACACAACCGATTTCAGTGCAATTTAAAAAATTCGTCACTGTGGTGTTTCATCTCAAAAATTGTCTTTGTTTTTTTTTAATGATTGCAATCGCCCAAATTTCTTGCAAAGTCCTAAAATTTCAGGTTTTTACACCAAGATCAACATGTGGTTTCGCCATGTGTCTGGACCAAAATAACCTAAGTTTACTAAAATTTTCTAAATCGATTTCAAAAATTCCAAGACTATAATGCACAATCAGAGTAGAGGTCAAAATGTATCGAAAATTCTTAGCTCTTTATTTAATCGTATTCTTGATTTATCTTTAATTTAGCTAAAGAACAGCAAACATTTGTTTCTTTTATAGAGCATTCCTTTAGCTTTGTGGCTCGCTTTTTCATCCAACAAAAGCATTAATGAAACATAAACTATGTTGACAATATATTATCAATTGGTAACTACTGAATATTGATGGACGCCAAACATTTCGATATCTTACGCTTAACCATGAATTTTGATTTTAATATTGCGGAAAGCTTGACGACTTGCTTAGCGACCGACGCGATGGCGTAGTGGTTAGAGCGTCCGCTTCGTAGTCGGTAGACCTGGGGTTCATTCCCCTTGTCGAGTCATACCAAAAGACTTTAAAAAATGGTATTCACAGCTTCCCTGCTTGGCGCTCGGCATTTAGGGAAGGTTGTGGAGAACAAGCCGGCAAGTTCGCTTGTTGTGTCCTTGGGCAAGGCACTTAACGGGACGCCCCACCTTTATGTGGAGACAGGTGACCCATAAACCTCGAAAAAGGCAACTCCCAAGCGAGTGCGGACTTACCGTCCAAAGTATAGCGATCCAATTTGCTTTCTCGTGAATGGAGGATAAATATGGCAAAAAAAACAAAAAACAAAAAACAAAGCTTAATTTGCAATAACGACTCCTTTAGACTGTTACATCGTATTTACCGGTAAATCAGTAATATTTTGTGGCTTACGAAAACATGCGGATCTGTTTTTTTTTGGACAAATCAAAGAAAACACTGGCCAACACACTTTTTTTGTCTAAGGTCTCTAAGCTGATTTAGACTAATTTAGGGGCGCTGATTCCGAAAGTCATACTAATTTTCTGTCATCAGGTCAGGTTTTTGAGATATTTGCTATTTTATACCTTTTTTACCTTAACATTAGAAGTACGTCTATATACACTGTAGCGTTATAATTATAATTGTAGGCTGTTATTGTGATGTATGTTAAATGATTATGACATCACAAACCTTTAAGTAAACTCAATACTCAAATTTGCTGTACAACAAGATATGTAGTTGGTAAGAAATAACCGCTGAGTAGAAAGTAGGGCTACTGATTGTAGCATATTCTTGTTGATTTCTGGGTCAAAGTATGGTTTATTCTTTTATATTAGAAATCCTCTTATAAGACAGGACTGCTCAAAGCGCAATTTATTGTATAGCAGTTATTAATCAATTTAGGATGATTTTAATGTGCTGAATCTAAAAATAAAAATGACGTTGGTTTTCTTTAGTCTATTTTAGATGCTGAAGATTTCACATACCGGTACTTTAACTTGGTTGTATTACTATACTTTTTTCATTTCTTTAAAGATTACTAATGATTAAAATGAAGTCAACTAGAAGATCTTGTCGAAATATGCCTGACATATTCTGCTATATTTGCGGTGAATACACACTCGTTCCTTATAGGAATCCAGTCACAACTTTTATAAAGCAAACTTATCATGCCTATTTTGGTATGAAACTTGGTGACCAGGACAAAGCTTGGGCTCCTCACATGGTGTACAAGCCATGCACTGAATGTCTGCGTCAGTGGAGTAAAGGTAAGAAGACCAGTCTAAAATTTGGAATACCCATGGTATGGAGAGAGCCCAGAAACCATGTCTCAGACTGCTGTTTTTGTGCTATTGATGTGACTGGGATTAATAAAAAGAACCGTAAAATTCTCAAGTATCCTGATCTTGAATCAGCACGTCGTCCTGTTGCTCACTTTGATGAATGCCCAGTCCCTGTCTATGCAATGCTTTCTGAAGATAGTGATAACGGTTCTACCGCTTCTCAAGAGAGCCAAGAGGATGAAGATGCGGATTTAGCGATGATACTCCACATCCTTTTTCCCAAAATGAGCTTAATGATCTTGTTCGTGATCTTAATTTGTCAAAGTCCTCAGCTGAGCTCTTGGCATCCAGATTAAAGGAAAAAAGCCTCTTGTCTCATGGCACACGTATCACTTTTTATCGCAACAGGCATCAAGAATTCCTTCATTTCTTTTTTGAAGAAAAAGATTTGGTTTACTGCACAGATATTGTTTATCTTCTGCAAAAGCTTGGAGTGCCACATTATGAACGCCAAGATTGGAGACTATTTATCGACAGCTGTAAGAGATCATTTAAATGTGTTCTGCTCCATAATGGCAACCAGCTTGCTTCAGTACCCCTTGCTCACTCAACTTCGCTGAAGGAGAACTATGATTCAGTGAAGTATATGCTGGAGAAAATCTCTTACTGTCAGCACGAGTGGCAGATATCTGTTGACCTAAAATGGTGAATCTTCTATTGGGACAACAGTCTGGATTTACCAAGCACCCTTGCTTCTTGTGCAGGTAGGACAGTAGGGACAGATCTCAGCACTATATCAAGAAGGACTGGCCTGCAAGAGATGAAATGGTGCCAGGTAGATCCAACAACATTGTTAACAATCCTCTGGTGGACAGACACAAAATACTCTTGCCACCGCTGCACATCAAGCTTGGCTTGATTAAACAGTTCACCAAAGCCCTGGACAAGGATGGTAGTTGCTTCTCTTACTTGTGCCATGTTTTTCCAGGATTATCCATTGAGAAATTGAAAGGTGGCATTTTTGATGGTCCTCAAGTTCGTCAGCTTATCAGAAATCCTGAGTTTGAGAAGTCAATGACCAAATTGGAATTGGAAGCACGGAAAGCCCTTGTTCTGGTTGTGAAAAATTTTTTGGGTAACAACAAAGCCAGTAATTATGAAGAACTTATCACCAACATGCTTTGTGCTTTCAAAAGCCTAGGATGCAAAATGAGCGTAAAAATGCACTACCTATTCTCACATATCGATCGATTTCCTGAAACCCTCGGCGCTATGAGTGACGAGCAGGGGGAGAGGTTCCATCAGGATATAAAAGAAATGGAAACCAGGTGCCAAGGACGTTGGGATGCAGCCATGATGGCTCATTACTGCTGGACTATGAAGAGAGATATTCCCTCTGCTGTTCACTCAAGAATATCAAAAAACGAAAGTTTATTTCTTAAAATTTGCCTAACGATGATGCAACTTACATGTCTTTCCTTTTTTAACTCTTTCGATCCCGCGACGGTAATATTACCGGCAAGAGTTTCCCTCAAATTTTTTCTAAATGAGTTACAAAATTTTTTTCAAAAAGTTTACTAAAAAAACGATTTGTGACTTTATTTCTCATCCGATTTTTATAAAATTTTCAAAAGATCACGCTTAATTCCTCACGCATCGGAAGATGTATAATTTGTGCCTTAATTCTTGGATTTTCATACCGAAAAAGCGTTAAAAGAACCAAGAACCCAATTGCAGACGACAAAAATTGCAAAATTCTCAGCAGACACGTGCAAGAGCCAACTACCTTGAATTCAAATCAAGATACCTGGTTTACCACATAACCAAACCCTTTATCATTGACACAGTCTGAAAACTACTCTTTTGGGGCATCATTTGACAAAATTTCAAGCAATAATGATAAAATTTATCTATTCAAATTTTCAAATTTTTTAGGGGTCTCAAAACCCCCCAAACAAATTTGTAAGGTAAGTAAAAAAAGTAGATTTAGTGCGTAAAAAATATGATATGTTGCTAAATACCGGTCTCATTTGAAAGCTTAGGAAATTTGATTTTCAGCAAGATATAACTTTGAATAGTTTAGGCTAAGCAATATATGATATTTACTGATCAAAAATGGGTACTGTACATCATGTCAGTTAAAAACCCCCAAACTTTTTTGACTTACCTTCACTAAAGTATAATTTTTAGAAAAACTACACCCTTTAAAATGATAAAATAAATTGCAAATGTTTCACCAATAAAGTCGTCATTTCGCATCAAGTTTCCAAGGAAACAAAAACTGAAATACAAGTTAAACAGCTAGCAAAAGTTTAGCTTCTCTAAATCAAAGTTTGCTGTATCCCCCTTGTTTCTCAACAAATGGGAGGGGTGTAAATAAGTTGCTGTTTCATTGTTAGTGACAGCATATTCTATTTAAACTTGATATTTTCTGAATCTTTAAGAAATTTCCTGTTCAAAAATACATAATGTTACATGGTTTAGGCTAACCTGTAGCAGATAATAACTGATCATATTTTAGATACTACATTTGACTAAGAAAATTTGGTACCGGTCAGTACCGGTTAACAAAAAGGTCATGGGCCTCAGAAAGTAGCAAACTGTAGAAAACCTAGGCTCTTAGGTAAGTTTTGACTGATGTACCTTGAAAGCTTATTTCCTTAGCATCATCTAGCGACCATTTCTAAAGAAATTGGTGGAAAAATAAAATCTGCAGTGATCTTTGAGGTAAGGGTACTCTAACTTCAAAGACAACTCAGCACCTGTTGGGGGGGGGGGGGCTAATTTGCATAAAATTTGCATATTCAAAAAAATAATTTTTTTGTTTTCATTATATTTAAAATCTTCAAGAAATAGAGATTTCAACGATATATCACACTTAATGTAGAAGTAAACAGATGAGTAATGATTTACAAACAAACTTGGGTATTTTATGATGATTAATTATGATTGATTCTGACAAATTATGACAGTTTTTCGCTCTGACACCTCGCGGACATTTTCTCACAATCAGTCCCGTAGCACTCCAACTTCGGGCCCCCCCCAAAGTAAGCGCAAGAGCCCCTGCGCACAGGTCATATCAGTTTAGAGGTGTAAAATTGAAAAGCTGCATTAAGAAAATACACCACAATTTGTACATAAGTAAACAGGCTAATGTCAGAATAAAGCATGCCGATACCGAAGGTGCAAGTCATAAAAAATTCGGCACCGATGCCACAGTTCAGTAGGACATTTATGCAGACACTGCGAAACGAAAGCAATGACACTGAAAAACATGAAAAAGTTATAAAAACACAGTATCATTTAAATAGTCTGGAGCGAACCTTTTTGTTCGCAAATGCTGTTATGACATTGTCATAATCAAGAGATCGGGCGCAGTCATTTTCGATTGACAACATGGCTAATGAAGATAGTCTACTGTCTGTCATAGACGTTCTATTAAAAGTTTTGATCAGTTTCAATTTGCTGAAGCTTCTTTCAGCGCTGGCAACAGTCACGGGGCAAGTTAGTAAGATTCGAAGTGCGATGTGCACATTCGGATACAATTCAAATAAATGAGTCTTTAGAAGATAGTTCAGAAAGTCTTGAGCCGTATTGAGATTGCGTTTTTTTTGTAAAATTAAAACAAACCGCTGTAGCTCAGCGCTCATTTCATCAGAATCAATGTCACCGAACTTTTTTTGGAACTCTTTACAGCAAGTAAGAAGAGCATTTTCTTGTTGCACAAGCAAAAGTTTGTCTCGTGTGTACAAAAACGAAAAGGCGGAAGAAACCTCACGTAACAAATTAAAGCGCTCCTTTATTGACATAATAGCCTGGTCTACTAATGGATAGAAAAAGTTGCTTTTAAATTTCAGTTCAGGAGTAGCTCGTTGTTCCTCTTCACCTTGGTAATCAAACAATCTTCTTTTCTTTCCACTTCTCGGCGGAGGAAAAGAAGGATCAATATCCAATTCCTGTGCTATTTCAACAGCAGATGTTGCGGCACTGTCATAACCCGTTGTGCGATAGTTTTGCAAAAACTTTTCAGTTGCCTGGATTTCCGTTTCCATTGTATGAAGGGAGACTCCATACGATTGAAGAATCTTGCTTGCTTTATTGACTTGGAATAGGATATCATACCAAATAAACACCGACAAAAGAAAACTCCATTTTGATAAATGAGCTATCAACGATTTTGTTTCTGAGGCAGCTCTTCCGTCTTTTCTTTCTATGGAAATGGCTTCCAAGTCTTTCAGTGCCAGCAACACCTCTTTTAAATTGTATCGAAGAGGTTTGATGCATTTAATTCTGCTTTCCCAACGAGTATCAGATTGTGACTTTATGGACAGCTCCACATGTTTCTTCAAAATTTCCCAACGCTGAGCAGAGGAAGAAAACAGCACATACAACCTTGTAAGTACTCCAAAAAATGTCAATGCTTCCGTCGATGAATTAGCACTGTCAACAACAACTAAGTTAAGGGTATGGTTTGCACAGGGCACGTAAACAGCTTTGGGATTGATGTCTAGCATTCTTGCTTGGACCCCAGAATGTTTTCCTTTCATGTTAGCACCATTATCATATGACTGACCTCGACAATCAGACAATTCGAGTTGCAGTTCGGTCGCTTTTTCTAAGAAAGCGTCCAACAAGCCTTTCCCGGTACTGTCACTTATTCTCAAGTAGCCAAAAAATGTTTCTTTAACAACAGCAGCTTCTTCATTACATAGTACATAACGGAGAATGACAGACATTTGTTCATGATGTGACATATCTGGAGTGCAGTCCAAAATTATAGAAAAATATTTTGCCAATTTCAATTGCTGTAAATTTTCTTTTTCAACTTCTGTCGCTAGCAATTCAATTAGTTCATTTTGTATGGTAGGACTCAAATAGTGATCTTTAGTGTTTTTATTCTTGATTCTGTCTTGAAGCTCTTTTAGGATCGGATCTCTTCTTGCCAAAAGCTCAAATATACCCAGAAAATTTCCATTGTGAGGAGATCCTAAGACTTCTTCAGATCCTCTAAAAGCAAGATTCCTTTGCGATAGAAACAAGGCAATGTCGATAAGTCTCTCTAAAACATTTCTCCAAAAACGTCTTTCATTGAAAAAAATATTCATCTCGCGTTTGTCGATAGTGGATGAATTTCTTATCCCTTCAGCTAGCAACATCCATTGACTGCAGCATTCTTGGTGGGAAATGCCGTTTTCATGGTCTTTCAGTTTTTTCGAAAAACCCTCCCATGTATTTATACCACTACAAAAGGGGCTTAGTGTTTTTCCAAATAGCTTACAACAAAAGCAAAAAACTTGATCTGATTCCCCAGAATAAACTAGCCACGACCGTGAAACACTTTCACCATTAGGTAACACACGTTTATAATGGTTGCAGGAAAAACGTCGCCTTGGAGTTGTGTTATTATATGGAAAATTCATTATTAGTTGATGTGGTCCACGCTTTACTATATCACATCGTTGAGCATCAGAAATACTTTCAGGCCATTTACATGGGTCATCAGGGATAGGGGTAAATTGAGATTCAGTTATTTTTGATATTGAAGGTTGCGTATTGGCAGGTAAATCACAACTTACATTTTCTGGAAATTCACAATCACTTTGATGCTGATCGTCATAGTCTTCTTTTTCTTGTACCTATAGTTTTCTTCATCCCTCTCGGTACTAGTGCCAGGTCTACTCTGCTCAGTAATCTTGAAAAAATCTGTCATCTTGGGCAATTTCGCTACAGCATCTCGAGCAGTGGCTGCTTCTTTTCTCTTTTGAGCACCACTTTTTGAACGTTTCATTCTATACAATGTCAATAAAATACTTTATCTGCACTCTGCAGTGTATATATATTGTCCCGGTATTTATAGCTAAACAGAATTCCAGACGATTTTATGATTGTTGCGTAACAACGGCATTGTTACGTCAATCGAATATTCAAGATTCTACCAGAAAATCAATCGAAATATTCTAGATTCTGCGAGATAAAATGACGTTGCATTCACTTATGATGTCACAAGCCAATTTCTTCCTACAGTTTAAATCGGTTGTAAACAAGTCTGCTGAACTGAAAATAGTCACGTAGCCAAAAAGCAATTTCAGACTAACTTGGGCCCCCAAAGTTGGCCTGGGCCCCCCCCAATTGGGGGGTTTGGGGGGCGGCTGCTACGTCTCTGCTCAAAATGCTTCTCACAATGCACGCGGGATCGAAAGAGTTAATGTATGCTCTTCATTCCATTTTTTGAGATTTAATAAAAACATTCTATCAGATACATATTAGCCTACATGAGAAATGTTTTACATAAATCAACTACTAATATCCTCAAAGTTTATTTATAAATTAGATAGAAGGCATTTTTGAAAAGTAATTTAGAAAGAAAACCTGACCGGATTGCGAAAAATGAGTCTTACTTTTGATTTTAGTGGTGCAAAATACTCCTAATTCAGCTAAAAAATTATAGACAACTTTCAACTTGATTTTTTTTGTAGACCAGTGTAATTATTGGTGCGACAACTATGTCGCTTGCACAGCATTCAGTGTAAGCTGGCTTTACATATACGCCGACTTTCATGTCCGAAACAAGGTATTAACCCATTACTTCCCAATGTTCCCAAATGGGAATATATTTTCATTTGCGGTTTTTGATATCTATAATTAAACATATCCATTTCTACACACAATAAAGTGAAAGAGAAGGGTGTGGGCAACATAACTGAACATTTTAATTTTTCGATATCTTGCATGTGACTTTGTGGAGGGATTAAAGGTCAAGCCAAAGTTGAATTTTTGGGGTCTCTTTAGATTTGTGTTCTTGTCACAAATCAGTCAATTTCATTAACACTTTCGTATTGGATTCTTTTTTTATTGCCTTTCACCGTATAGCCATGCCAAATTTCAAATTGAAAAAATAACTTTTAGTTTGTTTTTTTTAGGAATTTATGCGGATGTTCTCATTTGGGAACATTGGGAAGTTGAGACTAGGGAATACGCAGATGTTAGTTGACAAAATTGGGACGTTTGTTTTTCGCTATGGATACAAATGTGTTACAAAGGAAAGTCAATTTACTTTCAGATTTATGAGGGGAGGGGTATCAAGTTCAAACCTGGGTCGACCACTTTTTGTTTTGGAAGTTTTGACGTACATGTCAAAAGCGATCGATCCTGGGTTTAGACTTGACACCCCTTATACTGATAGTTCCATTTTATTGTTCTTTCTGAGATCCGGTTGCTGTTATAGGTTCGGTAGCTGATTTATTGTAATAGTTTAATGCTTCCTTTCCCGTCAAATTTTGGGTTAACTTTGCTGCATATAGAGCGGTGATTACAGCAGGAAAGCGAGATGCAATAGAACGTCAATGTAGGTTTTACCCGGACAAAAGTTAGCCCTGTCTTCTATTTTCCTTTGGTAAGTTTTTTTTACCAATATCGTTTATTCTTATTGCTGATCTACAATTCTGGTCTCATTTGTGACTTGTTGTGTTGGTTTCATATGACTAGTTTCGTGCCACGTTCACAAAATTTTGAGATAGTATTGAATTTTGTGATAAGCAGCACTGTGTCAATGGAACGATAACCGACCTATATGCTTAGGAAGCAACTTCCAGAAAGCAGAACCAACAAGTATGGCTCGAAGGTGAGGGCTATCAAGAGAAGTCATGTGTATATTTTACTGCCACATGTTGACAAAGCTTATTACAAACACATGGGCGGGTTGGATCTCTTCAATCGCTTTATCAGTGACTACAGACTTCGGATGCGCAGCAAGAAATGGTGGTGGCGTCTGTTTGCATATTTCCAGAACATATCTGTAGTGGCTGGATGGCGAATACATAAAGTTCTGGGTGGTACTCTCAGCCATTTCCAGTTCAGGAGACAGATCGTGCGAACCAGCTGGGAAAAGTTCCTGACAAATCAGCGAGACCAGGGCCAAGTCGAATGCCAGTGGATTCCACCCGTCTTTCAGGGACGCTACATGTTTGTATTCCTGCTGGCAAACAAGGCAGATTCAAGTAGTGCAAAAGCAATACAAGAAGCGAGTCTCAGCTCTGAGATGTGTTGCTTCACCATGAGTGCGCTAATGCCTTTCATGCAGACACTGACTGAAAACTTCTTCATGTCAGCTTTATGAACAGTTTTGCAAGATTAGGGTAAACTTCACTGTTATTCTACGTATATTTTTCTTTCATTTCTGTTTCTTTTTGTTTTCTTTCAATATACATGTATTGTGTTTCACTGTACTTGCTTTTCAAGCAGTTATAGTTTAACAAGTGATAATTTTGTGTTACAATGGAACAAAGGGTGATTATTTTGCTCGCTATTCGCTAGCAAACAATCCGTTTCCAATACATGAAAATTTGACGAAAAGCTTAATCTCGACCTCCCAATGTTCCCAAATGGGAACACGATTTTTTAAATAAATAAACAAAGAAATTCCAAAGCTTTTTTGCAAACATTGTTATTTTGAAGGAAATGAACTGATTACAGAAAAAATTTACCTTAGAATCTTACGGCTTCAATGCTTGCGATTTAATGGGTTAAACTAGCACGTGTTTAAGTTACCAAAATACACCATTCCTATGCTCCTCTCGGATGCTAATAATCCGCTTAGTAAACGATTGCCGATCTGCAAAATTTGTCTTCATCTCATGTTGGTATGAAACAGGATTGGACGCGAAAGTTTTTTGAGTGTCGGGTATTTTAGATCAGTGTTGTGGCAACCGTAGTACTGCGGCTCAATGGTGTGTTGCTGAATAATTACTGTATGGTATAAGCATATTTTTTAAAAAAAAGGTGGTTTGTATTTTGAAAATATGACTTTTACAACTGCCAGACATTTCATTAACTCGTGATGGGTTTACCAATTTACTGAAGAATCAGCCGTATAACGGCATATGTGTGGTGGAATTAGATACTAATAAAAAGTAGAATAACAGATCAGAGTTTAAGGATTGAAATTAGCGTCAGTTAGAGTTAGAATTGGGATAAAAGTTTCTTAAAGCAATCTGGCAAAACGACCTATTTAGTAGACCCCCCAAACTCTAGCTAGACTTCCCACTCTGCAGTTATGATGTTTTTATTACTCACAGTTAAAGTTTTTGCTATGGGAAGACAACCGTGGTGTTAAAAAAAGACTAGTTATGTGTTTTTGAAAGTCAGTGCAAATCGTCAGTCAGCAGTGCTTAGGCTACCATATTAAATTTGTTATATTTTGCTTCGTTGTTTTCTTACAACTTACCCTATTTTTGGTGAGGTACTAAGATAAACAGTTTATTTGCAGCACCAAAGAAAATCGTTATAAGCTAAAATAAAGTAAACGAACAATACATCAATTCTTTTAAGAGAGCTAGGCTATAGAACCATCCAGCTTATTTAGCACAAGTGGTGTTGCAAAAAGAGATAACCTTGTTGAGAGAAAATACAACACAGATTACATGTTGTACGGATTTACATGGTGTGGTGATAAGGAGGCTCTAAAACCTTGATTTGTAATTTGTGGAGAACAGCTTGCAAAACATGCTTTGGTTCCTACTAATTTTATTCACTATTTAAAATTAAAACGTGCCAGTTATTCTAACAAATGCAAGCAATTCTTATATCATTTAAAAGCACAAATATCTCATTGAAATATGTCATAGAATGGATTTATACTTGGATGTGTATTTTGTTTTGCTGGAAAGTGTCAGCCAAAGTGTGCTGCATAATTTGGAAAGTTTTTAAGTATGCCATGAGTGAAAAAAGTTGCATAGCACTCTTTTAGCCAGTGAGGTGGAGTCTTATGACTCTGGTTGACATTTTTAAATGCATCTCAATATGAAGAGCGTTAGTCATGATTTTTCATTATTTTCTGTAAGCACTTAGAAAGTAAACAGAGTAAACGAAATTCAAGCTTTTAGGGTAATCAATGATAAGCAGAGAAATATTGATTTTTGTATGTCACCATGTGCACGCAAAGCTGCTGACTAGTTAAAGTTGCATGATGTTTCAGACAGTTGAAATGAAAAGGAATAGCTTGTTGATACTATTTATTAGCTAACACTGTAATTAGAAATCATGAAATAACTAAAGCCTTCAAGCCAATTACGCTGAAAAGTTTGAAACCCTGCAACCCATGCATGCCCACTAAAAACCATTTATGAATTTCAAGCTGTGCTTGTCAGAAGCGATTAATGCTTATAAACCACACTTTCCCATTGGAAAACATTTAAAACCTACAAGCTACATATGCCAAAAGCGTTCAAAATCTTCTAGCCACATATGCATGCATGGCTTGCAGATTTTCAATGTTTTTCAGTATGCATGCATCCCTTGGTTTTACACACTTTTGAAATGTGTAGCTGGTAGTTTTTTAGCACTTTTCAATCAGCACATATATTTTGTAGTTTTTGAATTCTTATGACATGTATAACTTGCAGGATATAAATGCTTTTTAAGCAGCATGTGTGGCTTGTGAGTTGTGAACACTTTTGAAATGGGCAGGTTATATGGTAGGAGTCTGATGTGTATAAGTTGGCACATGCTGCTAGTAGGTGTTAGTAACACCAAAATAGTTCTATTCATTCAACACCAGTCGTACAAAGAGTTTTGGAAGACTGCTAAATGACCATGATTTTTGGGTCAAGGCTTACATTAATAATGATCATTATCAGGAATGAGGCCTCACCTGACATAAAAGACTGGTGTTTCTATTGCTTTGATCTTTTGTCAGTTCAAGTATTGGGACAATCCAACATTTGAAAATTTTTTGAGTTGGTTAAGAAACAGTCTTTTTCTTTCATGGTAGCATCTTTCACAATGATTGTAACATTCATACATGGCAATGAGGAAATTCCATTAGTAGTAGTTGATTATTAAGTACACAATTACTTGACATAATTGTGTGAAGATTTGGTTAATACAATTACTTACCTCAAACTTTTTAGCTGATGGACTCATTTTATTTCCTTGAAATCATGTCCAACTCCATCATTTTTTTTATGTAAGAAAATTCAAAATAGTGCTGTATAGTCTACAACAAAAAATTAATAATGTAAAGTAACAAGTGCTTGCTTGTTAAAGCAAGCATTAACCATGTGTCCTGCAAAGCTGACACTGGGCTTGATTTTAGAAAATTGTTCTGAACAAAGTTTGTCAATAACTTGATAACTGAAAGCAGATTCCTCAAAAATTTCTTAAGGACTCAGGTTTAGGGACTATTTAGTGTAATAAATGGGGCAGACCAATATCAAATCTTTGTGATGTCAAAATATTTTTAGTTATTTCAAGGTGGCATATTTTCAAAAAAGTCAAACTGTTATAAGAATGCACAGCTGCTTAAAGTAGCACAAAAAATGAAACAAAATAAAAGTAACACAAATTATATTTTCAGCTCTTATGGGTTTTAAACATTCAATTTCTGTTAAAAATGTGGCATCTAATGTTTGATGCTGTATTGCAGTTGCAAAGAAGTTAATTTGAATCAATTATTTTTTATACCAATTGCCAAATGACAAAACGAACATTACGAGTTGTACATTATGCCGAAGACGAAGATTCTGAAGATGAAAATTCATACTTAAGTCTTAAAAGAAGTTCCAGATTAAGGGTTGGTTTTGTTTAATTCATTGGTTTACAGCCTTTGTATATCCATGGCCCATTTGTGGTCTGTAAATTACGTCATAGCCCTCTTCTTTAATTTTTAATCCCAATCAAAAGTGAAGACTTTGAAGATCCACTATTGACTTACTGTTTTGTAATTTAATTTTTGCATTTTAAAGTCTTAAAAAAGACCTTTTTGTGGTCAACTTTTTTCAAGTCTGTATTTTTCACCATATTAAAATCCAAGTCAAGGCCAACCTGAATTTTTACTGCAGCCCATCATTTGAGAATTACTGATTTAATTGAATCTGGTATCAGATAGCGTACATAATGTGAACTTATATAATTTTCATTACAATAGTCCAGCACCTTTGACATATTGAAACTGTGTTATCTCAAAACTTACTCCTTCTTGATGCTTGCCCAAGGTTTTCAACTAAAGGACTAGAGATCAAGTGCTTTCAACTTACAATTTATGTCAGTTTTTTTAAACTATCATCAATTTTTTATTGTGCAAATTTATGGAAGTTTTATCCTAGATTCATCAAAAACTTTAACAAAAGTGCACCTGCTACTCTATGAAAACGTGTGCCCTTATATAATATTAACATGTGCCCAAGTGAATTGCCATTAGCCAAAAAATCAATCTAAATAGAATTATGCCTTGGACTTTTGATAGTTAAACCAGTGGAACTGTCAACTGTAAGTCAACATAACTGAATTCTTAAAAGCTCAGCACAATAATCTGCAAGATTTTTTTAAAAAGTTTATTGCTGTGCTACTTTTGCAAGCAGATTTTTTGAGTGATTGAAGCACAACGCAAGATGTGCAATGGCACTCCGTTTTTAGTATGCAGTATGATGAATTAGCATTTCAGCATTCTCATCACTGACCATTTTTCTTTAGGAGTGAAAATCAAAAATAATTAAATGCAGCACTGCCGTGATATTGTTGAAGCTGAAAATTACATTTCAGATGTCACAAACAACCTTATCGTTAAATGTTTATGTTAAGCAAATAATATGCAGAAGTAGAACTCATTATTGTTTACACAGTTAACAAATTATTGTCAATGCTAAATAAAAAAAACAGTTCAGTTGTTCCCTTACCGAACAATTATAAATAACAAAAAGTCATTTTCTTGAAAGCAATTTTGGTAGGTATTAGATTTTACCATATCACTGAAGATCAGCTAATAAAGACAGCACAACAATAGAAAACATTTTTTTTACGACACAGCACTAACAAACGAAATTTTATTTTCCATCAAAAGTACTGATTACAAATAAAGATTCATTTAGACACTTATGTTTCCTAAAATTGTTACAAAACGTTTAAAATTTTGTGAGGCCAGATTGTCCTTTGATTTTACAATGTCAGACCTAATCGAGAACATCCAATACACTGCATCTGAATTCGCAATGATAGTTGCTAATTTGCCTTAAGGTCACCTTAACCCCATGCTTGACAAGGAAACAACAAAAGTGGTTCTGTTTGTACTTGGCCTCCTTTATTTTTCCAGTTCTCCAATTAGCAATCAATTTTAAAATGAGCAGCATTTTATTCCGAAAATAACAGCCAAACAACTTGTTAAAAGCATACTGCGATCATTTTGGCTTTCAATTGGTGCCATTTTCAAGGCACAACAATGATTCAGGAGCAGATATAAAGATATTTTTTAAGTAAAAAGGCGCTAACACCACAACTGCATTATTTGCAGTTTTTATCCACTCTTCATCCAAACATCTTAAATGAGTTGAATGTAAACGGTAGCTAATTTTTGA
Source organism: Trididemnum clinides (assembly GCA_963675345.1). NCBI lineage: Eukaryota > Metazoa > Chordata > Ascidiacea > Aplousobranchia > Didemnidae > Trididemnum > Trididemnum clinides. The sequence goes on along the minus strand of OY776304.1, from coordinate 24,406,260 downwards.
GTTAAACATATTTTGTTGAAAGTGCAAGTTCTGCATTTTTAATCTCAGATGCACCAAAATTTTTTAAAAGGCTATGCATCATCTTGATATAAATGTGTCTGCTTACATGGACCAATTTGCCATAAAAATTGCCTAAAAATATATTGTGACTCCACATCGATATCTATTTACTGATTTAATCTTGACTAAAAGTTATTTCAGCAGCGCACCACCAGGAATGCGAATGTTCACAACGGGAGAAATAGTGACGATGAGTTTAATCCAAATGTTAATGGTAGGTCTGTGTCTCGTAGCAGGTCACGACGTCGACGACGAAGAAGAAGGTAAAATTTTCTTGGTTTTGTGACATGTAGATTTGAGCTTTATTTGTGCAGGTTTTGAGTGCAGCATATGTACAACCAGTCATCACTTTTTTCTTAGTCAAATATGCTTGCAACATCAAATTAGATTAAATATTGCATGTGAAGAGTACTATTTAGGTACATCTTATTCTAATCATATGCTCAGATATAATGTATTGCTTAAAATGTGTTATATTAAAATATGAATGACAGTTGATAGGTTTTGAAATACAATAGTTCTGCATTTTTTGTTGATTATTTGTTAGCAACTTGTGTGATTCCCCTTGGCACTTTTTCAAGATGGTGGCCAGAGTCGTCAATTTTAGTCTCGTTGCCCAATCCTGATCCAAAGACCCAACTCCTGAATCCTGGTCCCACTTCGAATAAATAACTTTAAAATTTTTTCACTTTATGTTTTACATTCATATACATTTATAGTGGATTGACAGTAGTAGTAGTATTTTCCACTCCTGATCCAAACCTGATTCTGATAATCGTGAAAAACTTCCCTCCTGATCCAATACGAAATCCAGATTTTTTCTAGAATCTTGCCAGATCCTACTCTGAAATTCTGACCCTGGCCACCTCTGATGCCGGCAGGGCATAAAACACTAATTCAGCTTCACCGAGTATTAAAATCCAGTCAAGAAAACCCTGTTGAAATCAGGTTGGCTACAACACAGTCCATTTTAAACAGTTTCTTAGGCTGCTATTGGCCATGTGACTGCCATATGCATGATCTACACTGAAGCTAAAAGCTGCCTAACTCTTTGCTTGTTTTGGTTTGGTCTATTCGCAAGCCTTTTGAAGCGTGTGAGTGATACGTTGCAAAAATAGTTGTAGAGCTGATAACTTACGAGCAGAAGCAACTTTCTATATTTTATAGCTCTGTGTTTGAGCAAAGTTATCGAAGCACTCGAAAACATTCACAAAGTGAAGAAAATCGGTTAAAGAAAAAACGTGAAAGCATTCGACGGAGCCGGTAAGTTTCTTTTAAAGCATTTTTGTTAGTTTTATATGAAATAATTTTGAGTCCTGAGTCAATAATTGATAAGCACAACCAATTAATGCATTAATCTGTCATTGTATGATTTCAATATGCATAATTGGCAGATGTAATGAAATACTGAATGCAATGACTTACCATCTATTGTGTGTCTTTGTAAAACGCATAGCATTGGGATTTTACATCATTAGCTGTTTTCTTAGTTAGACGTGGTCTGACGTTGCTCATGAGCTGTATGTCTGCTAATGTTAATCTACCTGTTTTTTGTATCAGACTTTTGATCAAAAAGTGAGCCTAGTTAATGTTTATAATCATCATAACTCAAGTTGCACACATGCTCTGGGATGAAGATTAAATTCACTGCATAAAAGCAACTTTATTTTAGATTAACGGCTAACGATTTTATCAAAATAAGAGTCTAAGCCCCCTGCTTCATGCAGTTTGGTGTTTGAAATGCTTATTAGGCACCGAGCTGTAATTAAACTAGGGCAGGTTTATTATAGTGTATGACATCGAGCGAGACACCTCGCGATCAAAGTTCGATACAAAATACTTTTCCTATTTGTAGTCTGGCTTCTCTTCATATTAGCATATTTTCTCTTTCAATCAGTTCTGCTTTACATAATGCCAATATATGAATATCGGAGCCGCCTATGTTAGTTTTTTTTTTACAACTGCAAATATAGTTGAGTGGAGCTAGAGGTAGATCGCTGATTTTCATTGCAACCATGATTAAATGATCGTGCGTTTAAGTCCGCATTGGTTGCGTACTGTATTTTTCTGTCTTTAAAGAAAGCATTAAGCACATTGCAAATTTCTTCTTCTTCGATTTCAGCAAGCAGTAATTTTAATAGAAATACCGTGAAATGTTCCTAAGGGTAACAGAAAAAGTGGCTGCTTAGGCGAACTGATGACTTTGAAAAACTACACATTGATATGCACAGAGCTATATAAATTAGAAAGCCGATTATTTTTGTAAAAACTGAACATTTGAGAAGCAGACCACCGCTATAGAAACGTCATTTTCTTATCACTAAATAGTTTCTTTCAAGTAAGCTGATAGCTTTCGTAGCTGTCTTAGCGAGACTTCTTCACCTGGCAGTAACGTGGCTAACTTAGGGAAAGCTAAAACTGGTAAAAGCAGTGTGAAGGGACTAAGTAATGAGTTCTTAAACGCCTATTGTGATAAACAATCGGGTTATGCTACATCAGCAAGAATCGTAGACGGATAGGTGAAGCAACTAATATAGTCGCAGCGGGTTAAAAGTTTGTAATGTATTCACACTGGCAAGGTTTTTGCAGGTCTGACCCTTAAGCAAATGATTCCGCTCTCAGGTAGCAAAAACGGTGGCTGGTCCGGCGAATAGACGATTTGGGCGATGACAACTCAGCCGAACTTTACAATACTGAAAACATGGGCTGTTAGCCGGGACCAAGCGATATGCAGTTACTAAGGCGAACTTGCGACTTAGCCGAAGGCGGCTTTGCCTAATGTGAAGCAATCCAGCTGAACAGCGAAAGCTTATGAACTCCAAAGCGGGTCTGGACAACGTGTCCTATACTTTACCCCGCTGTTGCTCTCAAAAATTAAGCTAAAGTAAAAACAAATCTAGTGATAGTAAGGCTGCTGTATTTGTTAGCTTAGCTCGATTTATAGTATGTCTTAGTCTATTGAGCATACGGTTTCATGTTAATGCCCTATACTCCACAGAAATTCTCTTCAATCTCTTGGTCTTGATGAGGAGGATGGTAGTTCTTTGGAAGAAGATGATGACGACATCAGTGCACTTGCCACATCACAGCGCCGCAGATCGGCTTCGAGAGGTTTGTAGAGAAATTCACTTTTTCTAAATTTGTATTTGGTTGCATCGCAGGGCTGCTGTAGCTCTCGGAGATCTGCTTTTGTGTCAGGCCCAATTGCTCGTTTAGCCAATTATTTCTTAGTTTGCGTCAGAGGCGAAAAATTATTGATCACCCACTAATTTTTAAGCTCTAAAAATATTATAAAGTTTGTGCGAAGTTACAAATTCTAAGCTGTTCTTGTTTTATTAATAGCTAGTTGTGTGATTATAATTAGACTATTGTTAACATACGCTGTACGTTATGCATCTGTGTTCTATGGCTTAGTTAAATATTAGGTTGATATTGGCAAGTTGGATTCGCTTTCAAGTCGCTAAGTTTTTATAAGATTTATGTTTTACAAGTGGACTTGATGATAGGGTTGAGCATTCTACCCAGCGCGACGGTTCAGTCTGACTAAACATCAAACAGGATGAATTTAAACCGATGCGGTGGCGTTGTGGTTAGGGCGTCCGCTTCGCAGTTAGTAAATGTGGATTCAATTCCTTTGTCATGTCATGTCGAGTGGCTTTAAAAAATACTATTTACATCTTCCTTGCTAGTATAGCTCACCACGAAATTGATAGTGTGTGCGCAGTATAGCCGCTGGAGGTGTTGCGTTAGCGTTCGCTTCAGCACCGGTATTGACGTCAAAAACTAGCGGCAACAGTAGCGGACGTTACTTTTTCGTATAATAGCGCTGGAAAGCTGCGCTAGGTTTTTCAAAAGGAAGTTAATCGTAGGCTATGGCCGCTCCTTGTTGAGATAAAAATATCATCGTTTTAAAAGTGCAGAACGTTCAAAAAATTACAAGCTATCTGAGTGCATCCTTCAACGACGAAATTTTTGAAAGAGCGTTTGTGAAGTCTCGAAACAACAGCGGTGTGAAGCTGTGAGGCTTCTTTCTCATAAGAGGGACACGAGTACCAAAGTAAAGCAATTGCTACATTTCTCGCTTATACGGCGTTCAGGGAGTTGTTTGTGAAACAACTTTCCTAACCTACCTTCCTGTGCAGCAGTGAAACGCCTGGTTTCATTAAAGAAAGATGTGCTAAAAAGAAAACGATCTGGGCTCAGCAATGAACATTTTGAGATGCTCATTATTTTTAAATAACTCTGTTTTAATAGGTATTAGTTTTTTGTGCTGTCTTTGTGACAGCTACTGCATTTGTTAGTGTTGTTTACTAGTATGCCAGTATTTGCTCTGCCTGCCTGAGAAAAAATACTGTTTTCACTTTACATGATAACATTTTAAATGGCATTCAAGCTTGCGATCACTGCTTTCATCCTGTAGTGATTAGGGGCCGCTAGTTTTTGGAAAAGCCTTTATCGCGCAAAAGTTGAGAATGTTTAGCGGATAGCAATAGTGCCCATAAAACTTCGCTGACTAGGTATAGCGTCGTACGTCACTAGCAGGTGCCCATCACTGCTTGTCGCATTGCTCCATTTAATGCTGTAACCGATCCCAATTAAAGTAGCATGTTTGAAACGAAATATAAATCTTTACTAAAAATTGCCGCTCGTTGTAGCTGTATTAACGTTGTTTTACCGTACATCACTATTTTCGGAGGTGAAATATTGCTGATGCATTCTGTCCACTACCAACCACCCGCTTTTGCATCAGATTTGACCAGCGAGTAATTTCAAATTTTTGTTTTTTCCTTTTTATATATCGAGTACACTTAGAACACTAGTTACAGAACCTAGAACCGTAGTTGGCAATCTCGATGCTAGTATACGTGCTTCTAATCATTTGATAGCAAAAACGTTTTCAATATTGTTTTTTTATACACTTTGTCCGAATTGCATTTTTTTTTCTGATCACGGAAATGATTTTTCTGGGTTTCACAGGGAACAGCCTACATTCTGACTGGTTTCGGAGTCGCCAGTATAATCGTCTCAGTGCCATTCTATTGCAGTCACTACAAGCAAGCAAGAAAAATACAGTAATGTACTATAAGTTCTAGAGGACGCCACAATTCAGAAACTATGCTGTTGCGAGCCACTGCTACTACTTTGATCAGCGTTACCGTTGTGCTGTGTCAATATGAAAGCACTATGTATTTGTTTTAGAGTCGTTTTCCGATATGTTGATCAGGCGAAGCACTCGTCCAAAGAAGAGCTTACACAAAACATTAAATGTAAGCACAATTGAAAATGAAACCATGATCTCTGAAGAAGCTGAGTAAGTCAAACTTTGTTAGCACCTGCTGGCAAAATGTCAGTTTGATACTCGGAATAGACTAATATACGTTTCAGCGTTTTGGGCAAGTCTGCCGCTAAACACCTGCTTGTGCATCAACATTTGATCAGGGTTGCCGGAATTTTCAAGTTAAAATATACAAAATTCCCTTTGAGAAAATATAGCTAGTATATACCAACTTTTTTTCAATTCTTCCAAATATATATATATCAAAAATTTTCGTGAAAGCTATAACAACAATCAGTACATTGGACAAAAAAGGCAACATTGGCCTGAAAGCCTTGCTAGTTCACATATGGTTTGCGAGAAATATGTAGTATAAACTGAAACAATGGTTAAAACAAAATATCAGCGGTTTTAGCTTTTCGTATATTTAAAGACACAAACAAAATGTTGGATTACCGTGTAACCTGCTCTGAAGTAACAGTAATTTTTAGATGCGAAAAATTGCACACTTTTGACTGATGGATACTGTTAGTGGAAAAATACTATATTTTGGTAAATGCATTTACATGAATCGCATCACAGTTCAAATAACTTTAAGACAGTGAATGGAGACAATCACATTAATTGGCAGTGTACATAGAAATTTTAAAAATTGAACAGTTCAGATGCTAAGCCACTCGATTGGCATCCATCTGTCTCGATCAAGATGATAGTACGTGCTTGATTGTCATTTTCGTCTCACTACGAACAGTCTATGTGATTGTATATTGGCCTTCCCATTGAAGTCTTTATTTTTCAAGTCGCGCTTGCATATGTCACTGAAGAGCAGAACTTGATCGGCAACCTTCACTGCGCAGTCTTTTGGCCAGCCGACCGTATAGAAGGTCCATGGGTATCCAGCCATCCTTCATGCGACTTGCATAGTTGCATGACCAAGCCAATGCAGTCGGCGTTGGCAAAGCGTGAGATGTGTGCTAAAAGACTGCATATTTCAGCTCAACGGCATTGATTCTTTACTTTGTTGTTGTTGTTCTTGTAGTTGTTACCCGACCGGTTCCGAGGGGTGGGGGCATGGTGGAAGACTATGGAGCCCCAGAAGCCGGGCAAGTTCCCAGGACCTGGACCAGAGGTCATTGAGAGACAAAGATTTGCCAAAGAGTCAGCAGCGCAAAGAGTCCATAGCTGGACAGTGCAGAATGAGATGAGAGGTGTCCTGGGACGAGTGTTTACAGGCGCTGCAGAAAGGATTCTCGATTCTGCCAATCCTGAAGAAATGGGAGCCTGACAGAAGGCTGTGTCCTTTGCAGTGTAGACGAGAGAGAACACAGCGAGCGTGACGAGGGAGCACAAGTTCCTCAGTGGAAATCGAGAGAACTTGTGTATCAAAGAATTTAGATGACACAATACGCCTCCAGTGCAAGAAAAGAGAAGAGTGGATACGAGAGATAAGAGGAGAGAGACTACAAGGGATTGCAGAGGGTGCAAGTAGCGCTCCTCGTCTGGCCAGCTCATCAGCTGCATTGTTCCCTGGGAGAAACGAGTGTCTGAGGACTCATTGTAGCCTGATAGAACAGAAGAGACAAGACAGTTCCTCCCAGATCTGCCACAGAGTTTGAGGTAAAAGAAAAGATGGAAGAGAGGACAGGGTGGCGAGGACAGAACAAGAGTCAGATAGGAGGAGAAGAGAAGAGAAATGGCAGACTTGTTGGTGCTGCCGAGACCAGCAAAGAGCTTGCAGAATGGCGCAGGCTTCAGCAGAGAAACGTGAACTTACTGGGCCTGCCAAAAAGGAAAGAGTGGCCTCAGTGCCACAGAGAGAGCAGTTGGCAAGTACGCTGGAGCCGCCTTTGCCAAAAAGAGAAGGAACAGAGCTGTCAGTCCAGAATACCAGATCACGAGGGGGGAGAGAGTCAAGGTGAGCGAGAGCCTCATCTTGACAAGAGAGGGGGAGATCAGAGCGAGAGCATGAAGAGGAAAGGGTAGACTCCACAGTGAAGGAAGGCATTCCAAGGAGGAGAGATAGGGCAAGCGAGAAGAGCCTCCCTAGGAGATGTAGAAGGAAGCATGAGCAAAGGAGTTGACGCAAAAGCTCTCTAGGACGATCTGCACAGTCTTGGTTTTACTCCAAGTCTGACCACACCTAAAATAGGAAAGGAGGTTGGGAGACGAAGAGCTCGCTTGTACAATGAAAGAGTGAAATGAGTCAGGGCGACTCATATGGGAGGTAAAGAAACCTCGGAGAATAGAAGTGGGATAGGGGAGGACAAGAGGCAGTCAGTGATGGCACGACTAGCCATTCTGTGGAGGTGTTCCAATTTGGTGATATTGGTGACACTTAACAATGGAAACCATCTGGGTGCGGCATAAGTGAGAAGGGACCAGAAAAAAGCTTTATAGAGAAAAGAGAGTGGCCCCATGAGGAAGCAGAGATACAGTGTAAGGCCTTGAGACCAGGGAAAAACTTGTCCTTCACCGAAGATATATGTTGAGAAAAGAAAAGAGTGTGGTCAAAGGTGACCCCTAGAAAAGTTGGAGTGAGATTGAAATGGAGGTGGGAGTTGAGTAAGAGGACGTTGGGCTGGAGGTTAGCTTTGTGGTGATCCACTGAAAAGAAGGACGCTTCACATTTGCTCAAATTGAGAGAAAGACACCAGTACTCAGACCAGCGCTCCAATCAAAACAGAGCTTCTTGTGTGGCCTCCACCACACTGGAGACCAAAGAGGAAGAGGACCAAATGGCCAGATCGTCAGCGTAAAGAGAGCAGCTGACGGAAGAAGGCAGAGAAGCTGGAAGATTATTGATGAAAAGAGAGAAAAGTACAGGTCCAAGAACGGATTCTTGCAGAATACCTTGACGGACTCGAAAGGAAAGACTTGTGATTTTGATAAATCACGCAAGCACGCCTATCAGAAAGTAAAGATTGAGTCCAACTAACAAAGCAAGGAGGGAGGCCAGCTGAAATGAGTTTGTGGAAAAGGGCGGGGTGCCAGACAGAGTCAAAAGCTTTGGAGAAATCATTAATAGAGAGGATCGTCTGAGAGCCCGCCCTGGGTTTGTTAAACTCATCCAAAATGGACTGAGAAAGAAACAGAATTTGATCTAGAGTAGACTGTTCAAGGCTGAAACCGGTGTGGCGGGGAGAGAGAATGGAATTAGACTCCAGAAAGAAGAGTAGACGAGATAGAATGATGCGTTCAAAAAGCTTTGAGACGCTGAAGGTGAGAGAGGTAGGCCGGAAGGAAGCAGGAGAGTCGAGAGGCTTTCCCATCTTATGAATGGGGATAGTGGAAGATGTCTTCCAGATGGAAGGAAAGGAATGCAAAGTCCAGGAGAGATTGAAGATGTGAAAAAGAAAATTTATGCCAGAGCGAGGAAGATGCTTTAGCATGGGATAGGCAATTGTCTGGGCCAGTGGCAGTGGAGGAGGAAAGATTAGAGGCAGCCGCAAGAGTTTCAGTGAGAAAGAAAGAATAGCAGAAGGACGAATGAGACTCCACAGGGCACTTGGCTCGGCAGAGCTTGGAAAGGTAGCCTCTGGCTCTGCTATGCAGGGCCTTTGGCTGAGAAACGGAAAAGTGAGATCTCAGGTAATCGGTATAGGCCAAAGCCAACTCCTTGGGAGAAGAACAATTAGGGAACTTAGAAGAGGAGGAAGATGAGGATGAAGATTCAGCAACAAAGTGAAGAAGACAGCATACAAATTTAGGGTTAGATTTGGGTGAAAGAGAAGAGCAAGTCGTCTGCCATGCCTCAGCCTTGGCTTTGGCAATGATTGACGAGGCACGTCAAGAAGCGGAGATGTAAGCCTGGTGATATTCATCACTTTTGTGAGCAGCTGCGAAAGCCTTGCATCTTTCACTAACTGCTTTTTCCACCTCAGCAGACCACCAGGCTTTAGGAGGGCGTTTGATGCGGCCAAAAAGAATGGAAGATTTGGCTGCATTCAGTGCCAGAGAGGTAGAGAGCAGCAGCAAAGGAAAGAGAAAAAGATGAGTATTCCTCTGCAGAAGGACAGTGGGAGTCAAAATAGAAGGCAAAGTGATCCCAGCAAGCTTTCTGAAAATTGAAGGAAGAAGGATGCTTGTTGGGGGTGAAAGACCGGAGAGAGAGGGACAGGTAGAAGAATTAGTAGGTGATTAGAACCCAGGTCCTGAAGCATCTCCTTGGAACAGGAAAGAGCGAGAGAGGAGGGCACAAAGGAAATGTCTGGGTCATTGAGGGGGAGGAGATCAAAAGAGATGACCCAGTCAAATACTTCCTCCCCATGGGGGTCGGAAGTACCTCTTGAGTCCCAGAGGGGATGATTGCAGTTGAAGTTCCCCAGAATGAGGAGATTTCTGGAGGAGGGAGAAAAGGAGTCGGTTCTGCCATCTGATGGAGAAGAACAAATAGGGGGGGGGGCATACACATTAAGAAATGAGAGCGAGGAGGAGTTGTTTAGAGAGATGTTGACTCCTACATAATCAGAGTAGAGATAAAGCTAAGAGGTAGAAAGTTCAGAGAAGGATAAGCCCTGCCTGACGAAAATGATGACATTGCCGTTAGCGTGCGTTGCATCACAAGGGAGATTGCCAGACCGGGAGTGGGTGCGATCAGAATGCAGAGCAGGGAATCCGGAAAGAGGAAGACGAGTTAAGATTGGATTCCTGGATATAGATGAGATCAACGGGGTGGGACGAAAGAAAATGTAGCAGTTCAGTGCTCCTGGTTTGAAGACTTCCAGCATTCCATTGAAGAACCGTGAGAGAGTCAGGGGGGGGGGAGAGGAAGCCAGAGGTGTAGAAGGACAGCCAGTAGCAAGGGACAGTGGTGAGGAGGCAGAGGGAGAAGATACAAAATGGGCAGATGAGGGATAAAAGGTTTGAAGACAGGGGTGGGGTGGCAAGGGTGCAGCATTAGCAAAGGGGGGCCAGATTTTTTTCTTTTGCCATCTGATAAGACTCTGCATATTTCAGCTCAATGGCATTGATTCTTTTCTCTCGCCATCTGATGCAGTCCAAGCAGCATAGACGATAAGTTTTTCAAAGGGTTCAGTTATTTGGCGTATGTTATCCAAGGTTTGCTGCCATTCAGCAAGGTGTTGAGACCATTCACTGGCTTTGTGGTTGCACAAGGTCTTGTAGTTGTTGTTTTCTCCTCCATGGTCTCTGAACTTATTGTTCAATTTGGCCAGGACTAGAGCAGCTTTCTGTGTTAATGCGCTTGTTGATGTCCAATCAAAAAACAAATAGCTGGTCACAGTAAAACCACTGTAATTAAAGTGGGTGGGCGACTTATTCTACTTCGTCCTTTATATAGACTGATCGCAAGATTGGGGCAACCTGACCTTCGACGTTGGTTTGAGCCACTAGCTTGGTAAAAATATCTAAATCTAACACTGTTCAAGTGAAGATCACCATAAGCCTTACGGTTGAACGTAGCATACAAGGGTTGCAAATGGCAGAATTAACACGCTATGAAAGTAATCGTAATTGGCGACAATGTGAAAAAACTTGGAAACATAAGATCAACACTGATCTCTCTGAGGCGCTCTGCATGCATTTGGCAGTTTGCCATAGAAATTTTTTTGAGGTTTTAAAGAGTGCATATATATTCTCATTTGTAAGTCTTTCGAGTTAAACTTATCAAAATATAAAAGATATTTTAATGCTAAAAAATATACCGTACCGAACCTAAAAAACATACACCAAGTCGACGCAACTTGATATAAAAATATACCGCTCTGGCAGCATTGCGTTTAATCAACAAGCGAGCTTTTAAATTTCTAACGACTTTCCGGCGAATAGCAGAGATCTATTGAGCGCCAGCATCTTATTAATTGCATTAGAATTGCTCGTTATCTAGAACACTTTTATTGCGGTGCTGCAGTTCTCTTGCTGTTATTGATTGAGTTGCAATCATGATCTTGTGATTCCAATACCGTCATGATTCGTTTGTTCTTGTGACTTCACATAGCGCACTTTACAGCCCATATCTCTTCTTGACTGCAATGTATGTGTTGGAAATAGGTAGTGCTGTTAGCACTGACAACTGAAACAGAACTAAATTCAAATTGTTATGCTGTTAGCGTACCAATAGAAGACTGGAAAATACCTCATTATAACTTTCCTCTCTCGTTTATAGATCAGGATCAAACGAGCATCACGTTGCTAGCAAAGAAAACGAAAGGCAGACAATTAATCCCGAGCTGCGCGACCTGCTCATTGCCCAAGGAAAATCACCTTGTGATGCCGAGGTACTTTTAAAGAAAGACGTGTGTGTTAATGTACAGCTTGTGAAGAGTCATTAATTTTGATTGTAATTTGAAGAGCCCAATTTATTTCCATATTGTCAACACGAAGAACCTCTTAATTAAGACCTGTTTCGGATTCACCAGTACTACTTGCACTGTGCGTTTGTGCACGCTACGCGACCAAGTCGGGGTAATTTTTCCTTGAGCACAACATTGTAAAACCCAATTTAGGTTGTACTTACCACAACCTAGTTGGTGTTTTTGTGTGCAGACATTTGCGACACCGGATATATACACAAGTATTAAGTCGAGACAAAGACATCGAAAACCGAAGAAGTTCTTTGATGATGATTTGACGGAACCAACAACACATTCACAAGACGACTCCGAAATTAAAGATCAACCTGACAAAAACAAAGGTTCTTTGCACTGCTATTGTTAATCGCTTGAGGGATTGTGTAAGCTGTTTTTCGTAGGAAAATCCATTCGTGGTTATCATTATCTTGCAGTTAAAGACCTGGGTTGCACTTATGGGCTTTTTGTTAGAAGTTGTACTTTTTTATGATTTTACTTAACTTTATGATTTTTTCACAACTGACGTCATACAATAAACAAACAAATCAAACCGATTTGGACAATTCCGTATTGTTATTGCGCAAATGAGGCTCAATAAAGATTCTCTTAATCATGAAATTCAGAGCAAAAAATTGCTTGCGGAATGTTCAAGCCTGATGTAACACTGGTGCCAAAGCAATGTCTGTTTGCTCTATTTTTAGTTGTTGTTGTGGTGGTTATCCCTCTTCCTTTGGGTGGAGGCTTGGGTTGAAACGATTTTCCAGATTTATGCCTTAACCAAATTAAATTAGGCTAGGGGAAAGTGGCAGTCCATTTCCAACCAGCCATGGGTGCAAAATACCGACTGGTAGCCCTACCACCAACAATGCGTTTTGCCATTGGTGGGTACCCAAAAGTCGCCTCATACTGCATGCTGGGTGAGCAGCTTCTTTGTTCTAGCTTTATTTTGCCGCATTATTTGAGATGATACATTGGTGGTGCGGAGTACTTCTACCACTAGCCACTTTTTATAAGACTTTAATTAGCAAGCGTGCTTATATATTTCAGATGTTTTCCTGAAAAACAACTGGTTTGGTCCCCGCAACTTATTTAAATTTTGTTACATCGCAGATGAAAAGGAGGATAAAGGTTCAGATGTTGAAAACGAGAAAACTCCAGATTTAAAAAATGAGGAGTCGGAAGATGATGAGAAGGAAGATGATGAAACCGATGAAGAATCAAGTGAGGAGGACGAATCTGAGGAGGATTCAGATCAAGTCACCAGGAGGAAATATTCCCTGAGAAAGCAAAGAGTAAAACCAGCAAGATTGGTTGATGGTGAGTTGAATTCGTGTTTTACTCTTCCCCCTTTCTTACGCACACTTTTGTTCATGCAAGCAAGTTAAGTGGAATGTGAAGTTGCATTCTGGTTGGAAAAGTTATTGATATGCGATTGGGCGTTTTATGTGGTACTGTGGACGAAATTGGCAAGTAGAGTATATAAAATGTATAAGAATAAATTACGAGGTTATAATGTACCAGTTTCATTTTGTCGAAGAATATGTACTTTGTCCTAGTTATTAAATGCAGCGAAAACAAACTTTAAAAACCGCTTATTGTAGTGCACTTTGTGTCGATCAATATTCTGCTGCCAGTGGCATGCTGCGCAAATATTCATCTCATTGAGTACAAAATTAACCGAGAGTTTGGAAGTGACTTTAAAAATGCAACTCTATTGGTCAGCAGCACCCGTATATGTTGCGGTTGGCTCAGGTCATCAAGGTTCCGCTTAGCTATGCCGCATGTGACGTCACGCTCCACCTGTTCAACTCACAGAGTTGAGAATGCAAGTGATTAAGTCGTCTAGCCTCGCAAGCAAACGTTATTGTTGTTGTTGTTACCCGACCCCTTCCGAGGGATGGGGGCATGGCGGAAGACCATGGAGCCCCAGAAGCCAGGCAAGTCCCCAGGACCTGGACCAGACGTCGTAAAGAGACAGAGAGTCGCCGAAGAGTCCGGAAGGAAGCAGGAGAGTCGAGAGGATATCCCACCTTGTGAATGGGAATAATGGAAGATGTCTTCCAGATGGAAGGAAAAGAATGCAAAGTCCAGAAGGGATTGAAGATGTGAAGAAAAAAATCCATGCCAGAGTGAGGAAGATGCTTTAGCATGGGATAGGCAATTGTCTGGACGAATGGCAGTGGACAGGGAGAGGTTAGAGGCAGCCGTGAGAAATTCAGCAGGGGCAAGCAAACGTTCGCTGGATTGTTTTGCCGTAAAATTGACCGAGATGTAGTTGTTTGAACGAACAGTGCGCATCTTTGCTTGTGTACAGGTGACTAGAAAGCTGTATACGTTGCTGGCGCGATGTGTGCTCACCTCTAACCACCTGCTTCTGCCTCAGACTGATTAGGAAGCCCAGAATTTTTATACATGGTGTATCTTGCCGCTTCAAACGTGACTCACTGAAGTGTGACGTCCACTATATTTTACTGCAGAAAGGGTTTTACCACGGTCTGTGTTTTTTACTTCGTCAAGAAACTTGCGCATGCACCAGTGATAGTATATTTTAAACTGAGCTACAGTTCTATGTTTTCATTTCGGTCTTTTGGAGAATATCAGAAGATATGCTATACGTATCGTGTCATAAAACCAGATAGTTGAAATAGCGGTAAAGTACCTTGTTCGTGTACACAGTAATTTCTTAACAGGAAGCAATTTATTACAAATCATACAAACAAATAACTGATGGCTTTAATTATATCTTACACGAGTAGCGAATCAAATGACTTGCCTTAAAAAAAGTCGGTGTTTATGTCGTCGTAATGACGTTTTTTGCTCAGAGCTTCGACGCCAGACTCGTCGAACTTCCGACAGAATGTTTGATCGCGTTTCAAAGTCGCTCTCCCGACTTCACAACCACAGATCAAAGCGTAATCTGACGAAAAATTCAGCGAGTCCGTACCAGCAGCGGGAACATCGGACGTACTCTCAGGTAGCATCGCTTTCTGACGACTTGACGTGCGTCCAATAATTCTCGCTATGTGCTGAGCATTAAATTTATGTCGTGTGACGTCGCTTTGCCAAAGTGCTGTATTTTTAATGCCTTTGATTCCAGAAGCGCTCTAACTTCTGAAAATGGCTTAAGCCTTTTATGATAGTTTGCTTGAATGTCTGCAATTGCGCTGGAAGATTTTTAATAAATTTTTTTTGTCAGGGTGCTTCAACTACTAGCTCTAGCTCTGATGCGAACCAAGATGCAGATGAACGAAATTTTGAGAGAAGGAAGAACAAGAGCATGGCGAAAGCGCGAAATAGGTCAGAGGATTTTAGAACATTTCCAACAGCGTCATCTCAGGGCTGGGACCGCACTCTTGTTCGTAACAGCATCATAGTGCTCCTGACTTCAGCTGAGTTTCGAGCCCGCGATCCCCATCGCCTACTTTCGTGTAAACTCTGCCTGACAAGCTTGATTTCCGGTCTAGCTCTCCATTCAACTGAAAACTCTTATCGTTATCCGTTAAATGTTTTTCAGTATACCGCAACTATGGTTGTATGCTCAGACCGGAAATGCTCATCGCACTCTTTTTAATCAAGACTGATTAAATTTAATTTCATTCTTCACATTCTATTGCTGAGTGCCAAGCAGAAGATTTTTCTACATCATTTTGAAAATCTTCGGCACGACTCGACAAGGAAATTGAACCCAGGTCCACCGAATGCAAAGCGCACGCCGCCGTGTCGGTTACCGTGTGTTTTTTGTAAAGTGTTCCTATCCTCCAAACTCTCTGGGCAGCGGCAGAGGCGTTAAGCATGGAATGAATATCCAGACATGCTTCCGAGTTTCCACATGATTTGCTCTGTGTTTGAATAAATGTGCTGGTCAGTATAAGCTGAGGAAGGTGCCGTGATCTACTTTTCCAACGGCACAACAAATTATCCATCGTGTCGTTTGAATGCATGATTATTCATTCGTCGTCACGATATTGTGACACTGTCACATTCAAACAAGTTGCCAACAACATGTCTTGTAACAGATGCTTGCCCATGAATCTATCAGTGCATGATTTATCTAAACATGGGTTTGCAAATGAGCGGAGAAAAATCGGATCCTCGTTGGCGGATGTTGATCCTATGAACATTGACAAAACTGTAAGTTATGAACGCGTGAACCCGCGTTTTACTTTACATTTTTCTTTTGATCGAATATCGCCAATACCAACATAGTGGACTTGTTTTTTCTGAATTTTGCAAATAACCGGCCTTATTCAATCTTGATCGTTTGGTAATTGTGGGGCTTCATTAAATTGAGTTCAAATGTTATTGTACTTTAAGTGACCCGTGTCATGCTCTGTGTTTCCATTGCCAGCTTCATAGCTTGGTTTTTGGTTGTAGCGTAATCTGTTTGGTGCAGCAATTAAGTAGCAATTTGCCGCATGAGCCGGCGAGGCCATCAAGCTATTGTGGGAAACTTCGCTGTACTGTCACGAAGATGAAGATTGATGGGGAAATATTCCCATGAGAACCGACATAACCATAGATGAACACGTTAGCCTTAATGGAATTAGTGAATACGTCGCCGCCATAAGGCGGCATCAGTAAAAACTCCCTTCGGTGGGATTCAAACCGACGATTTGCATCAGTTTTTTAGGGTGTGAACCCGTGCTTTCGGTAACGGGGCGTTCCAGCCGGGAACACCGCCTTTACCGCTCGACCACCGATGCACGCCGACTAGCTGTGTTAATTTCGGTAGATGAACGGTGTGATCTTGTGCTGATGGGGATAACGCATTGATTTATTTTTATTGAGGCTAAAATATACATCAAGGGTTAGAGCTCCGTTCTTAACAAATCACTTGCGTGGTGTTACAACTTTATTAATATAACCTCAGCCGTAAAGATGGAATGAAAACCCACGATAAGAATGGTTGTCTAATTTTTTGAAAACTGACCATTTGTAAAGTAAGATATGGCAGTTGGGAGGGGGGAGATGATGACCCCTTCTCGTCTTAAATCTTGGTCATTTTCTTAAGATATTTTGTCAGTCTTAAACCCAAAATCTAGTAATTAGGATCTCAAAGTCTTCATAGTAATATCATTTGCGAACAATGTTTTTAGGTTAAATTTGATTCAATTGGAGGTCATCGCAAACACGTGAGGGCGCTCAAAGAGATGGTTGTGTTCCCTTTAATGTACCCGGAAGTGTTTCAGAAATTTCACATCAACCCACCGAGGTGAGGCCATGCTACAATTGCAGCCATTTTTTTGCTCTTTTTTTCCTGCAGAACGGTTAAAAGTTGCCACATCGTGTTGTTTGTGTTATACAGTCTTTCACTTTTATGCTGTGTAGGCCAACCGATATTCTCTTGCTTTTTCATCAGACTTTGACCTATGAGAAAGTTTTTTACTCCAGATGTTTTTTTTGAACAAATGCAGTTTCCAAATAACTCTTTACAAATACCTCTTTTGCGAGTAGTTACGCCTCTACAACTAGTAGTAGTCTTCAACACAGCGTTTCAGAAAGTGTTTTCGTTATGCAGGGGTTGTCTGTTTTATGGGCCGCCAGGTACTGGGAAAACTTTGATGGCTCGAGCCCTCGCGAATGAGTGTTCAACAGAGGGGAAGAAAGTGGCGTTCTTCATGCGGAAAGGAGCTGACTGTCTCAGCAAGTGGGTTGGAGAGTCGGAGAGACAGCTGCGACTGCTTTTTGACCAGGTAATGCCTCATTATTTTACAGTTCCTGTTGTTGCAACAAAAACTCTTACCTGTACTTGAAGATAACGCATAAAAAAGATTTGATGGTCAAGGAGTGGGGTTTCAAAATTATTATGAGGCTTACACATTCTATTTGTACTGTTACGCATCCTTTCTCGGGACCGTGGAGACGATAGACTCTCTAAAGCTGAACAGCTACCAATGTCCAGGTCCTGAGGCTGTTTCGTACATAAAAAAGATTTCTCAAGAATAGTGCGTGTGAGAAAAAATGACCGTATTGTTAAGTTTGTTGTCGTTTGTGATTTTCTCTGTCGAAAATAATAACTGCCCCCAGTATGCTTTGACGTGCGCTTTCTGTGAGCGTTTTGTTTAGAAGTTCTATGCGTGCGGTTAAAACACCAAAGAAAAACGTCTTCAAGAAAAAGAAAATTTCAGTTCCTTTGCAGTAAACTAATCCCTCATGTTATCAAATAAGTTATTTGCTGAAAAAGTCGCTGTAACAGTTTCTTGTAACCAGTGGATAAAGTTTATCACTTGCATGTTTCTACACAGGCCTATCAGATGAGGCCTTCTATCATATTTTTTGATGAGATCGATGGATTGGCACCAGTTCGTTCGTCGAGACAAGACCAAATCCATTCGTCAATTGTTTCTACGCTTTTGGGACTCATGGATGGCCTTGATAACAGAGGGGAGATTATTGTAATTGGTAAGAGTCCCGTTTTTTCTATGTTAGGAACTTCATGGTTGTCAGTCATGTCACCGTTTGAAGGGCAATACATACTGGTGCATAGTAACCAGCATGTACCAGTAAATGGTGCATATTCATCTGCGAAATGCAGTGAAAACGTTCTGGCTTTAGAGCATATATATTGGAGTTGTAACCTCCTAACGTCGGTATTCGGTTGGAACACATCTATAATAATTTATCAGCTTACTTGCTAATCAAAACTTGATATGAAGCAAGTTAATTAGTGGTAGGCATACATTGCATCTGCCCTAGTCGGTGCATGCTTTTATAAATTGTGCTAAAAAACAAGTGTTCTCGATCTCGATTTTTTGTATTAACCCCAGTTCAACAACGCTCTCAAAATCAAAGTAAGTCATCTAACTTTATTTAGGTGCGACTAATCGAATTGATTCGATTGATCCTGCTCTCCGAAGACCAGGTCGCTTCGATCGGGAATTTCCTTTCTTCCTGCCTGACAAAAAAGTAATTTTATGTTGTAGTGGGGAACATCTGCTTCACGTCAGTTTGCCTGAGTAGTTATCAGTAGACGTAGGATTTAATTCATTCTCCATAAAAGTATGATCATTAAAGCTGGTATAGTGTAATGCTGCTGGAATCACCTTGTAAAACGTTTGGACTATCACATTTGCAACACAGAAAATCATGTTAAAACAAGCAGAGCACCCTACTTTCTTGTTCAGACTTACTTATACTTCAGATGCTGTGTCACGTGGGGTATGGCAAAACTTTAAATTTATCTACGCAAGCATTCCAATCGATAGTTGTTGTTTTTTATCAAAAATGAAAACAGCCTTAGCCCTGCGAAACTTTAGTGGATATTATTACTGCCATGTCACAGTGTCAGTTCACAAAAGAAAAGAAAAATTATTTTCGAAAACGTGAGAAAAAGTCGTTTTTTTTCGCATCGATGTTTACAATTTGAAATATTTTTTGTAAACCTGGTACTGGGCTAGGCATTTGTGCTTTCTTGGGACGTATATTCTGCTGCCAACAGCATGTTAAACACGATTACTTTTGCAGGCAAGGAAAGAAATTTTAACCATTCACACTAAGAAATGGAATCCTCCGATGGAAGCAGTTCTTATTGAAGAACTGGCTGAAAAGACATCAGGCTATTGTGGAGCTGATATAATGGTGAATCATAAGATGCTTTTTTAATTTGTAATTTCTTCGAATTTAGTATTTACCCTTGCAGTGTGCATGCATATGCGTGCGTGCTAGAATTGTAGTATACCTGAAGTAAAACTTCAAAATAGAACTGGTCATTAGTTGTTTCATGCAATAGTGGCTTGTTTTATGACTGTGCTGCCTTGTTGCTGAAGAGGTTAGTCGATCCGCCTCAAATGCAAAAAGTTTGGGGTTTAAACCTCGATCTAATTTGTATCAAGCACTTCTTAAAAAGTTTTAACACCTTTCCTGCTTAGCGTTCAGCATCTAAAGGGATAGTGAGGAGAAAAAACAAGTTTGTTTGTTGTTTCCTCGGGAGAGGCAATAACGGGATTCCGTCGCCTTCTGTGCCATGCAGGTCCATCTTTCCGTCCCGATGGTTAAGACTGGCTAAAGACTAGCAAACAGAGCATGTGCTCGTACGCGTGAATGAAGGGATGTGAATGATGTACGGTTGTATGCTTTGCGAGTGAAGAAACCCTGTAGTTTCATGAAACTTGCCTTGTACGTTGGCAGGCACTCTGCGCTGAATCAGCTCTCTTTGCTCTTCGAAGGCGTTATCCACAAATATATTCCTCAAGCGACAAACTGAAACTGAACGTTGATGAAATTAATGTGAAAACCGCAGACTTTTATAAAGCAATGAAGGTAATAAGATAGAAAAAGAAATGGAGTGCTATCTGAATTCAGTAATTTAAACTCTTTTACATCATGTTTCATATGAGTGTTAATGAATCGGTAGATGTCTACGACTAACCACCTGCTTTTGCATTTTGGTTAAATTGCCCGTGCTCTTCTGATAACTATCGATGAGCCTTGAATGTTTCAAATCCGGTGCTGTATGCTCTAAAACCCAGATGCGTACCGCTGGCCAGAACAGTTCTTAGTCGCCTACTTTATTATGGAAAATATGTTTTTTCAGAGTATTGTCCCAACTGGACAGCGTTCTGCTACCAACCCATCCCGATCATTGCCAACCACTTTACGACCATTACTGATAAATACGCTACACAGTGCTCTCATACAACTAGCCAGACTGTTTCCTTTAATCAAAAGTGAGTGTGTATACGATAGTGGAAGATAAGCTGTGTGTAACGAAATTTTATAAATCCGCCCATTTGAAGCAGGGTATCACCACTTTTTCTGCTGGTCTGATATCATTAAAGGGTTTCTCCGCCGTAGAAGTTAAAAATATTTTGCTCGTAAATTGAAATAAAATGAACGCTAGTTGCTCATAAATGAACACTAGTGTAAAATACCGTGGTAATGATTGCTTCCATTTCAAATTATTGCTAATTTTTAAACGTTTGAAGGATAGTGTATTATAGCGGGCCCGTCCTGTGAAATGTTGGTTTGCAACCGACCACTTCCTCGCGGTTAGGCCACTAGGCACCATATTCTCTTTGGCAATTCTCTCAACACACGACGATGGGTCTAGGCCACAGTCTTGAGCTTTGATCAGTGATCGTATGTTCAGCATTGACCAGCGGTCGTATGTCGTATGGCAATTTGCCACGGCCTTGAGCCTTGGCCGATGATCGTTTACTGAGGAGAGGTTGCCGAAGAGAATGTAGTGCAGGGGGTGGGCAAACTACGGCCCGCCAACACTTGTGAAAACTTTCATATATCTTATATAATATGACAGGGGTGGCCACACTTGCAGTACTAAAGAGTCAAATACGATATAAGCCATCATTGAAAGAGCCGCTACGCAATTCTTAGTTTGAATTGACGCATTTTCCGTCCAAATAAAGGGTGATGACCTTTTTTTTGAGATCATCATTTACAATGTCCGAAACTAGGCATTTGTGGCCTTCCACCGGCCACCGGCATGGTATACAGCTATTGCAAGATTTTAAGCACTGGCCCTCGGCCACCCCTCATGTAGCGCAAAGACTCCGTAGTTGTACAATGGTTGATGTGCTTGTTGGAAGCATTACTCCCCTAGCATTTAAGTTGCGTTTTTGCAAAACTGCAAAGGAAGGCGGAGACAGAACTTAAGTTGGGTGATTCATCGGTTCGAATTTCGAAATCAGTTGTAACTGATACTGCTTATTATTATAAACAAATCTTTAAAAACTTTTGTACTTTAGCTTTTGGTTGGATTCATTAGATATGAGTTATTCTACAATATATTTTTTATTACTAGAACGATCGAAATTACTTAACACTACCTCATCTGAAAGCGAATCACGTGCGAGTCACGCGACGGAAGTTAGCGAATCGGAAAGCGAGTTTGAAGAAGAGGAAGCTCATTCAAGATTTTCTTTTCCGTTGAATGGGATCTCGGTTCCGTCACCAATTTCAAATTTCGTTTTTCGGTAAATGCTTTCAAAGAGAACCAAGCACCAGCCAGTATCGTTACAATGTGGCCGGATAAATAGTGTAGGGTCATAACGTAGTAACTGCGATAGGATTACCTTGCATTCAAGTTTTGGGTTATTGCGTCTTTGGATAGAACCCGTGGTCATAAATTGCACTTCTTGGCGGATTCTAACAAGCAGCAAATTGTTTAGAAGGCATGCCAAGCAATGCAAGCGGGTTCTTGAACCTGGGTAACTCCGAACCAGGTCTTGAACCTGGGTTACTCCAAACCAGGCCTTCAACCTGGGTAACTCCGAACCAGGTCTTGAACCTGAGTTACTCCAAACCAGGCCTTCAACCTGGGTAACTCCGAACCAGGTCTTGAACATGGGTAACTCCGAAACAGGTCTTGAACCTGGGTAACTCCGAACCAGGTCTGGGGGTTTGCCCTAAGTGCCATTGTTGCAGTTGTGCGAGTATGAATAAGCACTGCGATACAAAATGATATCATTGCTAGTACGTATCGTCGTTACTCTGTAGGTCACACACCTCCCCGCCTCGAGGTAAATCGTGCTGAGCTTCAAAGCGCAGAGTTTTCGTTTAAAGCAGGGGTGCACAATCTGCGGCCGTTGAACATACATTTGAAGTTGATCTCCACCCAATAAAACTGATTTTTTGACATGAACAGAAAGAAACACTCAATTTCAACAAAAACTTTGTAAAGATCAGAAAGTTTTGCATTCAAAATTTTGATTGTCCAAGTAAAAAAACCTATTCACCTTCACATAAACTTTAAAAAATGCTCTGCTTTACTTGCGATCGTAAATTGGAAAATTTTGCAATGTGGCCTCCGGTGGTGAAATGATTGTGCGGTTTAAAATCTATCGTTAGGATTATCGACATGGTCAACAGAACGCCTATGATATATCTACTCACGTGTTAATCAAATTATGATAAAAATTGATGGGTTTTGTGGTAGAGATACACTACTACATAGCAATTGATCCTGTTAAGAGAAAGAAGGAAAACGACATTGCTAATATTTTTTCACAGGGATTCGAAAATTAACCGCCCCCGTTTTATCATATGTGGCTCCAAGGGTGACGGCCACACATCCCATCTTGCCCCTGCCTTGCTCTATGACCTCGAAGGCATTCCTGTTCATCTTCTCGACATTCCAGTGTTATATGACACTAGCACTCGTACGCCTGAGGAAGCTTGCGCCCAAGTGAGTTGCATTTAATTTCTGGGTATTGTAGGCTGATTATGGGATATTTATTGCCATATCAACTAAGTCCACTAGCAGGGTGGGATTACCCCGTCGCCACGATGAATAACGGTCCAAATATGGCCTGACAATATTTTTTTCGGTGTAGTTCTATTAAGAATGTTGCAACGATTGACTACGACTGCAACTTCCGTATTGAGGCAACGGTCTCGAGGATGACGGTTGAATTGCTTGCCGCCCGCATGGGCTATATCTAGTGTCATTTAGGAAAACAACTTACTATACTCTCCGAAATCTTGCACTGTCACAGACTAAGCAAAGTATCGTGTAAAACAGTGTAATTGTTCTGGGCTTCAAAGCATGTACTTAAAGGTTTAAAACCGCTTCTGAGGATCTGCGGTGTTTATGAGGAAGGCATCTGAAGTTCAAAAGATGGTTAAAGTTGGCAATGCATCGTATTAGCAAGCTACATGTAATTGTGCAGAGCAAGTTTTCTAAAAAAAGTAGAGTTAAATTTCTTAGTTTCTGCTTGTTTTACCTTCAGCCCAGTAGGATGTTGTCACTTCTTTAGATTTTTCGTGAAGCCTTACGTTCTGCGCCCAGTATCGTTTATATGCCAAACGCAACCACATGGTGGGATTCCACAAGCACAACAGTTCATCATACTTTTAAGTCGTTGTTAAGAAATGTTCCTTCCAACACGCCAATGTTATTGATCGGTAAGTACTAATGGGCATAACAGCTTCAAAACTTTTTTTTCTTGCTACACTTGGCTATACGAAGTAGTGAGAGGCTGAACGTTTGAGTACAGTGCTGCCAAGAGGTAGCCACTTCTTCATTAATCACTGAAGTAGTTGCCGTGTCGTCTCAGGTAAACTTTTGCGGTTGTACATAAAACTCCTTCTGTGAAACGCACTGCTGGGTTGTTAGTACTGACGGTATTATGCATTTCTGCGAGCGTTCCAACCACACAGGAGAGTTAGCAGCGAACTGCTTTTTCTAAAGGACGCAAAATTTCAGATTTTATTGAGCTGCATTGTGAATATTTTAATGTTCAGTAGTAGGTTTACGGTTTGACTATAACTTGGCGGGTAATACACCAGGAATATTAATATTTTGATGTCTTGTATGTCACAACTTGAGACCTAATCCAAGCTTAAAGTGGCTGTCCGCCTTGCACCAAACCGACGTAGCTAGTCCTCTCGTCATTACTCTGTATCATCTTTTCAGCCACTGCTAATTGTCCTTATTCTGAGCTGCCTGAGAGTTTGAAACGAATATTTCGTCGACCAAATTCTAAAATCCTAACTATGACTCCTCCTACTGTAGAAGAGCGGGTGAAGTTTTTCTCACCACTTTTTCTTCAATTAGCTGTCAAAAAGCCAATCAACAAAGAACGAAAAAGTAAGCTGGAAGTTATATTTCTTCCCTCGTTAACAAGGTTTATACTTTGCCGATGCGACGGATATGAACAACTTGTTCTTGCGTCAAACTTGAAATAGAAAATAAGCTTTAAAGATTCCTAATGTCTTTCCTGATGAATATCGATGGTTCTGGTTGAGTTTTTTTTTAAAACAATCGCTGCTGATATAGACTTTTTTGGAATTCAGTTTTTTAAAGGCCAATTTCGTGTGTTGATCTCCCAAACAAAAATTGGTCTTCTAGTTTGCTTAGTGACAAAAATTAGCAAAAGAGTCTCTATTTAAACGTTAATTTCAACAAGAAAACGTTAATTTTATTATAGCAAAAGGATCTCTGTTAAAACGTTTTATTGCAAGTGATGTTTGTGCCTGCCTACGATACTGTATTTTTTTAAAACAATCGCTCCTTGGGTAGCAGTGCAGCTCGGTTTGAAGCATGTGAATACAACGCTATCAAACATCTGTGATGCTTAACAGCAAGAGCAAGTGTAGGTAGTTGAGAAGATTTTGGAGTTTGATTTAAATGGAACTTTGAAGTCTGAGTTACACGTAATACTTAAGTGGGAGATCTGCAGTCTGCGTAACCGTATTCAGAAAGCTTTGTTTTTTTGCAGAACTTCAATCCAAAGAAGTTTTAGAGAAAGTGAGTAACGTTCCGACCACGGAGCTTACTTCGGAGGAGATCGAAAAGATTGAGCTTCAGGAAGAGTCGATCATGAGGAACCTCCGACTTTTTCTGAGAGACGTGCTCACAAGACTCGCTCAAGATCGAAGATTTAAGGTACAGCTTTAATTGCAGAAAATTAAAACGAAATATTCAATTTTCAGGTGTCAAAATAAGGTACAAGTCCAAATAAATTGAAATTTTTGGCCTTTTGTGTAGGATGAGGGTTGGAGGAGCGAGGTTGGAACCTCGACCCATCTTATGTGAGAAAAATTGTTTGTGATGGGACATTTTTTGTGTTTTGGAGAACCGTAAAATGAATGCTGAGTTTCTGACTGCTTCCATATGTCTTGCCGTAATTATTGCTGCAGCAATTACATGGTATTAGTTTAAAAAAATCCTGAGGGAGCATTTGAAGTAATTTTTTGTGCAGGTTTTTCTCGAGCCAGTTGATACCGAAGAGGTATCTGACTACGCGGAGGTTATAAATGAGCCGATGGATCTGTCTACCATGATGATAAAAATAGACCAACACCGATACAGTAATGTCGCATCGTTTGTATACGATGTGGACTTGATATCCAGGAATGCCTTGGAGTATAACCCTGATCGCAGTGCTGAAGGTATGCTAAGCTTTAATTTTTGTTTATGTTTATTTGACGTGTAGAATTAAAAATCTTACCGAAAGTCAACTCCTAATGAGGTTGATGTTAGCCCTTGGGGTGGAGACCATGAAACTACCGGGCGAATCACATCTATCTGGGACAAACGTCGGTCATTATGAAGATGTGGATGGTTTTAAAACAACCACAACTAACTTGATCTTTAATAGATCGAGCGATACGGCACCGGGCGTGCTTGCTGAAGGACATTGCTCATGCAATGATACAGGAGGAGCTTGAACCGAATTTCGAACGTCTTTGCAATGAAGTCCTCGAAACAAGGAAACGTAGAAATGCAGACCCCCTTAAATTTGCTCCCACAAATGTTGCAGTCCCCCTTAAACGAAGAAAACCAAACAACGATAATCAAGGTAATATAAATTTCAAAAGTCGTGGCGTCTTCACTGTATCCTCTATATTAACGTGTTACCGATTTCCAATTCTCAATTATAACTTACACTTGTTTACAATTAATTTCTGTTGAAAAAAAACCAGCGTATGGAAGTACACTTGGGTGCAAGATCGGTTGTTACTGCTTGATCTTATGATTAGGCCGCTTGAGGGTTGATCTTTGGCATCATCATCTGAAGCATCTTTTTGACCTTCATGATTAGGATCCTCTTCTTTTTCACCCTTCTCCTCAACTGCTTCTTCTGAATGATCTCTCCATCTCGATATCATCCTCTTGACTCTCACAGACTATTTATTTTGGTCAAAATTTTTACTTTTTAAAGTTTGATTTAAGTTTTGTTACTGTTTGTATTAAATTCGGGTTTAATTTCAAGTTCGGTCGGACGAATGACTTGAAAATAGATCAGTCATTTACAGCTTTTAGGTCTGGTGCTTCACATTAAAATAAAGTGTGGATGGTTTTGCGGTATATGTTGGTATCAGCGGCTAATGTTAGTGTTGCGATGAACCAGATCTGCAGAAGGCTTACATATTGTGTTGTCACGCCGTGGTTGTTTTACCACTGCCTCTTCACCTGGTTTTCTTAAGCTCAATTTCACTTTTTTTAGGATCAAACGAAGGAGCTGGCGACGGCAACAAGCAACGGGCACGAGCTTATAAGATAGTGTTGACGAGGAAGAGGAAGCGAACGTCGGCGTGGGCATCTGGTGTGATACCGAAGTACAAAAAGAAAGCGAGAGTGAGATACAGTTTATTTCGTATTACCCCGCACACTCTGCAAGCGTGCATCGGCGTACGCTCCAGCTCCAGCATACACTTTCTGAGTGCGCAAGTTACAGGGGGGTATGTAGACGTTAGTAAAGAGCCCATGACACGCGGGGGGGTAAACTCCCACCAGCTTTGCACGTAATGCCTCGCATGAATAGCTTCTTTTTACGTCTTGTAAAATGCTGCTTCTAATGCAATGGAATTAACCTTTGAACTAACTTTTGAATGTCATAAACTGAAAAAGCTAACAGACCTTAATTCTTTGAATATAACCCAATTGGGAATCGAACTCAGTCGTCGAAACCTGATACAGTGGAAGTTTTAAGCCAACCACCAGCGGGATTTTAGTGACAAGGCCATGCTTGTATGTGTCGGTGTTTTTTAAACCACAGTATGTTGCATGTGCCACCTCGTTATATGTGGAGATTGTGTAAACTGTAGACGATATTTTAGATCGATGATGATAGTGAAGATGACAACAAGAATGTGCAAACTGATGATGTCTGTGAGAGTGAGGAGAATGATATCGACGTGGAGAGAGATCATTCAGAAGATGCAGTTGAGGAGAAGAAGAGTGAAAAAGAAGAGGATCCTAATCATGAAGATCAAAAAGATGCTTCAGATAATGATGCCAAAGATCAACCCTCAAGCGAGGAGGAGAAAAATGAAAGTGATGCATCAGTTACGTCTCATAATGACTCAAAAAACTTCTCATCAGTAAAAGAGGATGAGGAAGCACCATCATCTTCCAGTGAGGAAGATAACAATAAAGGACCAAGAACTCCTCCTGAGCACCCATCTTCCAGAAATTCATCCGCATTAAGTCCAGAAGAGGAAAAACTGGATTCTCTAGATGAATCAGCTCCTGAACATCAGCCTTCATCCCTGGATGTTCCTGTATCAGAAGATGAAAACAGAGAGCATCAATGTCCTTTAGAAACACTTCCAGGTTTTGACATATTTTAATTGTAGTTCTAACCAGTAAATAGTATTTTAGACCAGTATCTTTGAACCAAATGCAAATTTTGGAAATGATTTTCTTTCTAGTTTTACAAAGTAAGGGTTTTATTACCCACGATGCCATTGGAAACAAACTACTTTTCTTTCGTTTGTTTTGTTTCCAATTTCTTTGTGTTTTAACAAAATTCTTTTGACTTTATCCTTTTTGTTTCGCAGCTCGGTATTGCCTCCCGGTTGTAAGTGCAATTTCCGCTTGGGTTCCAGATCACGCTTTTGTGAAAACTTGTCTGCAATTTTCCTTGATATAAAATAGCGTTGCACCGTCATGAGTACTGAGCACGAAGTTGGGATATTTATGCAAAATTTCACTTGTAATCTAAGAATAAATCCGTGTTAATGATTTTTGTGCTATTGCCTTAGAAGTGAAGAAGGAAATTGCATCTGACGAAGAACAACTGGAACTTTCTTCAACTCCGCAAGTGAAATGTGAAAAGCAGGAAGAGATTGAATTGCCTCCATCTCCTCCATTAGTCGTCGATCACCAGAAGCTAAAATATTTGCTCTACCATACCGTTCAGGTTACCACTTGTGCCGTAGTGAAACGTTTTTTAGCGTTAGATCAGTGGAAAATGGATACTTACGAGGGCCGCGACAGCTTTTGCTCGGGTTCGCCTCGTCATGTCGGCGCTCTTCCTGGGCTCTCTGCATTATTAGCACTGGCAGTGCAATCAAGCAAGTAGCCCGTTGGAACATTGCTTTTTATTTGAATGCAGTAACGCACTGTCGCGGTATCGCAAAACTCAGCAACTATGTTTCAAATTTCATGAACAACCTACATTTTTTTCGTCTACTGAAGCCGTTGCTCAGCAAATAGAAGAAAACAGCTTTCATAGCGAAAGCGAAAAAACGTGGTTCACTTGTTGCCTTGTTGAGCAAAATCAAATGACAACAAAGTCAATATTTTCAAAAACTTGATTTTTGTATTTAAGTTTTGCCGTATCACGGCAGCGCGACCTCCATAACTTAACTTGCAATGTTGCGACTGCTTGATTCGCACTGTGTTGGACTAGGACATTGCGAACAACACATTTTTCTCTGGATTTGTTTTCATATTTCAAACTTTGGGCATTTGATAACGTTTCAAAACTCCATTGCTTCCAATATTTTCACTTTTCAATTCTTTTGATGCGTTGGAACGTTATGGATTGAATGTGACTGGCGCGCTTAACGTATCTGTCACGTTTCAGATTACCTCTCGTGTTCGACTGGAAGATTTAGAAAGTCTCTATTCCGTATTAGTGCGATGTGTTTATCGACATAATAACGATTACGATAAAACATTATTACTTAAGGTGAGTTTTATACTTTTATTATTTATTATACCTTTGAAAGAAGCTGTTTTAGTGGCAATCAAGACAAAGCCACTGATTATTATTGGCTTGTCCTGACTTGGCTTTGCCTTGTCATTGGCTTTACCGTCCAAATCAATGAAATACAGTATAGCAACTGGTTACTTTACTTTTGACGCGATTTTGCCGCTGATGTCGGCGTCACGAATTGTAGTGCTCAGTTTCCTTCATATTCATTTTTTAATACAGGTGATTACTCACGACTACAATGAAGATGTTTTTTTTTTGGTAATTTTCTTTCCCCACAGTCATATATCCTATTGCTATAAGCGCCTATGAAGATATTTTTGAAGCAAACTGTTCCCCCTTAATCCAGTTTTACAAATAGATGCTATTATTTTATTTTGTTTTTTTCTTGGAATTTTATTACATTTAACTTTTCCCTAATCCCGATCTCCCTGCTTTTAAATGAAGATTGGTGTTTCGTATCAATACAAAGAGCGTATCAATTACTAACATCATTAATGGGCCTTACTATTTATGTTTGCTATCAAAATCATAGTGACTAATTTTGCCGCTTGCTGCTGTTCTCACTGTATAGTGGTAAGCATTGTGATGTCCTTTATGGTTATGACTGAACAGTGCTTTGTGAAAAGATTCAAAACAGAAGAAACAGCAAGCTTAAAAAAACACTTTAATGAATAATCGCTTATTGCACCTCGATACAGAGTAAGATGTTATAGAATTCCTTTTAGCAGAACTTGTTTCTTGAAACGCAATCGATTAAAAGCATTATGGGCGGGTGTGTATGGCTGCTACATTTCTCCGAAGTTTATCGCGTGCTAGCAACGTCTTATTTGCACTGTTTTCACAATAAGTGTTCTTAAACTGAACAGACTTTTATCGGCTAAACTGAGCAAGTGCTTTGAAAGTATATCAAAGTTGTGGGAGGGCGCCAAGTTGCGCCAAGCTCACTGATAGAATTTTGGTGCAGTATGTTGCAAGAATATCCTGAATTGGCAAAAAGAGCTCTGGAAGCATTTAAGTCCATTTCCAGCGACATACCTCTGTAAAGCTGCCATGCCTACTGTAGTTAATATCAAAACTTGCAAATGACATGAGAATTGCTCTCAGCAATATCAACCCCTGTATTGATGAGCTTGTTTCGAAGAGACACTAACAGAAGTCACACTGACTACCATTTGTGCTGTGTTTTGCCGAGTAAATGGTGATATTCCACTAACCACTTCTGTTATGCTTTCATAAAGAGAGTTTTTTAATTAGAGATCCAGTGGTAAACAACTTATCCGCCTTATCACAATAGTGTTTATTCTTTCAATATACACCTCCTTTGCAGGTTGCGCAGACAAGGGCTTCCCAAGCCAATATCTTTAGAAATAGGGGTCGGAAAGGTTAAGAACCACTGGATCAGAGACTTTATTTTTAAATAAATTTTTTGAATATTTTCATGGATATTGCCAAAGACCCTTGCTATCAAGAAAGAATAAACAAAATGTACTAAAGGACTTCGGTTTTGTAGAAATTTCAATTTTGTGATATGCAGACACCAAAATTTTGAGTGTTTGTAACCGGTAGGCTACCTGTCACAAACGTTTAGACTTCATTTTTCGATAAATGTTTTTCAAAACGTAGACAGATAATGCCAAAGAATGATGCTTGTGGGGAAAAGCAGTCAAAATGTACCAAAGAACTAACGTCAGACAATTGCAAATTCGTTAGGTCAGGTAGAATAATTGTTCAACTAAATGTAGGACATGATGTATGGCAATCAATTTGTTGATCAGCCATTAGTAAGTAATCCTTAGCCTTAAGTAATTAGACTCACATATTGCTGGAAAGCAATTTTTGGTACCCTATTTTTAGTACCTTATTACTTTCATGTATTGAAATTACCTGTATTTACTCAGCTTACCTCTTTTTGGGAGGAGTAAAAAGTTACACCATTGGTGATAAAGTTCAGTTTTTTAGTGCAAAAGGTAATCTAAAAGTACGTATTACATTCTATCGGAATTACCTTAAAATAACTTTTAAATTGGTGAAAAAGTTGGAAAATCGATTGGGAAATGAGGTCACAAATCGGTTTTTAATTAAACTAATTTTGTAAAAAATGTTGCAATTTTTGAAGAAATCGCTATTAGCGAAAGACTTCATCGTATTGGCATTATGACATCATAGAACGAGTTGCAGGCGTGCGAGAGAAAAAGAGAAGCATGCTCAGAAGACGTAAAATACTAAAATAAAGCATTGCTCTCATCGCATTGTCAAATGAGCTTAAATTGTTGTAGAGTTGTTTTTATCGAAATCACCTTGTTAATTGTTTTGCAAAATGCATTTCATCGCATTTCTGCGACTACTAGTTTTTGAAAAAATACAGTTAAGAAATTGTGCATTGATTGTGACGTCATCTTAGACCCCAAAAGAATGAAATTTTTTGTGAAGTGATAGGTTGGATGCTAGCTTTTGTTAGAGCATAAAATGGTTTTGCTATGTCAAGAAGTTGAATTTAAAAAATCATCTTTGATTGTGATGTCACGAATAACCTTATGACACTTACCCCGAGGATGTGATCAATCCTGCCAAGTTTGATGTTTGTAAGTCCAAGTTTTCGAGGAGTTAAACGTACGTGCGTACGTACTGACAGAATGTTGGTTGTTGTTGTTGTGATTACCCCTCCTCTTCCTCGGGATGGAGCTACGGCACGAACGGCAATTCAGGTTTATGCCGTCAACCTAATTGAAATTAGGCTAGAGGAAAGATGGCAGCCCATTTCGAACCAGTCATGAGTGACTGGTAGCCCCATCACCAACAAGGCGGACTGCCACTGGTGGGTACCCAAGAGTCGTCTTTTACGACATGCTGGGTTAGCAACTTCACAACGGTAATCCTGTAAAGTACGGGTAGGCCATCTGTCTGCGACATAGAGGTGGAGGCGTCCCGTTAAGTGCCTTGCCCAAGGACACAACAAACAAGCTTGCCGGCTTGTTCTCCACACTATCCCTATTGTGCTGAACGCCAAGCAGGGAAGCTGTAAGTACCATTTTTTAAAGTCTTTTGGTATGACTCAACTTAGGGAATGAACCCCAGGTGTACCGACTACAAAGCGGACGCTTTAACCACTACGCCATCGCGTCGGTATAGCGCTTCATATTTATCAAAAAGCCACACTGCAATGTATGACCACTTTCGGTTGTTGAGAGCCGACAAGTTTAGTCCAATCAGTAGAAGACCCATCATTGCTTTTCAAACATTTTTTGAGTGATACCACGCGAATAAGTTTTAACCTTTGTAATAAAAGTCATTCATTTATTTTTAGGAGTTTGAAAAGGAAGTGCAATTATTCATGGAAAATTTTGATGAAGATTTGGATAACCTGTGACAAACGTGACGTCTTTCTTTCGTCAACCTTGTTTCAGATATAAAAGAGCATTTAGCTGCTTCTGATTTTCGAGGTTCTTCGACAGTAATGTAGTTTTTCAAAATATTGCAGATCATGAATATTTTAGCTTAAATGGAGAAACTTTGTGACGTGTTTTGCGAAATGTCACAAAAATCACTGTTGCTCCTATTTTTAAATATCTTCTCTTCCCTGTTTTGTCGGATTGTTCTGGCCAAAAAATACTGTGAATTTGACACTCTTTTCAAATACTTCTAAAAGTTTCTTATGATTAAGAGCCAGGGGAACGTTTCGCGATTTGAAATTAGTACAATTTTTGTGTCAGTTTTATGGATTGTGTGGATTTTTTGCTTTTGTTCGAGTAAATGAAGTGCCTAAAGATTGTGATGATTGAAGACCTTCGGAAAGTTATTTTGTTTTACAGTAAATACTTTTTTGTATTACTAGTATCCGGTGCGGTGTATGTCTTGTCCTCCACTAATCATTTGCTATAGCTTCAGATTTTGATTAGCAAATGACATTTTTTTAAGTGATGATTGCTGTTTTGATGATAATAGAGTAAAGAAGCCAGAAAATTGCTTTGAAGACTTAACTACTTACAGTTGAAGTGGTAACTTGGGCTTTGATTGCTTTCATCTACACAATCTCTAAGTTATAAAATATATTTAAGTACGTAAATGGCGCACAAATATCAACAGATAGATGACATTACGCTACACGTATTTTACAATCAGTTTTATTTATATGGCGAACTACATCAACACTTTAGAGTAAAACCAAATCCTGTTTCCTCAAAATATAAGTTTTGTCTGTTTCGAATAGCTAACTTTGATCAAAACAGCGTCATTTACTCCATGCGATGGAGACTGCTATGTCATCCCATTATTTGGTTGCTAGAGCTACATCACAAGCGGCTCTTTGACGCAACACTGGAATGGATTTTTGTTTTAGGTTGACAAACTTGCAGTAAAGTAACAACGGTAAATATTTCATTCCAAATAATGAAGGGCTGTCCGTAAAAAGTCAGCAATCAGACAGGATGGGGTTGTGGATCGCGGACATTTGTGGAGGTGCTTCAGGGATGTGGACGTCCCAACTCTTTATTGCCAACTTTAGATTTTAGCTTTTGTTAATAACTTTCTTAGATTATACGGATTGAAGCACAAACAATTGTAACATCTATGAAGGTAATTGATAACCGAAGTGCATGATGCTGGGTGTTGAACCAGTTTTAAAGTTCATTTTTCGCTTACCTCTAAAAACAGAGTTTGTCCCTAAATTTCTCCAGCAGAGGAAGCTTCTATACCTCCTACGCCCATGCTTTGGAAATACCAATAGTATTGTCTGCACAGAAAAAGCGGAGAGGGAAGACACAGAGCGAACATTTTGCGAAAAGATTAATTGGTTGCGTAAGTCTTTCATGGACAGCCCCATAGCAAAATGTCCGACAATAGATAAGATGGAAGCAAAATTAAAATTGATAATAAAGAGGTTCTGTAAGACGCCGTGAGACACGGGGGTCGCAAAAACGTGTCCGAAATAAATCTTGGAGTTAGAATCATTTCATGACAATTTTTCGAACTAACTGACCCACCATCGTTATCCCACAGTGACAAAATTTATCTTTTGCTTTTACATCACAAAATAATAAACTCAACAACACAAAACTACGTAATACTGCTAAATGTCACAGTGCAATGCATATGTGTTGATACTGCTTGTCGGAAACAGTAAAAATGAATTGTGAAGTCCCATGTGGATCTAAAACAACAAGATCAACATTATTCACCATGCAACCTATCACCAAAGTGCCGTCTTAGTTTGCCACATTCCTTGCTACAATAGAAGAACGTGCACCGTCAACATTTGGACCTAAACTAAAATAGATATGGCACACCGCCTAGACCAAAAGTGGATCCTATTTATAACTAGAAAAAGGTTGTAGTACAAGAGAGCCGCAAAGCGGCTAAGACGCTTTACTTTTTAGCCGCCCAAGGGGAGGAAAATTCCATATCTCGATTACTACGCTGAGGTGGCTGATGATAAATTGAAGCGATTAAAACTTAACTCTTCGAACGTAAAAGAAACGGAAAATTTGAGAGACCGCGAAATAATCTCGAGATTCTTCGAGTCCGCAGCCACCATAGATTAAAACCGAGTCCTACGCTTCAATGCAAATGCCGGATCCACGTAGCCATGCCACACACAACGCCACCTAACGTTTTGAGAGCTTAATCAGCAATCTTTCCATGAAAAGTGTCGAACTCAGTCAATTGCATTAGGCTGTCGAAGAATGATGTAGTTGTAGGCCAATTCAGGTTATTTACATTTGAAGGTAAAATCTGGTCATTTTGTTTTTTTTTACTTTATCATTACCTAATATACAGTTGAAGGAAAGTAATAACAAAACAAACCAATTTTTTAAGCTTGTTTTCTAAGTGAACAGTAAACTTAAGACACGATTTTCACGTATGCATTTTTCAAGGGACTAGAGATGACGTCTATCATTTTGCCGCTTTCCACTTACATTCAAGCAAGACAAAGAGCTATCACACAGCCTCGCACTCACAAATTGCAGCAAATTTCTTCACACTGACCTTATCTGATCATAAATTATGAAACAATCTTTTCAGTTCAGCTGACACGTTCACATTTCTTAACTTCCATTCAATTCCATTAAAATCTGCAACTTCCAGTCGATCCCGATGCGAACTTTCTGTTTCCTCGGCATCTTCAGTTCTAAGTTTAAAAACATAATCAAAAATCATTTTTTTCACTTTATACAAAGAATACCAGTATTGATGCGGTATATGTCTACCCCGAACGACTTGCTTTTGAATCAGTTATCGATCAACAAGCGAGTAAACAGCTACGGCTTACCACAGTTTTAAAATCATTTTTTAGAACAAAACACTTACAGTGCGAGTTACAACTAAATAAAGAATGTAGAATTACTTTTCACAGCGTACGCGTTTACCCAATCCTGGGCTTCGTGCTTTATGATTTAAGACATATCAACTCACATGAATTTGTTGTAAAATGTCCTTTCCGTGAGCGCGCACATGTTAACAAACAGTTCTTTCGAAAGTTTATCAACATACAACGGGTTTTTCGCTTCCTCTCGGATGCACACTAGATCGTAAACCTCACTTACATCTTTGTCTGTAATTGATTCTCCGTGTAATGATCTTAAAGCAAGGTCCGTTTCCTACGAAAAGACTTTGTAAACAACGTCGCAGTGACGTCAACAAAACGTAATCAATCGTACCACATTCAATAGATTAGAAAATAGAAGCTAGATACAAAATTATGTGCGATAGTTACAGAGCACTGTTCTCCTACAACTAACTTTACTCCAGATAACGCTTCAATAAGAATCAAAGGACGTAGCAACGTATAACCCCGTGCACAAGAAGTTTTAACATCTGAAAAATAAATCTCAAGAATTTTGCCAATTATGCTTTGCCTGATTTTCCTGCTTTATAAAAGTTACCCATAGCTCACGCGGTACATGTCTGGTTACTTCTCACCAACCATCGGCTTCTGCAGCTGACTTGATAGGACACCTGACTTTTTAAATTCCGAATTTATCAAAGTGTAATTACTTTCACAGTTAGACTGTGTAGCAGATCTGGATCGGATGGTTTAGCTTTTCTTTTATGAATCTGCCGATCGAATGCAAGAGCGTAGAGTTTGTGTCTACGCTTGGTTAAAATGCAGTAGTTGATTAGGTATTGAGAAGGACTGAGACCTGAAAAATAAACCAGTTAAGCTCTGGTTTCCACTTCAATACAAGCATACGTTGGAGTAATTTATCAAAAGCTTGAGCTGTAATGAGCGCATTTTAATGTACGCTGGCGTACGTTGAAGTGCGCTCAATGTCACTCAAGCTTTTGGCAAAACAATATGCGCGTATAGAGCGTGCACTAGTGCAATTTAAACTGTTCTTGGCTCAGATGCTGACGATGGTGTTCTACGCCATCAAAACTAACCACATGGAAAATGTCAAAATTATAAATGATCCCAACAAAAACTACGGCGCTTTGGCACTAACAAAGTGAGTTCGATTCTCCATCGGACCATACACAAGGCAAATTTCTTCAGTTCTGATCGGTTGCGGATGACGTAATTGATGCAACAACTTTAGCCAGTCGTAACTTTTTACATAAAATGGATTTACTAATCTCGCGCTTGATGATGAGAAACAGTGGTAACAGGAAAATAAAATATAAAATTTCCTTAAAACAATACTATTTTGATGAAAAGCACCAAAAAAACAGCATATTTCGATTAGCTTAATAGTTAGCACTATTCTTTATTCACACATCACATGAATATAGGTTTGTTGAGTGGAGCAACAGGGGGGTTAAACCACAGTGCTGCCCGATACACCTGCCTCTGCAGGAGTATCTTGAAATAATCCGTAGCATTTAATGAGCTTTCGTTACGTTCCACGCCGTGACGAATAGTAATGAAAATGAAAGTATTTATGTCCTTCTCATAGCAGGAACTTTTACGGTTGCATACGCTTCGAACTTGCAATTACCATCACGGTAGTCAAAAGACAAGAGGTTTCATGCCAGCATGGTTTCCACAATATCGTGGCACTAGTGCGTTTCGAAAAAGCATTTTCGTTTAATTGCGTTCATAATGTACAACACATCCTTGCTGTATTTGCGGTAGAAATGCACTGTTTCACTGGTAACTCTAAAGTTGGTCTAAACACAACGTTGTCCAGCGTACAACTGCAAGTTTTCTTGTGACTGGATTGTGAAAATATCTCAACTGGCACAACGCAGAACCATTACCTTCTAACTCTCGCAGATCCACAGGGAGCCAGAAACGACAT
Organism: Trididemnum clinides; assembly: GCA_963675345.1. Classification (NCBI taxonomy): domain Eukaryota; kingdom Metazoa; phylum Chordata; class Ascidiacea; order Aplousobranchia; family Didemnidae; genus Trididemnum; species Trididemnum clinides. The sequence goes on along the minus strand of OY776304.1, from coordinate 24,368,975 downwards.
ATTTGCTTCGACAGAGCCATTCGACCGAACAACCACGGCTGGCTTTTCATTCTCTGAGAGCAAAATATTTCAATCATTTTGTTTTTTATTTGTTCAAAAGATATTAACACAGCATTATCCGTTATTTTAAGCTTTCTTTTACAAATTGATGCCGCACTTGTCCGCGGAAAGAATTGATACAAACGCAATTTAATTGATTACGCGAATATGAGAGGCAACCGCGTGAGCTCCAACGGGTTAAAACAGTGAACCTGCTCAAACGGCATATCATAATAGGCGACTTTTGGGCGTCCACTAATGGCAGTTCGCCTTGCAGGTGGCGGGGATACCAATCTGCAATTTGTGTTCATGACTGGTTCGAAATAGACTGCCTTTTTTTCTAGCCTAGTGGGCTTTTGGTGCCAAGATGCTCTGTTCTTTATCGTTCTTCAATCCCGAGGAAGAGCAAACAACAAAAACACGAGAAACACAAACATACTTCTTCACGAAGCTTCCATAACGCCATTTCAAAGCTGTGCTAAGCAGCTGACGCAAAAGGCTGTTTCTTACAATATAGCTTTTTCTCACTGTTAAACTGGCTTAACGGCGTCCCTGAAAGAAGTCATGTCTTTGACACCAGGTAACCTATCTATGAAAGGGAAAATTTCTTTCCACCACACCAATCCTATCTCCATTGACGGTTCATTTCTTCGACTTTAGACGCAGATGGTAAGTACGACCAATTGCCGCGTGCTTGCACGTATCAAAAGTAAGTTGCGCGATACACTGTAACTTTCAATGTACTAGTTTAATGACGTAGCTTTGCAGGCTGGAGACCACACGATTTAGTTTTAAATCTACCGTACGATTTAACAAAAAGTAAACTCAAAAAATATTTAAGAATTTCAACACCTTGATGAGCAATTTCCGCCAATAAGTTTTTTATGAATAATATTTTGATATTAAAAGCATTATGTGACAGTATTTTCCGCCAGCTGGATGCGAAACATCTTGCGCCATAGCACTCATGAACAAGTCGCCACTGCTTTTCATTCTCTCGCTGACAGTTAATTTCATCTTTCACTCAACCTTTGTGCAGTTACACAGCAACTGTATCATGCGCTATTTGCTTATCACCGATGCCAGTCCGCCGTGTTGGCAGTGGGTTTCGACCCGTATTCAACTGCTTTAAATTAATTTCGCTTTCTTCTAATCTGATCACCATGTTCCTACTCGCTTGATTGGTTTTCGGGGTTGACGTGAATGTTTCACAACATTTATGACATTGGAAGACGCGGGGCCATCATTCGAATGCTTTTCTTTCAAGCAAATCACAACGCACTGACTGCTGAACCAAAAATGAAACGATTTTACAAAACGCGAATATATTTTAATATACCGCCTCTAACTTGGACACACGACAAACGTATCCAGAAGTATTTGCTGAAAAGCGCAAAACAAGCGTATTTCGGCAAAACGTCAGCGTGGGCTTGCAAGGTGTGCGAACCGAACTACGCGGCCCTGACGACGCTGCCGGCTGGTCTATCGCTGTTTAACATATGAAGATTACAACTTCAATTAATAGGGGTACAATAACAGAAGTCTGTTGCTTTTGTTTGCTCAACGCAGCGACAATAGACTAAAAACAACAGAAAGTTATCGAAAATTACCAAATATTAAATCGGCATTGGCAGACCGAATAACAAAAATAACAAAAGATTTCTGCTGCGTTTGAGCAACCAGTGTTTGTTGGTTCATTACATGACGCCATTCAGACTTACACAAAAATATTATATAACAAAAAAAAGAACCTCAATTTTGTTACGACAAAATATCTCGTAAGAACGTACCTTTATTATACTGATCGCTGGGAGGAGGATTTATTAGAAGCATTTAGTTGCACACTATTACAAATCGTCCTCAACCTGCGCCTTGACAGGCTGCTTTGTCTTCTCTCTGCTTTATTATCAAGCGCTCCACTTAAGCTGACTATTCACCATAGACGTACTACGCTGAAGATTTTTGTTTATTAGTTGAAAATTCCGCTTGCTGCAGAACAAACCTCTTCAGCGTAAGATTGCAGGCAATTGCTAGTGCTCTGTATTCTACATGTATTTCCTACGTGACTTCATCAAAAGCAACAAATCCAATTTCTATCAACACTTAAGCAAGCTCTTAAATTAGGCAAGCTCTTAAATAAATAATCTCATAATGTGGCAGTTGTTTTCATATAGAAGATGCTACTTCGGCATTACTATCAGTCGACTAAAGCTGTTCAAACACCAAGCAACGCCCAGTGACGTTTTAGAATTTCATTTTTTGTAGCGTTAAAGCACAAAATGCTAATAATTGAACTAGAAACGCGCTGTTCACAAGAATACACCAATGAGATTAAAAGAAAGCGCAGGGAATGGTTGTTTCGTTAAGCACGTGTTGTTGTTATTGCTACCCGACCCCTTCGGAGGGATGGGGGCATGGTGGAAGACCATGGAGCCCCAGAAGCCGGGAAACTCCCCAAGGTCTGGACCAGAGGTCGTAAAGAGACAGAGAGTCGCTAACGAGCGAGCGGTGCAAAGAGTCCGCAGCAGGACAGTACAGAATGAGATGAGAGATGTCCTGGGACGAGTGTCCGCAGGCGCTGCAGGAAGGATTCTCAGTTCTGCCAATCCTAGAGAGATACGAACCTAAAAGAAGGCTGTATCCGTTGCAGCGTCAACGAGAGAGAACACAGCGAGCATAACGAGGGAGCACAAGTTCCTCGGTGGAAATCGAGGGAATCTGTGTGTCAAAGAATTTAGATGAGACAGTACGCCTCCAGTCCGAGAAAAAAGAAGAGTGGATACGAGAGATAAGAGGAGAGAGACTACAAGGGATTGCAGAGGGGGCAAGTAGCGTTTCCCGCCTGGCTAGCTCATCAGCCGTGTCGTTCCCCGGGAGAAACGGGTGTCCGGGGAACGATCGTAGCCTGATAGAACAGGAGAGACAAGACAGTTCCTGCCAGATCTGCCACAGAGTTTGAGGTAGAAGGAAAGATGGAGAAGAGGAAAGAGTGGCGAAGACAGAGCGAGAGTCAGATAGGAGAAGAAGTGACAGGCTTGTTGGTGCTGCCGAGACCAGCAAAGAGCTTGCAGAATGGCGCAGGCTTCAGCAGAGGAATTTGAACAAACTTGGCCTGCTGAAAAGGAAAGAGCGGCCTCGGTGCCACAGGGAGAGCAGTTGGCAAGTACGCTGGAGCCGCCTTTGCCAAAAAGAAAAAGAACAGAGCCGTCAGTCCAGAGTACCAGATCATGGGGGGAGAGAGTCAAGGTGGGCGAAAGCCGCACCTTGGCGAGAGAGAAGATGATTAGAGCGAGAGCATGGAGAGGTAAGGGTGGACTCCACAGTAAAGAAAGAGGGGTCCCAAGAAGGAGAGGAAGGGCAAGGAAGAAGAGCTGCCCTAGGACATGTAAATGGAAGCATGAGCGGGTGAGTGGACACAAAAGCTCTCCAGGACGATCTGCAGAGTCTTGGTTTCACTCCAAGTCTAGCCAAACCTGAAATAGGAAAGGAGGTTGGGAGACGAAGAGCCCGCTTATAAGACGAAAGAGTGAAATGAGCCAGGGTGACTCATAGGGGAGGTAAAGAAGTCTCGGAGAGAAAAAGTGGGATAGGAGAGGACGAGAGACAGCCGGTGAAGGCGCGACTAGCCGCTCGGTGGAGACGTTCCAATTTGGTGATATTGGTAACGCTTGAGAAAGGAAACCATCCGGGTGAAGCATCTGTGAGAAGGGGCCAAAGAAAAGCTTTATACAGAAGAGAGGAGCTCCTTAGCGGGGCCCCATGAGGAAGCACAGATACAGCGTAAGACCTTAAGATAAGATAAGAACTTGGTCTTCACCGAAGATACATGTTTAGAAAAAGAAAGAGTACGGTCAAAGGTGACGCCAAGAAAGGTTGAAGTGGGGTTGAAACGGAAGCGGGAGCCGAATAGGAGGAGGTTGGGTTGGAGGTTAGCTTGGTGGGGATCCACGGAGAAAAAGGAGGCTTCACATTTGCTCGGATTGAGAGGAAAACACCAGTACTCAGACCAGAGCTCCTTGTGTGGCCTCCACCGCAGTAGGGACCGAGGGGGAAGAGGACCAAATGGCCAGATCGTCAGCGTAAATAGAGCAGCTGACCGAAGAAGGTAGGGAACAGAGAGATCATTGATGAAAAGAGAGAAAAGTACAGGGCCAAGAACGAATCCTTGCGAAACAATTCGACGGATTCGAAAGGAGTGACTTTTGTGATTTTGATAAACCACGCAAGCGCGCCTATCAGAAAGGAAAGATTGAGTCCAACGAGCAAAGCAAAGAGGGAGCCCAGCCGCAATGAGTCTGTGGAAGAGGGCGGGATGCCAGAGTCGAAAGCTTTCGAAAAATCGATAGTAAAGAGAATAGTCCGAGAGCTTGGCCCGGGTTTGTTAAACCCATCCAAAATAGATTCCAGAAAGAAGAGTAGACAGGATAGTGTGATGCGTTTAAACAGCTATAATACGGAGGAGGTGAGAGAGATAGACAGGAAGAAAGCAGGAGAGTCGAGAAGCTTTCCCGTCTTGTGGATGGGAATAATGAAAGATGTCTTCCAGATGGAAGGAAAGGAATGCAAAGTCCAGGAGAGATTGAAAATGTGAAGAAAACCCATGCCAAACAAGGAAGGTGCTATAGCATGGGATAGGCAACTTTGTCTGGGCCAGTGGCAGTGGAGGAGAAAAGGTTGGAGACAGCCGCAAAAAATTCAGCGGGGTAAAAGAGTGAACAGAAGGAAAAATGAGACTCCTCAGGGAACGCGGCTCGGCAGAGCTCGGAAAGGTAGCTTCTGGCTCTGCTACGCAGGGCCTTTGGCGGAGACACAGAAAAGTGGGATGTCTGAAAATCGGCATAGACCGAAGCAAATTCTCTGGAAGAGGAACAGTTGGGGAAGTTAGGAGAGGAGGAAGATGAGGATGAAGATCCAGCAATCGAGCGAAGAAGAAAGTATACAAATTCAGGGTTAGATTTGGGCGAGAGAGAAAAGCAAGTCGCCTGCCATGCCTCAGCCTTGGCTTTGGCGATGACAGACGAAGTTAAACACCTCGGTAACTAACTAGGTAGTTACGGCAGTGGCTCATCAAGAGAGCTCTTTGTAAGAAGTTAAAATAATTAGCCTGTTGTTGTTGTTGCTGCTTCATCTCTTTTCGGGGATGAGGCATGGCTGGAGTAAAAGCAGCAGCAGTCTCACAAAAAAATAAACATAAAGAGGCACAGCCAGTTTGCTTACTTCTTTGTAAGAATCTTCAAACTGACGAACAGCAGTGACCAGGTTTTGCATTTCTGTATTATCCTTCATTGTTTCAGCATCTAGTGTAGCAGTTACTTCAGTAGATTCTCGGTCGCACTGAAAATTAAATCGCGTTTTATGGACAGTCAAGCGGCGAAAAAGTCGGTTCCACTTGCACATTGAACAAGTTTTCACAAAATAAAATCAAGTACTTTGGGTGGTGAAATAAATAGAAAACAAACCCTGTAAAAGTGATTTATTTAGGCGCTATTGTGCCCAAAACAAATCATTCAGCAGCAATTTCCTTGCTTGTTTAAGTTTGCGGTAGAAATGCACTGAGCCAGCAGTAACGTCAACACCAAAGAGGGTCCGAACGTAACGTTGCTCGAAACCAAAAATTGCTACCATCTCGTACACGACGTCCGTTTCCGGACGATTTTTCTTGTGTCAGTCTCTCCTTGCAAAAGACATATTTCTAATCATTCTGTAGTTTGTAGAGGTAACTTCGCTTTATGTCGATGATAATCGTCAGGGCAAAGTTTCTGTATTTTTGAGGGAAGCACGTGACCGTGATTTTCTATGATTGGCAGATTTTAAAAAGCAGTCCATTGATCGAAAGCACAGAAACAGCAAAATCATTTAAGAAAACGTTGAAAGTGCAGTTTCGAACCGGGACGACGTAACTCCTCCTACGTTTAGCACCACCAAATCCTGTGAATCAAAAGGATTAAGATGCAAGGAGGAAGACGTTTCCAAATACTGGATAAAAATTGAAGAAATCTCTGAAACTGCTTTCGAACTTTGAAACGAAGATTCAAAGCCAAATGACTTCAACCACGTGCTTCAGCGCAAGAACCGAAAGCCCGTAGATAGGCGCTCAGAGCGTTGCGAGACTTGCGGCATGGATAAGCGGAATCTTGCGGAATAAGCGGAAGCTTGCTTTTCAGGCTCATACTTTAGGATCAGGAATCGCTTGAGCGAATTGCTACCACACTCAGGCCCATAACGACTGCTGGCTCAGAGACCGCAAGGTTATTTTGCAGTCTCCCAATTTCTTTGTTGCTCTTGTGTTCGATGAGTTCAATTCATTTATGCATTCATGCGTATGAGCTCGTGCTCTGTTTGCGTGTCTTTCGTCAGACTGGGCCACCACGACGGGTAGACTGCTCTGCCCCAAAACCTGTCTGTCACATGAAGATGGAGGCATCCTGTTAAGTGCCTTGCCCAAAGACACAACAAGCAAGCTTGCCGGCCTGTTCTCCACACTATCCCTTTGGTGCTGAGCACCAAGCAAGGAAGCTGTGAAAACCATTTTTTAAAGTCTTCTGGTATGACTCAACTGGGGTAAATGAATATAGGTCTACCGACTGCGAAGCGGAAGCTCTAACCACTATCCTATCGCGCCGGTATGATTCAATAGAAGACAGAAACAAAATATGCGCTTTGAAGACCAAAACAGCGCATCAATCAGTTGTGCATTACCAGCGTATTTACAATTATGTTTACTTTGAACTTAAGCATATATTTGAAACCCCGCAATTTTGCTGAATCAGTAAATGTTAACAAACCGTGAAGATAGATCTTAGACCCTTAGCGTATACGATTAAAATCGCAGAAGTTCAACTCAAACCTGTAAGTGGATAAGTAGTAAGAGTGCATAAATGTATGACTCACCCGTTTAATGTATGAAAAAAGTGGTTCTTCCGGTTCCGAAACTGCTTCAACTGCGCTTTTCTTCTTTGTTTTTTTCTTCTTTCCTTTGCCTTTTTTCTTTTTCTTCTTCTTAGGTTTCTCCGAGGCGGGTTCGTACTCTGGGTCTTCGAATCCGTGTAAATCTGGAGCTTTCAGTAACTTCCTTAAATACTCGTCGTCAGGATCCTGATACAAGGGACTGATGGGACGCCGAGTAGGTTGGGGCTAAAATAAATGGAAACACTACAATCAAAAACTTTCGGCAGACTTTCTAATTTCTGAAATCAAACGATCTAATATTTATTGTCCTGTAAGATGGCTTCACGAAACTGTACTTTATACTTGTGTTCAAACTTTCTGCGGAGTTCATTCTACCAGTACAACCAACACAGCAAACAAGCAACGGAAATCGCCCTAAGGTGCTCTTATGACGTCAACATTCCTCAACTCAAGGCCAACACCGCACTGCTCTTTGGACGGCTGAAGACAATAAACCGAATATTACATTTGTCTTCAAAAGACTACGAAGAGCTCAGAGCTTTATATCACTCGCGGCATGGCCAGGCGGAATCGGTTGGTATTAAAGTTTGTTTCGGGTTTAAACTCTGGTTTGCGCCGACCGCAATAACGTGAAGGTGTGGAGCGACTGCTGACTCGAACATCGCAAGGACGCTTTGCATTCTCCCAAATATCCGACCTTTCTCTTCAATAAGTTCTCGCGACTACGTTCTTAACTTTTCCAATTGCCACTATGACGTAATTACAACTGTATCATGTAGCTTAACTGTGTTTTAATCCAACTATTAACTCTAACAAGCTTATACAAACTGTTATTAGATAACTCTAAAAATTATAACAGGGAAAAAGCCCCACGTAGATAAGCTTCAAAGCATCGCCGCTACACTTTGCTTTCAACTTTTCTAATCCGTCGTGAGAAAATCTTTTAAACTAACAAAAACTGGATCAAAAGTATGGCAAGATCCCGGGAGTTTGCAAAACAACGCCAGATTTAAAAATAACCACTGAATGATCTTGATCGAGTTGGAAGGTAGGCTTCATTGATAATTGCTAGTCTGCTACGAGATAGTGCGTTGCTAGTTTTGTAGATGTACGTCTGCTGGTTACGACTTGCTTTGCATCAAACTACAATCAGCAAGAGATCTTTCAATCAACTCGCTGTTTTGACCTCAAATAGCCGATAGAAAGTAAAAGCAGAGGAAATAAATTAAACCCACAAAAAATTTCATCTCAATCTACAAAGAAACCCTTCACTACAACCGAGATAGAAGGCTTTCAGTGATGTTCAAAACTAAACACTACCTTGGCTCTTGTAAATTAAATGTAAAACTTCGTCTGGTGAAAGTTTGAAGCATAGCACTTTGAAAAGTTACTGATGTTAAAGTGCTCTTGAAGCAGTTTGAGCACCCATAAAAGCTTTACTATTTGTACGAAAAAAAGAAGATAAATGCTTCGGCAAAGCCGTTAAAAAATGAAGTTTGTCAAAACGATGGTTTAGCGCATTGCGGCGCAGTTTACAACAATGAAAATGCGAGTTCGCTGCTCAAGTGAATGCTGTGTTGCTGTTGTTGTTGTGGTGGTGTTCTTAGAAAATAATAAAAATTTCCCTTGGTTGGTGTTGCACTGCTTGTGTTAGAAACATTCGATGCCAACCGTCATCGTAGCCTCAAAGCAGAACTGAATTCAAAGTTTCCCATGAACGGAAAATAAAGGTAAATCAAAGTAGCACATACCGGTTCTGGGACTTCTAAAACTTCAGGGGTTGATATAATCACCGATGGATGGGCCTGAGGAGAAGCAGGCGGCTCAGGTGACGGTGATTTGATGACGTCGACAATGACGTCATCGTCTGGCGTTTCCATATCGTCCTTTTCAATCTAAAGATAGCAAACTTGCGAAAAATCGAAGTATCTGCGCAATACATCAAATTCCAAATCTCTTGGCGATGAATCGACCATCAATGAAATCGACAACTTATAGAAAACTTGAAATTTAAAAGATGCACCCCATTAGTATTTCGTCAGAGCTGACTGCTGGCCACCCACCAATAGTAGTCCGCCATGGCAGGGGTGCAGCTGCCAGTCTGCAATTTGTGTTCATGACTGGTTCAAGACAGACTACCGCATCTGCACACCTGATCCAAATTGAGTTTGGCGGAGTGAAACGGGATTTAGTCCCGAAAAAAGGAAAAGCAAACAACAAAACGTGGGATCTTACTTCCTCAGTAGACGCCGTTTCAAGAGGCTTAATTTCCTCTGCTTCGGGCAAAGATTCTATTTCCAATGGAACCTCTTCTATTTTGATCTCATCAAGTTCAAAAGTGACTTTTGAGCGACTTCTAGGACGATCCGTCTCATGGGAAGGCGACTTCAATATGGACGGGAGTCTGCAATGAAGAGCTTGGACTAAACTTCGGCCTCAGCTAGTGTACTATCAAAGCGTGCGGTGGTGCATTTCGCCAAAAAGTGCACTGCAAGGTAGGTCCACAACAACTCCAGCTCACACTTGTAGTATGCGCGAACGCAAAAGGACTGACAATCAAAAGCTGTGAAAACTGCAAGCTATACGGCTACTACAATGATTACAGCAGAGGGGGTAGTGACGTGCCAAAAGTTTATCTTTTCACCACTTTTTTAATGCCAGGAGCAGCGGGAGCGCTGAAAAGCGACACCAGAAAAATTTCTTCGTCTTTACGGTGAACGCGGCAATGCAACCAACTTGTCAAGCGGTGAAAACATGATGATCAGACTAGTAAAAACCTTTGAACTGATTAAGTAAACTGGCTGCCTCACCCCCACCAAGGTGCTCTGCCATTGGAGGATACTGGGTGCCCAGCCGTTGCCTGTTGTGACAAGCTGGACAAGTAGGTTCACAAATGCAATTAGGAGAAGCCAGTTATTTTGTCTCGTACCTTTCAACAGCTAAATCGGTTGATTCATCAGGCACTGTTTCAGGCTCAGATATTGTACCGGTGCGGTCTGAAAGAAAAGTAGATGAGAAGCTGCAGATGCCAAAACGATTTATTTTTGCACGCTCAATTCGCGGTAGCAATTTCTCCCAAATATAAACAAACTTAGTTTTTCAAATAAGCAAAAAGTAATTTCCACCAGCCTAGTTTCTTATACAGTATAAGTTGATGTCTGCTTACAATTTTCTTCCCAAACCTTCTGGATGAAGACTTTAACAAAGAAAGTTGCCTTCCACTAGACAGTAAAAGTCTAACGCAAAAGCATGTGGTTAGTGGTAGGCATACACCACACTAGCAACGTGCAATCTCGTATAATGCTACGTATAACAACACTGCTTTAATCTAAAATATGCTCTAACCTGTAGGAAAGGCATCATCTTCAATTTTATCGAAGTCCTATGAAAAAAATCATCACTGTTACATTTTTGAAAGTTTAAATTGCTAAGTATAGAGTGTTATTGCGAAGTGTAGCATTAAGCCCAATTACAGCCAAACCAAAACCTTGCAGCCAATATTCGTTTCTACTACGCTGCTTCGTTAGTATTGCGCAGTATAACATTTGCAAGCCACTGAGGTCACCTAGCGACAGTACACCCGTTGAATACGTGAGACGGTAAATCCCCGATCTTGTAGCCGAAAAACTCCACGTTCGTTGCATGCGGCATGTCCGAGCGAAACCGACATTTGTTTTCAAGCTCACGCTTTGGGTTCAGACCACGGCTAGCTCCTACTGCATAGGCTTCGTTCTGTTGGTGACTAGTGACTGCCATTTCGCATAAATAAAAAGTTGACTTTACGTCATTTTTCCCCAGCGTTTCGCAGGCTCAGACGTGCTGATTCAATATATGTCCTACTACTAGGCAATCGCCATTGAACCAGACATTTTTCCGGAGCAACTGTCACTTCACAGTCTTTGTTTAACAAGTGCTCGATAGGCTAAGTACGTAGTCATCATGAAGAGCAAATTAGTCGCGCATAACGGCAATAAAATCCGAAAGCGCGTCCCGTGACGTCATTAATCACATCATCAAAGCACAACGTTACGCTAGATGTTTAATGTACAAATGTTTGATACATAAACTTTATCCTTACTCCAGTGTCCAGTATATTCAGTTCTTCTCGAGGTGGAACGACATCAACTGTGAGTATTTCCGGTTCTGGCACCCGGATAATCGGAAGCGGTTCCGGTAAACGAACAACAATGGGAGTGATACTGGAGTCATCGCTTGGAAGAAATGAGTCGTGCGACTGGGCAATATCAAGACCAGAAACATAGACTTCTCCACTTAACATGTCAGTAGACTGAAACAAATCATAATTTCCTCCGCATTACGAACCACAGTGCCACAGGTTGCTGAGGCAGCAAATGTCTACCACCACCACCTGCTGTTGCATCAGCCTATGATTAGCAAGCGAGTCTTTAAATTTCAGATAATTTTCTAAAAACTGTCGAGGTCTCACAAGAGGCTTGGATTTTAGACAACGACCTTAAGCATTAAGAAGTCTACAATAAGCCAACGAGAAATCAATGAAGCAATAGTGTTGCATACATACATTTAGAGCTGCATACTGTAAACGGTCAGCAGCGTTTACCTGAGTAGGTTGTGGTCGGTAGAATGAGTCTGTCGGTTCTTCCTTTTCCTTTTGATCAGTCTCTTGACCTGAACCCAAAAACATATTCTGATAAAATCAAACACTCCTCCGAGCTTAGCAATTGGAATTAAAACGCTCAACGCCACGAGCTTTTGGTCGCATGCAATTGCTAGATATCTCTGCTTATGACCAAAGTTTTTTATTACCTCATGCTGCACCATTTAAAACTCAGTTCAAATAGCACCTGGGAAAATAAGTAAATGAAGACAATAATTATTCTGTCCTACTAAGCAGTAGATAATGATTAGGTCTTGCACAGCCAGGTACAACTTTATAGTCACATTGCTCTAGTCGCCAAGGTATAAAATAATTCTCTCACAACTATTTATGCTAAATTAATTTGTTTGGGACAAAACGTTACTGATCAAGTTGCCATAAAGCGTTCCAAAATCAGCTATTTTCAGTTGTTTTTTCCATGAGTAAATCCTTCTAAGTCATGGCCGATTCGTTGCCATGACATCAAGTTGGAATTCCTATCAGTGTAAACCATGTATGTCATTAGGACCAATCAGTATTTTGCCAGAACAACAAACGGCTTAATCACAAAACGAAGCATCAACTAATTGCGACCAAGCACTCCACAAAAATATGAGAACCACACATTATTCTCCTTTAGCGGGAAAATTTTCCACCGATTACATATCTTGTTGCGTTTAGACCCCGCTACAGAGTTGCCACAACTGCAAGCACAGCGGATTTCTACCCAAGCAGTGCAGCTAAGCAGGAGAAATCGCCGCGAAATGTTCTTCGTGATTGCAAAACAACGTAGCCATCGTTAGATTCGAACTCACGATCATAGCTGCTGCATGGTCGCCCGACCTACTGTTGTTGTTACCCGACTCTTTCGTCAGGATGAGGGCATGGCGAAAGACCATGGAGCCCCCAACTTAGCCACGATACGAATTGGTGTTTGGCAGTACACGTCAAGCGCAACCCACCTCCTTCACTTGATTCGCTTCCGGAGAAGGCGAGTGTTGATGCCTAAACAATCAACTTTACGTTGAAGTATCATCTGCATTATTGATTCTAAGAAGCACTGGTTTTATTCCCGCATTATAAATCATCAGTTTTCAGCCTTTTTATTCTTCTGTTAAAAATTGAAGTAATTCTGCACGGACCGGTAACTTACAAAACCACTTGGCAGCGTAAAAGCGACGAAGTAATAAAAATCTTTTGCCTTATTTTCATTTCACTTGGAATACATATACAAAACCCATTTTGTGCCGACAGAATGTAATTAATGGTCAGAACAAATGGAAATAATTTTTCCCAATGGACCGGCTATAAAATCACGGCGAACCGCTGCCGGCCCACGGAACGTTTAAGAACCAACGGACAAGACATCAATACGCGTTGTTGACCGGCGTATGTCTACCACCGATCACCTACCTGGCCATCAAAATTTAATTGACATGCAAGTCTTTAAATTTCGGATGCTTTATTCTAGCGAGTTTTAATAACGTCACGCATTCTAGAGCTGAACAGTTTCAAGAACTACCGCTAAAACCATTACTGATAATGGTGACTTGGTAACTACTTGCTTGTAACCTAGCATTATTCTGTTCTTTCTAGTGAGCTATGTTTTATTTTTTAGCTTACTACTCTATGCACATAGATGAGTAAAGAAGTTAATACGTCTGTCACAGTACAGCATCTTTCTTTCAGCACATATTAATACGAAAAGCATGTAGCAAAACGCATAAAATCGCACGAACTTGTTAACGACAGTTTTACACAGAAAAAGTCTATTATGTAAACTGAAAACCATACTAGCATATTCAAGAATTTGGTTACGTAGAAGTCCACTTTTAAGGCCCTAGTTTCTTTAATCTATGTCATTTTACGTTACACACCCAAACCATACAGCATTTCACGTTATTGATGCGGTGTATGTTTACCACTAGCCGTCGGCCTATGCATCACATTTTTAATGGCAAGTGCCTTTTGCGACCAAAACCATTCAGGCCTTTGCAGGAAATTTTGGAAGTATTCTGAAGCCCTGTCGCATTACCAGAAATGCATTCTTGGTGCAACAACGTTATCCTTCTTACACTCAAACTTGAAATGCGGTGAACTTCTTACGCTCAATATCGATCAAATCAGGTTGACTGCCTACGCTCCAGCGTTTTAAAATTCTAGAAATTACAGCGAATGCTTAGAATTTTAGATGTAGCACGTGCAGTAAGCATGCAATGTGAACAGACGCAACATTACAGACAGCATCTAACATCTACAAAAAAAAATCTAGTATCTACAACGGTTAAAATCCAGATCAGTGGTTGCCAATCTAGTGGAGCTGATGATTTTCATGTATTCTGTTTCTTTTCTATAACTATCTCAATTGATGTAAATCATACCTATAAATATAATGTTTGTAACCCAATAACTTTGCAGCCACTGACCTAGTTGTTGCTAAATAGCTGATTAGCCAATGCTGCTTTTATCTAACAAACTAGTCATCTTTCAGTTATACCTGAGAAACAAAGTAGTTTTGAGTGATATGACCGTACCTTTATACGCCAAACTCTCCTAACTCACAAGACAGATACATCACATTTCCAAAGGATTTATGTTTACACAGAAATAATCGGAACTATTGGAACTTTCTCTAGAATCAAGTTCTTATTTGCTATTACTTTTTAAGCAAACTTTTAGAGACAAAGGATTAAGAGTTCAACACACAAAGCATAACGATGATTCAGCCAGCTAAAAAAGGAAAAATCTGAATTGTGATTGTTTATCCCAATGCTTACAACACTATCTAGCGGCTTTAATGGCAATAGTGAATGCTCTATGTGTTATCAAACAAAATGAAAACGTTGTTCAAATAAATCACAAATCATAGATCAATTAGCCCACGACTTGTCGCCACAATTGTAATTACGAAGAACTCTGAAAAGTATTTTTCGATAACTTTTTTTATAAAAAGGTTCTCTGAAATTGGAAAGAAAATATAACCAGGCCAAAGACCTCTGTTCAGTTAAAAGATACGATGCAAACTTAAAAAACACTGGTTTGGGGAGAGATTTTTCCAGTATTGGAAGTTGTTTCAAGTTGCAAGTTACGGTTTGGAATGTACAATTACACGTGGTGTTTTTTCAATCAATCACTTCGTTCTTTCGACAAATTTTCTATTCAAATTTAACGTTTCGCTCCCCTTAGTTACCGGGAAGCTTCTTCAGAACACGTATTTTTACATGTAGATGCAGAGTTACAAGGGGGCCTTATATTTTAGGTCCAAATCCAAGCTGTACCTGAAAATACAAGCGCAAACTTGAAAATTTATTTAAAGCCCGATTGGGCTCGAAAGTGAAGTTTGTCGATTAGACCACTCGTAATAACCACTTAGCGCTAGTCTGTAAAATACAGCACACTTCCACATGAGCTCTATCCCTTACATAACGAGCTACGCATACAACAAAATAGAATGCAATTAGCGCGGCACGCTGATTACGATTGCATTACACTCTTTACAAAAAGAAACGATTTATATAAAGAATTTGGGTAAAGATGAAATTAAGATCCACGTGAGTCAGAAAATCATGGTAACCTCGGACCTGAATTAGGCCCAAATGTTTTTGGAAACTCAAGCCCAAACACGACTCGAACGGGACCCAAAAAACCCAGCTCCACTTACAACTATGGGCAGATGGGTACTCATGTCTTTAAAATATGTTTATAGCAATGTGAACTGTTTGGCGAAGAGAAAGAACCAAGAAGTGATATCAGGTTTTCATAATGATTCGCGTATGTCCAAGCAGAAAAGCACAGCAGCGAACATCGTGAAACGTGCGAATGGGAAACAATAGAATTATATCCTACCTGAAGCGCACTCAGAAATAAACTCAACTTTTTCACATTCGATTCTGAGCAAATGTAGCTAACAGGTCAAATGCTACACTATATTTTACCGTTTTAAGTCAAATCTTTAAACTCGACGCTGTCGTTTTGCTCAATGCGATTTAGACGAGTGGTCCTTAAACTTGGGGGCGCGCCCCCTGGAGGGCCGTGAGAGTTCGCCAGGGGAAGCGCAAGCATCTCTGAAATAACGAAAAGACAAGCCCAAAGAAAAAGATCACCACGTTGGATTCGATAAGAATTCCGCGAAGGTAACGAGGAAACCTGCTCGAAAATGCTTGATTTCCAAAAAAAGCTCACCCAAGTTTAAGAGCCATTTTAAAACAAAAAAAAGCTCATTTCGAGAAAAATTCCCGAAAAACGTGACTATGGAAGATTGTCTTGGACCAAGGAAGGCGCGAGTTTTAGTTGACCCTGCCAAAGGGGGCGTGACTCAAAAACTTTTGAAACCACTGTGCTAGACCCACAATGAAAAAGAAAACGTCCACATATTTCTGAGAATTCCCTCAGCGCTAGCCAAATTGCTGGTTTTGTCCTGCGCTTTCGGAATCAAGAAAACACGGTTGCGAAGAGTTTTTTGAATCCATATGAACTTACTGGTAACGTCATCGAATTGAGTCGAGAAGTTCCACCAGGATCTCGGTCGTCGTCAGACACGCTCTCCGGCTCCATCGCCTTGTTGCTCGAAGCAAGGGCGTAACTCTCCTCCGCTTGGAGGCGCACATCGTCGTTGAATCGAACATCATCTAGCACACAGTTAACAACGTTTAACCACTTCTACGCCCATCGGTCGCCGAAAAACTTTATAGAAATATACCTGCAACACCTTATGTTTAGGCCAGCATTGGAATCGTGAGTACTACGCGCACGTAGACAACGGAACTAAGCTCAGCGTAATTTATGCTGGCCTGCAATCATAAGACCTTGAGTTCGATGCTGGCGTGGTTTCTGAGTTGTGCTCTTCGAAAAGACACATCTCCGCATTTGTCCTGACCAGGTTCGCTGCTTGCAGCGAAGTGCATTGAGCCAGTTGTTGTTGTTGTTGTGATTACTCCTCCTCTTCCTTGGGATAGATATACGGCACGAACGGCAATTCCTGTTCATGCCGTCAACCTAATTGAAATTAGGCTAGAGGAAAGATGGCAGCCCATTTCGAATCAGTCATGAATGACTGGTAGCCCCACCACCAACAAGGCGGACTGCCACTGGTGGGTAGCCTAGAGACGCCTTTTACGACATGCTGGGTGAGCAACTTCACAATGGTAACCCGGTGAAGTACGGGTAGGCCACTAGTCTGCCACATAAAAATGGAGGCGTCCCGTTAAGTGCCTTGCCCAAGGACACAACAAGCGAACTTCCCGGCTTGTTCTTCCCCCCATCACTTTTTTATGCTGAGCGCCAAGCAGGGAAGCTGTGAATACGATTTTTTTGTCATTTGGTATGACTCGACATAGGGAATGAAACCCAAGTCCACCGACTGCGAAGCGGACGCTCTAACCACTACGCCATTGTGCCAGTCGTACTGCTAATTATGCTAGCCGTACTCTCAACTCCGAAGGAGGAATGAATAAAAGTCGTTTTAGGTTCAATTGTCCAGCGATTGAAAAAAAATATTTAACAATAACATACAACCCATCAAAAAAACCGGAAAAATTTCTTTAAGCTACCATTCCGTCTCTTTGCAGCCTGATTCTTAGTTACAAGCGTGGCTTGTCTACTAGATTCCCCTTCTTTAAATTAAAAACAAAAATCATACATTGCACAGTTAATCAAATAGCTGAGCAATGAGTCAAATTAAAAAGAACTGGGAATCATTTTGAGCCGGACATAATGCGCAATGGTAGCGACAACCATCCAATACGCAAATTGTCATTGGTCAACAGTTTAATGGCCTCTTACGACAAGATAGGTATGTAACATCGTTAGCTAATCCGGAGAAGCAGTCATTTGGCCGACAAAAGATAGTTTTTCTATTCATATTCCTCAACAAGAATAACTCCAAGCCCACAGGCCCAAAGTTTTCCGCCTGAATTCGGCGACTATGAACTAGTTTGCAAGGTATGTTTATATTTTGGTGATTCGGCTAAATTCTAAGTTGTCTGCATGAAACCGACGTTCAAAGTGGACATGCAAGTAGATTATGTAGGGGTCTGCATTTCACAATGCGTCAATAGCAATTAAGCTAAGTTGTTTTACATCATTTTTCTTAACCGACATAAACACATTACTGATGCGGTGTATTAATACCTCCAACCAGTAATTTCCTGTTTTGCCATCAACTTTAATTAGCAAGCATGCTTTAAACTGTGTATGCGGTTGACGTTTATAGGTTTCGAACCCCCAACTATTCGCTTTAAGGTCCAGAACACTTTCAATGTTCACGTAACTTACAGCGATCTTTATGTGGGTCGGTAGACTTGGGTTTCATTCCCTATGTCGAGTCATACCGAAAGACTTTAAAAAAAATTGTATTCACAGCTTCCCTGCTTGGTGCTCAGCATAAAAAAGTGATGGTCTGGAGAACAAGCCGGCAAGCTTGCTTGTTGTGTCCTTGGGCAAGGCACTTGACTGGAAGCCTCCATTTTTATGTGGCAGACAGATGGCCTACCCGTACTTCACCGGGTTACCATTGTGAAGTTGCTCACCCAGCATGTCGTAAAAGGTGACTCTTGGCTACCCACCAGTGGCAGTCCGCCTTGTTGGTGGTGGGGCTACCAGTCATTCATGACTGGTTCGAAATGGGCTGCCATCTTTCCTCTAGCCTAATTTCAATTAGGTTGACGGCATGAACAGGAATTGTCGTTCGTGCCGTACCTCCATCCCGAAGAAGAGGAGGGGTAATACTAACAACATCTTTATGTGGAAGACTTTGCGTTAACGTTAAAAAAGTAAATATTTTGAAAACAGGTAAAAAAGATGCTGTAAATCTTAACTAAACATAAACGCTCAACTCTTATTGTTATTTAACAACTTAACGGTTAGTTACTACTGTACAAATTACAACAAAAGAAATTCGAAAATAAAAAGGTTCTTAACAAAGAGCGTTTTGAAAACCTAATACTACACAATAACAATAATTTATTATGCCAGTAGGCAAAGACAGTCAAAATCTTGTTGTTAAATTGCTTTGTTTTTAAATTGTACAACTTCAAAGCACATTCGTCATTTAAAATCACCCGAACCAAACATGATCGGTATTCGAACCAAACATTAGAAGCATCCGTAATTCAAACGTTTGCTTGCCAATCAAAGTCTTGGTTATTGGTGGCCATACACTGGATGGTCATTGTAAGCCTATCGCATTGTATTTTGATGCGAAGCTTGCCTGCACTTTCGTTTCTACTTTTTTTAGTGATTCGCCTGCTAGGTGACGACAAAAAAGCAAGCGCAAAAGTAGATGCGAAATTTTTGAGCTACTTAAGTGGCTACAAAGATGAAATAACAACAATATTCAACCTAAAGCCAATTCTACGCCGAAGCAAAGCGCGTCTAAGCTCTTCGCTTCTTTCATTTTGGCTCAGACGCAAGCGATGCTTGGCCTCAGCGTACGCCAGGCTTTATGGTCAGTATCCAACACAGACTAGACGTTGTCCACGCATGTTTGCCACTAATCACCTGCTTTGCTGGCCCGCCTTCATTAGCAAGCGAGTGTTGAGCAATTCTGGAAAATTTTAAACCCGATACTAAGTGACTACAGGACACAGAACAGTCCCACCTAGCACCATGCAAAAAATGAATACGATTTCACGTCCTTTTTTCCCGCGTTTTGCAGGTTTAGGTTGGTTCCATTAGTGTTGTTTCCTTTAGTTAAATTGTAAATTGGTTCCATTCGTAGCGAGAGCGCTGCGCTCATAAAACTAAGGAGAGAAACAAAGAATTTTTCATGCCACGCCTGCAATTTACGCCTAATGGAAACCAGCCTTTAGGCGTGCTCATTCAGTGTGACTACACCTCCACACACTCGCTTTCGTTCTGGACTTTTCCCTGGAGCAACGGAGTATTTGCGATGGGTGTCCTTCCTGACATATATCAATGGCGCTTCGAATTATATTTTGAACTCCAGAACTTTCGATTCCAAGCCAGAAACAATTGCCACTACACCACAGCGGCTGCTGCTGCTTACAAACCTCCAATTGTTTATAAATATAGAAAAACGTTTCAAAAGCACATACCATTGTTATCCGCGTTGCTTTCAATATCGCCATCCGAAGCATCGTCTGGTAACATTGACGATATGGTTACTTCAGGTATGGCCGGTTCTATGGTAACCTGGGCTGATGAAATATCTCCGTCTTGTTCATCGTCACTATATTCTCCGGTCTTGTCAAAATCCTAAAAAAGGAAACAATCCCTCCAGGAAGGCTAAAACTGATTATATCAACGCTCACGCTTAGAAAATCGCTCTGAAATGACGCACAACATTCCACAATATATTCGGGCAGATTTAATGAAATTCAAACGCCACCTATACAACAACATACATTTTCTCATACAATCTAATCATTTTCCAACCTAACCATTGATCCAGCTTGCTCGGCTTACATCGTGAAGTTAAGTGATTTTTTGAGGATTACAATTTTTTAAAATCGATTTTCTGGGAATCTCTGGCGTTTTTTTCTTTCGACAGTTTTAAAAGAAATTTTATAATATTACTGCCCCAATCCTATTATTTGAAGTTACTGTTACTTTAATTTAAAAACAGATCATCTGTCATTATTAGAAAAAAATAACTTTGTTCAAATGCAGTATTTTATGGCGTTGTTTACGTCGTGTGTATATATAATAAAATACACAAAACAACCCCAACTAGAACTTATATCAGGCAAACGTGGCTCTCAAAATTTTAACCATTGTATTTCTCATTGTTTTTTGATAGGTTGGTGTTTCAAGAAAACTGTAGAGAAAAAGTTTTCAAAAAGACCATTAGAAGTATTTATTCCGGTTTCTGTGCTAAAGGTGCAAATTCTTTCATGAAAAGTTATACGATTTACATTGAAATGCAATTGGTTAGCGCAGGGATGTGCAACCTCATTTGCAGGAGGGCCAGATCCACTCAATTTTACTCGATCGAATAAGGTCGCGAGCCGAAGTAAACGGCACCGGCTTTTTTGAAGATCAGCCATAGCTGGGGGGAGCTTTTGCGAAGAAGACCTTTTTGGAGGAGATCGGCCAGTGAGCGCGGGCAGAAAAATTTCGCCTCCCGGGCCGCGAGCTCCTTAACCCTGGCTTAGCGCCTAAGCAATGAGAAGCGATTCCCCTTTATTGCTGTCAACTTTGTACAAGGAAATAGCTTTGATCTGTGAAAACACAGAAAGCCTACATCTACAAAATAGGAATGAGATAAGCATTTAAGTCTAAAAGCTTAATTAACACACGGTCCCAAAGATATGATTCTTGATCCTACCATAGAGTAATATTCCTTTTCCTCTTCTTCTCTTGAAGTCTGGATCTCAATCCAGGCTTCCCGACGTTGAGGGTGTTCGTCAGCTTCACTCATCCTGGAAGCCCTTGCTGAGTGAGCTTTCCGAGTTCTAAAAATCATGAATTTAAATCTTCTTGGATTTAAAGCACGTAATTTGAAGTTGAAAACACATTCAAAATGTAAAGTCTCGCTTGCAAATAGAAATTCTAAAGCAAAGAAAGGGAGTGGTGGTGACATACGCTACGTCAGTAACAAGCCAGTCGAGTCGGTACGGTGATGGAAGCTGAGTTTAAAAATTAAGAGGCCGTTTCACTTTTGCACCCCACAATTATAGACTGAAGTATTCTTGTTGTTTTTAAAAACATCAACATTGGCTAAGATACTTTTGAAGTGGTTTTCGATCTTTTTGGGAAGATAGCATCAACTCAATTACAACGTCACAAAGTGGTTCATTATCAGAGTACAACGACGAGTATCACATTCATTCAATACGAATAAGTTTTGGCAAAATTGCTGATCGAATATGTTGAAACAACAGTTAAAAATATTGTACGGCAACTTCAGCATGAACTTATTGTACATTAAATTTGAAAGTAAAAATCAGTTGCTTAAATACGTACTAGAGGCAAGCAAAGCACTATGAGCGTAACTGCAGGCGGCCATACTACTAGCTGTTTGTTATATTATTTATTAATCTCACTTTCCATATCTTTCGTGCATTATACAAGCGCGGGCAATATTTGAAAAGTCCTGACTGGCTGAATCCGGTCTCCTGCTTGCTTCAAATCCATACGAATGACGTCTTCGAATACCAGCTGCTGCACCAAACTGTCAAATATAAAATGCAGGGTGTCAGTTCAGAACGATAAACCATTAATTCGTAATCGTCAGATTTAGGGTTCAATGCGTTGCTTTCTTTGCAGTTATATCCGGGGAATAAAATGCTTTAGCGAAAATTTCTCCTGCTTGCAGTTGAAATGCACGTCGTTAATGGCGAAGACAACCCCGTCGCGGCTCTCAACACGAAGCATTCTGTCCATAATCGATTAAACATTTCCAAGTCACCGGAGGTTAAAATGTCACCATCATTTTTTATTTTTACTTTAGTCAAGCGGTACCTACCAACAAATCATTTCTATCAAGCAGCTATCAAAATCTTATTGGTTTACTTTTAAGCTAATGCATTGAATATTACATAGATGAGAGTCACAAGGTTAAAAAAATCATTGAAGGGGTCACGAGCTAACTGAGAGAAACAATGAGTGAATCTGTAAATGAATAGCTTGGAAGCCCAAATATTGCCAGGAATATTCTGTTGTGAAAGTATTTCCGGTAAAATTAAATCGACGACACAACGCAGGCTGGATATTACCAACTGCTGCAGTCATCACGGCAACAGCAACAGTATGTTTACAAAAAGGGCTTTAGATCTAGGACAGCGGTTTTCAACGGTTTTTCTGTGCTCCTTCCTCATGGACCTCCGATTCGATCTTTTTCTCCTGACCACGAATCTTTAGGAGGGAACCTTTTATTTGTGATTGATGTTTTTTAACAGCTCGTTTCCCAATTTTCATTTATGCATCCTTTCTTTACATTCAACTGGTCTATGTGCAAACCCACATTGAACGTTGCACCCGGGCTTTAGTCGGGTGAGAGCAGTTTAACTCCTCCGCCCAGCGAGCCTTGAAAGGCAACCAATGGGTAACCAAGCGTGTGAAGACAGTCACGGGGTAACACGATGGGCCGGTGATTACGAAGTCATGTGTTTGCTATCTGACATGAACGCTTGAGCTTCGCGGGGTCTGCGTTTGATGTTGACTTGATGGTGTAGGACTCCGAATTCGCAGGTTTAATCCACTACTGCAACACTCGGGATTTGCGTGTTCTGTACTTAATGTCGACTAATGGTGTGGGACTCTAGATTCAAGGGTTTAGCCCCTGACGGGAGCGCTTGAAATTCGTGGGTTTTGTATCTGTTTTTGAGTGATGGTGTAGAACTGAGAGTTTAATCCTTGACGGAAACACTTGGGATTTGTAAGTTTTAATCTGATGTCGACTCAAGGTGTAGGACTGTGGATTTGTGAGTTCAGTCCGCACTGCGAACACTCAGAATTTGTGGGCTCTGTATCTGATGTCAACTGATGGTACAGAGCGCTGACATTAAAAGTTTAGTCCCTCGCAAGAACACCTGGAATTCGTGGGTTTGTAGGCCCGCTTGATGCCAACTAATTGCGTTGGGCTCAGGATTAGCAAGTTCGGTCCCTGATAGTGGTGCTCTGGCTTTGGTTCATCGGTCCGTCAGTTTTATGCCGGACTACTCTTCTATGTGCTATTTAATGTTTGCGTTCTGCTCTTTTGCGTTTGTCTCTTTTTTTCGGCAGTGCAAGTTATAGTATGCTCGCCTAAAGCCTAAACAAGGTGCCGACTTGTACTATACTTTACTTTGATCAACCGGTATCGCTGCCCATATTAATAGAAACATAACATTGCGCAACAAAATTTTACTTCCCAACAACCAAAGTTTTCCTCTGCAATTTCTCCCAACAACAAATTACCTCCCCACAGAACTCCTTTTTTGGGCTGTCAAGGGCTCACGGTTGAGGACCACTGGTCTAGGAGGCACCATGTAAGAGGCAGATTCTAAAAACCCAGATTCCTTAAGACGCAATCAATGTCTCTGGCTATTTATTTTATTTCCTGCTGAGACTCGCTTCGGAGTTACCGGCAGTGCTGGCACAAAACCACCACAAGCCTGCAACCAAGCAAGGGAAATTACCGGTGAGTAATTTTTCAAGAGCACAACAACGCAAAGCTGATTCGGCAATGACCTTGAAATCTTACGATCACAAGCAACCGCTTTATCGTACAGAGCAACGTTGCTGATCAGTCGCAATGCTGCACAGAGCAAGCCTCATACTTTAGATCAAAAACCTTGCTTTAGAGACTACTAGTAAAGCATGTAAATATTTGAACATTCACTGCAAGAAAAGGTTGTAAATAGTAGACATATATTGCAATCTTCGGTTCAATTAATAACCCTACAAATTAAAACAAGCCTTTACCTTATCAAGCTCAGCACATGGTCGCTGATATAGGAAGTACTTCTTGTAATGAAAATAGTGGAAATGTGAAGGACCAGGTGTAGATTGTAATCCAGTGGATGATCTTTGGTTGTAACTGCTACTGCTCAGAGGACGACATTCAACAGGACAGTACATACATCCACTTTTAGGGCGACTGCAAATAATAAGATGAAAATGTGTTTTCTTGTGCCATTTAGTTGGTTTATGTGTCCGAAAAAATAAATAAATAATTAGAACACGAAGCTAAAATAGAACAAGGAACGATAAAATTGTTAAGGTCTTCGAGACAAAGCTCTTTGATTCGTCCGTGTAATTATAGCTAAAAAGTCAACTGAATGGGAAGAAAATTGAGAGAAATAACAAATATAAAAACGACACACACAACACCACCATCAGTCTGCTGTACATGCTGAGAACACAGCTATGATGAGAGCCGATCGGGAAATCAATGTTGTAGTAACTGCTATACTTCACATTTATACAGAAAGATTAGAAACTCACAATTTCGCTATCTCGCTCAGTTCCATATCAGCATATTGCGTAGCAGTGGATGTTTTATTGATGAGCTTTTTCGCACAAGTTGGAGGGGCACTCTTCGTTCGAGTTCGCTTTTCTAAACACAGTATATTTATTTATAGTTTAAAGAAAAAGTAAATTCTGTTATAAGTTTGAGGTAGCATTGCATATATTTATTAGCCAGTTGTATGGTTTCAATTGATGTAATTCTGTTTCTCACACGGTTTTCTGGTGCTCATGCGATGATGTCTACCAATAGCTATCTGGTATCGGACCAAATACTGACATCTCTTCGGACGAATACCGATGGCACTTTAAGGTTTTGAACACAGATCAATGTGTTCTGAAGCCTAAACACTTAACCAACCAAAAAGTACCAGTACCATAAAACTTAATGAAGCTTTGTAAGTTTAAATATTCAACCTCTAACGCGTGGAATTGGAAAACTGCCATCTTCTTTAAAGACCCGATTTTCTTTCAGTCGCTGGCTTGTCATCGCGCTCGCTGGGCGACGTCTGCTAAGGTAATACTAGTTAGAACAAAACTAACCTTGTGTCTAACTTCAGTAGGAACATTTTCACCGACCACAAAGCAAAAATCCATAGAAACCAGTGCCACCAAGCCGAAGAGGCTGTCCTACGCGCTGCTATGCCTGGTCTCGGTGTAGCCCAGGCATTAGGAATGGCTCGCATTCGACAAAAAAGCGATAAATGTGGAAAATGCCCGATTGCTTATGCGATTGAAATAGCTCACAAACTTGCTTTTGCATATGAATTCATGCTTTGAAATAAATTAAACATTTTGTCTCCTAAATCATACGAGGCAAGATCCGAGAGGCTGCTCGACTAGATCACCGAAAGGCTGCTTCGCAGCCCTGGCCGTTATTACACATTGCAATTGATGGTAATCAGAATACTTTTACTTGCTTACTTTCGTTTGTGTTTTTAACTAAAATAAATTTTGCACTACTACTACTACTACATGTGCAGCAGGTTAGGTCAAAAGGTTTAGTTGGCATAACGTCGAAATAAGCAACGAAAAGCATAGAAGATTGGCTTTATGTAATGCTGTGAGTAGCGTAAATGGGTAAAGTTTAGGAATAGTATTAAAAACAAAGTTTTCAAGTGTTATGCACCAAGTAATGCTAATTTATTGGCCTTTGAACTCTGCCATTTAGCTGTTCAATTGCCGCATCTGCAATTGCTACATAGTTCCATTCAGCGCGAGACACAAATCTGACATGCACTGAAGCCCTACCACTATAACACGCAGCAAATTTAAACCTATTATTTTGTTACGTTAGTACTGAGTTTGCAGCGATTAATTCTCGGGATCAGCATTTGTTTCAGTGAAGTCTGGAATCAAAAGTTAAAAAAACGCTTTGAAATCGGTTCCTCAAAAATTGTTAATAAGAAAAGGCGTGACACCTCCTTTTTGTTCAACTTTCTACATGAACTTGCTCTTACTTTTAAATCATTCAACAAAGGCAAAATTTGACAGAAAAACCACAAAAAGTGCAGAATGGCAAAACCGATTACTTTTAGTCTGCTTATTTCCAGCTAGATTATGAAGCTCTTTTTGCCACCGCACCGAAGCTTCTGCTGCTACACGACAAATGAGACTGATAGTAATGACTCTGATCGACATGTTGGAAAATTGGTCAAGCTAACAAAATCCCCAGTAATGAAAATAAGATGTTAGTTCGTGATTAGTTGCATAACATGGATAGGACTAACTTTGGCAAGAAAACTACGCTTCGCTATAACTTTGAACTATTTGTAGCCTCAATTGAGCAAAGAAATCCACCATAAATCACAGTTTCTTACAAATTTTAAAAGCAAGACAGTGGCAATTTGGTAAGCAAACAAGTAAATGATTTGAAAGCTTTAGGAAATGTTTATTCAGTATTCTCAATACACTTTAACGAAAGACAGAAGTATTCAAGAATATGTCGACCCATAACACTGTATGTTTTTCAAGAAAAAAAAACTATTTAATGAATAATCAAACACTACAGACCGTTGCTTTTCTTTGAGATACTTCGTTGATGATTTAAAAGCATTTTCAACGTGTTCTTTGTACCATTCAAGAGCTTCTTCATCTTCTTGCAACTCTAATATACAAGTAGTTGAGTACAAATAAAAACACAATTACAGAGAGTTGCTTTTTTATTCTTGACCGCTATGCAATAATATCACATATAGCTGACATAGTTGACAAATAGACGGAAAAGCACAGAACCACCCTAGACTTTGAAGCATGCAAAAAAGACCAAAAATAAAGTCAACAGCTAGCACAAAACTCCTATTCGGTCATTTAAAAGTAATCTGTTACCAAATGCTTTTTACATTCATTTACCAAGCGATCAATCAACCAACCAACCATCAACCAAGTAACTAAATCTTGAGCAATTGCATCTCTGGTCTAGTACATATGCCAATGTTAACAGCCTGTATTGACCTAAAAGTTTCTTTCAGACTATTGATGCTCCATCAACCAACGGGATGTCAATCTATAACATATTGCTGTCCAGACCTGAAGTCAGGGGTGTACAACCTTTTTTGCAGATGGGAGGATATCTGCCTTATTGAAAATTCCAAAGGCCAGTTGAAGTTCATATCCAGGCCCAATGAAGCTTACGAGCTGTGATTAGTGACAGTATTCATGAGATATGGCAGTGAAGACCATTTTTTTCGAGATCACAGTTTTCACAGCAAAAATTTGCCAAAATTTCTAAATTTGGTCAGTGATGACCCTTTTTTTTTTCTTTTAGAGATCAACATTTTGCCAAAATTTTAAATCTTAAACAGATTGCTGGTACTATTCAACCCTTCTTCAGACCCCAGGCCTTAAACCATCAAAAAAATTCACCGACTTCAGGTTTTAAACCAACTACTGGTCTTGAGAAAAAAGCAGTTCAGCCGTGAACTGATGAAAAACACAAGATTTTGTGCCTTTCTTTTGATTCTTTAGTGGAAGAACCTTCAGTGCATTAATTAGTCTGGCCTTTACGAGATACTGCCAGCCACTGTACGGTATGGTAGATTATTTCACACTACTAATTAACCAGGTGGCACAGCAGTAAAATCTCATTAACTAACCTTGAGGCAATGCAAAAACTTCTAAAAAATCAGAAAGATTATCGCTAACATGTTGCTGTTGCTCTGATTCTGTTAAATCTTTCGAGTAAACGATTTGCAATCTTTCTTTTTCTATTCGAACTTTCTGCCAGAGCAACCTTCGCAGAGTAGCCTCAAAAACTCTCTGCTTTTGTTGACCTTGACGTCGACGTTTGATCAAACGCTTTGGTAACCTGCAAATTCAAAACCTTGAGCAATACTAATATTTAGTAATGATGAACAATGTAGAAGTCCTTGCAGCAAGAAGAAACCACACAACAGCTGCAGGTTTATACATTTACTTCAAAAAACCTTTTCCTACTGCTAAAAATACTTGCAATACAGCTCAATATAGCAAAAAACATGATTCTAATTCCAATTTTAACCCAAATATAAAAAATGATGTTGGAATGAAGTTTTAAATAACAGTCCATTCTGTATTTGATCCCATACTATTAGTGGTGAAGAGTTTTCAGAAGTTTTCTATTTTTATCCGCAGCAATCATCACAGTACATTGTAGCCTATGAATAGTAGTAAGTCCAGTCTAGGATTTAAAAGGTAGAACTGAGAAAAAAGGCAAAGCAGAGTAGCTTTGCTCATTACACCACTAAACGATGAACCCAAAAACTAGGAAAAATATTTTTGCTGCACGCTCACAAATAGGGCACTGATTGTCAATAATCATGACTGTGGTGAAAATGATAGACCGCAGTTACTTGTTGTACTCTTCATGCTGCAATTCCAAAGAACATGGTTGGTTAGGAAAAGTGTTGCTTCCATTTTTATGAAACCCAAAGGAGGTCCACACTTGTGACCTATTCATTGCTAAAAGCAAACAGTTTTTAAATGCAGTTCAACATGTTTAGTTACCACAACATGTTTTTTTTATAATAAATAATCAAACCACTGACAAAAAATAAATACATTAAATACATGAAAATTAATTGTTTTTGCAGGAAAATCATTCTACCAACATCATTATCTAAAACAATATTACAGTGGCTTATACAAATGCCATGTGATCTGTTTGAACATATAAAATAAGCAATGCAGTGACATGCATTCAGTTATTTTTGTCATGCAAACTTTAACCACAACATGATCAAATGGGTCGATTCTGCACTTACAATTGGTACATGTTTGGATGAGCACAATGAAGGCTTTGGGTTAGTCCACACTGCTAACACCGGTTTGGGTCAGTTCACAACCAGGCATTTTTAGATACACCCAATAGAACCACAGTATTACTGTATGACAGCAACAGTTGTGCATTTAAACATTGAGATGACTACATTGTTACATTCTCATGAAACGCATTTTACTTCAATTCCCAGTGCTTATTTGCACAGCTTGTGGTAAATAAACCGTGCCAACATAACTTAAACAAGGTTTAAGCATAAAAATTGCACTTTTGATGAATGAATGAATTTTCTTGAGAGCATGATAAATGCAAATAGCTAAATTCAACTTATGTTGCAGAAACTTTATGACCTAAAACTTAAATGAGCTGTAGATTATTAGCTATTACGCTCAAAATCAAGCTCATTTCTCCTAAAAATTGTCAAGCAATCTTTTTCCAACAAGCAATGATTCCAGATACAGCAAAAAAATTTAAACAGTGTCCTTTCTGCTGTTTGCAAACAAGTGTCAATGGTGTCCTAATATATTGTTGGTGTAAATAAAGTGCCTAATAAGGTAATATGGTGCCTAAATAAAGTAAGCCATTGCAAAAAAATCGACTTAAAGAAAGCTATGCTTGTTTTTATTTACCTGCTGATAGCAGTTTAGGGCAAATTTCCAGCAAACAGTTGTTCTTACAAAGCAGTAAGAATGCATTGGTGCAATGGTATGCATTAGTGTTGCTAGCCTGTGCATGAACTGGCATCAGAAAATATCTGCTGGCAAAGTGTGCCTTCTGTTATTTGAAATATTTGTTTTGGATAATAGTTGGCAAATGCCCTAAATATTGCCCTATTTCTTATTTGCACAGAAATTGACATAAAAAGGTGGATGTGCATAGTATACGTTTTGGTCAGTTTTTTGTTTGCTTCTACCTCTTGTATATTTTTTTATAAAATCTTCATCGGCTTGGCTATTCATATGGTGTTACCTTGTTGTCTGAAGATAAAGTTTTGCTTGGAAAATATGTGCCAAGAGTTTTGTGTACATTTTTATCAGCAAAAATATATATGGTTTTGGCAAGCAATTTATGAATAAAACTAAATGTTTGGGCAACACAATATACTGTGAATCACAACATAAATAGCTGAGAGAATGAAAATTTTGATACAGAAGTGCATAAAAGAAAACAAAAAAAACCGATATTGTGTGCATCCACCTAAAGAAACTATATTGCCTAGACAAGAAATGGAAACTATGCACCACAGATAGACTTAACTGAGATTAAATAAACTAAAGTTTAAACTATGATCTAAGCAATTATTGAGATTGATTGGGGAGTAAGCATCAGGCAAATTATTTTTTTATTCTTGATCAAAACAATGCGTTTTTTTTTGTTGGAAGATTAGCCAGACTCAAAAGTTGGGCACACTAAATTTTCATTTCATATTCAAAGCCAAAAATGGTGGGCATATATTAAGTTGTTCATATCTACAGGGAATGTAAAAAAATACAAAAATTTAGAATCATGAAAAAACAAAAACCATTAGCTGAATCACAAAAACTGCAGAAAATTCGCTGCAATCAGATAACTAATCTTCAGACTAAGTGTAATTACTTCTACAATGCATAATTTCACTCAATCAAATCCAATATTTTTATGCAATGAGAAAATAATATTTTGTTTTTTGTTGTCTTCCTTTAATTTCTGCTATACATTCTTTAGTTAGTAGGATATTGAGCTAGTTTTTATATTTCAGTAATTCAATATTTTGTTATGAATTTCCAAAATCCAGCAATTTATCAGTATAAATTTCCTTGGTTTAGTAATTTCATATTTCAACATGAACTTTATATTTCTGTAAATCTACATTTCCATGGTATAGTTTTGGCCTTAAGAGATAACATTGCAAAAAGCTGTAAACCAACAACCTATCACTCCAAACTGTTACAGCAATCACACACCAAAGTTGCATTGCACTTATTTGAAGTAAATCTGTTTCCTCAAGAAATGTCCCATATACATCATTCACCTGCTTGACTTACGTTCGTCAAACTTCTTATAAAATTAAATGTAATCTTAACAAAATTGAAGTAAAGGCCATGAACCCCCATTTAACTATTAAAAAATTCCTTTCATTTTCCAAAGACCCCCTCAATGAAAGGGAAATATTAGGCATAGTATTCCAAGTTTCATGTCATGTCTGCAAAATCACCTACATTGGCCAAACAAAACAGGATCTAAAGTCACAATTAGATGAACAGCAGAGGGCCATTAAATTCCAAAGAAATCTAATCGTTGTGTGCACCCTTTATTCAGTTCTAAGTTCAAGTCAAGTCGGACTTCAAGTCTTGCATTTTCAATTTTTTAAGTTCAAGTTCGGCAAAAAAGACTTGAATTTATCAAGTTCAAGTTTGCAGCCCTGGTTATGACCAAAACCAAGACCATCAAACCAAAGGCCAAGGAGCTCAAAAAACCAATCTTTAGACTAGTTTTAAGACTAAGACCTAGGTCACTGCAAAATATTATTTACTATTCTCCTTTCAAAATTACTCAATTAATGAACTCGAACTTGATCTATGTTTTTTCAAGTTCAAGTTCAAGTTGGAGTTTAGGAATTTTTATTTTTCGTGTTCAAGTTTGAGTGTAGCAAAAAATACAGAGCCCTGCTTTGGAACACAGAAATGATTACAATTGAAGCACAAGTTTAAACTTTTAAAGATGAAGAATGACTAGGCTATTCAAAACGGTTTTTAGCCAAAAGTTGGCCCATCAACAAAAACTCAAACGTAATAAACAGAACAATAGTAAAGCATTATCTTCCGTAAATCAACAAAACTGTCGGATTTTCTGTGGCTCCAATGCTATCATGATTATGAACAGTAGGTTTTTTTTGATGGTTAGCTGGTTAGTCTACTTTGAATCTTTACATAACTTCTACTGTCAAATCACTAAATCTTCATTGATTAATCATTTGGAAATCATAACGGGAAATTTTTGTTGGGTCTACTAAAGAATCAGCCGTATGGTTCAGATTTGAAATTAGATAGCCTACTACTGAAACACAGAATTGTGAGTCAATGAATCAGCTCTTTGAGGTTAAAATTAGAGCAAAAGTTAGAGTTAAAGTTCAAGTTAATTAGATACTTCAAGCAAGACGGATGATTCTTCAGTAGACCCAAATCTGCACACCTTGTACATGGTGCCATTTTGAAATTTCATTAATATGTTATTTTTGTAAATACTGGTAACTTTCCATTTTTGGTCTTATGTTGTTGGTCATTCTGGCCAACAAAACATAGGTCTAAATATAAGTACAACCAAAATAATTTGTGCGGTTATTACTCACCACTACAACAAATTAAGGATTTAATTTTTATCCCATACCTGATGAAAAACTACATCAAATATAATTCGAGTTATTGAGCCCAAGGATGCACTTTCCTACAATGTTCAGACAACTGCTCTAATCTGACAAGCAATTCAAACACATTCCATTTCTGTACGATGGACCTATGACAGTGTAAAAACGAAGTTTCAATTTAAATCATAGGATTTGTTAATTGATTTCTAGTTAAACATTTCCGAAAATAAAAAATTATAAAACATGCTTATCGTAACGGTGCTTTCCCTTTTAAGAGAAAACAAATGTTGTTTAAGTGTGGTTGCTAAGAAATGAAGTTTAAAAACATCAAATCTGTTTGGGGACTATTTACAAAAGAAAATAATTGGAGATCTTTGCCGATTCGTGCCATGTTTCAGCCATAGAATTAATCAGGGTACCAAAATGCAATGGACCCCATAAAAGATCTTAAACCATTAAGATAAGAAGCAATTAAACAAAAAGTTAACCAAAATTGTGAGACAAAATGGTCGAAAACTATATATTTGGCCCTTCCAAAATGTGTTTATTGGCTGCGCTAATGAACTCAAATTTCAAAAAGTGACGCGATCAAAATGATACCCTAGAGGTAAATCTTTAGATTTCTGACAGAAGTAATAGGTTTTTGATAGGCTTCATAGGAACTACGTAATCCTACCAGGAAGATCTTTACGGCAGGCAGGTCGCGAGCCGGACATTTTGGGAGGACAAGAGGAAATCTTGGGAAAGCATATATTTTTTGGTTTACTCTGTTGATTATATTGTTTGTAACAACGATAACTTTGTTTTGCTGCCTAATTGTTTTGAAAGAACCGTTACGAAATTTATAGTCCTGAGTAGACACATTTATCATCGCTATAGTGGTCGATGACCTTTTTTTTGAGATCACCCTCATGAAAGTCGCAAGTTTGGCTTGTACAGCGCAAACACTCGCAGTCAACGACTTCATCAGCCGCATTTTCAGTTGCAGCAGTTGGGGGTGACCTTTTTTGTGGAGATCATCATCTTTACGGCACGAGATTACTACAAACCTGCTTATAAGTCAAAGAAACCGTAGTGCAAGGTCTAATGAGATTTGTTTGGGAGCACAAAATAAAAATCAAGGGGCAACTACTCCCCCAGGACACTGTGGCGATGTGCCTGCTTTACGGTACCCCAATCAGCAGCCTCCGATTGAAGTCATTGTAATTGGAGCAAATTATACTTTGAATCGAAAGTGTGATAGTAGCCTAAACGACGCCCCAATTTAGTTAATGTACAGCAAGATCAAAGTTGGAGAAAATAAAAATTTTTCTTAAAAAATTTAGACACCTGATTTTAACTACGCTACGTTTCCACGGCTGAGCTTCCAAGACAAAAAAAAGGAGCCAAGAACTTACGAGTTTGCTGGGTGTAAAGGATACTTTAGATGGACTAGCCAGGGCGAGTGGAGTACGGTGATATGGGCATGTTTTGAGAAGGGACAATGGCAATGTTTTGAAAAAAGCGTTGGATTTTAAAGTGGCGAAAAGAAGAGAGCGTGAGCAACCGAATATGACGCGAAAAACAAGTGGAAGAACATGCTGATTAGATTGGACTGAAAAAGAAAGATGCGATTGACAGAACGAAGTGGCGTGATGACGTTTACAAAATATCAAGAAACCTGAGGTCAATTCAGCCAACTACATTAACGGTAGTTATAAATAGGCATAGTAGGCATAGTACAGGCATAGTAGGCATAGTACAGGCATAGTAGGCATAGTACAGGCATAGTAGGAGAGGTGTGCGATCGAAAACCAGTCGCACAAATGTGACAAAGCCTTCTTTCCTTTCAAAAAAAATTAATTTTTACTTTTATAAAATATAAAAGTTGCTACTTGCTGATTAGCATTTTCAAGCCGATCTCCTATTAAGAGGGATGCGATTAGGGCTGCCACTCTAGATGTTTTATAGCTAGATCTAGATATTTTTTGTAAGGCCTAGAGGTATAATTGGGAAACTAGATGATGGCTAGAAAGTCTAGATATTTTTTTAACGTACTAGATATTATCTAGAGGGAAATCTTTAAGTCGAGTAATGTCATAAAGAATAGTGAAGGAGGGAGATTAACTTGTTTTCCGTTACTTTTTTGTTCTAGGTTATGCAATATTGTTAGACTATTGTTGTATTAGTGAGTTTATCTAATATTTTTCAAACATAATGTTGGGCTGAAAACACAGAACAGAGAAATTTTGGGCTGAAGTGGAGGATTTCAAAAATGCTTCTGGAGAGAATCCATTTTTAGATCTCATGAATTGTCCTAAGCAAGGATTGATACCACCTCATTCAAATGCAGATGTGGAAGTTTGGAGATGGGAGCGATGTGACATGAGTGCTCGACAGTCTTCATAGACGCATTTTCCACCCGAAGCGAGGGAGATGACCTTTTTTTTGGAAAACACCATGTCCACGTGCGATTGTTAAATTTTATTTTGCAACACAGTGTTGCAAAGATCCCTAAACATCTGTTTCCTAGGTCCCGCAAGCAGCCGTTTTCATTTCATTGCTTGGTGAACTACTTAAGCATGTAATGTAAAGTTCAAATTTTGTCCTTTACGTTTAGTAGTAGGCGGACTCCAACAACTAAAAATCATCGCCACATCGTACTATGCCTACTATGTCTGTACTATGCCTACTATGCCTGTACTATGCCTACTATGCCTATTTATAACTACCCACTACATTAATGGAAATAAAACCACATTTCAAAAAGTGAATCTTTCTCTGTCTGCTCATCTGTTTTCCAAGGTTACCTCTAATTTCCTTAAAAGATGAAAGTGACAACGATCCAAAAAAATTACAAAATTTTTTGAACTGTGATGGTATTTTTTCGATAGCCTATGGTAGTATGACGTTATCTCTTTTCGCCGACTCATATTGGCTACAAGCTACTTTTTGAATTGCAGTGTTTTAATTTTTGTTTATAAGAGCACAATTATAACCGACTGGTTATGTGATCCCGTAGACCTACAACTTAATCGGCAACCAGCTCAAGTGCTTAGGCCTAATCTCGCAGTTTTTATGGCGACTGCGGTCGAAAGACCAGGCCTTGAAACCGGCGGATGACGGATTGTTCTTGCTCAGAGTAACACGAGTTCACAAGCAGTAATTTGTCGACCACAAAGCGATTCTACCGAAATGTTAAAACTTGGTAACTCCAAATCCAAATTGTCGTAAGTTTAACGTCTGATCATCATCCTTCAACTCTGAAAGATTCAACATTGTGCAAAGCAATGCAGTAATTTAAACTAATCAGGAGTTTAGAATTTAGTTTTTAAAGCTTGTGAAGTAAGATAGTCCAAGAACAAAAGCACGTGTCTCTTCTTTCATGCAGTTATAGCCGGGCCTACCTCGCAGCCAAACCCGCTTTACAGGTTTTATTTTGGCTGTAGCGAGCCGTAACCAAAGTAAAAAATGACTTAAACCGCATTTGGCTTCAGTGTAGATCAGGATTTCAAGAGTACGAGCCAAACCATTACTAAGCATTAAAGCCTTTCGTAAAACCATAAAAAGAAGGCGATGCAATTAACTGCGATATTTATTTTAAATTAAGACGTTTGAGGACGAAAAGTGAAGTTTGGTGTCTGAGCACGCACATCAGATGTTGATATCGACTGGCCACGTTTTAGCTTGGCTGCCCCTTCAGTGCTGGTGTATCGCTCCCATTGATCGGGCTCAATTTTGTTTTGTGACAGAAGGTTTCTTACATGTAGTAACATTCGATTTTTCTTCCTGACAAAAAAATAATTCAAAGTTTATTGCCGAAGCCGTATTATTAAGTTCAGCTCAAAACACAGTAGTTCAAGTAAAATAAGGCACCGCCAATCTGAACTCAAAGATCTTCTAATCTTCTCATACATCATGTTAAACGGACAACACTAAAATACAAAAATTCGTACTAAATCATGGAAACTTGGACGCAAATTCACACTAAACATAAAATTACTGAAATCTGGAAATCCATTCTAAAAAACGAATTACTGACTTACGAAGAAACTACTAATAACCAAGAAAATCACAGAAATACGGTAATTTACGAAAATCGATAAAAACTTGAAGTATATCCACCAAATTGGGTAAACTTAGATCATTGAGTCAAGTTAAACTAAGTATTCCCGTAACGTAATTCTGTAAATTTCCGTATTTTTGTGTCGTCCTGTAACATATGAAAGGTTTCCAGAAACCGTAAGGTAAAGTGTATCACAAACCTAAAAACCTATGATTGCAGAGCCATCATTGTGCTACTCAGTAGATTAAAAGTGAGCAACAAATGCAGATTTGCACGAGAGGATATCTTTTCGCAAAACATCTCGTGGGAAGGAAATACTGTATTACTAACGTTGCAACCTTAATATCTTTCGACCTGACTATGCGCAGCCATTACCACAAGGTAATCTAGATTCTAAGGAAAAAATGCAAGAAACGAAACGAGCTATAAACCACAAATACATTCAAAATTACCTACTAAATGCAAACTACTGCAATGGCAAGATGAAAAGGGGTGCAAACTTTCAATAAAGATTTGTTATCAACCATTTCATTGAACACTTTAAAAAAAATAATGGGTCTATATCAAAAGCAGTACTGCGTTAGTTATCATGCCAGAAACTGGATAACCACCAGATGCTTCTTAGAGACAACAATAATAAAACTAAAAATTATACGTGAAACTAACCGATGATGAAAACGTCTGCGTTTCGTGAACTTTAAATTGAAAAGCCAGTTTGTTTTGACGTCCTTTTTTAGTCTTTTTACTCTAAGTTTTAACGCTCGTTTCATGGTAGCCGGACAAGTGGGATCCCTACGATCCACGTCCAAGAAGGCGGCAACAATCCATTCCAACAATAAAACAACAAAACTAACAATAGCACCAACTACCAGCATGATGAAAACTCCTGAAAGACTGCTGAATGAAAGAGGAGTGTAACTGTCATCGTCTGCACCTGGGTCTAAAATGATAAAAATGTTGCTAAGATTTTTTTGTAACTCCCAAGGCAGTGGGCACTAGACAGTAGAGCTGAGTGTTTTATCGCATCGTTAGCAGTCGGGAAGTAAGAGTTTAAATACCCACGTGATTAATACTTTTTGTGTTCTTAGGAAGAAAGCCTTACTGTAATTCATCCAACTGTTGCGTTCACTTTTTTGCTTTTTTGGATGTAGGTACAAAACGATTATTCAGATTCACAGCGCAAACCTAACCAATATCGGAGTGTAGGGAAAAGCAGCAGTCTATTTCGAACTAGTCCTAAATACATAATGCAGACCAATAGCCCACCAAGGCCGACTGCAGTACCTAAAAGTCGCCATGCATTTGTGATATGCTGGGCATGCAACTCCACCGTTCTAAATTGGTGTAGCACAGATAAATTCCAAAGTTGGCTCAATGCTTGCAGTTAAAAACGTTTAAGTTGAAGACTTCAAAGATCGTGCTTCACTCGTGAGTTTTACGTTCTAACCACGGCACCATCGGCAAAGCTCGCAGCATACCGCAGGTGGTTAGCAGTATCGGCAACTCCGAAGAACAAACTTAATTTTAAACGACTGGTTTGTAGTGATTTGCATCAGTCTGTTGCAAAAACAGGTGATTAATGGTAGTCGTACGGTCCAACGAATAACCTCGCATAAAACAGTAAAATGACCTAAAACGAGGTAATACTAATCAGTGGCCAAGTGTTTAAAGTAGTATCCCGACTACAACGTCCCGTTTCCAAAAGCCTGGTTTCACCCCCCAGAATAGCTGACGCGGATCGTAGGCTCGAATCTCACCTGAAGTCAGTTTTTACTGATGCTGCATTACGGCGGTAACTTATTAATTGACTTTCATAAAGGCTAACATTTTAACGGAGGGTTATACCCAGCATGTCGTAAAAGACGACTATTGGGCACCCACTAATAGACGTCTGGTTGGTGGTGGAGCTGCCAGGAAGTAATTCGCATTCATGACTGGTTCGAAATCGGCCGCCATTTTTCCCTAGCCTAATTTAATTAGGTTTGTGGCATGAATCATGAAAACCGTTTCATGCAGTGCCTCCGTACCAAAGAGAATGGGTAACCAGTTCAACACAACAGGGCTAGAACTCGATTCTCGATGGATTACTCTACCACCAACACTTAGTATAATCTTTAAGGTAGTACGTATATCGAAATTTCCTACCTTATCTTGGTTTCGTGGGCTGATACGGCAATTTATTAAATAAATTAGCACAAAGCAAGTTAGTTATATTTTTGTGTGTTCTTACTTTCTGTGCACGAATTATGATTCCTTCGTAGATATCGATTCTCCAACTCGGTCAGTAAACCGTTTTCACGAAATTTTTCGATTAACGCCGAAAATGCGTCTGCAATTAAAAGATTTATAAATGCCTGTGATCCGGTCATGGAAAACCTTGAAGATTAAACAAAGAACACTTTACGTTCACACCTACTTTGGGGACACCAGTACTGCTGACACGACGCGTATCTACCACGTGCAGTGCAACCAATCGAAGCACTGTTCCCAAGAATAAAATCCTACAAGCCACACGTACAATCATACACCAACCTTGATTTC
Source organism: Trididemnum clinides (assembly GCA_963675345.1). Lineage (NCBI taxonomy): Eukaryota > Metazoa > Chordata > Ascidiacea > Aplousobranchia > Didemnidae > Trididemnum > Trididemnum clinides. The sequence continues at coordinate 24,330,319 of OY776304.1, read as the reverse complement.
AAAATTAAGAGCTTCGTTAATTAGCAACACAGTTCAGGAAACATAATTAATCAAAACGTTGCATTTATAAGTGCCGCATGTGCACAGAACGTAAATATAGAGCGTGAGTGTAACCGCACGTGGTATTTGAAGCAACAAAATCAGACGGCAAAGATCGATCATAGTGAATACAAACTACCTTTTCCTTTTAACAGGGTTGGGGGAACAACAGCCTTGAAAGTTTCAATAAAAGTCACAATCTCCCGATGCATCCTCTCTCCACTCCACCGATCTAACTCCAAACCTTGACCAAGGCAACTTTCCTATGTAACTCATCGAACAGTTTTTGGAAGGCCAAGCGCTCTTTTCAATAGAGCGGCAAAAAGAATTGACGAGAAAAAGAACAGCAGTTGATTAGCAGAACGGAAGTTAATATGTTAATCGGGGAGGAAAAATAGCAAGATCGCAAGTGTCAGGAAACGTAATACATAAGAAATTCATTTTAAACAACACATTTTGAAGATGACTCTCATCACGATCCTCTTTAAAACAGCTAAGGGGTAATAAATAAACAAAAAATTTAGTCTAAAAAAATGCTCCCAATCGCCAGCATCTAATTTGGCATAAATGAATCACCTGTGAAAATTGAGTTCTTTGAAAAAGTAAATGCGTATTCAAATTCTCCGAGTTCAAGAGCGACTGTTCGAAGTCTGCATGCTTGTGCATTAGATGCAATATTCTCGAGCACCACGCTTTCCCATACCAGCGCTACTTCACCCGACGTTACTTCCTCCATAGCAGATGCAATATTTGGTTGAAAACAAAGACCTAAAAAGAATCATATACAGTGTGTCCAAAAATTCGCTACAGTTTAAATTTTTTCAATTTTAAACTCTTAATGTAGAAATAAATTACAATTTATTTGCATTACTGTCTATTGAGACAGTGCTATGAATGTATGAATTGATTTTCTGAATTTATTGCCAAGATATCTAACATTTTGAATTTACAGCAACTTCTCATTTTCCATGTGCATAATTGATATTTCATACTTCGTAGTTTATTCAGTAAAGATGGTTGATACAAGTGACTACACGGTTGAATATAGAGTTCACGCTGCTTCATTTTACATTGCCAGTGACCAAACTAGACATGCCATGAAGCTTGTTAGAGACAGGCTGCGTGCGAAATATGATATTGATCCACCAGAGCATCACGTAATCATGGCTTGGAGTAACAAGTTACTGGAGACTGGTAGCCTGTTTGACAGACCGAGGAGTGAAAGACCAACTGAACGGGAGATGCGATCGATGGTGTGGAGAAAGATATCAACGATGATCCGAAAAGTTCAGTGAGGAGACTATCCAATGAACTTGATATTCCAAATACATGGATTTTTGAACGGTAGCGACTTTATCACATTCTTTGTTAAATAAATGATGGATAATACATGGATTTTCAAATGGTACGACTTTTTGGACACACTGTATAAATAACAAGTTTATAGCAACCATCTGGATCATAGAGGTCTTGAATTATTGAAAACCGCGAAGATTACCCCAAACATAAGCAGGATAATCTTTCCTCAAAGTAACTATCTCTAGATCGTAATACAGCAGTTTCAGAAGTATTGTGTGTGAACCACTATTGGTACGTAACAGCTTTTTATATTTGAACACTGTTCGTCAAATGCGATCAAAATTTAACTCTCTGACGCAACTTTTGTTAATGTGACTCATTGCAGACTGCAAAACATGTTCTACTCATCTGGCCAGTTGTGCAACCACCCTTAAACCTTGTCGATGTCAATAACAAAGATTAAGGCAACTATTTGCTTGGACTTTTCTTTTCAACCGGTGCTACGGGTATTCGAAAAAAAAAGCCTCCTGAATGATATGCAAGGATTTTGGTGTATCCGATGAATGAGAGTTGATAATTAGTTTTTGGCCCGTGTACAGTTCAGCTGGCCCTTGTAAATGCGTTTTATCCACTTTTCTTAGGTTTGCTGTTCATTCGAGGTTCTATTTGCATTAAAATCCAATCAAAGAGAGTGCTTTTTGATGTCAGTAACGAGACCACAAAATGGCGAGTTTGAAAACCGCACGGTTCTAATCATTTGTCGCTTGACTTATGTCCCACGTGCTCACTTCCATTTCTTCGTTGTACTGTGATGTCAAAAAGTTTTACATGTGTTTTACTTGGTCAAATAAAAAAGAAATCAATCAAATGATTGCATATTTTTTCAGAAAAACCAATGTCCTGTTTTTTACTCCGTAACGTGGAAGCCCAGGTACAAGCCTATTCGTCACACCAACTTAAGTTAGTTTTATTTAGTTTAATGAACTAACCACTTAACTTACCGGGGTTCTGCAAAATAGATTCATACAGTTTGTCAGCAAGAGCGAGATTGGACGTTGCTAGAAACGAATTGACATGCGAATTTCGTAGTGTGGCAACCTTTACCAAACTCTGAGATACCAAATCACGAGCGTTCGAGAGATGATTGAGTGTCCTGCAATATAAAGTTAGTTTTGCACGTCGTCAACAAACTAACTCCATAGCGTGCATAACAGAAGCGCAATCTAAAGGCTGGTTTCCATTAGGCGTAGCGCGCTTCGCGCATAAAACTAAACAAAAAAACATTTTCACGCTATGCCTGCTATCTACGCCTAATGGAAACTAGCCTCAAGTCGCCAACGTATTAAAAGCGATGTGATGTTAGCTTTGCATGGTGAGCTTATGAGTTGATGCACCGTGACTTGGCGCTGCCGGTAAATCTTGTAACACGACGGCAATGTCGGCTGCTTGGTTGTAGTGCTTGTGGTTAAATGCGACGTGCCAGCACTGAAAATTATGAAGTAGGTTAGAACAGTTGCTCTATACACAACTGCAAAGCTTTACCACGACCAACAGCGAATATTCTCTTCAATATTTCAGGTAGTCAAGTTCAAGTTCGTATTTTTGAAGGCTTGTTTCACTAGCACGCTCTACGCAAAAATGTTATTGGGCTATTTCTTCGTTTTTCCAAAGGGGTAGCCTGCAGCAAGCGTATGTTTAACAAAAAAGCAAGACACTTTAGCTTACGTTTGCAGAGTGTACGAACGAAAGCCGTATCTTTATGATCGCTTTTCTTACCAATCCTCGCTAACGAAGGCAACCATGTTGGCTGTGTAGCACGCCACCATTATAACGCCAACCATGTACCACACGGCGGCGGCTATGCGAGAGGACGGGGCTCTGGGAACACTTTCTGGGCTTTGCCACAGTAACCCGGCAAATGCGAAGTATAGTGCGTTGCTGAAAGACATTTGCCGACGTGCCTGCGATTCTAACGCTTCGTCGATATCTTCATCTTCGTCAAGAAGTTGAAATAGGTTTGTCGAAGCTGTAATGAACGCAATCATGTTTTATACATCATGGATTATACGAAGAGAAATGTAGCTGACATTGCCTATGTTACGTCAACCACTTGCTTCACATAATTTTCGCTCAACAAACGAATTTTCATAATAGATACGTGCTTTTACAGTCAAAAATTAATGACGCTCACGGAAAATCTGAACCTTGAACTATGTGCTTTAAAACTGACGGAACTAAAAGTTTTATAATTTACCTGCAACGCTGTCGCTTCTATTTGCGATCAAACAATTGCTCAACGCCGATGAACCCTAACAGTAAAAATTTGAAATGAAAAATCCAATCAGCAGGGATTAAAACACGCTACTAAGACCGAAAAAGCACATCTGCGGTATTCTGCAGAAAAGAAAGTAAGGCTCGCATCTAAATTTTTGTGTCCGTTCACAAAAAAGTTATTGCGCATCTAGACAGGACAATTTGAGTTCAAACCTGCTTCGGAGTTACCTGGTACAGCTGGTGCAGTGCGTTTCTACTAGAGACACTGACACCAGAGAAAATAGCAGATGGCTATTTTTCCAAGAAATCAACTGCACTTGACTCAGACGAGCCTTCAACTCGCCGTTTGTCAATTGCGAAAACTGGCGCATAAAACATTGAATCGCCTAGCATGAGAAATAGGCAACCCTGCAATCACTCCAGTCTAAAAAACGACGTCATCATGAACCGCCAAATCCTTCCCTTTCCCACGCTTTTGTTTCGCGCTTGAATACATGACGTGTGCCATCAGCTACTTACAAAGCCAGCGGTAGGGAGCGATCTTCTCGCACTGTATGATTCGAGTTGCATTCCCGTCATCGACATCGACATCACACTACTACGGCGTCGCTCTTGACGGATCCGGTTTCTTTCTGCATCTTCGCTTTGAAAGAAGTGCCCATGGGCCCCAAACGGGCTTAAATGGGACACAATGGTCAAATAGCAGGCGAATAAAAAAACAGTCACACCAAGGGTACCCCAGACGTCGGAGGTGAACGGCAGCAGGAACCCGAATCCGCCAAACCTTGCAAATATTCCGCTGGTGGCTTGAAAATCGTAGATGTAGCTCAAACCAGTCTGAAAAGTGCAAAAATTTGTTATGTATTCATATTTATGACTTTATAATTTATATCACAAGATAGGGTCAAATAGATGCTGTGTTAGCTTGGTGTACATACAGTCATATTATGTACAATCGTTTCATTTTCTGCCTCAGTTTACCTTGCAACCAGTTTCTAACTTAATTGAGCAATCGACTCACAAGATAAAAACTGGTTTGAGGGTTGCGGGTATTATTTGCGAGAACAATCAAAGAAAGTTCGAGATTCAAGCTCTCCAACGAAAATGATGAAAACCTTTATCTTTTGACAGAAAATATCATTTTTCTAAACTTTGCAGACAGATAAGCAGCAATTAGACCAAAAAGAGATAACAACTTTTGTTCAGATACTAATAGAATGCAACACTTGAAAATATTTGAGAGGAGTCCAAACAAAGACTAAAAACAAAATTTTCGACAACCACAGGTTTTCTGAACATACTTTATGAAACAATAAGTTGCTACACCAATTAATTTAATTTCAGAGCGGTTTAATACTTAAAGCGTGGCACTGAAACTGGTAGCGGCTGCACTATTTGTTTATTTTGTCTAGATCGCAACTCATTCGCGATTTGAAGAAATATAAATTGAAGCAACTAATACTGGTTTATATTCCTGGCGTCGCTCGAAAGCAATTTCTTACTTTATAAAACGAAGTTGAAAAATCCACTGCTTCAGACCGCTGCAAAGTAACGACAATTGGCACAAGAGCAAAATCTGCCGAACCGCGAATTAATTCGCCAATTAATCCGTTCCAGTCTCCGGTAAAAGAATCTTGAATCCCCACTAGATCCTCAGATAAGATCCGCACATCGTACGTAAACCCTATTTCCTTTTGAATCGCTTCAAGCAATTGAAATGCGAATCCTGAAAGACGAGTGCTTGCCTGAAAATACCGACCTTTAAAAGTGCTTTGTCGCGCATGCGCAGTACGTTAGGTCAAAGGTTAAAAGAGTGACTAAGTTGGAAGGAACAACAAAATGCATGAAAGATTGCAGTTAAATTCTCGCCTAGTCGTCAAAATAGTTATAAGTAATTTAAATGAAAGCTAGAAAAACATAAAAATGCCGTTACATTTTCTTCTGTTTCAGCTTCAACTTCTATGAAAGGCGGCGACGAAAACACAACCACTTTCAAATTCTGAAGACTCAAATCAGTTTCGAAATCTGGAACGATGTTTCCACCGCCAGCCAATAGAATTCGAGAACGGTTTAATGACAAAAAATTCGATTCGGAACGCCAATATCCTAAAACAATCGAGTGTCAAGCTCCTTTTGCATGGGTGGGAATTTTATGGCGACTCAATGGCGATACCCACGTTTCAAGGTCTCGGTGGCGAGTCGATGGATTCGGTGTTACTTCGCGGTCATTTGCAATGAGTCGCAGGCCATGTGTCAATGGTCTTAAAATTTTCTTTATGTTGAAAACTCTGAAGGCCAATTTTCGAGCTGCGGCGAAATCGCATTGATTTCGCCGACAGTCGCAACCGAAACGCGTTCAATTTTCTGGCAAAATTAGGACTGGTTTCCATTAGGCGTAAATTGCAGGCGTGGCGTGAAAAATTTTTTTGTTTCTCTATTTAGTTTTATGCGCGGAGCGAGAGCGAGAGCGCATAAAACTAAACAAAGAAACAAAAAATTTTTCACGCTACGCCTGCAATTTACGCCTAATGGAAACCAGCCTTTATGGCGACTGTTTTGCGAATTTATTGCGACATCACAGTGACTTGTGGTGAATTTATTGCGTCATCAAATGGAAAAATTGGACGCAAAAACGTAAGTGATTATCACAAACAATGGTGGTGAGCTGCGAGAAGAAAACCACAGAACCAATAAGAAACGCTACAACACGACAATATTTAAAAAAAAAGAATGTCAAGCCATATAGAAGTCAAGGAAAGCCAATGCGTGCCAAAGAAAGCTCGCTAACAGATCTACCAAATCACTTTGGAACAAGAAACAAAACTTGCTGAATGGCACCGCAAAAATCCTTGCCTCTGCATCGAAAAGCTAAAATCCTGCGAAGATTTACAAGCAAAAAAGAGTCTGCTGAAAGAAAAGGCATCGACATTGAAACCAGTGGCGTAATTTGGGAGGGGAAAAAGGGTGATATACTTCAAAACAGTATGACAAAAGCTTCAAAAAATTAATTTCCAAAAAAAGGTCTTCATGTATGTGGGGAGGCAAAAATTCTTGCGTTCAAAACGTTGATTTCAGAAAAAGTTTTTATGCTTGATTAGAGACAAACTGAGCAAGATTCTTGCTTTCAGAAAGTTTGGCTACCTCAACGTTTCCTGCCCCCTTTCCAAATAGATTATGCTCACTTAGTTTATAAGCACAGTTAAAAATTGGGGTCACTTACCATGAAACAGTGCAAAAGGCTACGAACTATTCTGCTGGGATTCAAACCCACAGCCTCTTAACTACCGGTCAGATGCTTTACCATCAGTGCAAAAATCTAAAAACGATTACCAGTTGACCGGAAATTAAGAAACTGTGGGTTAGAATCACACCGGCATCGTTTTCATCCTTTCGCACTTCTTTATTGCAAGTGACCCCAATTATTAATTATACTTATGCACAAACCTTCATGAGAAGGTTATTTCTTGCAAATTATTTTGTAATGTTTTCTGATAATGTCATCAACCTAACTTAAAACTTTAACCCTGTTCAAATACTTTCTAAATACCACACTGATGGGGGCCGTCGTGCAATGGTAAGTACCGAAGATTATAGTAACCAGGGCGAGGCCAGTAGCACAAAGCGATATACCATACTTCGACAGAAAAACTGCCACCGTAACAGTGTATTTGTTTTAAGTCGTAGCTGTAAATGCTGTCCCTTTTCTCCTTCTCTTGCTGCAATAAGCTTTTATGTCACTTCTGTTAATTCACATGAATATTTGAATTGGCTGTAGCATTACGAAAGGTTTGTAGATAGCATCAACCATGACCAACAAGACAAAAAAATGAAATTACTTTTATTGCTAGTACATTCGACCTACATCATATAAACAAAAAATGGAAATACGTTTTCCATCAGGTGAATCTATGATGTCGTAAAAGTCCCACCAAGCTAAAAAAAACTCTTAGGCTACTTTCTTCCATTACATTAAAGTGTTTGGACAACGCACTGCTTCATCTAAACATTCTGCTACGACAGCCTACTTTGCAGACTTCTGAAACAATGAAGTTGAAGGTGCTGTGGGCCACTATAAGGTGTAAGAGCTTCCTGGTGCCAGGTATTGTAGAGGTTGCAAGGTACACTCCTAGCTTCAAAAATTTTCGGTTAAACGTATCTACTTTGTGCAGGCGAGGTCCAACACAACCGACCATCTTGACATAGTTAGCAATCTACTCGAAGAAAATTCTCATAACTTTTTTCGTCTTTTACTTCAGTTCAAATTGCAATTTCTCTTATTGACCGCATCCCATGAAGTGCAAAAACCATGGTCCTCTTCAATTTCTTTAAAATATTTTTTTTTCTTGTCACTAATTAATGCAGCGTTTGCAAACAGAATCATTTCTTTCTCCGCAGCAGGTAAGAAGAATTCAGAAAATATCCTCAGGAAAACTGATTGAAAATTAATGACTGGAAAAGCTATTAAAGTAAATTGTAACTTCCGCTTTTTCAAAAATTATATCAATTCGCAGTGCTCGAAATTATTCACGTTTGTCATAATTTTGCGACTCCAAAGCGAGTTTACCGCAAATCGAATAGGTCATCGAGTCATCATCAAATTAGCGTTAGTATAAAAGAGATTGCATCATGCAAAAGTATTCAGTAGCGAATGCCTGGCAATAAATGCCAGTCTCTACACTCTACAAGCGTTGCCCGAGATATGTAAAGCTTGTTTCTATACTGCGTGAGAATTTTAATACACTCTGGTCAAGTTTGCTAAAAAAGCAGGCGTGTTATAGAACTCCGGGATAAATAGCTTCCACTTTTGATCACGTGGTTTCATTCAATATTTTGATAGTGCATTCACGTAAATATGTGGCTTTCATAAATACGTTTTTTTAAGCAAAAAACTGGCAATTTATTTGTTTCGTTGAAACATAGTTGTCGTGTTTTTCGGAAAGCCGTTTCACAATAATGTTTCCAACTTGGTTGCACTGCTTATGGTTGAAATGCAGCTGGGCCAGCAATAACTTTAAAAAGACCAAAACTCCCGAGTTCTATGTATAGCCGACAAGTTCCGTGATCAGTGAACAAACATGTTGCAGGTATTTCAACCAAAGTGAAGGTTTTTGCTGAATTAACGCTTATTATTCTATGATCTTTAGTGTTGATGATTTGGTCAAAGCTTCCACTTTGGAGAAAATTTCCTCATGTAGAAAAATTTGACTCTAACCTTATAAAAGAGGAAATTTGGAGGAAATGACCAAAATGAGGAAATCAGGAGGAAATCAAAAAATAGTAAAAGTGTAAAAAATGCCAGTTTGTTAGGTTGAATTACAGGAATCTTAGAAAAGAAAAAGCTCCTCTTCCATATCCTCATAATTTTATCAATCTCCTAGTTTTACTGCCTTGCCTTACCAGTAATACAAACTGTTTTTATGCTTAACTAGCAAAGCAGTTTAGGCCTAAATGGTTGTTTTTGATGACTTTGGTTTGTTGGTACGTTTAAGTAGAGCCAAGTGGATATCAACCAAAAGCCCATTGGATATGCAAATTGGGCACCTCGTCTTAACCATAAGTCTATCTGTCCATTGAGTGCAGAAACCTTTCACTTAGCTACCCTTTTTTTTCAAACACACAAACCATGAAGTGTGTGCGAGTTCATTTTTGTGGTACTTATTTCACATTTAATTTTATTATTCACACCATACTGCTAAGTTGAGTTATTTTACTGTTTTCTGTGATGGCTGTGTTGTCATTAGTATTGAGTACTTCAAGCATACAATTTAGATTAACCTTTGTAGGCCATTTTAGGTGCCATGCAAAGTTTTTTAGAAAAGTGTGAAAGAAATCAATTTTTAAATGACTCTTTAGAGCAAAGTATGAGAGGAAATTAGAAAAAAAAATTGGTTTAGAAATGAGGAAAATAATTTACGAAAGCGAAGGAAATAGAAAAACTATTAGTGAAAGCAATGGATTCAGTAGAAAAATATTCTGGTGTCAGCTGGTAGCTCATGCAAATATAAACAGATCGGAATAGACTGCGGAACTATGCAGTGTACAACACTGATGTTTATCAAAGCATAGAACGACCATTGCAAAAGAAAACAAATTACAGTGACCTTAAGGGTCGCTAGCGCACACTTGCACAGTGTAAATGAAAAGAATAGCAACCAGCCAGGCATGCTTCAATGGGTTCTTGAAAAAAATTGACAATAACTGCTATGAGTTTGGGAGCATTAGGAAAGTTCTGCCAGCACACCCCTACTTAAAAAACACCAGGTCATACCTACTGATATCCAGCTTTTACTTTGTAGGTTAAGAATTTCAAAAACATTTCCATTTTGCACAGATTGCCTAGATTGATCAAAACCTGATGCATTAGCTCCGCTGACAGACTCCAGAATATGTCGCAATAACTCACTTCCATTAAGCTTAACTAAAAAAAACAATTAAAGTGCAATCGCTCTTACTATTTAGACATGAATTGAGCGCAACAACTTGGAAATGAGCTGGTAATATTAAAATGATGATTTGCCCTCCTCCTCCTTGGTATCAAGGCACGGTGTAAATAAAATATCTTGCGTCTCATACTAAAAACACAATCAAGCAAATAGGTGTACTGTGTGCTGATAAAAGCCGGGAAAGCGGTAGATGTTAACTAGTCAGAGACTGGTTGTTTGACAAGAAGCGAAATATCCCGGCCACTGGGGCTCAATAGTTTTCCACCAGGTCCCCGTCCTGAGCAAGGTGTCAAGCAACAACAACAATAGAAATAATGTTTTTTCAATTTCACTGGCTGTGAACGGAAAAAAGTAAAACGAGATTCAAACACTCTAAATCACAACAAACTGCTTTAAACCTGCACAGTAAGTTAACAAACGTTAGATAAGCACACTACGTTATTTACATTAACTAAATTTTCGCTTTAAATAGATGATATTGGTATGATGTAAGTCTATCACAAAGCATGAGGTTTTGCGTTAGACTTAAAGTAGCAAACGACCCTTGAAATTCAGAAGATATCGATGGAACATAGGAGCAATTATATATCACACCAAATGCTTTGAGATCAGTAGTACTTCCACTATCCTACAGAACCAATTAATAAGAGATTATAAACAACCGAAAAGAACAATACATCACCTGTACTGTTATCTGATATATCTGCAAAGGTGTCAGATGACGTCGCATTAACCAGGGAATTGAGCCCCTCAGTTGCCGCAAATATACTGTCAACCAATTTTGTTAAGTAGGTGCTATGTAGACCTGCTGATAAAAAACACAAGCAAAAGCATTTAAAAAAAAATCCAACATCAACTTATTTTATTTCTAGACTGTTTGGAACAGAAACGAAGTGAAGTGTTACTTTTACAGAAGTGCGAGCAACATACCAAAATTTGAAGACGAACGATCGTGATAGACTTTGAAATAGAGGCAAAATCTTATTATTGTTTGCAGAAAAAAAATGGAAGATGGGAGGTCAAATGTAAAGAAAGAATAATTTCGTAGCCGCGTGCGTGGGTAAGGCTGTCAGCTATGCGTCACAACTACTAGCAGCTTTCAACAGAATTTGACACTTTAGTAGCTCTGACGATTAAATGGTTGGAAAAGAGTTGAGTGATGGAAACAAACAAAAAATATATAAAAGCTTAACTTACCTACCGCATTCTTCAAAAAAAGAAGCAGTAGCAAACTCAGCAGATGGTTTTAATCGAACTCCAAGCAAGCCATCAATGGAATCTGGAATTGACAGGTTCAATCCAGTTTCATTCCCAACCTTCAACAGAACATGTCATTCATTAAGTAGGCTTGTTTAACCAAAATATTGATTGAACCGTATTAAAAATTCAAACATACAGATTAATAATATTGCAAATTTGCATCCCAATATGACATTCACTCCCCAAACAACTACCGTTTCTATGTTTGTGATGTTATCACTAAAGTACAGAATGTTTTAAACTAGTTCGTTTATTTTCTAGTTATACTTGCTAACTGAAAAACTACTTTATCAATCAAATAAAATTCATTAGGCCAATTAACCAGATACTATAACTTGTCAAATAAAGCACGATAAACTAAAAAAAATTATAAAGCAGCTTGAAGAGTTATACACTAAGCTAGCATGTAATATAGGAGAGTAAGTAATTGTAATGCATTCTGAGGAGTAAAGGTGTTAGAGCATACTACAAAGGTCGCAGAAAGACTGGTGGAAAGAAGGATTTGAAAATTGGTGAATGTTGATGCAATGCAATTCGGTTTTATGCCTGTCAGAGGAACAACAGACGCATTGTTTGCTGTGAGAAGAATGCACGAAGAAAATAAAGAGAAAAATTTGTATGTGTGTCTAACAGATATCGAAAAGGCACTTGATATAGTTGCAAGAAAAGTGATGGAGTGGGTGATGAGGAAGAAAGGTTTACCAAAAGTAATTGTCAGAGTGGTGATGAGCCTCTATCACGGAGCCAAGACAAAGGTTAGAGTAGAATCAATAATCTGAAGAATTTTAAATGTCAGTTGGTGTACATCAAGGATTAGTGTTGTCACCACTGCTTTTCACAATTGTGGTGGACGTAATCACGGAGAATACAATAGAAGGCTTGATGAATGAAATTTTGTATGCAGACGACTTGGTTGTAATGAGTGAAAGTATGGGAAATTTAAGAGACAACTTTTTGAAATGGAGAGAGGCGTTAGAGAGCAAGAGGCTGAAGGTTAATTTTAAAAAGACCAAGGTGATGGTGGGTGGTTCAAAAGAACAAATAATCAAGTACAAAGTCGATCATTGTGCCAAGTGTAGCAAGATGGTGATGGCAATTTCGGTGCTGTGCGCAAAGTGTGGTAAATGTGTGGATGATAGATGTGCCAAAATGAAGAGAGTGATTTGACTGTGGCAAGAGGTTTTACTTGTGAGAGATGTGCTGAAGTAATGAAAGGAATTATCGAACCAGCTGAAGAGTAAACATTTTATGGCCAAGTGGAGCTAATAATGAGTTTTTGTTACTTGGGTGACAGATTAAATGCCAGTGTTGGAAGTGAAACAGCAGTGACAGCAAGAACAAGAATTGGTTGGATGAAATTTAAAGAATGTGAGAAATTGCTTAATGGAAGCTTTTAATGAAAATGAAAGGACGAATTTATCAGAGTTGTGTAAGGTCGCAGATGTTGTGTGGGAGCGAGATACAGTGTCTGCAGGAGAATGAGATAGCAATTTTGAAAAGAACTGAAAAAGCAATAAGAGCAATGTGTGGAGTTAAATTCAATTGAGAAAAGGAGCAGCCAAGAACTTATGAATTTGCTGGGTTTGGAAGAAACTTTGGACAGGCTAGCCAAAGCAAACAAAATGCAATGGTATGGGCATGTTTTGAGGAGGGATAATGATGATGTTTTAGGAAAAGTGTTGGATTTTTGAAATGATTGGGAGAAGAGGGCATAGGCGTCCAAAGATGACTTGGAGAAGCCAGGTGGGCAAACAGGTGAAAGAGATTAAACCGAGAAAGGAAGATGCCATCAACATACCAAAAAGGTGTGATGCAGTTAATAAGCTTTTGAGAATCACAAGGGGACTACAGCCACCTCTGTTAATGAAGACCAAACCAGATTTAATACATGGGATTTTTCTATCTGGTAATATTTATTCACTTTGGATACACTGCTAAAAATACTTTTACAATGTTTAATGAGAAATAATAATTGATCACACTTACAGCTAAAACATTCATCATGTCAGTAGGCAAAATCCAAACCCAATTTGATGAAATACTGTTTACAGATGTAGTTTCATTTAATATTGATTGGATCACATTGAAAGAAGCAAGAATGACAATGATTTTGTAGCCGGACTTTTTTATCTCATTCAAATCTGTTTCAACGTTTGGAGTAGTTTCATCATATCGAGAAAGTTTCAGAAATTTCACCTAAAGTTAGCTACAAGCTAATTAAATATCATCATCTTTTAAAAAATGAAAAATTTGTGGAAATTTAGAAAACTACTAGTGTTTAGAAATGCCAGAAAATGAAAGTGCACAGTGATATTCATCCTGTTTGATGTATATGCATCAGAATAATGCAGAGAACAAAACACAAAACAGCAAAATTTACTTCACCTTAATCTAAAATGTTTTGGTCTAATAACTCACACAATTGCATAGCACTCTATTTCAATAAATTGCTCACACCACTTACTTCAATTCCATGTGTCTCTGATGCTGCCCATAAATTCTGTGCCAAACGCAAATAATAATGAAAATTTTCAGATAAAATCAATAGTTTAGACCAGCCCATATAAAAAATCATTTGGGATATCGCAAGTGCCTGCAAAAGAAAAAATAGAGATGTACCGACACCACATTTTAAGCCAATACTGATACTACTACTAATACCAGCATTTAGAGCTGATACCAATACTGATACTGCTGATACCACCAATACTTTTTTATCTATTGAGCACCAACAATAAAAGCTTTTGTAAGCAGTACCAAAGAATGTATTTAGTAAATCTAGCTTTTTATTGCATTTTGAATTTTTTCTAGGTATTTATTTATCATTATTCATTACAATATTATCGCAAATCTGTAAAAGAAAGTTGAACAAATTAAGCAGTACTTTTTTACAGAAAAATACTAAAGCAATGGATTGAATACCATTATTCAAAGAAAATAGGCTTACCTTGCAAATACAAAAGATTAAAAAAATAAAATAAAATGAGAAAGTAACAATGTCGTAACTGAAGAAAAAAATAAGCTTGACAACATAATAAAAACACCACAGCAAGTGAAAATTTCCCATAGACGTAGTAATAGAAAAGTATTAGTCAGTTGCAGCTATTATCAAACAAACAGCACTCACAAGTCAAAACAAAAAAAATATTACTAAACTGCAGCTTTTCTAGCAAAAAAAACAGCTTGGTAAATCAAAACCAAAAAATGTGTATACCATACTTAAAAGAATCGAAATCATTCACAAACTGTACACTCTTTTTAACAAACAAACTGTCCTCATATTAAAGTCAAAACTAAAAACTTTCTCATAACTCCCTCCTCTCAAAAATTCATTGCTACATAAATTGCAGATAACTTTTTTGGCATCAGTAGCTTTAATATTTAAAAATTTCTATACAATGTTTTTATTAAAAGTCATTTTTATTAACCACTGCCTCTGAAGCTAAAAGAGAAACTGAAATTTATAGAATACTTTTAATATGTATATTTATATAAACACAATATTGAGTGCTACACAATGTTTGGGTCCTTTTTGGAAGACCCCCCAATCATTATAAATACACTACAAATCGTTAATTATGTTACAAATCCAATCTAGTTGCAGGGAGAAAACAAAAAGTTTTTATATTTACACTATGAAAAAATATAACAAAAAAATTTTATATGCTATTTTGCACTTAAAAAGTATTGATAGGTATCGGCTACATTTAAACAATACCATAAAAATAGGCTAATACCACCAATACCGATACTAAAGTATCTGTACATCTCTAAAAAAAATGAAAATTGTTTTAAATAAATCAAGCTTCAGTTGTTGGTAGTAGCACTAGATTGTTAATTCAGAAATTATTAACAATTGAAATCTTTTTTGAAAACTATACAATCTCTACAATTACCACATTTGCACTTTTTATGTCACATTTGATAAATGTTTGACAGTTGATTAAACTAAATAACATCAAAACCACGTGCAGTAGAATACACTAACTTACCAAGCTAGCAAGCAGTCCAATAAAAGCATAATGACAGGAGATTGAACAATGTACAGCATTAAATTAAAAGCTATCACTTTCTAAATGATTCAGATGTACAACAATAGTTTGAAACTGATTTTTAGTGAAATAAAGAACTCTTTTTCCAAAGTTTAACCAATTAAAAAATAGCAAGCAATATAGGTTTACTAACTTCAACACACTACGTAAAAACAAAATGCAAAAACTATTATATATCTCACTGTAGTTATCAGCAATTTAGGTAACTGGCAATCATTACATTAAATTGAAGATCGTTGCTGCTGGCTTGCTTGCTTCTTTTTCAAAACAATTAAACATAATAATGGATCCATTTATTTAATGACTTGAACAGAACATACCAAGCTAAACGAAACTGAACAAAGAAAAACCGACTGAATGGAACTAAACTGAACACAGTTAATACAAATTCAACTAGATTTAGCTGATCTGTAAAACGTCTAAAGCAAAACCAGAAACCTAAAATGTGCACTTAATTAATAGAATACCACAAAATTCAGAAATCAAATCAGATACACAAATAACCATGTGCTGTGGCATAAATTGATTAGCATAATTGACTTCAAAAACACTGGAACATCAAAAACGAGTTCAAAACCACTACATCACTTTAACTTAACGAAACCAAAGCTAACTGCAAACAGAACAAAAAAATAACATCAGAAAAAACAGAAGATGACACCACAATAATTCCTCAACTAAATTTGAAAAAGTTTGAGTTTAGCAAAAATTATTACAAGATCTTTGGTCAACTTCCAGCATTTTGCTCTGCAGTTGGTAATACAAAACTGTTTTTAGCTATTTTTGTTTGGTTAAATATTTTACAATTGCTGTGGAAAACGTGGGCTTACTTACAATTTACTCTTATAACAATTAGTTAACATTAACAATATCTTACAATTAAATAGGCCTATGTTTATTTTGCTTACTTAATAATAGCAATTAGAAATGTATATTGTGCTTTAATACAAAACTAAAAGATGTTAAAGTCCCATGAGGGGACAAAAAGCTTTTGTGCCTTTAATTAGTTACATTGAATACACTTGTTTACAATTCTTGTTTGATTTGGGAATACTGGAAAATGTATCCTCCTTTCCAAAACATGAAAAATAAATATACAAAATGCGCTAATTGAAGTAACAACTAGATGCAGATTGTTGTTTTAGATCAAGAGAGAGCAAAAATTTTGGAGTGCAACCCAAAAAGCTTTTCAAATTTGATGCATGAGCCAAATGAGCACAGAAATGGCACTCACCATAACAATGTGATAACACCTATCAAGAACATGACACAAAAATAAACAAATCAAATGACACTTTAAGTCTATTCTTATTTTAGTGTAAATTATGCAATTGATTAGTTTCCATTACCAATTTATCTCAAAGGTAGCTTTTAGAGTGGTTGAGGCAATTCTCAAAACAAATTTGAAATGTCAGTCAGTTTAGTGGGATTTGTGGTGAACTTAACCAAACTGAATGTCTGCTTATATATGTATGAGAAACAACACAACATTCTCTCAGTCATTTTTTGCAGATCTGAAAATTTAGTTTGACTCAGTAAACCATGAAACTCATTTTTCTTCCTTTGAAACATTAAAAACTAATCAACCCCAATTGCAACACTTCTCAAGCCTTTTCTAAGTCTTATGTCGGTGTACATGAGACAATTTCAAATGAATCCCCAATTTATTCACGTTCTGAAAACCGAGTGCAAAATTCTATGAGCAAGTTGCCAAATTGTTAGCTGTATTTATTTACATGTTGAGGGACCTCTTTTATTGTAGCCAGTATGGAAAAATCAGCAAAAGAGTTGTTTGACATTAGTCTTGAAAATAAGTTTTGTTTGGTTTTAAAAATTTATCTATTAATGAGTGAACACTTGTATGCATTTTGCACAAATCAATCTTGTGCAAGTTTGGAAATGGTCAGCATAAAAGATGAGAAACTATAATGGCAGAACCAAGTTTTACAAATTTGTTTCATAAGTAAGATTAAACTGTAAAAAGGCTGGACTTAGCTCATGGACCATAGTTTGCCCGTTTCTGCTCTAGACTGTATGCAAGTTTAAAATAATGAGTTTTTAGCTTTATTTTAAACGTCTTTAATTTATCAATTGCTTTGAGTGTGTGAGATAGATCATTCCAGACTACAGGAAAAGAGTAAACAAAAACACTTTTCATTTCTTTGATACCTGCAGCAATAAAACCATTCAAATAATTGCTATCAATCTCAGAATCAAAATTATAAGCATTTTAACAAGATGCTGTGACAAATTCCTTTAAGTGTTCTATGCAAAGCTGTGGATATGCTTGAAAACTTATAATATTTTACAACATATACAATAACACACAAGCAGGAAACAAAGTTTTGCACAAAGATGTGCAGTAGATATTCCCATTCCCTAAGCATTGCCAGACACACAATGATAAAAAGTACACAGTCATTTAAAACAAGTTCCAAGTGCTCTAACAACTTTCTAGACGAGCTGTTAATATACTCCCTTGTAATCATCTAATTATAAAATCACATAAGTTGAGTTTTTCGAAGTAATTTTTGTTTTAAACTTCTTTCATGAAAATTACTAAAGCAAAGTAACTCAAAATAACTACATAGCTAACTTGCATTGTAGAAAAAAAAACTGCCTTCAAAATAGAGCCTATAGCTTTTAACAAAAGGAGTAGCATTAACAACAAAACAAGCATCAAATCAAAAATATCTGTTTTACTGGTATGTAGCTTCTAAGCAACATCTACAATTTTACATCTGGAAGACAGTTTTGCAATGTCAGTAAGCCCAACTTTACATCACTAGTGTTGCAACTTAAAAGTAAAACATAATTGACAATCAACAGCATAAGAATGAAAGGAAAGAAAGTATTTTGGTACTGCATTCTCAATAGCTTTAGTAAAAAAAGGTAATCAGTAAAAGTACATGAACAGCACCTTGATGCACTCTTATGCTTAAGATTATGTATATATCAATAAATAAAGTAGATTGGTTGAAGTTAAAAATTATAGTACCAACTGAAAGATAAGAACAAAACCACTATATTGCTACATCATTTAAACCATACTTATCTGCTTATTGTACTATACAAACAGCACTTACTCATGTTCAATAGCCTAATAACTTAAGTGAGTTTGCTAATACTAAAAAAGGCAATGATTAGATTGCCCTTCACAGCATTTTATCCTCAAAATATCTTTTGCAGTTGAATGTTTCTGATTGGACAAGTTGTTAAGCTTTTAAAATAACATAACATTTAGTCATTTGCAATCGGTGTATTTCTACATTGTATTAAAAACTTGAAAAATTTAATTCTCAGAGCATATCCTCACTATGTTTCTATACCTGTGACCAAAGATGAACAAAGTAGAATAATGAAGTATTCTACAAATACTCTATTTAAGTTTTCCAAATCTAGAATTTTGTCCCTATTCTAGATTTCAAATTAGCTGACCAAAAAAAACACCAATGCATTGGCTTAAATGACGGATTCAACAAACTTTTTACATTTTCCTTTTGTTTTCCAGCCATTTACAGAGTAGTAACTGCAAAAATAAATTTATTTTTTGTACATCACTAACACAAAGCAAATGTGATTGCTGTAAAATTAAATTTGAGTGCTGTTTATCTACTTACCTATCACATTATTTTTTAATCCAATTACACAAAAAAACTCACAATTAAGATTTGAATATCTCTGAGATTTGAATCTAAACAATTAAAATTCAACTTTGTTCATTCCTACCCTTGACCCCACTCCAAGTGTGCACTGCTGTTACATAAATCAAGAAAAAAACAAAAAAATTTTACTGCTTTACATCTTCCAGAGAATCCACTCTCAAATTGAGAAAAAGTTACTGCAAAGAGTTGATCTCTTTGGTATGGTACTCAAATGCCACAATACTTACCGTCAGTCAACTGCAATGCTGCAAAAGGCACACTAATTGTGTAAGACAAAATAGCATATGGTCTATTTTGATGTCAACAGCATAACAGCCACTATGCAAGGGATGTCAAACTGATGCCCACAGGCCAAATGTGACCTGTGATGTAATATTTTGTGACCTACGTAAGGATTTTGTGGCGCAGTGAAAATGCCTGGCCTCCAAGTTTGGTCTTCAAAAAATTGTTCTCCAAAAAATCAATCTTTGAAGTTGAAATTACGTGAAAATAGCAACCATCGCAGCAATGAGAACGGTAATTTTCAAAAAAAAGTTCAAGTAGCTATTGAATAAAAAAATACCAGAAAATCCCAATTGAAAGCATTAGTCTTGAAAAAAGAAATATATACAGCAATGTTTCTTAAACTGTGTGCTGCAGAGATTTGTAGGTCTGCCACAAGTCTTTTAAAAGTGCTTTATACTAATACAAATTTTCTTTCAAAATTGAGAAAATGCTGCGATGAAATAATGGTCAACAACTGCTTTAAGTCGCAAATGGCATTACAGGTTACAGTGAGAGAGGTAATGATTGTTTTTATATTTTTTATTTGAAAATCAGCACCATTTCGGGCTCCATCACACAATTTCCAGAGAATGCTGCCTGGAGAAGTGGTGATTTTTAAACAATGCCACTTGCCATCAATAGAAATAGATTAGCGTGGCTGGTGTACTGCAAAATTTAATCAACTGGTTTCCTGTGCCAGCAGACAAAAAGTTTGGAGAACACTGATATACAGTCTTGCCTGCCTAAATTTTTTTCAATAGAGTCTGGCCCATATAAAATCCAGGTATATAAATGTGCCCCACAGCCACAGCACTGAGTGAGTTTGATACCCTTGCACTATGTTCAAAAAATTGCTCAACTATAATTCAACTCACCAGCCTACCTCTTCGAATTTATATGGTAGTGTCATTTTAACAATCCATAAGTCATCAAAATCATACTGCACAAGAGGTAATATATGAGGAACAAAAAGTTTGGCTGAATATGAATGAAACCATTTTGTATGTTCTCCACTGAATGGACCAATGACAGTTGATAATGATGCATTATTTCCAAATAATTCTTTTGTTTGTGTAGTTTTCAACGATCCATTTGATCTATGATCACCTGGGATGCAAAAGTTGCTTATGTTTACAGTCCAGTTGCCAGGCAAAACATTTGCTTTATCTATAAAAGTTTCTGCACACTCAAGTGTGGATCCAACTAAATCCTTTTCTAAACAGTTTCCAAGGACAACAGTAAATAGAACAGTATAGGCATGCGTGCCAGCAATCTTCAGTTGCAAAATGCTTGCAATTAATACGTGAAATACAGCCATTTTACCCAAAAAAATGAGTATTGTTGTTAATATGTACATCTAACGGCAACAGTGCCATTCACATTGTTAAATTTCTTGTGACATGACAGAACAAAAATGCAGCTGCGAAAATGGGGAAGCCCCCAGTCAACCAAATTAAAATTCATTGAACCGTGGAAACATAAGCACAGCTGATTTTGTTTTTGAGACGAGGGGCTGATTGAACATAACAGAATTTAGGTATTTCAATAAAGGGCCTTGTTGCTAAAAATTAGACGTATCATTTTAGTTTGCACTAAATCAAAGCAAATATTTCTTCAGTTTGCTGCAGTAGCATGGACTTACGTTATTTTGGACCTAGCCTAAACCTATTTGGGAACGCTTCAAATGTTTAGTGTTTTTTCAATCTAGGTGTACCAAATGTTGCCTGAGAATATTTTTCCTAGATATTAATATTCATTACCTATATTAATATAGCAATCTGAAATATTTTAATTTTATTTACTAAATGATTAAAATGTTTAATTCATTAAGGAATTTTTCTGGCATGTTATTGAAAGCTGGATCAACTTTTTTAAAGGTAGCTGGTAGTAGACACACTTCACAAATTATGTTATTGCGGAAGAGTGTTGTACGCTAGGCTATAAAATCCAATCAGATTACCATTATTGATTTTACACTTAATTTGTCGCTGTCAGCAATGATGCTATACTGATAGATTTTACTTATTGCTGCTTGATTGAAAATTGTGCTGTTACTAGCTACTTAGAGTTGGTATTTTTTTGCACTTGCTAAGCTTTTGATGATACTACATTTTACTTTTAAAGATTAAAACATTTTCAATAAATGAAAGTACGTGCAGTCTAAAATGGTTTTATAATCTCTTGAAAATGACTTCTGATCTTATATTGGTATTATGCATAATCTTGCTGCCCTAGCTCATCAAATTAGCAGTGGTTTGATGTGAGATCTTCCACTTTGTTGAGTTGAAATGCCCATGTATTTAACTTGATTTTTTAGACTTCATCAAGCAGACAAATATTTTCAGGACTTGGGAAGTTTAACCACATTGCAATCGCTGTTCCTGACTTAGGTAATGATTAAAAAAGAACTATTATACTCTAATTTGAATTCCATTCTTTGTAAGAATAGTGCTGCGTAGCAGCATTAGTGCTCCACTTTCATAGCTATGCTAAGAAGTGGTGTTATGCAAAAACTCCATGACAGTTAATTTCCCAAAGCACTAATGGTATACATGTATTTTAAACAAGAACTTGGTATAACATATTACATTGCTACCAGTATTGCTTGACTACTAGGTTCAAGAATTACATTATTTTTTCTTTACAATTTATGAATTATGTTAGAATCAACATGAAAGGATAATATATGAGTATAGTGTCATCATATTACAGTCAGTATAACACAAAGTAACAATTTAGAAATTTGAACTTTTAGAATTCCATAAAATTGCATAATTTACGAAGTCTATAAATTAATTGTGCATAGCCAACTCTTTTGTAGAGAAATTAAATTATAGCATAAGTCTGAAACGTAGAGCAAGTGTTGTGTTTCCTTCAAAAAATACACAAAGCCAATTTGATTTCGAGTTGCTAAATTTACCTCAAGTTTTTGTTTTGCAGTGCCAAAACTACTTATTTTTTGTATGGTGTGCTTGTGGTTTTTGTTTGATTATTAATTAGTCTGCTAATTAATTTGTAAGACTCCAAGTTCTTGAATATAACTTTTTGTGTAGTGTTGGTTTGTGTTGTCTTAAACACACATTTGTGTTGAGCTTTATTTTTCAAGGTTAAATTTATGTGGACTTTAAAACTTAAATTCAACTTTTGCATTTGATGTAAAACAAAATTTCAATTTTATTTAAATAAACCGTTCAAGACTGAGAGAAAATGTAATGCAGATAAAATCATTTAGTAGACTTTAATTGCTCTTGCCAAAGTCAGGGAGCATTTGCAGATAATTTATGGATCTTTGGTGTTTGCACAATCCACACCATTTCTATTTTATTAACCATTTGTTAAGCTGTCATATTCACATGCAAGTATTTTCTCTCAAAATAAAAACAATTAAAATTTTTGTTTTATTAATGCATGTGCATAAAAAGCATTGACTCTTACATATTATGCCCTTTTAACCCTTTGAGGATCATGAGATTTTAATTCAAAAAATTTGAGACAATTCCTTCATTGTTTGGAAACAACAAAATTACAATAAATTTTAGAAAAATGGTTGTTACGTCTTAATGATACAACAATTAACAATCATGTAACATATGTGTTACATTATCCCTCAAAGGGTTAAGTAGAATCGTTTTTTACTGCCAGGATATTTTTACCACAGCCAAGTAAATTTTGCATGTTTTTTTTATTACTCATTTGGTGAGTGCTAAGCAGAACGTCTGTAAATACTGTTTTATAATCTTTGGTTTGAGTCGACAAGGCAAGTTAACTCAAGCCTACTGGCTGTGAATCAAATGTTCTAACCAGTGACACTGTCAAATATAATTTTTCAATCCTTTTTTACAACTTTTGTCTTTTTTTGTTCCATGACTCATTTTATTAGTGACTACGTAAATTTTCCTCTTAATATATTTCATTCTGTGCATTGTTTTCATTGCAAAGTGCCAGGTAGCAGAACTATTAATATCGAACGTAGGCATTTGGGGTGAATTCACAAGGTAGTGAAATTCAGGCCAACCACATGCAAAGTAGACTTTCTAGCTGCACCATTTTCATCCTGTACTCAAGTGCCACCCTTGTTACTACATGCTTTAACTTTAGATGTAGCAGATCCAGCTTGTTTAATTGTCACAATAACCTTCTAGCTGCTTGTAGCACAGGGATGAATGCAGTTCATCAGTAGAATGTTGCTGACAAACTGAAAATATTTTGCAGGAAAAGCAACTGCATTATATCAAGATGTACTTGGTGCCAAAGTAAGTGATGCTGTGGACCTTCCTGAGCATGGTGTTACTACTGTATTTGTTGAACTCCCCAACACTAAAATTGAGGTTAGTCTGTGAAATAGTTAAAACTGAAAAATTGGTAGACTGATAAATGGAATTTAGTCTTTCACTTACGCATATTTCAATCGGTGCAAACCATACGGGCTATGGTAATGATAATAACACATTTTTAAGTATGGTTTTAAACATTAATAGACTGTTGAAAGTTGTTAGCTTCTTTGTTTGATCTATTGTGCTGAGCATTGTGCAGGAAGCTGTACACACACTGTATGTTAGCTTATACTCTGTTGGCTAGTCATCAGTTTGAGCAAATTACCACCATGGTTGACTGCTTGGCCCCACCCCTGGTCTGCCACGTAAAAATGGAAGCAACCCGTTAAATGCCTTGTCCAAGAGCACAACAAGCAAACATGTTCTCTGCAATATTCATTTTGTGCAGAGCGCAAAGTTGTAGATGCCATTTTGAAGTCTTTTGGTATGATTAAACAAGGGAAATGAACCCCAGGTCTACTGACTGTGAGCTGAACAGTTAAACCACTATGCCATGATCATGTGATTAGAGAAATCATTTTGCAGTCCACAGACCTTGAGTTTTTTCATTTGTCCAATCATACTAAGACTTTTAAAAAATGGTATCTGCAGCTTTCCTACTTGACACTCAGCACGAAAGGGATAGTGTGGAGAATAAGCCTGCCAATTTCTTGTTGTGTCCCTGGGCAACGCACAGATTGAGAGGCCTCCTTCTTTACATGGTAGAGAAATGGTGGGTAATGGCATAGCTAGACGTTTGAACAAGAGGGGGGAGTAAACTTGACTGAGGGGCCCACGACCCAGTGCAATAAGCAAGTTTTGTCATTCAATGAAATTAATTTATGCATATGAGTTCATGCTCTGTTTGCATGTCTTTCACCAGACTGGGCCACCGCAATGGGTACACTGCTCTGCCACATAAAGATGGAGGCATCCCGTTAAGTGCCTTGCCCTAGGACACCACAAGCAAGCTTGCCAGCTTGTTCACACTGTCCCTTATGTGCTGAGCGCCAAGCAGGGAAGCTGTGAATACCATTTTTTTAAGTCTTTTGGTATGACTCGACTTGGGGAAACGGACCTCAGATCTATCTACATCAAAGCAGATGCTTTAATCAGTACACCCTGCACCGGTTACATAATTGCCAGATACTGAGTGAGAAAGATCTTTTGACTACCAGGCATACTGAAATTTATTTAGGTTAGCCTAGGCTAACTGTTCTTCCGGTGGAGGAAAAGCAAACAATTATAGCTGAGAGCTATATATTTTTAAGTTTTATTCGGCCAGTTATGCTAAGCATCTTCAGAAAAAAGTTTGGAAAAATGAATAAATCATTTGCCTATAAGTCAGAACACAAGAACAACACAAATCGACAAATCAAGCTACCAATACTGAACTGAAACTAAAGTGGAACATTTAATTACCAGATTATAAAATAAATTTTTATCAACACTTTGTCATAACTAAACTACATGTCAAAGTACCACTGGTAGGCATACAATATTTATTTTGAAATTCACCTTGTATGCTCAATCAACATACAAAAATCATTTCTAATTACAGTCATCAAGAAACACTATACGAATGACATAAATTCACAAAGTGGCACTGCAAAGACAACTGTACAACAATGATTTGTACCAGCAAACATTTTTCGCTGAAATGCTTAAATATGGAAATTTCTAGGGGCCTTAGAACCATTACATCGATGTTTAAAAAGCCAAGGGCTAATTCAAGAAGAGGCTGGCATTTGTGTGGGAGATAATTTGATGGGCTCGGGTTTATGGTGTTGAAAGTTGATGGTAATTTTAAAGGCCCAATGCATGAAATCACAACGGTGACAACTCGTTAAAGCAAAGTTAGTACAAAATCTCGTATACAAAGAGGCCCTGGATCATTGCATTGGTGGTAATTTGAGAAGTCCAGTAAAATAGTCTAAGGTTATCGCGTTGGTGGTATTTAGGGGCCAATATAATTTTTGATATTAATCACGAAACTAGTATCAGTCTATGCTTTTTTTCAAAGTAATCATACCACCCGTGTTATATCGGATGGGCAGAAAAAGTGATCACCTTGTTTAATCAATAATAACTCAAAAACTAAGCTTTGCATGCGAATGAAATTTGGTACCTGCCATGAGCAGCTGGTTTTGGTCTAGTGGTGAAATTTTTAGCCAAAAATATTTATAAACACAGGAATAGTGAAGAAATACAAAATTCAAGTCAAATGTGCAATATCAGAAACTTGTACATGCCATGAGCAGCTAGTTTTGGTCAAATGGTGAAATTTTCAGCAAAAAATATTCATAAACACAGGAATAATGAGGAAATACCAAATTCAAGTGAAATATGCAATTCCAGATGTTGACTTAAAATGAGCTTCTGTGATGGTGCAAAAACAAGAGTGAAGGTGAATCTGCATATTTAAAGGAATTCGAAGTAAAAGCTGGTGTACATCAAGGATCTGTGCTGTCGCCACTATTGTTTCCAAGAGTGTGTGTGTGTGTGTGTGTTTACCCCTCCTCTTCCTTGGGATGGAGGTACGGCATGAACGGTAATTCAGGTTCATGCCGTCAACCTAATTGATATTAGGCTAGGGGAAGATGGCAGCCCATTTCGAACCAGTCTTGAGTGACTGGTAGCCCCACCACCAACAAGGCGGACTGCCACTGGTGGGTACCCAAGAGTCGTCTGACATGCTGGGTTAGCAACTTCACAATTATAATCCGGTGAAGTACGGGTGGGGCCACCTGTCTGCCACATAAAGGCGGAGGCGTCCCGTTAAGTGCCTTGCCCAAGGACACAACAAGCAAGCTTGCCGGCTTGTTCTCCACACTATCCCTTTTTTATGCTGAGCGCCAAGCAGGGAAGCTGTGAATACCATTTTTTAAAGTCTTTTGGTATGACTCGACTTAGGGAATGAACCACAGGTCTACCGACTACAACGTGGACGCTCTAACCACTACACCATCGCGCCGGTGTTTCCAATAGTCGTGGACGTTATTACAAAAAATGCAAGAAAAATGGTCAAAGGTCAACACCAGAAATACAAAAGTGATGGTAAGCGGGTCGCAAGTTGAACTATTCAAGAGCAAGATAGATTCATGTGGAGTTTGTGGGAGGAGAGTCATGGCCAATTCAGTATTGTGCACAAAATGTAGAAACTGGATTTGTGGCAGATGTGCAAAAATAGTTACTGCTAAATTGGCGATACATTTTGTTTGCTCGAGATTTGAGGAATTATGGAAAGAACGGTGGATTCGATCGAGAAGTTGTGCAATCAAGTGGAGACAGTAAATGGATTTTGTTGTTTGAGAGACCTACTAAATTCTAGTGGGGGTTGTAAAGCCGCAGTCACAGTATGAGTAAGAATTGGTTGGGTAAGATTCAGGAAACGTGGAGAGTTATTGCTTGGAAATAGGTTTTCTCTGAGGATGAAAGGTATAGTTTATCGTTGTTTCGTGACATCAGCAATACTCTATGGAAGCGAGGCATGGTGTTTAGAACGGAGAGAGCTATGGTGAGCGCAATGTGCGGTCAGAAAGCTGTTGACAGAAAGACGACTCAGGAACAGATGGTCATGTTGGGGTTGAAGGAAACTATAGACCGGTTAGCAACAACGAATGGAGTTAGATGGTATGGACATGAGCTGAGGAGGGATGACCATAGTGTTTTGAGGGTTGATCTGGATCTTGAAGTAAGTGGCATAGAGAAAGCGAGGAAGACCGAAGAAGACCTGGAAAAAGCAAGTGGAGGAGACAGAGAAGATTTGTTTGAAGGAGGATGCCCTGATTTAAGCAAAGTGGAAAGACGAAGTGCGAGCAATCGCAGAAGGAATGGGGTGAATCCGGCCATCTCTGCAAAGGGGACAGCATCGGATAGAAACTGAAAAATATTACTATTTTTACTACGCTTCAATCGACAAGATGGATAATATGGCCTCCATTCTTGGAATCAATCAATTGAAGTCTCTTTTTTCAGAAAGATATGGACTTGCGAATTTCAGCAACTGATATTTCATGCAGAGTTTAAAAAAGTCTTCGCGCGTTGACAACTGCGAAGAAACTTCTGTACCTGCGCGATAGCGTAGTGGTTAGAGCGTCCGCTTTGCAGTCGGTGGACCTGGGGTTGTTTCCTTGGTCGAGTCATACCAAAAGATTTTTTTAATTGGTGTTCACAGCTTTCCTGTTTGGCGCTCAGCATAAAAAAGGGATAGTGTGGAGAACAAACCAGCAAGTTCGCTTGTTGTGTCCTTGGGCAGGGCACTTAACGGGATACCTCCATCTTTATGTGGCAGACAGGTGGCCTACCCGTACTTCACGGGGTACTCACCAATGGCAGTCCGCCTTGTTGGTGGTGGGGCTACTAGTCATTCATGACTAGTTCGAAATGGGCAGTCACTTTTCCCCTAGCCCAGGGGTGGGCAAACTACGGCCCGCGGGCCGCATGCGGCCCTCGAGAGCATTCTGTGCGGCCCGCGAACATTTTTTGAAACTTTGCCATTTGGAAATAAATACAAGGGGATTGACAAAGCGCAAAAGCGACGGTGTCCTTAAAAAAATGGTAATCGCCTGTACCTTAGAAGGAAAATGCGTCAGAGCCTACAATTGCCCCCAATCAGGCAGTTACCGTCTACGAAAAGGTGAAGACCTTTTTTTTTTTTAGAGACACCACCGATTTTGCGCGCTGAGATACCACACTGCCAGAAGATTTCGCAAAATTGTGATCTAATGCAATTTCTTCTATAGCATGCAGCTGTACGAGACAACAAGCCCTGGCCCTCGACCACCCTCGAAATGGTCAATGCGGCCCTCCGGCTAAAACATTTGCCCATCCCTGCCCTAGCCTAATTCAATTAGGTTGACGGCGTGAACCTGGGTTGCCGTTCGTACAGTACCTCCATTTTATGGAAGAGGAGGGGTAACCACAACAAGAAATGTCTGTCATACGAAAAAGGTTTAAGTGTGCAGTTTTGCTGCAATGTCGACGTGAGACTTCGTAACGCGCTTGTGGGTTCGACGCTCGTCTAGATGACTAATTTTTTTTTTGGTTGCGATCGAGCTTTTAGCGACTATGTGAGGTTGCGCAGAGTGAGGAAATAGCAAATCTTAAGCTCTTTAAAGAATAACGTATGCCATTGCATATTTTCACCTAAATTTTATTTTTCTTCATTATTCCGGTGTTAATAAATAGGCTGAAAATTTAACCACTTGAGCAAAACTAGCTACTCATGACAAGTACCACATTTAATGTGTATGCAAAGCTTAGTTTTTGAGTTATTATTGATTAAACAAGATTATCACTTTTTCTGCCCACTCGATATGTAATAACCACTCTTGACTCCCCAAAATACATTTAATATGAAGAAGGAAGTGGCAGAGGAATACCATAATTGAAGCGATAAGGCAAGATGGAATGAGAAAAATTGCAGAAGGAATGGGGTAAATCCAGCCAACTCTTAAGGGGATAAAGACTGAATAACTACCACTGCACTGGTACTAATTTCATGTTTTAAGGTAGCACACTAGTCTTACTGTTAAAAAAATATTTCCCTGAAGAGCTTTTTCACAGAATTAATCACAAAATAAGTAAATTTCTCCGAACATTTTCTTTTGTTACATTTTTAGCCCAACAAAAGGCAAGCAGAAGGTTCCAATTTTGGGTTGACTGCTTGGCCCCCCCACAGCAGAGATGTTCACGATTATAATTGTAATAAATATAATTGATCGCACACTGGTGAGACTCGGGATCTTTTTTTGCTCCGCTGATCAGGTTCTGATTGTTAGCTAAATTGCGTTTGCGCCTAGCATAATGAAATTACTAACATTACAACTGCCATTTTAAACAATGGCCATTATGGTACGTCTGGCTCCACTCTAATCGCTTAGTCAAGTGCGTTTAAATGTATGCCGAGTAATAAGTATACCGGTAGTTTTCATTTTCATTCAGGTTAAACTAATGACATCTGCAAGTAGTACTGCTGCAGTCTTTCCCTAACGCTCAGATTTTGCAGTAAGATAAGACAGCTAACAGCCAGTGAAAATTTTTATAGAAATTCCAGCAGTAAGAAGAGTAGAGTGCGCTATAAAAAGTGTAACCTGATTATATGTTTTAAGTTTAAACCTAATAAAAGCAGTTTAGTTGGGTTGAAAGGCCAATATTTTACAGCTGCAACCATCTAGGTAGTGAAATATCTAAGTTAACTACCAATTAGAGTGATTGCAGACTGTAATGCAGCATTGTACTAAAAGGTAACTACCAGCCCTAAAACTACTAGGACCTGTCAAAAATGCTACGATTTCCTTATTTTAGTTGATCATTAACCAAATTAAATCGACAAAATACTTTTTATTTCACTGAAGAAAATTAAATGTTAAATTAAACGAAGAATCGTTGTCTGTAGTTCAGCACCATGCAGGTATAACTTTTGCAAGACACACACAGTGAAGACAAAAAAACAGTGCAAAATAAGAAAAAATGTAATAACTTTAGTTACACAGTTGGAATGTACCGTTGAAATACAAAAATTAAGGAATGATAATTTAGCAAATAGCGTTAATCACTCTCATTCCATTACAACACCAAAAGTATTTAAGGCAATAGATTTACTGCAACTTTCAGTGTGCTTGCAACATTTTCGTAGCAGAAAACGCAAATGAAGCATTTACTTTTTAGATCTGGCAGCAAAGTATCCAAACTGTGCTGCCTAACGTTAGTAGTATGAAACTAAAACCTGCGACACTAGGCCTTGGCATCACATAGAACATGAATTTTAAACTTAATTGTCACAGTTTTTGTCACCCTGTGAAATTCGACAGTTTGCAAGCAAAATAGTAGTATTACCTAGCTAACTTAGTAGCAGTACTATTTACGTACAATTGCCTGAAGAACGTCAATATTCATTTCCCATCACTCTCAAAAACGATACTTCACTTAACAATTTACCATTAAGGTTTGAAAAACGAGCGAGCACACTTTTCTTGAATAAGCTATGGAGAATACCAATACCTTTGAAGGCAAGCTACTTGCGGCCTTTTAGTTACATGGTACCAACTTATCGCTTAGTGATCTTCTTATTGCTCGTATGCCTTCATTAAAACTTCCACAAAGTATAGTGTCTTTGTGCAGTGTAGCAATGCTAGTTAGTGGTCCAACGTCCAATTGTTCACGCGAATTTGGAATACTTTTGTTCTCCTGCCACAAGCAAACTGTGCCATCGTTAGAACAAGTTGTGAATGCGCGAGTACTAGTTGAAGATGGAATAAATGTGCAGCCAGACACTGTTTCCTTGTGACCCCTGAAAAAAGTCAATTTAACTTCGTACCTTGGCTTTATGACGAGTTTTTAACTGCGTGGTTGATTTAACTTTGTAAGAGTACGTTGGATGTAATTATATTTTCCTCGGGTGGTTATAAATAGGCATAGTAGACATAGTACCAGTACAAAGATAGGAGGGGTGTGCAACCGAAAACCAGCCGCACCAATATAAAGCCTTACCTCTTTCCTTTAAAAAAAAAATTAATTTTATGAGTTTAGATTTAAACATTGAGGGGGTGAAATGAGATTTTACATTAAAAGCTCAAGTTATCACTATGCCTGTAATATGCCTACTACGCCTGTACTATGCCTATTTATAACTGCCGTGTTTTCATCCGTCAAAGAAACACCTTTACAGTTATATATGGGCCTACAAGTGTTTAGATGTACTTTGAAGTAACCAGTACAGGCACACATTGCATATTTACCTGGAATACTGCACATAAACATGACAGATTAAGCTTACCTGTATTCTTGTACTTGCATTCTTTGCCGTATATCCCATAACGTAATTTGGCATCCTTGCCCTTGAAATCCATTATTTCCAGTAATGCAATAATAACCGCTAACATCACAGCAAGTCTGAATTTGATTCTGAGGTGGAAAAGAGTGAGCAACCTATGAAATGTTAGTTTACATCATTTGCTGCAAATTAAACCTAAAAATGATGACGGTTGGCAGAAGTAATCAATAATTGAAAAATAATCGTGAAACAAAAATGGCCACAGAAAAGACGGTCAGAAGTTACAATAAGTACTGTTTGATTTGGAAAATGGAGATAAAGGAAATGGAGAATGCTATTGAGGGAACAAGAGCTATGATTTAGTGCAGGGGCGGGCAAACTTTGTAGCTGGAGGGCTGTATTGACCATTCAAGAGTTGGCCGACGGCCAGTGCTTAAAAAATCTTGCAATAACTTCTTGCAATGTCATATTACATGGTAGGTCACACTTGCCGCACAGAGCCAAAAACGATAAAAACCATTATTGAAAGAGCCGCTACACAATTTTTAGTTTGAATTGACGCATTTTCCGTCCAAATAGAGGGTAATGATCTTTTTTTGGAGACCATAATTTTTAAAACACGAAATTTGGCATTTGCACTCTTCCACAGGCCACAAAACTTTACGTGTAGCACAGCAGATTACACACCCCTACACTACATTGCTGTACACAAATATAATAGGAGTCAAAAGAGCCGCGGTTTGGCCCTTTGTCATAGTGCATTAGATGAATGGAAGTTTCCACAAGTGCTGGTTTAACAGAAGTGATGGTTAAAACATGAATTGTAATAATATATACTCAATTGCACACGACCAACTTCTAAATTTCTTGCGTCCCAAAGTTTAAGCATTTTATCTTCAGATGTTTGTGCGAGAATCTGTTCATTTTTCAGCCATTGTATATCTGTGACGAGATTTCTAAAAAAATGTCAGATTTACTCATGAGCATGTTCACAAAATAACAAGGTAAAGTTGCAGTTAAGAAAAAGAAATATTAAAATAGATTGTAAAAGAGTAGAATTAAAAAATGTGTTTTGAGAAGCTATCTGAATTTTCTTCTCTCCACCCTTCATTTTCAGGAGTTGCCGCAGCAGATCATTTTTTCCATCTTTCTGGGACCACTGCATCGTCCATCAATCGAACCACCTTTAAACCATGTCTCAATGCATTCCCAAACCTTTTTGGTTTTCTCCTTTTCCTTTCATTAGGTTGGTTTATTATGAGCCACTTTGGTTGCACAAAAAAATTTATGCGTTTTTGATGCCGGCCCCAACCTCGGATGAGAGTTGTGTGAGCAAGGGCATCCGATATAAAACAAATTCTACACTGTATAAATGAAGAACAAAGAAAATTTCATTATTGCACTCTCCAGATACGATATGAGAAGTGTTACTTCCTATTTGAAAACTGTAGCATTTGATGTTTGCCGCACTGACTTCTTTACTGCTCCCTAGCATTAAGGGGTGTATTAACAATGCAAATAATTCAATATTTTGCTTATTTTAACCACACGTTGAATATTTTTCGTCAGTCACATGGAGTAAATCGGAGCGCCTTATAATGACAATGATCGTGCGTTTGAGCCTTGTAAAGACTATGTTGTTAAAAAAGCACTTTAGAGCAATTTTTTAGTTTGTGATAGAAATACACTGTGCCAGCAGTACCAGCAACTCCATAGCCGAGCTAAACACAATAATATTCTAGTGTAACCAACAAACGATTTTCTTGTAACCAGAGAAAGAAAATCTGTGACAAAAAATGTTTTTTACATAATCAAAGACTTGCTTACTGAGTACAGAGCAAAAATAGCATGAAAAATCAGATAAACTTTATAATAACTTGGTTTTTATTATACCTGCTTAACTTGCTGTTGTCCAGGCAAGTGCTAGTTTCAATATCCCAAATTCGAACAGAGTTATCTCTAGAACCCGAACATATGCGACTACAATCTGTGTTGAAGTCAATTCCAGTAACAACCAATTGATGTCCTTTTAATGTAGCTGAAATAGACACGTTTGCACCCTTAGTAATAGAAAATAGGAAGCTGTAAAAGTAAACTTTAAACAATATGTCCATTTGTATTACCTGCTTTAAATAATTGTAAAATAATAGGCTTCACCAATCACTGCAATATTTGGCCCATACCTTTGTACAATAATTCAGTCAGTAAGTGTTAAGTTGTGGTGAAAGAAATGTTGATGTTGGCAATCTTTGGTAGAACTGCACTGCGTCAGCAGTAATAGTTCACTCAAAAGAAAGTCTCAACACATAAATAGAAATCATCGTTTATAAATGAGAAATGGTTTTCCAATGACCATAGGATATAAATGTATGGTATCTTCAGTAAGCCTCTTACATTTGAAAACAAAAGTGTATAATTTTTGTTTGCTAAAGCAATCCGGAAGCATGTCGATAGATGGTGTACGAATATTTGGTAGATTAGGACTGCCTTAAAAAGTACAATACTCAGCATAATGCACTACACACATCTACTCTGCCAAGCTAATATGTAGGTTTCCAAATACCTATTGCAGTAGAACGAGTTAGCCAGCTAGTGAGTTTGTTCTAGCGTCTTTAGCTAACAAAATGATAGAAAGAAATAAATTGATTAGCTAGTAAGTTAAGATCTCAGAGTTAAAATCGAGAAGTGGAATCACTGACAGTTGCTGGAACCTAAAATAACTTTTGACCTCAACTTGAACTCTTAATCAAACACAAAATTAATTTTTAAAGAGAAAGTTATACTTAAACTGTGTGTTTTGGCAATATTCCAAATTTTGACGGTCAGATCTCTTGATGAGCTTGCTACAAGACGGTCAACTGCTTTAACTTTTGTGATTTCTTTTACATGTTCTGTCCATTTTTGGTCAACATGCCCTATGTCAATGTTCTAAAAAACAAGCATGTTGTCAAGGTAATTATCAGTCAAGAAAATAGATTTAGCAATTGTGCATAAATATAGTTAGATCCCTGCATTACATGGTAACATAAACATATTCTTGTTAAAAATGGGTGTTTTCCTTGTAAGTATGTTACCAATTAGTGCTCACGCGTCCCTACTAAGGAGGTAATAAACGAAATGTCAAATTATGTATTACTTGCCTCAAACTACTTAAATTATTTCCTACTTTTTAAGATCATAGAAACATTGAAACTATCTGCACAGCCTAGTAGTAACTTTTCAAAATAAATCTCAGTTTTTACCAAGGCTGTGATGTAGGCATATTTGTCAAGGTAATTAATCAAGCACCTCTTGACACCTTTTTCTTTTAATTAATCAAACCACCGTGCTGGTGCGGACACCGTCACCACAGTATTGATTTTTACTGCTCAAGTAAGTTATGCAACAAGCATATAGAACTTGACCTGTGACTCACAGATTTACGAATGTAACATTTTCTTTAACTAATTGCTTTGTTTTAAAAATTCTAGTAGCATCAACATATTTTTTTGTTTTACACAAGTTAGAAGTTAGATAAGTCCATATAGGGATGCTAGGGCACTTGCCCAAACAACTGGCCGAGAGTATTACATTGTCTGATCAAAAAATTTTGGGTGCATATTTTTAGATCATTGCTTATGTTGTAACTAGATACATTCACACAAAAATAGCAATTTTAAAATTTTGAAAATAACCTAAATGATATAATTTTTTTTTCAGCAAAAATGAAAAACCTCTAAAATAATTCATAATAGTATGTAGCTGATTTTCTTTCACTTTTTACGAGAAAACTAAACTTGAATATTCCAAAAATTTTGGTACGTTTGAAATAGGTTTATCCCTATAATCAGTAGATATTGTATTCATTCTTCTGGACGAGTCAGACAATGTTGGTAATAAGAATAGTGCAAACGAAGATCACGATTTCAAAAACATCAACAACATCAGAAAAGATATCCTACATCTAAAGAACAAATTTGTGGTTCACCAGTCAAAATGGCCTCAATGAAAATGATGTTCAAAATTAACAATAATCTACAGTTGATAATAATGATGCATGACCGCCAGGGCCATCCCACACAAACCAATTGAGTCGAGCAGAGGTTCTCAAAGTTTGCCTCAATATTCTCTGGAGGTATTGAAATCCGATTTATGGAGTATTGAGTACTTTATTTCAGAAAAAGAGATGTATTAGATCACACAGTAATTGTATAGTACAGGATGTTCAAATTTATGTAAATCGTGAATAGGCGTACTGAAGCTTAAAAACTTCAGAAACCACCGACGTCCAAGAAGGAAAATTACAGAGTGTAAAGTGAAAATGACCAGTATGAATAATGCAAAAACACAATCAGTCACATGCCAAATGCAAAGAGATCAGAAAGCATACGTGAAATTACGTTATTATCGACACAGGCAAAAAGAACGCCTCTAAACACTGTCACAACTACAAATAATACAGTATGCTATCAATGTGATATTGGACTGCTACCAGACTATTTTAAAATTACCAAAATTAAAACACCTGTGTAATATTTGTAGTAAAGCAAGATTATTTTGTTTTTTGCCTTTTCCAGTAGATGAGATGAAAAAGCAACATATCTTTATTTGTCAAAGTAATCCCAGAGATACAGTGTGCATAAAATCATATTTATGATTTTTTGGTTGACTCAATGTGGCCATTGGTCAGTGCATAATAAAAAGCTTACAGCCTAACAGATTTTGTTCAAAGCTGTTTCATTTTTCGTGCATCTTACACCAGCGTTGCCTCATTTTTATATATTTGCAATTCCACCAAGCTAATTTTTTTAAATCACAGCAAAAATTATTTGAGTGCTCAAGCGTCCTGTCAATGACATATCCTTTTTTTGCCTTCCTAGGACAGAAGTTGATACTTAACTTATAAAAACCTTTCATGTGGGTTTTCTTAAAATTATTCCCATTAAATTGATAACCAAAAAGTAATAGGTTAATATAAAATGCATAATCCAGCCCTAGCAGCTCTAAAGCAGGGATTATCAACTGGGAAGTATGACTGTTTAAAAGATTTGCAAGATAAATTGAGATAACAATATCAACTCCCATTGCTTTATGTAAAGACTATTTTCGTCAACCATTAAAAAAGTGTACCTGAACTAGATTTAGTAACACTTGCCAAAAGTAGCTTTGATGCCATTTTGTGACATAAGCCATTAAAAACAAAATAAAACCTGCTTAAAACAAGAAACACTGTACAACTCATTATTCCATACCTGAACAATTATAAAGTTGTCTTTGCCTCCTGATATGCATATATTTGGCAAAAGTGTAGTTAAAGTGTTGATAGGACCAATGTGATTTTGCAGTACATGTAGTATACCTTGCCATTTTACATCTTGTGGTTCACTGTTTTTGTTTAAATTGCTATAGCCTAATGCACCAGGATGCATGCCACGACCATCAGCTTGAGCAGTATCGTTTTCAGCAGATTTTGTATAGCGTGATCTACTAAGAAACTTCCCCATACAGGATTAATTTAATATCTAAAAAATAAATTGTTAACAAAATAACTCTACTCAAAAAATGTATTAAAATAGAAAGCCTGCATTCAATTTTTCTATGGCTTTGGGAGCAGATGTTTTACTGAGGAAAAGGCCTTTATCCAGGTTGCAATACTTTCTATTTAACTGTTCCTACCTCACCTCTACTAAGGTAAAATAAGCAAATTTAAAAGTTAACTTCCATTAAATTGGAATAAACATTGTATGAAAGGGTTGCTTAAGTGGCACTTTTAAGTAAAGTTTGCAACTCAAATTTGTAAAAAACACTTGGAAAAGAAATAAGGAGAAACATAATATAGATGTAATAGTAAAGTTAAATAGTGCATAGTGAACTGTATAGTTGATATTTTAACTTGCCTCCATCATTTAATATTTTAGTTTACAACAAAAGGTCTAAAACAAAGTGTCAGCTTTGCTGCTTTAGCTACTCCAGAGCAGCTACAAGCTCTCAGCATTCAAGTTTACCAGTGAAAACCTATTGCAATACCTAAAAATATCTTTTCACCATAGAATGAGGTGATTTCGGACATTTTCAAACTTTCTATCAGGATACATCTAATGCTTACATGTAGTGTACCACTTAATGAGACAAACAGTAAATTAAAACAAAGAAAAGACAGATATTAGAACTGATTTTCATTTTTCCATCTTGAGCTTGTTTTTAGAAAAAAAAACTGTTTGTCCCAAATCACCATAGGTTGAGGTGAAGGTGAAGGCTTAAGCTTTAAAAAAGGCAAACTCTCCAGATTAATTCACAAAACTAGTCTTCACAGACTGCATGATCATCCCAGACCACTAAAAACATAAATTTTCGCAACGAATCTGCTTTTAGTAGTTGTAAAGTCTTAGGTATATGTCACAAAGAACAGGATGGGAAATATCCACTAAAAAAAGGCCAAAATATGTGATATAAATGCTACAGTACAAAAACTTATCTTCAAGGTTTAACTGAAGCATTGTTGCTTTCTTCAAAAACAAAGTTGTTAAACATTGCTACTTGAAACAACATAGAATGCAGTTATATAAATATATAATAAATCAAAAGTTATACATCCAGGATCGTCGAAACTTTTTAGGTTCTGAAATGGTATTTACTTTAAACATTTGTAAATATAAAATGGCTGAAATCTCCCTCTCAAAATTGTTTGGTCCACCTATTGTGAAAGGCTTCTCAAGACATCTCATCAAAATTTCAACAGCTTTTTTTAACACTTCCAAACAAAATTTCACCTTTTTAAGAAACTTTAACCCAATCTTCTTCTTTCACGTTTGTATAGGGTAAGGGCTTAAGATTGACCTTGATAGATGCAAGATCTTGATTTGCATCATTCTTACTTTTGAATACATCTTCTTGACCTGGACTTTCTTCTCCTGATAAGCTTTCTTCCTCTAAATTGCTAATTGCTGATCCCAGTTACAAATCCACAAAAGGTTAAGCATCAGCAACAAGGCAGACATTTCCACCAGTGTAAAACATAATGGCAAACTCAATAAATTTCTTCCAAAGTGTTACAAAAATGGAAAAGTGAAAAAAAAGGATTATGATTCCAGATTTGGTGAAAAGCATACTATTGCATTAATATTTAGCTGAGAAAATCACAGTTGAGTAACAAGAACATTTGGGTCATACCTTAGAGCCTTTGTCCATTTTAAGCCTAATAATTAAGATAAAACTTCTATGCACAATTTCTGGCCCAAGTCACCCAATATTATGGTACTTTAGTGTAATCATAAACAATTAAACAATGAGATTTGGATACCACACCATCTTTTTTTATTTGCATACAACCATAAAGCTTTTGGTAGAACAGTAAGGCTACTTCTTATGCTAAAATCACTTAGAAGTAAGTTTTTTTGATGGCAACAACTTGAATAAGCCAATCTCTCAATCAGATATAGTAGATAACATAGCCTGTTTTGCATTGTGTAATATAAATTTTACAGGACTATCATAGTTTCTAAAACAGCATAACACCTGTAAAAGCACAAAGCAATGTGCAAAGGAGCATGAAAACAGTGCCATAATAAAAAGGCAGTGGCTATTTCGCCGTCGACGGCAATTTGCCCTTGGAATCTATTTTGCCGTGATGATTCACATGTCTTTATATAGCCAAATTTGCTATAATAACACTAGTGACACTGTGGTGTAGTGGATAGAGTGCTGGTCTTGAGATACTATGGTTGCGGGTTCGAATCTCAGCTGGCCAGGGCTTCAAAAGAAAGGCAGTGTACACTGAAGGGGCAGGCCTGGTATGTAAATGTACAGGGCAGTGTACACTGGAAGGGAGTGCACAGGATGGGGATAGAGACCTGGGGGTGCAACATTTTTTTTTTGGTTTTTAAAATTGACCAATCAGAGACGACCAAAAGTCACATGTTTAGTACGTCATTAAGATTGACCAATCACAAATAACTCAAGGCAAAATAGTCTCTGAGGGTAAATTGCCGTCATGGCAAAATAGCCACTGCCTAATAAAAAAGTCAGGCCTAATTTGTAACCTGCACCCAACACTTCATAAGAAAAAAAACTATGGTACTTATTTTTTAAATCTGGTTTAATTATAAAACATCTTAGTATTAGCATGACTTTTGGATTGTTGCAGTTTTTGTTTTTTTGTATTGTCCATGTTTACCCTCCATTCATGAGAAAGCAAATTGTATCGCTATTTTTTGGACAGGATGACCGCACTTGCTTGAGAATTGCCATTTCTGAGGTGCCTGGGCCACCTGTCTTCCACCTAAAGGTGGGGGCATCCCGTTAAGTGCCTTGCCCAAGGACACAAGCAAACTTGCTGGCTTGTTCCCGACAACCTCCCTAAATGCCAAGCACCAAGCAAGAAGATGTGGATACTATTTTTTAAAGTCTTTTGGTATGACTCGACAAGGGGAATAAATCCCAGGTCTACCAACTATGAAGCAGATGCTCTAACCACTACACCATTGCAGCAGCAAAGTAAACTGTCTCAGTGTCTTATAATTATGCAAGTTAGCTCTCTCAGGTTTGCTCATGTGATCAAAATATTAATTTTTGGCATATGGAGTAGTCTTGCAGTGATTGTGTCACACTGGCTTTCATGCTTATACTGTTTATTGATTTAAATTTTCTTCACTTTATAATTTGCATAAGGTTACACAGGTTTTCTACAAAATGAAATCTTGACAAGCTTGCATTACAAACTTAGCTCAATTTGACCCATCACTTTCTAGGAACCTAGTGAGGTTTGTAGGCTGCAAATACTACCAGTACCACAAAAGCAACCAAATTTTGTCAATGCCAGAGCAGAAAAAAGCAATTTACTTTTCTTTAAATAATATCTAATTTGAATTAATTTTTGTAAACCTCCTAGCATCATGAAAACGCGGTCATGACAATAACCTTCTGGGTGTCAGCAATTTTTCCACCTTTGCTGCATGCTTGTGGTAGCAATGCTCTATTTGAGCATTACTGGTAATTTAAAAGAGGGTTCAACAAATGTATGTTTAAATCCTACTAAGTAGTACATGTCCACAACATCTTGCAATGTCAACTAACCCAAACTTTGTACAGTTGAATAATGCAGATATTGCAGAGACAAATGATACTAATTAATACTGGTCTGTTTGCTACATAGCCAAAACTGAAGGATAAAAATAAATCAAATACCTTTTGTTGGGTCATTTTAGCTTCGTTGGTTTTATGGACGCATTTTGATCACAGCTGCAAACTTTGTGTTTCATTCTAAACATTAATCGCTACTCTATCTGTCTATTGCTAAGCACCAAGTAGATCATCAATAAAAAACAATCTTTAGTTTTGGCTATGACTCTACAACAGAACCAAACTCAAATCAATCGACTGCGAATCACCCACTCAAACCACTACCGGTAGACAATTGCAAAGTAACAGCAGCTAGTCTTGCTGTAGGTACACTTCAACTCTGTGCCATTGCTTTATCAACTTTTGTCTTTTGACTTCCCTTGGATAAAAATTGTGCTGTATTTCTCACTGTTAAGAGTTGGTGATTTTTGTTTCACAATAAATTTACAATGTTAAGTGCCAGAGATTTAAGCCACTTACAACAAGGATACTACATGATATCACTGTTTGTAGTGACTGAATACACATTCTACTAGCCTACTGTCTTGTAAGACAGGGGTGCTTACCAGTGCTGCCACTCGAAATTTCCCAAAACCCCTTCTGCGAACGGTCAGACATCCTTACATGTCTCTACACCATTTACATAGACATGGTAAACAAAATCCCAAGACTCTAAACTGTGTTGCTACGACATTTGACCACCTTCTAATTTATCCTAAACTAAAAGCCAGGTATTTTTAAAAAGTTTCTCAGCACAAAAATCCCAAAATCTTTGGATAAATTCCCATAATCGGCAACTATGTTCGCAATTCAGCAAAGCAAAATTGCATGATTTGAGGTGTAAATTGATGAAACTGGAAAACCCCAACGTTTCATTACAATTTTTGAAAAACTCTCTAAGCACAATATAAAACCCCGTTTTCAACATAAAACGAGATTAATTAATCCGACTGCTTACTACCGCCCCCGAATAAATAAATTATTTGGCCAAAAACTATTTTCTCACAGAGGTTCAAAGCTGTAAGGTAACCTCGAATGCATGCACTGGGTTTCTTTTAAAAAAGCGTATAAAATAAAACTATCAAATGAATATTAGCACTTGCAAAAGCTCATGATTGTGTAAAAACATTTATTGTTATTGTTTGTTCCGTTTCCTTTTTTTTATTTTTTTTATCATTTGATAAAAACTTGACCTCAACTCTTTTTTGCATAATGTACTAAAATTATAACAGTGTCACTTAATAGATTTCGCTTATATCTCAATCTGCTGAGATCAGGGAGCATCTCGACTCGATAACCGAATAGTTCCTCGATGCTCCCTGGCTTTTGCTAGTAGTGATTTTTTGTGTGTATTATTAATCTGATTATTGTGTCGATGCGCAAAGCAAAATCAAATAAATTCTCTCTCTCTCCCCGTAGGAATTTCTCATTCCTTACAGCTAACCAAAAATTCCTACGAGTGGCAGCCCTAATGCTCACCTGTGGATCTTGGATTGTCATGCAATCGGAATTTTTAAAGTTTTATCATTTATTAAGCTGTTGGTGTTACCAGATTTCTCTGTTATTGTTACCCTGCATGGGAGTGGCGAAAAACCATGTAGCCCTTAAATCTGGGAAGCTCCCCACTCCAGGAAAAAAAATCGAGTTTGTGTTAAAGTAGCATGCATGCTTTCTTACCTGGTTTACTTGTTTTTTGATTTTTATTGAATTGGGTTCAGCAACATATGCAAAACTAAGGGTAGGATTTTCAAACTTAAAAAAGGTTGAAAAGTACTGGTTTAGAAGAAGGCTATGTCCTTTGTGACAATAATGAAAAAGGTTACAGCAGCGTGACCAAGAAGCACAAGTTCATTATTAAACACTGGGGGGACTTGTGCGTCCAAAAATTTTAATAAGATTGTTGACCTCCTGTCCAAAAAAAAAGTGGATACGGGGCGAGGGATAAGAGAAGAGAAGACTAGATGGTTGCAGCAGCACACTTTGTCTGGCAAAGTCGTCGGCCTAGTTGTCACCAGAAAGAAATTGATAGCCGTGAACCCATTGTAGTCCGATAGTAGAAAAAGAAAGAGTGAAAAATTGCGGCCAGATTTGCCAGAAAGTGTAAAAGAAAAAAAACGTCAAAGGAGATAAAAGTAGATTAAGAACATAGCGGGAGTCTGAATTAACGGAGAACAGCGGGTTGAGATCTGCGGAGCGCTTGCGGAATAATGACGGCTTTGGCAGAAAAACTTAATCCCACTGGATTTGCTGAATAGAAAGAATGGTTTCATCCCCGCAAAATGAGCTGTTGGCAAGGAAGTCCAAGCCTTCGTTGGCGAAAAGAAAACAGACAAAGCTCTCAATCCAAATCACAAGCTCACAATTCAAAACAAAGCCAAGGAGGGCAAGAGTAGCATTTTGGCGAGAAAGAAGAGGTTCAGAGAGAGAGCATGAAGTAGGAAGAGTGACTAAGCTATTTGATTAGTCTTGGTCTACCAGTAATTCGATTTTTGCAAGTGGCGT
Source organism: Trididemnum clinides (assembly GCA_963675345.1). Taxonomy (NCBI): domain Eukaryota; kingdom Metazoa; phylum Chordata; class Ascidiacea; order Aplousobranchia; family Didemnidae; genus Trididemnum; species Trididemnum clinides. The sequence continues at coordinate 24,287,335 of OY776304.1, read as the reverse complement.
GGAAGTCAGCTCCAAATGGTTCTATTTTGCGTGAAAGGTCTTTACATTTGAAAAACACTAAATTAGGTTGCATTTTTTATTCCTGGTGAAACATTTTTCGAAGGACTTTACAGCCAGAAGCGACGCTCCTGCAGTGTGCTGCCGTGAATACCTCATGAAATGTTCGATTACTTTATTACAAAATTAAACAGGCATTACTTCTATATTTCTATGTGATTACTAACAATATTGCTTATTTTTCAGTTGCTCTATCCCTTGGGTGAAAATAGTCCCATAAAAAACTTCTTGGAAAAGAATACTGCTGGTGGTATGCATCACATATGTATTGAAGTTGACAATATCAAAGAAGCGATTGCTGCGTTACAGAAAAGTGGTGTACGAACTCTGGGAAAAGAACCAAAAATTGGTGCCCATGGCAAACCAGTTATATTTTGTCATCCTAAAGATTGTGATGGTGTTTTACTGGAATTGGAAGAAGAGTAACTCGAAAAGGCAAGGGTCGTGCCATGAATTATACTGGCAGTTTAACCATTGAAAGATCATTGGGTTCCCATTCATAATATTTGAAGCAATTCCCTAATTGTTTGATAACAACAGGATAATAATGGATTACTGAAAAGTGGTTATTACGTCATAATGGCATAACAATTAACAATCATGTAACATATGTGTTGCATTGATCCTTAAAGGGCAACCCCCATTGGGTTCCCTACTTTTCATGTGGTTATAAGTGCAAAATGTTGTTTGTTGAACGTCACTCATGTCAAATCACAGTAAGAGCACTGTTTACTGTTGTGCAAAGTATTTTGCTATCAGTTCATAAACTTACCTATTTTGTCAAGTATGATCGTATTTAATAAAAGAATCGGTGATTTTTTGCATTAATAGCTTCGAGGCGCAAGCCGTTACCTTAATTCTATCCATAGGCCTAAGTCAGGCATGGGCAAACTTTTCAGTTCAAAGACCGCATAAAAAAAATTCACTATTTCAAAATGGCGGCTTGGATTAAGTAAAAAAAGTAATAATACAAATACAGTGTAGGTCAAAACAAAAAATATCGGTTTTGTTTTCACCTTTACACCAGAAAGTACCGGTATAGAAAAGGTATACTGGTAGTTAAGAAAATATTTTTCGCTTTAAGCTTAATTGATAAGGTACTTTGTCATAATTAGGCCAACCATAATAAAACCAAACAGGGAAAAAGCGAGCTTGTATTGATTTGCTATCGTAATCACTTGAAGCTCGTAAGGTTTTTGTAATCCTTAGAGTCACCTCGTTTCAGCAGAGCGTGGTCATAAAATTATGAGAGCAATTTGCTTGGATAAAATTTTCTTTGGTTTCAAAAACAGTCCGATTATTTTGGTAAATGGTACTTTTCTTTCTATGTCAGATCTTTAATAATATCGTGAAAACCTTAAATTTGCAATAGGCAATTAGGCCTACTTTCAACCAGTGGCGTACAAAAGGGGCCTTCTTTGCGCCCTCCCCTCTTTGGAAGCGTTAAATGTCATTTTCAGTCATGATGCTTGTAACGGTAACCAACAAGCCCCCTAAACAGCACTGAGAATATTGATGTCAAAAAAAGGTCTTCACCGCTAGTGCTCGTGAAATTTGCAAAAGTCATTTTCGGCCTCTCCATCTCTTCCTCAACAAATTTCTTCGTACACCCCTGCTTTTAACGCATCTATGTTGTGTGTATCGAGTGATTAGCGTGGAACCGGATTTCGTCAGACTGCCTTACTTAGACATATAGAAGTCAAATTTGGATGTCACAGACAGGTATTTTTTCCAATTTTTTCGAAAAGCTAACATTTACGGGCGGAGAATTAATACATTCCTGTATGTATAGAAAATGATCTTCTTGGCATCAGGTAATAAAAATTGCGAAAACACAGTTCCACAAAGATGACCATGAGTGTGTCTGATCTGACTATGACATCTAGTGTTCTCTCTACTGCTTTTACTTCGGATGCAAAACAAACTTATTGAAATGATTCTTTACCACAATTATTTTGTTTATGCGGCTGTAAATGTCTACTGGACTTTCTTTTTTCAATAAGTGGTGCTTAAGGTGCAAAACTAATTTGCGCTTAAAAATTTGATTTTCATGGGCAGGGCCTGATTAAGGGGATAGTGCCTTTTTATTGTCCACTCAAATAAATTACAAATTTAGCCTATTCAAAGGCACAGAAATTACGACCACAGAAGTTACTTAAAAAACTGCCCTAAAAATACTAAAATCCAAAAACATAATTAGGTGGCCAATTCATCTTAAAAACTTTTAATATTTAGAATTTTCTTTGGGCAAAAGAAAACGATGTAGGCTTTTTGATTTATTTGTTTTACCTCCATACTATAAAAAGTAAATAGGCTTATATTTATTTGTGGTTGTGTGTAGCTTGTTCTTTCTATTTGACTCATAACGTGGCCAAACGAGTAAACCTTACTTTATCACTCTTCTTTGTGACTTGAATAAAATTTAGGCCACCAAGACAGAAGAGTAAAGCATAAGCTGTTGTGAGGAATCGGTAGTAAAAAAAGGTATCTTTACATTTCTCGACAGAACAAAGCCGTTTTATGCCCAAACGAAAGCTAGCACCGAACCTATCACTTTACAAAGAAATTTCATTCTTTTAGAGTCCAAAATGACGTCACAAACAACGCTTGATTGCTGTATTTTTTGAAAAACTACTGGTTGTAGAAACGCGATTAAACGGATTTTCAGCATTAACAATGTACTTTCAATGAATACAACTCAACAACAATTTAAAGTTCATTTGACAATGCAATGAGCAATTCTTCATTTAGCATTTTAAGCCTTTTGTGCATGCTTCTTGTCATTTTCTTTCACACGCTTACAACTCGCTCTATGATGTCATAATATGTCTGGCCCCATTGACACAGTCTTTCGCCGCCAGAGATTAATATTTGATGATTTTTTCAATAATTACATTATTACAAAATCAGTTGAATTAAAAACTGATTTTTGACCACATTTCTTAACCGAAGTTCAAACTTATTTTACCAATTTAAAGAATATTTCAAGACAATTCCCATAGTATAAAATATTTACCTTAAGTGTTTGCGTAATATTCAAAATATTGAACTTTGACAGCGATGATGTAACTTTTTATTCTATCCAAAAGTAGTTAGCGGAGTAAAAAACAGGTAAGTTTAATACAAAAACGTTATAAGGTACTAACAATAACTGCCCTTTGAAAGCTTAGTGAATTCGCTTCCCGCAATAATTGATTCTAATTAGCTAGGGCTAAAGACTACTTTATTATGGCATTTTCCTCACAGACATGGTTCTTTGCCATCATTTGTTTACGTTTTCAAAAACTGGAGTCTCTTTGTGAACTATAGCCTACCAAAAGCACACAAAATCTGATGCCTGAATTTCACAGAATATCAATTTCTACAAAACCTAACCGCTTTGGTACATTTTGACTGTACTTTCTCGTTGGCATGGTTTTTTGGCTTTATTCATTCAAAAAGATTTATCCAAAACTGAAGTCTCTAAAGTCTAAGCATTTTATAATGTAGCCACCTCCAAGCAAAACAGTTTGTGATACCCCGAGAACATGAGGGAGAATACAGATAATCTTGTTTCATCTTTTGCAACAAAATATTGGTGTCAAGCTACATATGACTAAAATGTTGAATCAATTTTTTTTGTAATTGGGTGAGGTTGGCACTGGTAAGCATTTACCTCCAGGCGGGGATGAATATCTTCTAATGTATATGTGTCACAAGCGGACGACCAGGACCTTCCCTGTACTGTGGTCTATCCAACCGATTAAGATAAAAAAAAAAGTAAAATCCAAATGGTTATATTGACAGCAAAAACGATAAAAGCTTTGAATAAAGCAGCACGAGAAAATTGACTAAACTTTTATCCTCTGACTGAAAACGATTGAACCAGCAAAATCAAATTTAAAAATAACGATCAAATTGTCACTTCTTTTTCTTACATAATTAGTAAAAGCCTGAAGCCACGTGTTTTTTGTGTTTAGGTCTGAGTGTAAAAAATAGATAAAGTGGTGAAAAAAACGTGCAAAAAGACTGTTGTTCCCAGGGCGGCAGTTCGACTCCCGGCGAACTCTGTCAAACAATTCTTGTTAAAAATGGGTGTAGGTGCGATAACAAGCACAGCCTACTGATTTGATATTCTTAACCTCAACATTATTAATGGGAGCCCTGCTATTACAGAAACCTTATAAAAAATTGCTTCATTTCGGGTTAGTTTGCTGTTTGTATGGCTGCGTATATGCCAGACCAAGCAACATGTGCGCAGGCAGAGGCGTTAGCTCATACAAATTCACAAAAGAAGTCGTCAGTAGAGATCCTAATATATAATGGCTTAATCAAGAAAATGCATATCAATTACCTCAACGCCCTCCCACAACTTTGATATGCTTTCAAGCACTTGCTGAATTTAACGAATAAAAGTCTGCTTAGTTTAAGAACGCCTATTGTGAAAGCAGGGTAAATATAACGTTGCCCGCAGGCGATGAACTTGGGAAAGCTGCAGTGGCTATGCACACCCGCCTAAAATGTGTTTTTCGATTGATTGCGTTTCAAGAAACGTTATTTATGCTAAAAGTAATTCTATAACATGCTGCCCTGCATGAATGTGCAACAAGCGATCATTTACTTGTTTATTAAGCACGCTTTTTTTCGGTCTTGAATCCTTTAAAAAGCACTGTTCTGTCACAATCTTAAATGACATCACAGTGCTTGGGATTTTCTTAAATGACATCACAGTACTTGCTATTATTGAGAGCGGCTGCAGGCGGCAAAATTATTCACTATCATTTTGATAGCAAACACAAACAGTATAGCTCATTACCGATATTTGTAATTGATAGGCTCTTTGTATCGGTACGAAACACTTATCTTCATATAGAAGCAGGGAGGTCCAGATTAGGAGCAAAGTTAAATGTAATAAAATCCCAAATTTAAGAAATGATCAAAATAAAACAGTAATAGCATCAATTTGAAAAATTGGAATTAGAAGGAACGTTTTTGTTTGAAAAGAGCTTTTAGGCGCCTATTGGCGTAGGTTATATGTCTTAGGGAAAAGACATGGCTCTTTTTCATGCTATGATTGAATTAAAGCATACAGCGAGGCCAACAAACTTATCACAAATGTACAGGGTGGGCCAATAAAATGTTACCACTTTTTGAATTCTTGCTATTTCCAAAATAGATTTTTTTTATTCTCAAAAATACTAACAACAAAACATTGAATTCTCACACCAATGGATCGAAAACAATATACTGTGAAGGAAAGAGTAAAGATCGTGGAAGCATATTTTGAATAAAAATTGGTAACCCAGACTCAGTGACGATTCGTCATTGACGTTCCGGAAAGAAATCCTCCATGTATACTCACAATCAGACATCTTCTTCGAAAATTCAGGAAAACAGGACATGCGACCAAAGCGAATAAAGGACATAGTGGTAGGCCAAGGTCTGCGAGAACAGCCATTAACACAGAGATCGTGAGACAGCGTCTGGAGGAATCACCAAGAAAATCGACCAGATGTTTGTCAGAGGGAGACTGCCCTCTCAAGGACCACTCTCAGACGCATACTGAACACAGATCTTTATTTCTTTCCCTACAGAGTTCAGATTTTACAAATTCATTGATATTAAATGTTGGTTTAATGTTTCTTATCACAAATCTTTGAATAAAAATTTTGAATAAATTCACATTTGAAAACTTGGGTATGATTGAAAAGTGGTAACATTTTATTGGCCCACCCTGTATATACAAAAGGAGACCCACCAAATGGTCAAATAGGCCTGCAACTACATACCTTATTTGTTTCATTGTCAAAATGATCACCATTTGTGCGCTGCCATCATTTTTGACAAGGCTTCCCCCCTCCCCTTTCCCCACCTACAGCCTTATAAAGTACGTGTTACAGAATCGACTTCATAATAATCAAAAAAAGATTTTAATGTGCCGTTGCTGCACTGAACTCGCGCCATTTAGTTCTCGCACGCTTTGTTTTTTTCTTATTTGGTAGCTTGAGGTTGAAATGCAACTCTCGCGCGTTTTGCCCAAAACTGGGCATTTGCATTTGATTAGCCGGCCTCTCGCTCCAAATGCTAAATAACGTTCTTTCAATTGAAGTAGTTTTGTTTTCATTTGTTGCGGCACCAAGGTTTATTTTCTGTTGCTGCAATCAATTTGGTTTTATGAAAGAAACCGTTGGTGAAATTTTGCTGTTTCGGTTTTATTAGATTTGGAATTTGTTTTAACTTAGTTTTGCATTTCAATTTGTTCTAGCTGAGTTGACCACAATGAAGAAAGTTTTACTTTGGCTGTTGGGGTGAAGGATGAGCGAAGACCCTGGAGTTCCTCCCGGGCACTTATGGGACAGGTTTTCATGGTGTGAAGCCTCTTTAACAGTGCGAATGATAGCTAGTGATGTCATTCTTTTGGAGTACTACCAGGCTAATATGGCTCATATTTTCTACAACTTTTCGTTGCTATTCTCACAAAGGTTTGTGGGGTGAAGCCGGTAAAACTGCCTGAATCGATACGTTTTAACTCAGCACAGTTGATGACATGTTTTGCCAGGATAGAAATCATACCATACTTAGGAAAAACATCTTTTCTATTTTGCTTGCTAATTGCCTTGTAGAGCAACCGAGATCAATCCTAAAAATTTTGGGTAAAAGCAAGAACTCTTTTAACTCCTTTCAGCACAACTAAACAAGGAAAAACGAACATGCAACATAATGCCTAGCCAGCAGGGACTTGAAAAAGTATGAGGGGAAATGAAAAGAAAATAACGCTACTGTGTGAAATCGCACCACATGGAATATATCGTTGGCATTTTGCCTTATAATATTTTTATAGAACTACCGGGATCAAACGAACAAAATTCCCGGAAAAGCAAGCATTCTTTATTAACTCTTCTGAGCACGTCAAGCATGGAGAAAATAACATGCAATAAATTGCGTAGCCAGCAAGGACTTGAGAAAATTCAAAGAAAAAATCAAAAGAAAACGATGTCCCAGTGACAAACCGCACCACATAAAAGAGACATTTTTGCTATTTTGCTTCAAAATACTTTAATATTACGCGTGTTCTCTGCTTCGAAACCAAGCGAAACGCACGGCCCTCTTGGGTTCAGGAAAGCAAAGAACAAAACGCATAGACGTAAGGCATAACCAGGACCTTTCTACTCGGAAAAGGAGCGCACCAAGTCGTGAAAATCTTGTGTACAGAAAAAAGGTAAAATTTTTGTTATTGAAACCGACGCGATGGCGTAGTGGTTAGAGCGTCCGCTTCGCAGTCGGTAGACCTGGGGTTCATTCCCCTTGTCGAGTCATACCACAAGACTTTAAAAAATAGCATCCGCAGCTTCCCTGCTTGGCGCTCGGCATTTAGGGAAGGTTGTGGAGAACAAGCTGGCAAGTTCGCTTGTTGTGTCCTTGGGCAAGGCACTTAACGGGACGCCCCACCTTTATGTGGAAGACAGGTGGCCCATAAACCTCGAAAAAGGCAACTCCCAAGCGAGTGCGGACTTCCCGTCCAAAGTATAGCGATACAATTCGCTTTCTCGTGAATGGAGGATAAATATGGCAAATAAAACAAACAAAACAAAAACAAGTGGCCGATGGGAAAAGCTGGCTGTTTGTTAAAGCTATCTATATCTAGATCAATAATAAAATCCCAAATTTAAAAAAATCAGAATAAAACCATAAACCTGACAATTTGTACAACTGAATTTAGAGAGAATATTTTGTTTGAAAATAAGTTGGCTTGATGGGCAACTACTACAATATAATCAATGACTTTGGGAGACACTGCCGTTGTTTTCACTATATCGGAAACAAGGCAAATAGCACAAACATAGAAGTTTATAGCACCAATATAAATATATAAGAAAAGGTCCGCATTAAATCGCAAAATAGGCTTTCCACTAAATAGTTTATTTCCGTAATGGTGAAAACAACTACCATTTGGCCGTCATCATCCCTTTCGACTATGTTGCAATCCCTCCCATTTCACACTTTTCAAAAGAATTGATTGTAGTTTGTTGCAAGATTTTTTCTGAGCATTTGTTTTGTTTTGTTTGTTTTATTTGCCATATTTATTCTTCATTCACGAGAAAGCGAATTGTATCGCTATACTTTGGACGGGAAGTTCGCACTCGCTTGGGAGTTGCCTTTTTCGAGGTTTATGGGCCACCTGTCTTCCACATAAAGGTGGGGCGTCCCGTTAAGTGCCTTGCCCAAGGACACAACAAGCGAACTTGCCAGCTTGTTCTCCACAACCTTCCCTAAATGCCGAGCGCCAAGCAGGGAAGCTGCGGATGCCATTTTTAAAGTCTTGTGGTATGACTCGACAAGGGGAATGAACCCCAGGTCTACCGACTGCGAAGCGGGCGCTCTAACCACTACGCCATCGCGTTGGGTTAGAGCGCCCGCTTTATTGCCAATCTTGGTTTAGAAAATACGTTCATGACCATTATGTGCAAAACAATTGTGAATGTGCATAAAAAACAAAAGCTTTGTTTCTGCTCACACAATTGTACGATGGGTGAAGCCGGCCAAAAATATATACCACACGTTACTAATGTGGGTCGCTGCCGGCGACTAGTATATTTATATTTTTTCAACGACCAGCGGTTTATTTACTTCTGGTCTAAAATATAAGTTGGACAGCTACTAGCACTGAATGACCTTATTTAGTAAAATACGTTTTTACAAACAAAACTTTGCTTGCACGAGATGCAATAATTCGTCAAATCAGCCTGCGAATTCATCACGCTACGGCAAGGATCTCAGTATAGTACCATGAACCTTGTAGTAAAGAGTGAGGGTAGAGTAATTTCTCGAGAACAGAGAGCTAACCATGATTATGATGACAATCTCAATGATAATCCGTACGTCACTAACAGCAGTAAAATCTAACTTCGCGTGAGATTTGAGCCCACGATCTGCTTCAGCTACTCTGGGTTGTGAGCCCGGGGTGTTGGAAACACCGCCTTAATAACTCGGCCTCAAAAGCACAGCGATCAGCTCAGTAAATTCGGTGCCTGAATGCTGATAGCTTAGGTTAAATGATCTACAGAGCTTGGATCAACTGCTCTTTTATCTCCCCTTTAAGTTAGGGATGTGGAAGCGGTACTTTTTCTGTGGAAGCGCGAAAAATCCACCGCTTCCGCATAGGAGGGAAGAATGGAGAAAGAAAAGAAATTGGTTCTGCTATCCTTCGTAGAAGAACGAATAGGGGGAGCACAAACATTAAGAAATGAGAGCGAGGAGGAGTCGTTTAGAGAGATGTTGACCTCTACATAATTAGAGTAGGGGCCAAGCAAAGAAAGAGAGGAGGTACAAAGCTCAGAGAAGGATAAGCACTGCTTGACGAAAATGATGACGCCGCCACTAGCGTCTGCGACATCAGTAGAAAAAATACCAGATCGGGAGTGAGTGCCATGGGATTGCAGAGCAGAGAATCCAGGGATCCGGAAAGAGGAAGAAAAATTGAAGTTAGATTCCTGGATATAAATAAGGTCAACGGGATGAGACAAAATAAAGTGTAGCAGTTTAGTGCTCCTGGCTCGGAAACCCCCAGCATTCCATTTAAGAACCCTAAGAGAGTACGGGAGGGGAAGAGAAAGCAGGAGGTAAAGAGAAACAGCCAGGAGCATGAAGCGGTGGTGAGGGTGCAGAGGGAGAAGATACAAAGGGGGCGGAAAAAGAATAAGAGGTTTGAAGATGAGGGTGGGGTGTGAGTGATGCATTAGCAGAAGAGGGCCAGATTGAGCAGTGAAGGTATACTAGCTGGAGGAGTCCGAGGAGGAAGTTACAGTGCTGGTAGGTGTAGAATCTCCGAAAAAAGCAGGGAGGGCAGCTCCAGAAATGAGAGCTGCCAAGAGTTCTGAATCTACAAAAGGAGAGTAGTGAGCACTTTAAATGAACTTAATTAGAGCATTAGCAGCATTGCACTGACCTACCCCGCCAGGTCACATTTCCAGTGCACACTAAACAGGGAAAGACAGGACAAGGGTTTGGATGAACGTTGCCACTCATCAGGAAAAGAATGAGAAGACAGTCAAAAGAAAGGCAGGAGAAGACAGGCCGATTTTAAAGAGGCTGCGTGCTACCCTTCTGCGGTCGTTCAGGGGGCTGCACGGCAAAAAAATGATTTGTGTGAGGGGAGTGCCCGGGGTAACTGGAACCCTCGGGGAGGCCAACAGCCATTTTGACCCAACCCAAACGGGTCGGGGACCGCACCACCACGTTGAGGCGGCTGTTGATTGGTGCAGTTCAATTTTACTCGCTTTACATGTACATACTATATATACGACAAAAATTTCGCACTTCACTATCCACAAAGATTAAAGTCAATACGTGTTTTGGGGACGGACAGAAAGTCGGTAATAATGATTAGAGTTAAAGTTAACTCAAAGTCAGAGTTAGTTGAGAATGGAGAGGGAAAATCAACGCTATACGGTGTAATTTGTTGTTGTGACGACAGGTTATTGTCGAGAGCTGTGATATGTGGTCATACGATTTAGATCTGAGAAGCATTAGGTTAACTGCTGTAAAAGTAGTTGTAAGTAGTAAAGGAACTGGTAATAACTGTCTATTTGTTGAAGTGTTTTATTATTTTTTGAATTGTGGTAACGAAATATTTGATTTTCTTGCAAGCAGTTCGTGATTTCTAAATTTTTGTTAGTGGGAGTTTTGTGACAAACGTGAAAGTACGAGGGGCATACCGAAAGTTCTGCACAAACTGTTATACTTTTAGAACAAAGAATCACGAAATAATAAAACAAGTTTATTTTTTAACAATATCTCCTCGCAAGTCAATGCACTTTCTCCAACACTCTGCAACCTTCTTTATTCCTTCTTCAAACCAGTCTTTTGACATGGCCTAAAGCACCTCATTTACGGCTGACTTCAGCTCATTTTTGCACCCAAATCTTCTGCCACGAGGAGGATCCTTGAGTGGCCCAAGTAGGTGGAAGTCGCTTGGAGGAAGATCTGGGCTATAAGCTGGATGAGGAAGAAATTGCGACTTCAGCTCACCTAATTTAGCCATGGAAACTTATGCTGTGTGGACGGGATCCTCCTCGTGGCAGAAGATTTGGGTGCAAAAATGAGCTGAAGTCAGCCGTAAATGTGCTTAAGGCCATGTCAAAAGACTGGTTTGAAGAAGGAATAAAGAAGGTTGCAGAGTGTTGGAGAAAGTGCATTGACTTGCAAGGAGATATTGTTAAAAAATAAACTTGCTTTATTATTTCGTGATTCTTTGTTCTAAAAATATAACAGTTTGTGCAGAACTTTTGGTATGCCCCTCGTACATTAGGGGCTTCACGATGACAAAAAAATTGAAAAGCACTGTTCTACATTCAACACGAGCTCTGATATCTAAGAAAAACAAACACAGAGTAGTTCGAAACAATAAGCTCAAGCGAAGTAGGTAAAGTAATAGCAATAAATGAAGGTTTTTGTCTTCTCAAAATGATAAAGTGTAGGAGAAAGCAGGCTAAAGACCCACAAAAGTTAAAAAAAAAATTGTCAATGGTCGTTGTTTCGTTTTTTGTTGGTGGAAGCGGAAGCGTTTGAAAAATAACCGCACAATCCTTTTTTTTATGTGGAGCCACTAACCAACAACCCAATACGGCAATACCCCTAAGTATAGAAACACAGTTGAAAAAGGTGCATTTTTATTCAAAGCAGTTTACAAAAGCTGCTTGAAGTTATATGTACACATTAAAATAGCAGCTTCAGCGAAACAAGTAGTCTTATTTTGTAGGCCTCTGCTGCCAGTGCCATAAAAAACGTGGTTTAGAAAGTACATAGTTGGCAGTTTAGTTTCATTTCTTCTGATCGAGATGAACAATAATTTTTCTTCCATCCATTTCGATGCCGTCCAAATGACGCACAGCAGATTCGGCTTGTTCTGGGGTTTCAAAACGCACGTTTCCATAACCACGTGACTTACCATCGTCATTTTTGATGTCGGCAAACAGCACTCGCCCTGAAACAAAATAATAAAATTGTTAATTTTATAGCTAATCGACCCATTCCGAAGGATGGGGCCTGGGCGGAAGACCATAAAGCCACAGAAGCCGGGCAACTCCCCCACGGCCTGGGCCAAAGGTCGCAGAAAGAGACAAACAGTCGCCAAAAATCGAGCAGGCTAAAGAGTTCGTACGGTAGCGGGACAGTGCGGAATGACATGAGGAATGTTCTGAATCCGACGATGCAGGCGCTGCATGAAGGATTCTCGATTCCGCTCATGCTAGAACTAGCATTTAGAGAAAGACAATGGTCTTCAGACCAGCGCTTCTTGTAAAGCCTCCACCGCAACAGGGACCGAGGCGGAGGAGGACCAAATGGCGAGGTCGTCAGCATAGAGAGCAGCTGACGGACGAAGGTAGAGATGGAAGATCATTAATGAAGAGAAAAAAGTGTACAGGGCCAAAAACGGATCCTTGCAGAACACATCAGCAGACTGGAAAGGAGCGACTTTTGTGATGTTGAAAAGACCACAAAAGCGCGCCTGTCAGAAAGGAACGATTGAGTCCAACGAAAAATTAAAGAGAGAGACTGCTGCAATAAGTTTGGGAAAAAGAGCGTGATGCCAGAATGGGTGGAAGGTCTTAGAAGAGTCAATCGTAGCAGATCGTAGCAAGAATCTTTCAAGGACCCGGCTTGGATTTGTTAAACCCATCCGAAATGGACTGAAAAAGATAAAGATTTTAATCGGGAGTAGACCATCCAGGTGGAAACCGGCCTGGTGGGGAGACAATGGATTTAGGTTCCAGAAAGAAGAGTAGAACGCCATAGAACGATGCGTTTAAACAGCTTTGATACGCAGGAGGTGAGAGAGAGACAGACAGGGAGGAAGCAGGAGCGTCGAGAGATATTCCCATCTTATGGATAGGAGGAAAGTGCTTTAGCTACAATACATACAATTTTGTCTAGGTCGGTGGCAGTGGATGAGGAGAGGTTTGTGGCAGCCTCGAGAAATTCTGTAGAAGGGGAAGCAAAATGACGAATGAGACTCAGGGCACGAGGCCCGTCGGAGCTCGGACCGGTAATCTCTGCCTCGACTACGCAAGGCCTTTCGCTGGGAAACAAAAAAGTGGGATCTCAAGTAGTCAGCGCAGACCGATGCCGACTCCTTGGGAGGAACAGTTGGAAAAGCCACAAGAAGAGCCAGCGACAGAACGGAAGAGAGAATACACTGACTCAGAAACAGATTGAGAGAGAGACAAGCATGTCACCTGCCATGCCTCAGCCTCGACTTTGGCGATGACAGACGAGGCAGAGATGCAAGCCTGACGATCTTTATCACTTCTATGAGCGGCAGCAAAAGCTTTACGTCTGTCGCTTACCGCTTCTTCCAGTTCAGGAAATCACCAGGCTTGAGGTTGGCGTTTAACGCGGTTGAAAGGAATAGAAAATTTGGCCGCATTCAATGTCAGAAAAAAGAGGAAGGCAGAGGAGTATTCCTCTGCAAAAGAATAGTGGGAGGGAAAATAAACGCAAATCGTCCCAACAAGCTATCTGAAAATTGTGGAAAGGGAGCCGTTGGTTCGGGCGGAAGAGTGAAGAAAGGGAGACAGTTAGCAGAATTTGGAGGTGACCAGAACCAAAGTTCTACAAAGTTCAGAGAATAAATCCCTCCTGACAACAATGATGACACCACCTCTAGCGTGCGGGTCATTACGAGAAAAAATGTCAGATCGGGATTGAATAGGATCAGACTGCAGAGCACAGTATCCGAAAAGAGGAAGATGAATTAAGGTTGGATTTCTGGATACAGATTACTACAAGATGAAGAAAGATAAGTTCAGCAATTCTGGATCGAAGACCTCCGGCATTCCATTGAAAAACCCTTGAGTGAGTCAGGGAAGGAAGAGCAGGAGATGTAGAAGAACAGTCAGAAACATGGGAGGACGGGGAGGGAGCAGAGTGAGGAATTACAAAGTTGGCAGGAGGACAGGATGTTAGTGGGCGAGGGTGGTGTGGGAAGGCTGCATCGGTAGTCGGGGGCATAAGGGCATGATGAAATAGTGGAGGTGTACGTGCTGGGGTGGCCTGAAGAAAAGTGTTGAAAGGTTAGGGACTACCAGGAGCGGTAGAGATGCAGCAAAGATGACAGCTTCAAGAGTGGGAGCTGCTAAGAGCATTGAATTTAGAGAGTAGTGAGCACCTTAGATGGACTTAGTTAAAGCAGGTGCAGCATTGTACCGACCTAACCCCATTTAAATCTCATTTCCAGCGCACACCGAGCAGGGTAAGACGGGGCCAGGGTTACGGTGAGCACTTCCACTCATCGGAAGAAGAATAAGAGCACGGGCAGGAAACAAGCAGAGACAGGCGGTCAATTTTAAAGAAACTGAGTGCTGCCCACCTACGGTTGCTCAGAGGGAAGCACGGCAAAAAATGATTAGATGTCGTGAGTGACCGGGGTAGCTGGGACCCCCGCGAAAGCCAACACTTCACCCATGAAGTGTCCTCAAAGACAAGTTCCTCTCTTTATTAAACTAATCCTTAACAATTTGTGGCCGCAGACCAAGGCATAAACTACTCCCTTTTAAATATGACAATGATAAGTTCTAAGTTGGCATGTTCTAAAACGAATTGCCAACTGCCCAAAAACGCGAAATACAAAGCTTTGGAAAAATTATTTCTGTAAAAAGCTGTTTTGTGAGAGTCTAACCAACTGAAAAACTTCGTTTGGTCCAACTGACAAAAGGTCAACGACACGAAAACTTCTATAAATGGGGTAAGAAAAGTGCTTAAAAGCAACTATAACGTTACAAACCAAATAAATAAAAACCAACCGCAACGTGCAAATTTGTCTCGCAGCATTTGCCAGGTGACAGAGTACGCTAAATTCCGCACAAACACTGTTGTGCCAGAAACACGGTTGGCAGAGTTCATGGGCGGTGGCATGGGCGGCAATGCCTTTTCCATTCCACGACCCCGTTCCAAGCTCCGATCTATGTCCCGAATTCGGCTATCCACTCGTTCGATGTCCCTAATAATATCAGACTTTAAAATCCTGCAACGACAGCTCACAACTGGGGTTCTGTGGCTCCATGGTCTCCCGCCAAGCCCCCATCCCTCAAAAGGGGTCGGGTAATCAACAACAACGCAGCTTACAACAAGTGCACTGGTCAGCGATCACGCCATCTCGTAGCCACACAAGTTTGATGGTGAAAGGGCGTGTATTACAAGCATCGCAGTCTTTTTGACATCTTTTTCTGCACGACTCTGGCCCAGACCTTGACGCTCCATGTTCTCTAGCTATTTCCCCATCTCGAGAGAAAATCACAAAACAAAACCAGGAAAGCAGGCTGCTGCTACGTGATTCAAAATAAAAGACTACAAATTCTTAGTTTTAATGCATCGAGTCAGAAAACTACAATCCTTCTCGCGACTAGTAGGTAATGCTTAGCATAAGTATCGTACTTTGCTTCTCCGAAATCAGCGGCCTTGTACTCGGTAAAAAGACCCTTGTAGAGACTAGAGAGAGAGAGAGATCCGACATTTTAAATCCGGTTTGGTATCCGTTAAAAGAGATAGAATAAACTTTTTATTCTGTAACGTCATGGCAACTGTTCGAACCCTCAAGTTTAACTGACAAAAATTTTAGAAATCTTATTGTCGTTATAATCGGACGGATGGTTGGTCGATTTAAAAAATGATAATATACGTAAAGAGCGCGTTTTTACATCAATGTAACGGCAGGAAAAGACGCAATAACATTCATCGCAAAAAAGTAGTCGATAACCCACAAAATGGGGTGGAAGGGGGGGGGGGGTGGGGTGAAAGCATAAAAGTATTCGTGTCGACCGTAGATGACGTGGAGAAGGCAGGTGGTCAAACAGGTAGAAGAGATCGAACCAAAAAAGGAACATGCCATTGACTAACCGAAGTGGCACGATTCTGTAAATAAACTTTCGAGAATCATAAGGTGAATACAACCACCTTTGTTAAAGGAGACCAAACCGGATTTAAAACATTGGATCTCTCTCTCTCTCCTAGGACTCAATGGAATCTTTGAAATTTCTGTTTCGTTTTGCATGATTATGGTCAAGTTCAACGTCAGTTTTTGGTTCTGTCTCCCTCTAAATACTGCATAGGAGATCTGGAAATTAGGAGCCATCGGCATCCTTTAACCAACTGCTTTGATTGGTCACTGAAAAAATTGCTTCGAAATGTTAAGGAAACCAAGCTATATGCACTATATTCAAAAGCACTGGCATTTTGTCAAAAACAATTTTTTTGGGGGGTATGCGGAGGTCGGAGCATTTTGTAAAGCTGAAAATCATCATTTTTCAAAGTTTAATTTTTTAAAACTGGGAATTTCGTCTATTTGATCTCTGAACAAAATAGGTCTATTCTTGAAATTAATCTTTTCAAAAGGACAATTCAGCAACCGGCGCGATGGTGTAGTGGTTAGAGCGTCCGCTTTGCATTTGATAGACCTGGGGTTTACTCCCCTTGTCGAGTCATTCATAAAAGAATTTTAAAAATGGTATTCACAGCTTCCCTGCTTGGCCCTTAGCAATAAAGATAGTTTGGAGAACAAGCCGGCAAGCTTGCTTGTTGGGTCCTTGGGCAAGGCACTTGACGAGACGCCTCCGCCTTAATGTGGCAGACCCTTTAGGTGGCCTACTCATACTTCATCGGGTTACAATTGTGAAGTTGCTCACCCAGCATGTTGCAAAAGACCACTCTTGGGTGCCCACCAGTGGCAGTCTGCCATGTTGGTGGTGGGGCTACCAGTCACTTATGACTGGTTCGAAATGGGCTGCCATCTTTCTCCTAGCCTAATTTCAATTAGGTTGACGGCATGAACCTGAATTGCCGTACCTCCATCCTGAGGAAAAGAAGGAGTAATCACAACAATTCAGAATTTTGGTGCCTTAACAAACATAAAGACCTTTTACTATTTTAGCGAGCTCAGTCAGCAACAATAATTTTCAATTGTGGTGCATGTTAGTTCTTTAATCACAGACTAATGTCATTGACAGTCAGTGAAAGAGGCATGAAGACACAAAAAAAGATCTCAAGACAAAACGGTGAATTCGTGAGAAATGAATAACCATAAATAATGGACCCCCAACTAGATATTTGCACTTGCCCGAATGACGATTAGCCAAGTGTATATTCTTAAGCTATTTTGACACATGTTATGCGACTGAAAAAAGTGGCTTATTTTAGCAATGGTGAGATCACATAATAGCTTGTAGGGCCAGAGTCAGAGTTGAAAGTTTAAGAACTACTTACTACGATCAAATTGCTGCTCATTCCTTCAATTTGAGATGATTGACTTATGCTTAAATTCAGCTTTCTACAGAAGAATTTTGACTAAAAGCTTCTGCGATAGAAGCAGTATGCCCATAGTATTCAACTACCCATAAGTAAAAGCAAAGCGACTGCTTCACGTTTAAACTTAAACTTAAGGGAGGAAGGTCTACAGTCGGTGATGTTAAGATCAATGACATGCCAATGTAATGAAAACAATATAGATTGATCTCTTGCATCATCATCAGGCATCGACGAAGAAAGTGATACCAGACATAGTACAGTTTTGCTGTCATCTGTCAAGCACTACGTTATAACACAAGTTAAGGTTGAAGGCGAAATGAGATTCTCAAAATAAACATAAGACGGATTTAACTTCGTCAAACGGCTTCTGTTTCAATTGGCAACAGTAAAAAGTTAATTCCAACGCCAATATCAGTAGCAACCACCGCAAGGCTTTTAAACGTAATTCGATTCTCTTGTAATTTATCTACAGTTAGCAAGTTAGTATTAAAAACTGCTACAAATATTTCTGGAAAACTTTTCTTCATCATCGTATTACCAAGCTTGTACTGCAATTTTTGCTGCTCTGCGTGTAGAGTATAATGGTTTTGAAATTGTCTTGTATCACTAAAGCTAGCTTCCACATAACTGTGATTCGCAAGGAGTATCTTGACAAAACCCAACAACAGTTTGATGAACGTTTCACGCCCTGTTAACCAAATTTGTTTGGGCAGTCTACAGTATTTTTGGGTTTTTTTTGGGGTGGGTCTGCAATTAATGCTTCTAACCACTAATGTTCAGGCACGTTTTGCACGTTCAATTCTTTTTAAAACCGTGAAACTAAACGAAATTATTGCCCATACCAATAACGTTTTCTTGAGAAATAATTAATGGCTTAAACCGGTCCCGTCAACTAGATTATTGGTCCTTTCCAGTTGAGCGTTATAAACTAGTAAAGAGGCAGAGCAAAAACCACGAAATATGGTCATAGCTGTAGGGTATGTGTCTTTGCCACCGAAAGTAATTTCGTGAGCTCAAATCTGAAGGCAAGCTGGCGAGTCTAGATTAAATAAAGAACCTTTAATTTCACTTTACAAAAAATTTACAAAAGCCGGATTTCCTTTAAATAAAATTTTACATTACCTTTCAATGCGTTCTCTATCTGAAAAACCGGAAGATCGGCCAGATCCAGCAGTCAGAAGCCTGATCTTTTCATCCAGAATTCGTTGATCTAGATTGTCACTTCTCGCACCACCGGCCAATCCAAGTCTGCCTAGATCTCCTAATCCGCCCAGAGCACCCAAAGAACCTAAATCCAAACCTGAAGAAATGTTAACATGGCGTAAAATGCAAATGTCATATCATATTTCCTGCGACGCAAAACGCTACACCTTGCTGATGCGGTGCGCGAGTACTTCGCGACTAAGTGCCGGCTTTGCTGTCAGACTTTGGTAAATACAGAAGCTTTAAATACAGATTACGAAAGATTTCAAACCCAAAATGCACTCTGAACCCAAAAACTCTGCCTCCGCGCCGCAATCAGCGGTTCAACTAATCAGTGAACTACAATAGAAGACGGTTATCTGTCCGCACCTGAACTCGACTGCTGCAAAGTTTCACTCAGTCGACCCAACGCCGCAAGACCTGCAGCTAGTTTTGCTTGCGAGGCACCTCCGCCTTTGAGATCTTGAATTGCAGCTAAGCCAGACAGTGCTAAAAAAATCAAAAAGTTTATATCGCGAACCTGTGAATTAAGAGAAACTATTTATATTTGACACAGTCTTAATACTGTTAAACCTACTACAAAAAACTTTTCCTAAAATACTTTACATACTTTCGTAAAAAGCAAGATCGCATCTTAACCGCTTACCTGACAAAGGATCTGCAGATGATCCGAGGTGGCCTCCCATCATCCCGTTACCAGCATCACCGTACCCGCCGCCAGCAGAAGATAAGTGTGATAAGTCTGCAAAATGATTTGCAGCATCATTAAGAGGGAGGTCTGACGCGTACAGGAGGGGGTGTGAGTTTTACTTTAGTGAGGTGTTGCGCTTTTAAAAACATTACGTCACAGCAATTTTCCTGCTTGTTTGTTGATGAACTATGTGCCTACTGTACTGGCAACTACTACGACAGGCGCAAAGCTGTTACTGCCTTTTGAGGTATCAACGGTGCATTTCAATCTTTTTTCATTTTAATTATCTCAAACTCTCGTTCATGGAAGTCTGATGCAAACCGGTAGTCAGTGGTAAACATAAACTCAACATATCACCAACCACCAATGACGAAAACGCAAACAATTTTCTATTCTTAGTAGCTAATTCAAATATGAGACAGATTTCAATAAAAGCTCTCAAAGCCCAGCAAGAAATTAGACTGATCAATGACATAATCTTTATCACTGTGATTCGCTTGAGCCTCAAGTGGCACCTAAAAAAATTTACCAAAAAAGATAAAGCGTAGCACCGAACTAATATTTCTATAAACTTTCAAAATTAAGTGCCGGTTATTGCATCAAGGCATTAGCTTTAACATGCAATTAAACCAGCGACATTTTTCAGAATTTTTTTCCTTGTCTGCATGGTGATCGAACTGCTCAGACCTGATTTGGGGCAACCAACACCTTGAGCCAACAGTATTGGATCTCAACACACGACCATCTAGAATCTAGTTTTCTCATGACTGAAGATTAAGGAATATGCGCAGCACCGGTAACTAAACTCTTACTCAAAATTGAACTTAAGGGAGATTGCAAACCCAACATACTTTCTCTGTTCCTCGTATTAAGAGCTGGACCAATTCCAGCAAGTCCACTTGGCAGGTCTCCACCACTACGAGGTTCTCGCGAATTGTCTTTGTCCATTTTGACTATCATCGTACGGTCATAAAGCTTCTGATTATTCAGCATCGCTGGAAAAAATAATCACATTGAAGTAGTAGTGCAGGAGGATTGGATCAACTCCCTCTCCAAATTTCTAGATGTTCTACCTTTAAGTAAATGAACAGTCATAAAGAATCGGTTCGGTGATCCATTCAACCATGCTTCAATAAGAAGAAACTTCAAATTATATTATCTGAGGGGGCACGGTTCATGTTTAAGCTACACCACTGGATTTAAGTTCTACTTGCCAATTGCGGTGGGCAATTCAGATTAATTTGCTAATGAGATTTAACCTGAAATAGTTAAATCGAATATAGATTACCGAATTCAATTTTAAATTATCTTTATTTTCACCTAAGGAAACAAACAGGTGTAAACGCAAAAAAAAATTAACTCTTGTCTTTTTTATGCGCATTTCACCTTCTGCTGTGATTTGAAGAAGGTCAGGCAATGTCGCATGATGTACACACACAAAAAAAGAATTGCACAGTCGCAAGAAATACCATGTTTAACTCCGGCAAGCAAAATCAGTTGCTGTTATGCACAGGTAATATCAAACAGCAAGGGCGCCCAGCAGTGGCCAGACGCTGGCCCGTGAAGAATTTGTTTCCGGTCAGCGCAACGAATTATGTAGCAGTTTGGAAACACTGTTTAAAAATTATTTCAAGTTTGACAACATTGTTCGTCCATTAACTTGCATGAGCATACGTGCCACAGATCGACATTTCTTAAGTTAGCCAAAACTTTTTCTAGTGGAAGCAATTTGAAAACCCGAAAAATTATTTCGAATTTTAGGAGAGGCTGCAGTTAAAAAGATAGAACTTCGAAAGCCGGCGCGCTAAATAGTACCTGCCTTAAACCAGTCCATAGTGCGAAAAGGTTGGGAAACCCTGCCATAAAGAACATTAAGAAGTTAACGTAAAAAGTATAAACCTTCGGCCTGACTAAGTATTTAACCCTTTGCGGTCGAACGTCATCCCTGGGATGAAAAACAAAATTTAATTTAGTCCAACCTCATCTCTGGGATGATATATAGCACGCACACGCTACAGCCAATCCAAACCGACCCCAGGGATGATTACAGCGCATGATCTAAACTGCCAATGCTAGTAAAAATGTACTAAAATCAGTTGAAAAAAAAATTGGACCTGAAGGGCAAAATTTGGTAAAATTAATTGGACCGCAAAGGGTTAAACCCTAACGTAACACAAAAACCGAATCTCGTTATGCGGTTTAAATTAAACTTTTGGAATTAAATACTTTGGGACCATTGGAGCTGAGGAATTATTCAAAAGCAAAATCTTTCAACAATATTGACATAAAAAGCATTCGAAGTTTGCAGACTAGCTTGCTGACGGCAGCCTGATGCAAAAACAGAGAAACCTCCACCTCATCAGCGGGGTTATCTGCACTGCTAAGCACAGTTCTTCCTGTGCGTGCGTTTGATTTAACTCCTCCGAAACTACTTCGCTTACAGACATAAAACTCGCCGCGATCGATCGCTGCTCCAAGAGGATTGTACGAGAGTTGATGGCGTGATAAAAGGTTTTTTCTAAATGGATAACGACATAACACAAAATCATTTTTCTATTCGTAAAACATCAATTTTTCAATGACGTTACTGATTGAAGGGACGACGCCGGCTAGTAATTTAATAAAATAGAAAAAATCACAACCAACTGCAACCGCTGATTTCTTGAATAAAAAAGATAACAGCTACTTGAGAATGAAAGTAATATCAATGTTCGAGTAAAATACTTACAAATAGCTTGTGCTGCATCCATTGGGTCTTCATAAGTGACTGTTGCCATTCCCCTGCTTTTATTGTCTCTATCAAGCATCAGGTCAACCTTGACCACACGACCAGCTAGTTGAAAAACTTCTTTCAGTTTGGAGTAATTCACTTTGTAATCAAGCTAAAAAGAAACAAAAAGTGTTTTCTCTTCATCTGCAGCACAATACTACACGAGCGTGGTGGATGTCTGTCACTAACTACCATTTTTTAGAGCACACTGTTAAGGCACAGTCAGTTTCCAATCAAAGAGTAATGCGAAAGCGTCTTTGACTAGTAAGTAATAATTCTTAACTTTGTTCTCTAAAAATCAGACACAAATACGCTGCCAAGACTAGCGCTAGTATAATGTTTAATGCGATTAAATGCTTTCAGGTAAAAAATTAGAATCCCAGTAACACGCAGTGAACCAGAAAAAAACTATGGTACTCCACAAGACAAACAACTAACTCTGCAAATATCGACCACCCGACTCACTAGCCCGGTGGTTACCAAGGTATGGGTCGCGACCCAAAACCTTGCAAAAAAACAGGACGCATGTCTTTGCAAAATAAGTTTAAATCACAGCTTTCTTTTTGGTGTTGCTTTTTTGTTCCCATTGTGTAATTCGGTATCTAACTGTTACGCATATAGGCCTACAGCCAGGGGAAAAATGGGCAAAAAGGGCTATCGCCTCATCCCGGTTTCTAGAAGCTGATCCCAGATCCCGGTATTGAGATTCATTCATTCATGCGGATAAGATTTTTTGGGGGGCTTAGCAACCACGAGAGGTAGAGTGCTCGACCCTACCACCTGTCTGTCACATAAAAATAGAGGTAGTTCGATCTTGCGGTGGGACTATGCCGGCTCTTATCGGTTCGTGCGAATTTGTTCCAGGAATTTCATAAGCTTCATTCACTGCTCAAAAAATGAGCTTATGGAACAAATCGTATCTTGATTTCGGCATGCTAATCGTATCTTGATTTCTAACAAATCGTATCTTGATTTCGGCATGCTACCGGTGTACGGTTATTAGGAAGAGAATAGGTTGATAAAATTTTTGATTCTCACCAATGGAGGTATCTGGTTAAGTACCTTACCCCAGAACGCTAAGTGTGCTTGCCAGCTTTTTTTCGACGCTATTTCTTTGTTGTTGAGGGCTAAGCAAAAAAGTCATGCATACCGTTTTGAAAATCTTCGGTATGACGTGACAAAGGGATCGAACCCATATTTAGCGAGTGGGAAGCAGTCGTTCAAACCACTACAACACCGTGCCTTCTAGTGTCAGAAAGAAGTAGCAAAAAGTTGACCGGAGCGATGGTGTAGTGTTTAGAGCGCCCGCTTCGCATTCGGTATACAAGAGGTTCATTTCCCAAGTCGAGTCATACCAAAATTTGAAAAACAGCTTAAGTTCAAAGTAAACATAATTGTAAATACGCTGGTAATGCACTACTGATTGATGTCGCTGTTCTAGTCTTCAAAGCGCATATTTTGTTTCTCTCTTCGATTGAACTTATACCGGCGCAACGGAACTGAGGATAAAGCGTCCGCTTCGCAGTCGGTAAACCTTGGGTTCATTTCCCAAGTCGAGTCATACCAAAAGACTTTAAATATTCATAGCTTCCCTGCTTGGCGTTAGGCACAAAAGGAATAATGTGAAAAACAAGCCGGCAAGCTTGCTTGTTGTACCCTTGGGCAAGACCTTAACGGGATGCCTTCATCTTCATGTGGCAGACAGCCGGCGGGTCAAGTAGTCTACCCGTCGTGGTGGCCCAGTCTAACTGAATACTAGCAAAAAGGGCTAGGGAGAAACATTATTTGAGATGCATCCCCAAAAATGAAAGATCTTGCCAATACTAAGCAAAAAGCTTTAACGGAAGCATTGCCATTGTTTTTGTTTAAACTTAGGATTTCATCAGCATTGCAGCTCAGTGCAATAGAGCGCCGGCTTGGAACTGCAAGCTCGATTCCCGTTAACGCTTTGCGTTGCTGTGCTTTTCAGAAAAGCACTTCACGGCAATTTCTTTGGCTTGGTTGCAAGCTCGTGGTAGAAATGCGGTAGGCTACTACCAGCAGTAGGCTACTGGCAACTCCAAAGTGCCTCTGAATGCAACCATTCACTACACACAATCGCAAAGCCTTTCCCCTGGCTGTAGGATAAAAAAAATATATAAAATTAATTCCAAAAAAAGATTTATTAACTTTCCCCAGATATCAGCGCAGAACAAATTTAGGCACTAAAGTTTTAACAATCAATTATTATAAGTTGCAATCAGAGTCATTTGATGCAACTTGGGATGGCAAATTTACCAAAAAAATACAAATAAGAGTCGACTAAGATATCACAATTTTAGTCAAACTTTTCTTTGAAATATTGAAATTTCTGCATAAGTTATTCCCAACAAGTTTTGTTCTGGATACCCCTTTGCTGCTGCGTAATAATATTTATATAAGCGGGTAATACTTTAAAGCAAACTCGACAACATCCGTTTTTTTGTCGTCACAAAAGTTTTCACTATATACATTTTTAGTAGGCCTACTTAAGCATATCCTTGGGTCGATAGATTTTACAAAAATAATGTAAAATAATTTTCTTAGAAAACTTCTATTATTTTTAAAAAGGTTGAGAACCACTGCATTAGCCCAACGAGGCTACACAATCGTACCATAGCTTTAAAGAAGGTTATTAAACTATAACATTTCGTGTTATCGTACATTGGCAACAAAAACGGTGTCTCCAATTGGACGACCTTTCATTGACAAGTCTCTTCCCATCATTGAAGGCAGAGGTCCTTGTGGGGGTATTCCCAGACCAACTGGCCCCATTCCCAGTCCAATGGGTGGTGGCATGGGATGAATTGGCCCCATAGGGCCAGGCATGGGTGGCGGCATGCCATGCATCGGACCACCACCGAGAGCCATTGCAGCTGGATGACCATCTCTCATTAAAGCTTTTCGGCATTGCTCACCATCATAATCCTGCATTAAAATGACCAAAGTCAGTGCAAAAAAATAGCAATAACCGATAACCAAGTGATCGCAAAAAGTGACAGAGTTCTTAAACAGCTATCGTTAACACGGTAACTTTCCTACTAGGTTATTGAGGAAATACATTGCGCTAGCTATACTGTCAAATGCAAAGCAACCTTTAATCTAGACTGTGTTATGGCATTACAGTAAACATGGCTTTCATCTGAATAATGCATAAAGTAGATATTAAGTGACAAGTTACACCAAAGACTTCTGGAGAAGCCAATGTTATGCTGAAATATCTTTTCTATGTAAATTTCAATCGTCAAACGTATTTACCAATTTGACCAATATTTTTCTGGAGTTAATTTCATAGCGGTTCATTTTCTCAACCGCTTCTTCGCATAGTTCCTTGGTCTTAAATTCGACAATCCTAAAATCAAACTTTTGCTGACACTCTGAGCAAACAGCCCAATGTTATCCAAAATAAACCGTAGTTTTCACCTGCACGCCCTTCAAGCGCATTGCTACATTGCGTTTGTTACTTATCACCTAAAAAACCAACTCAAGCGTAAGCAAGCGTAATTGAAGTGTCGATAAGCGTACTCCGAGGTACGCTTGTAAAGCGTACAAGAGAAAACAAAATCTACAAGCAAAAAGCGACCCCACACTTAAGGCTAAAAAGTTGCGAATGGAGCTTTTAACTGCACAACAAAAACTTAACACAAACATACATGTGGAAAAGACAATTGACATTAATCTTCTTCAGATCATATCTCTCAGTTAAACAAAAAAAAGAAACTTACATCCTTAATAGAAAAACTTTAGCCATTTTACCATCAAAATAGATAAAACATTTAATAGGGAAACATCGTTTTTTGATATTATAGTGACATAACAAATATTATGTTAAAAAATATCGAAATATGTTGCATTCCCTATAACCAACTTCGACTAAAACTTTTTTAAGAGATATTATAACGAAATACCGTTTCAAACTAAAACTATGTAGCAAGCAAAAACAAACCATATTATGAGTAAGGATAACACAACCAGAAAGGAACAAACCACTTACCCATAACCCTAGAAGTTGGGAATAAATTGAACAAGAGTGTCAGCGAAGAACATGTCAATAAAGAAAATTCTTTAAGCAGTTGAAAAGCAATACCTTTCGCACATCAGCACTCGTAGTTTTGCCTCAAGCCAGTCATTTTTCATTTATAACTCCACACAATCACATCGCCTCTCCTAACGCTTATCAATGATGGATGGCAAAGCACAACTGGTCATGTTACATTGCGCTCCAAATGTTCTGTCTTGGCATAACCGACTTCCGTCTTCGGCTACCAGTTTCCGTGCCTATCCAAGGCACGCCTAGAAGATCGCTTTTGGAGCGAAACCCATATTAACTTCAAAACAATCTGGGCAAATCAACCCAGCTTTAGGAACAATATGCCAAAATATACAATCATGAGCCAAAAAAGAAAATCAAGAACAGTGAAGATAAAGCTTCATGCTTTAAGCCACTTAGTCTCTTGATTAAGCACACCAAATAGTCTTTGAGCGTTTTAAAAAAAAACTGATCAACCGCCAAACTCAGTCAAAAATGACAAAGCCCTGTTGATATAGGTGATAACTAATTTCAAATTTCGATCACAACAGGTAATGAAAATCTGTAAACAAAGTAGTGTCGGGTGAATTGCAATGTCACAAAAGAGGCACCATCAGCTGAATTGGGTAATGACAAATAGCTAAAAAGCCAAGAAGCATTTTGAAAACATTTAGATGTTTATTCTAGAATATCGAAATGCATAATACTATTTATTGCAAAGCTCTTCTGCATTGACCTAAATGTTTCCAACTTTCAAACACACCCAGGAGTATGAAATGGTACGACATAGAAAGGTGCTAGCAATCATAAAATTCGCTTTGAAATCAATATTATTCATTTCCAAAACACAACCAAGTAATTATCTGTATATGATTAACCTAAAAACCGACTGGTGAAAGCGCAAAGCAGCATTGCCATTCGCCGACATTTCAAAACACTTTTGGATGTAAATAGACCTCGATCATGGCTATCTGAACATTATTGTAAAGTAAAAAGCTTTGGTACAAGACGTCAGAGGTTTTGGTACATTTAACAACAATGGTGGACTGTAAAAATAAAGCACTATAGAACTCTACTGCTAACCAAGTTCTAAATACTATACAAGTACTAGAACATAAAATAATATCACTTATAAAAAAAGAGCAAGCCATTTATAAATGTTTTCAGTGAAAGCAACCAAGCCAAAAACCTTTAACAGCCCGTAATAAAAATACATTTCTGAACTTAAATCCTGATGGTTCAGCCTTAAATAACGATGGTTGCAAAACTACACGTCCTAGAGAGTTATCAGTCAAGACTGGTCAAGCACAATGAACAGTGCAATTTAGCTTTGACTACAGCGATATTGAAAACACCAGTAACGAAATCACTTTTATCAAAGTGTAAGGTTTTACCTGCTGCAAATTAAAACACAATGAAGTTGATAACGAACTAAATAATCACAATAAAAGAAAAACCAATTAAACTTACCCTTGATTTACCAGAATCATCAGTAAATAACTCCACATACGTTACTTCACCAACTGTAGGGAAAACACATTAACGTGAACAATACCACAAACACAACTCCACAATGTCAATGTCAATGGCTTCACAAAACATTAGCAAAAGCTAAACAGTCTACAACTTATAGAACCAGACACTAGGTAGAACAATCTCGTCAAACTAGTCCCGAAATTTCGTCTTGTCAATCACCTTCCCGAAGAAAAGCCATTGGCACAAGCAAGTCAATAGCTAATATCACGTTTTAAAGTTCTGGGTAGAATGATGACAATACAGCCCACCACATACGAAGTTTAACATTCAATTGATATGCGTATAGAACTAAATCAAAAGCCAAAAACGTAGCGGCATTAACAGTAAGTTTTGAGTGATGTTATGTATCACCACCAAGATGTAGAATGGTAGAGCTATCTGCATTCATTGCAAAAATGGTTGACCACTGATCTCGAACAATCTTTTCTGGCAAACTATGCCTTCACCCTATAATGCCCACACAACAATACGCATGGCAACTAGACCAACTAAAAATGCTAATTGAAGACTAAAGACCTGTTTGATGCAAAAGATGTATCAAGGTTGATGGTAAATTTAGTATTCTAGTAAGATTATTAACCGTGTATTTGATTGTGATTAGATAGATGCAAATACAAAATCGAATCTGGGCCCAAATAGAATGACAACAATAAAACTAGAATGTCTTCAACAATATCTATGAAATAAACTGAATGAAAATCAGTTGTCAAGATTTTTACAAAGTATAATTTGTTTGTGACATAATCAGAGACGATTTACAGCTCAACACCAAAACAAAAAAATTAAGTTAAAAAATTATTAGAAGTCTGAAATTACCAATGGTGTGGGTATTTACTACTGCAGTTACTAATACATATATTTTCCTCCCCTTCTTTTCTGTTCTTGCAGCATTTAGCCAATTATCATAACCAATGATGTCCCACACAAAATCAATGTTTCTACTAAAGAAACTGAGAGAGATGACTGATTTCCATTTAGTCGGCTCATATTTGAAGGGAAAGGGACAATTTCATAATCTTATTTGAACAAGACTACACAATACTGTATAACATCTGTTGGAAATCCCAACGAGAAAGATTTGTGAGATATCGTTACTACTTAATTAGTCTACTAGGACTATTTGCATGCCAAGATCTCGGAGGTCAATACAAAGCAGACCTGACTTAGGAAAGAAATAATCTTAATGAAGTACTGTACAGTGGAAACACAATTGGCAACCGTACCTATAATAAAATAAAATCCACTTCAAGGTGGTCTGGAGTAACTTTCCAACGTAATAATGCATTACGTATAGCATCAATAACCCAACATAATAATTTCAAAACTGTAACCACTATTTTACTGGTATAGCATGCTAATGCAATGCAATCTTTAGCTGGATATGATGCAACAAAAATAACACCACATAGGAAATATCAGCAAACGTATTGAAAGAGATTCTGATCGTAGACTTACCGAAAATGTAGTAATTAAGCATTGCTCTCCTAAGCTGCCCAACCAAAACAGTGCTTTTTAACTACATTAGGCCCACAATGCTCACAGAAGTAAAAAAACATAAAACACTTCAGGTAAATGTATCATTGCAATAACATAGGACCAAATCCTTTAATGCAATCAACTTGTTGACAACCACTAGAGTCGTGAAGGTAAATCAGTTTCCACTGTACAGTAATATGCAAACACCATATGACAGCAGACTTGCAATTGGACCCTATTTTTAGGCCTGAACCTGGCCCAAACCCAAAAATCTATTTGAATCTCAAATCGGGCCCAAATGAGACCTAATGGTAAATTTAGCAAACAAAACTATTTTGACAGGCTGCCTAAACGATTATCATCAAACCATAACTATGTACAGGTCAACTCAAAAACGATTACAGAATTCAAAATCGATCATTGTTTATTGAAGAGTTATTTCAATTGCTTTAGCAATAAAAGGCGCATCAAAACTCGTCGTTGTGACATGGCTAATCTACCCAAGGAAAAGTCTCTTTCTAACTAGGCACTTGAAAATTGTATTGCAAGTGATTTTCTTGCAGTCTTTGAAAGTGTTGCAAACCGCCTTTGATGCAACCATTAGAATGTTAAAGGAAAATGAAATCACAATGTAAATGTATAAATTTGAGCCCGGATTTTTTGAAAACAAGCCCAAATCCAAAAAACCCAGCTCGATTTACAACTCTGTATGAAAGCATTGAGTCACAATGACAGCATTATCTTTGTTACTTCATCACATCAAACATCTCAGAAAGAATCTTAATGTCCTTACAGCTACGAGTTCTTTCTCTTATGGACATGAAACAAATTTTCTCAAAACCACAGAAAAACTTTCAATACTTATCAAGAATGACCTCTTAAAAATAAATCTGTACACTGAAGAACAGCGCATATCTAAAGTTATGATAACAAGGAACTACATAATAGCAAGAGCTTACGTGAACCAGAAACTGACAATTGGTAAAAAAAATACTTGAAGGTTTTGCCAATATCTTTCCTGTTAAAAGCTAATTAACAATGACATTGTTAATCTTTTCTTGTTAACTAGTATGCTTTAAAACACTACAAGTGTAACCGAAGAAGGTGCCTTTGTGCCTGTAAATAGATTTGCTCCTCAACTTGAAGCCGCAAGGAGCACTAATAAATGCTTAACTAGGATAAATTTGTTTTCAAGAATAATTTTCAGACTAGATAGTAAATTTCACATCAAATAAAAAAGATCCTACAGAAGTACACTTTTTGTATAATTAACTAGCCTATAATTGGGTTCAACACGAGAGCATAATTTAGAAAATATTTATTGATTAAGCTGCTGTACCTTTGGTTCGAAACAAATCCTTTAACCCTTGCCACTTTTCTTCATATGGAATATTTTGAACAAACACCCTATTGTAAGGAGGCGATCTGGTGTTGTGTGATGGCCGAGGTCCCAAACTTTTAGGACCATTGCGAGGATATGGAGAAGGTCGATCTTTCTTGTAACTTGGTCTGTCTACACGATCATTCTTAGCAGGACTGCTTGAACGACGATCGGACTGGGAATTGAGGTCATTAGAATTGCTAAAAAATATTGCTGTATGTTACCATCAATACAAACCAATTATCCTGTGGTTTAGAGTGTTGAATGACTAAATGATCAATAGATCACCATATTTACTCAACTCCCTTTTTACACAAAAATAAAATTTCTTACAGTGTATACTTAGTATATGAATTCTTGACAATCCTGTACTAATTGAATGACAAGTGACTAACTAAAGAAACATGCACGACAACCAACCTAAGATCGATGCACTGTTGCCAATTGCCAATGTATCTATTCGACCAATGACACTTAGAAGCTGCCAAATCAAGACAAAAACAAAGAAGTGCGGGGCAAAACCAAACCCATCCAACACTGAATCCATCACGAGAGGCATTACACTGACTTGCTATCTTTTCCTAAAGCCTGGTTTCCTTGACAGGACAAAAAGCACAGCTAGTAGGGAATTTGAAGGAGAAATCAAATACATTGTGCCAAGACCAAGCACAAGAAGACTGCTGCCACTCAAAATTTTTTCCAGTGCCAACATATTCACTTCTGTGCAGAACCTGTATCAAAGCAACCTTTCTCACCACCAAAGCAAGTTGCTATCTCTGACATTGGACGCATGAAAACAGTTAAGTATTTAAATACGATGCTGACCTGTATTGGCTATATTTATAGTTTGCCAAGAAAAACAACAGTGCATATAAGCAGCTTGAACAATTCATGGAGCTTATATGTTCAGCTGCGTTACCATTTGGTGGTTTGAACAAGAAACATATAATTGATTATATCAGGTAAAGCAATGGAGATATACCAAATGCAGTTTGAGAAATGATTTTAAGGAAAAAACAGCAAAGCATTCAAAAATCCTTAAAAATACTCAAGGACAGGAAAAAAGTGGTCTGCAAAAAAAACAAAAGCATTTTAGTGCAACATGCTGAAACATTGGAAAGATTTCTTCCTTGTTTCAAAAATGGTTAAAACGTGGTCTACTGGCCAGTGTGTGGAATGTTCTTTTCATATGGTCCAATGCAGGCATCATTGCGCTCGACCACAGCATCAACAAAAGGACCAGAAAAATGGCAACTTCCCATTTTTGCTGGCTGACATGCTTGACAAAAGTAAGATCCATTTAATGTCTACTTCTTCTGAAAATGACGCACTAAACAAAAACCAAATATCTTTTGATTTGGAGTATGTCACATGGATGGCTGCTGAACAAAACAAGTCAGAAATTTTTTGTTGTTGATACTAAGCCAGCATGTTATAACCCATTCAGTCAAGACACATGCTGCTAGGATAACATATTGTCTAGTAGACACACGTTCTTCTGCTGAATCCACATTGTCCAATAGGTCAAATCATGATCAGCCTGCCCAGTCTGCAAAAAAGCGTTTGAAAAGATGTAGAGCCATCATGCTTATATGAAAACTCATGGAAAAAAAGCTACCGAAAAGCGAAGAAAAGGCAGCTAAAAGAAGGAAACAAAATAATTGCCAAATAGCTGTAGCTCATCAGCCCATGCTGTTGCTGAGCCAGATAACTTCATCTACACTACAGCTGCCAATCCCAACTAGCTCAATTCACATTCAGCAATGCAGCAGACGAGACCCAAATTCATTCCCCATTTCAAATAAAGTTTACATGAGTTTGGAACTTTACAAAAGTTACTTGGAAAAGTTATGAACTGGTATGCAAGTAATCAGAATATTTTTGGTCATTTCAGAAATTTTTAAGATTCTTTTTTATCATCTCAGAAATTTGCAGAACTAATTCTGCATTTCATTTGATGATTGTTGGTTCTTACCTTTGTAGCTGAAGTGATACCAAAAAACTGATTGAATACAAAGCCACGTTTTGTTACTATATTTTATGCACTGAATTGTTGCTAATGGTTTGACAAGACTTTAGAGATCAATTACCATTTTATTTATTCAATTGAATATTATACCAGGTTTCAACAAGTAAGTGTAATTGCAATCCTCACAAAGTAGCAGTGAGACTGTTCACCCAGCATGTTGTCAGAGGCAACTTTTAGATACCAGCCTAGGTTTCAAATTAAGATTGAGGACCCCTTGCCTCTAGAAACTTTGAGGTTTTAGGGAAGAAAAGGTAAGTTCTTTGTAAAAGAATACTCTGAAAATTCCCCTCATGAAAGTTTGTCAAAAAATTGGCCCCAGTCACTGGCCGCTCTTAAAAAGAACAGGAGTGAAAAGAATCTGCATGAGGAGGATGTAGAAGCACAAATAAAAAGTGACAGAATGATGGCAATGGTGGTGATGCCTCAAAAGGAAGTTATGTCACATGTGGGTATGGACCCCAAAAGGGAAAAGCAAACTGCAAAGAAAATTAATTTCATAACGAAAAGGTAGGTGAGTGGAATTTACAAAACCCTGATGTAAAGAAGTAGTGAGTGGCAAACATGCGGTTTCAAAGGAAAGAGAAAAATAAAATACTGTCAGTGTGGACAAGAAATCACAATCGCTTTTGTGTTGGTAGAGTGTTTTAAAGACCTGAAAGCAATCCACTAGCAGTTGCAACATCAGCAGTAGGTAACAGACATAGGCAAAAAAATTGAATGAAAGCAGTGAAAAATGAACGAACAGCTGGAACGGTTTGAAAGTTGAAGGAAAACAATATGAATGCAAGATTTCTAGAACAAGTTAAGAAGTTGGTTAATGTTGATCTGACAAATGTATGGAATGATTTTGATTTTAAAAACTTGTGGTAAAGTACGACAAAAGAAAAAAGGCAGGAGTCATGGTGATTTGTAGTAGTGGAATGAAGAGGTGAAAGAAGCAATTCGACAAAAGGAAGCACCATATAAAAAATGCGCATCAATCACTTTAAGAAAAACAAAACTAGTTTTACGAATACGAAAAATTAAACAAAGAAAGTAATTGCTAATTCCATGAGAAAAAAGGCTGAAAAAGAATTATTCACGAAATTGAGCCTAAAACCAAATAACATTTTTAAACTACTGAAGTCCACAAAAAAAGATGGGAAAGATACAGCAACAGGGAGAAGATGCATGCATGAGAGGAAAAGAAGAAGTTAGGTTTTAGTACAAAAACAAGAAAAAGAATATGGAAAAATCACATGAAGAGAATCATAAATATAGAATGATTGGGACCACATGACAGAAGCCAATATGGTTAAAGGACCCACTGAAATGTTTATCTGGGAAGAAATGGTGGTAGTAATAAAGCCAGGAAAAGCAGCTGGACCATCTGAAGTTTGTGCAGTGATATGGACCTATTCTAGGGATTGGCAACCTGCAGCTCTTCTGCCTTATTTTGTTTGGAGAACAATTCTGTTAAGATGGTGCAATCCAAATGAGCATGTCTTGAAATTTGAGTTCTTTGCCACCACTTAAAGGTAAAGACCTTTTTTTTGGAGATCGTGCAAATTGTCTTTCACCATTACACCTTCAGCAGTAGAAAAAAGACTTTCCATTTCCTATCAACTTTTTGTTAATACCAATTAGGAACACAGGTGATTACCATTTCTTTTGCACAACTCTAGACAAATCTGTTTCTTGACAGAAAAAAGTATATAGAACATTGTGTGCAATCCTACTGACCTTCGCAACAATGTCAGTAGGTGACTAACTATGCTTTTTCATATCAGCCTGTGGTAAAATTCATTTCTCCAAGTGTTTGAGTCCAAACAACATAAACACTCACTCCCTCTATAGCTATTTGGTCCATCAACAACCCATTCAAACATTGTCAAACTGTCTTCTGTATAGGTGCTAATTAACAGTCATATCAGTGTCAACGGCTGTCTAGAATTATTAGGTTGATCACATGACATTTTTAATCATAGTTTCAACCAAAGCCATGGTTTTGGCAAATTTTTTTGCCGACACCCTTTCAAAATCTCGACACTCAACACCTTTTTCTTTTAATTAATCATGCTACCATGCTGGTGCCTACACCAACATCCTCTTAAAATGTTGACACTGACAACACAGCCTTGGTTTTAATTTCCATAAATATAAAATGTTCACAATAAAACCCATTTGCTGGCTGATTTAGATGTCAGTTGTTTTGAATTCTTGCAAAGCAAAACTACCTGTAAAATTTGATCCAGTAATGACAGAACATTTTTGTTGTAATAGAAATGGTGAAATTCAAGAGCATAATATGGGCAATATTGTTGAAATAAACTTTTATCTGTTATGACTGAAAGATTATTAAACGTAATTCTTTAAAAAATTAAACCAAAAAGTATTTTTTGTCATTCAAGATTGCACACCCCACACAAGCAAACAAGAACAAATATCCCTTATAGTTTTTCTTTGTGACAGATCAAACGTTAAAATTCCTGCAAGGATATATCGATGTTTTATTGAGTTTCTTACAATGGAGACCAGTAAAGGTCAAAACCTTTGCAACGCTCTCATGCAGGTAAAGAAAAATATGAAATGAAGTTTCAACATATTTAAGGCCAAGGGTATGGCAACAGTACCAACATCAGTGGTGTATGTATGAAAACTGCTATTAAATCCAAATAACAGAACCTTTTTTGCACACCATAAATATAATTCAGTTTCTACAGACATGGCTAAAACATTTTCAGAAGCCATGACCTTTTTTTGGTACAATGCAGAATGTGTATTCCATTTTGGCAGCATCTGGTAAAGATAGTCTCTCTTCAAAAAAAGCATGTGTCACATCTAACTGTAAAATCACTATGTGATACACATTGGGAATGCAGAAGTAAAAGTGTTAACATCCCTACCTCATTAGCTGCACTATATGTGTGATATTCTACATGACTCAGCTGAACACACAAATGATGCACAGTAAAGAGAGAAGATCAAGGTCAACAATAAAATACAAAAATTTATGGAAGGAAATTCCTACTGAGATGCAGAAAAAAATTTAATTACATTATGGAAATCACAGGAATACATAAATTTACAATAATTCTTATTCTAAATCAACTCAATTATCTAATTTTATCCAATTCAGTGGTTATACTTTTAGTTTTTATCAACTTTCATAAATTTCCTTATTGCTGCAATTTCCATTCTTCTTTAGTCGGAACTGGTAGTTTTGCCATAAGTCAGTAATTCCTTTTTTTAAAGAATTTCCATTATTTCAGTAATATTAATAATATATTTAATATCAATTTCCAGATTTCTGTTATCCAGTGATTCCATAATTCAATATGAATTTCAGTACTTCCATTATTTTCTGAGTTGTAGTGCTGCCTGAAGTTGAATCACTTTACCAAGCAAGGAGTAAGTACAAGATTTCAGTATTGCTTGTGATGCAATACAATGAAGCTGTGCCATTTCATTACTAAAGAAATCCTCAGAAAATCGGCATTTGCAGCAAAACATGATGGCGTGGCTGAAGAAATTCAGAGAGAATGGTTTTGCTAAAGTTCTTGTAATTAAAAAAAAATTAATCTGATGATGTGGAGGTTTTGGTAAAAGTTCCAATGAAGAAATTCAGAGAGAATGGTTTTGTTAAAGTTCTTGTAATTGCAAAAAAATTAGTATGATGATGTGGAGGTTTTGGTAAAAGTTCCAATGAAGAAATTCAGAGAGAATGGTTTTGTTAAAGTTCTTGTAATTGCAAAAAAATAGCTTGATGATGTGGAGGTTTTGGTAAAAGTTCCAATCAAGAAGGAAATAAAGAGAATAAGAAGCAAAGAAGTCACTCTTGAAAGCACAAAAGATGACTACAGAATAAATTAATTTTATGTCAATGTGGATGGTGCCATAAAATCACTCCAGCCACGATTTCATCAAGCCAATTCTAGTTTCACATTCTGTGGTTTTCTACTTAATTGCTAAAACATTTTACACGAGGACTTATTATTACACACCACAAAGACAGAACATGCTCAAAATCCCAGTAAATCTGCAGAGCCTGATATCAACTACAGTGAATTAGTAGATGAAGTGAGTGTTTCAAAGGTTATTCTTTTAAATTAAATCAAAACATCTTCAGTTGAAATTGTTAACTCTCTTTTTAT
The DNA here is from genome assembly GCA_963675345.1 of Trididemnum clinides. Taxonomy (NCBI): domain Eukaryota; kingdom Metazoa; phylum Chordata; class Ascidiacea; order Aplousobranchia; family Didemnidae; genus Trididemnum; species Trididemnum clinides. The sequence continues at coordinate 24,250,734 of OY776304.1, read as the reverse complement.
AAATAAAAAATACTCAACTTTTCAATTTATTCTATGGTACTGAGAATATTTCTCACCCTACCTGCTACTGAGGCGTCTGGTGAAAGCAGAGTAGCAGAGTCAAAGGATTTAGCTGGAGTCAGATTTCTAAGAGTACTAGGAGTCAGAGTCAAACTTTTTTATCAGACTCCCAACTCCTTAGGTCCAATAAAATTTAGTAATCAACCAATAAAATTAAGTTCAAACTCACTAAAACCATCTTGTTTTTGAGAGCAAATTATTAGATTTTTTTGCAAGTTTCAATTGAGTAGTCTATAAGTTCTATAACTATGAACAAAGTTTATTTTTTTGATGTTTACAAATAAAAAATTTGTATAAATTTGTGCTTTAACCTTGCTGTTAACGTAATAATAAAAGTAAATTCAAGGAAAAAATAAATTATGTTGTTATAAGAAACTTTTATAGATTGAATTTTTAACCCAGTTATCAACGTAAAACAGGTGTATTCAGGTACATATATTTTGTTATATTCTTGAAAGCTTTGTCTGCATTTTTACCATTACATTAATTGACAAGACAACAATAGCTGTAAAGTACTGTCTATAGATGAGCATCGTGAAATAGTTTGTTGCTATTGTGCAACTAGAAAGCAGTAGGTCTCATTATTTCAAGTTTAAAAAAACTAAAAAATTTAATATGCTTTGTGCTAGGAAAATTTAATAACCATCCAGTATAGAATAGTTTTATAGAAGAAAAGATTTCACATAGGGGTCAAGGAGTTCAGGGGTCGCAATTGGACCCTATACCATCAGACTCTGCAGCCTCCGGTAAAAGCTTTTTGCAATTGAAGCTGATAAAAATTATTTACAATCAATCACATTACAGAAAAGACTTAGCAAATCTCACACTTTTGGGATTTGAACAGGAGTTGGAGAGAAATGAACACTTTTACAATATTTTACCAGAACTTGCATTTGGCACAGGGAGGAAAGTGAAACTATGGTAATATAAAGGCAGTGGCTATTTTGCCGTCGACGGCAATTTACCCTCAGAGACTATTTTGCCGTGAGTTATTTGTGATTGGTCAATTTTAATGACGTACTAAACATGTGACTTTTGGTCGTCTCTGATTGGTCAATTTTAAAAACCAATTAAAAAAATTTTGCACCCCAATGTCTCTATCCCCCACCCTGTACACTCCCTTGCAGTGTACACTGCCCCGTACATTTACATACCGGGCCTGCCCCTTCAGTGTACACTGCCTTTCTTTTGAAGCCCTGGCCAACTGAGATTCGAACCCGCAACCATGGTATCTCAAGACCAGTGCTCTATCCACTACACCACAGAGTCACTGGTGTGATTATAGCAAATTTGGCTATATAAACACACGTGAATGATCACGGCAAAATAGATTCCAGGGGCAAATTGCCGTCGACGGCGAAATAACCACTGCCTAATATAAACAACAAGCCTGCAAGGTTGTTGTGTAGTATATTTCTGTTGTGCTGGTATCAACACCCTTTGAATTTAAAAAATATTGTGACATGAGCAAGAGTGAAACATAGTGCCAAAAAAGAATTGTGGGAATGCACATTTTTAAAAATCAGCTAATTGGGGAAGCTCACAAAATAGATATTTTAAACAACCCAAATTAAACATGATGTTAGAACGCTACTGCAAGAAATAACCGGTAATTTATTTTCCATTCTACATCAAAATCAACACATTGAAATCAAAAAAAAAATAGAGACCTTAAAGACAGCTCAGTGTACAGCAAGTGTAGGAGTAGGTTTTACCCTGGATAAAACGCTTAGTAATATCACCACACTTTATTTCTTTGAGTAGGTTTTACACAAAGGCCCTGCACTTTGTTTCCAAAAAGAGCCCTGCACTGTCTAAATACGACCCTGGTGCAGGCTTGCTGGAAAGGTTGCCTTGGCTTTTACTAATGTAGTTAATGCTTTATGTGTAGCCTAATTATCTACTTCCTAAAGCTAGTTTCTTTTAATAACTTAGGGTCAGGCTATCTAAATTGTTTGACAAGCAGTGAAAAGGTAATTGACTTAAAGGCTCTTTCACATTTTTCACTTTCATTATTACGTATTGAACAAAAATTTAATATTGTTGTGCTAGTGAAGTACATGTACCAGTATCAATGTGCAGTGCTTGATAAATACACATAAGCCTAATATGTTCATCATAAGATGTTGACATGAATTAGGTTATCCTAAGCCAAAATTCACCTACTTTTCATCCATGAAGATGATGGCAGTTGATTGGAAGAAAAGTTTTAGAAGCTAGCTTAGCAATACAACAACTAATCTTTAAACAGTTGCAAATACAGCAAATCTTCCTTGGGGTAACTTAACAATTTGCTAAAATGACAAGTCAGTGTTGCCACAAATTATTTACAAGATAGGCTTTTTTAGTATTGGTACAAAAAATGTCATTTTTTTATTTCCGTACCGACCTAAGAGTATCGGAAAAAAAACATAGAGCATACAAGTGGAACAAGAAAAGGAAATTGCAACAAAACAAAAATCTTTATGCCAAGCCATTAGCATGAAGCAAGAATAGTAATCAAGAAATGCATGGTTTATACATCTTGTTTAAAATGAAGTTAACTATTAAAAGAACAACAAAAAAGATAACATAAAGTGCAGTTAAATAACAGAGATGAGCGGATCTAAGTTTTTTTCAGACCCTGATCCGAAACATCAAATCCTAGTCCTGAATTTGGAAAATATTAAATCCTAATTCTAATCCTAATCCTAATTCTGTTAAATTATTGAAAATGCAAATTTTGAAATTGTTTTTAAGCTTTATTTCATTTGATCACAAGGAAGTTAATTCCTAATCCGCATTTTTGAAAAACTTTAAATCCTAGTCCGGCTCAAATCTTCAAATCCGGCTGAATCTAGATCTTAATACTAATCCATGCTCATCTCCGTCAAATAAACCTGTTGTGCTGGATGTAGAGATGGAAACATAACGAGCTTCATCACAAAGTTACCTCCGCACATTTACAAAAATGTAACCGCACCGCCGAACCAATGCAACTGCAACGTCAACACCGGTGGCGAGTAAAGGAGCAATAGAAGGGATTGACTCCCGGACTCACCGTCTCAATGGACCAACCGATTATAGACGTTGGCGTTACAATAATAACTTGATTTCTTCCCTTGCTCAAGCTCACAACGGATATGTACAATAGGTAACTTTTGTTTTTTTTAAGCTACTTATTTAGTCTTTTAGTAACTGGATCTTCGTAACAATTGTTTGTACGCTACATACGTCACTGTCAGTTTGTGGACCTGTGTTACAGTATTGAGAATAAGTTGCTTGAGTTTGAGTCTCAATTCCAGTCATGAGTTATTGATATCGAGTCTCGAATCGAGTCATTTTGTCCAAACGACTCGAGTCTTTCCGTCATTTCATTACCAGTGTTTAGTTCCATGCGATTTATTATAATAATTGCTGCGCAGAGCATATGATATTTAAAAAAAAAGTGTATTTCTATCACAAGCATAGCGACAATCAGGAAACATTGACTTCAAGTGCCTTATTTAAAAACAACTACGCAGAACGCACGAGGTTTTAAACTAGCAATTTATTTGTCACAGCCAACGTATTACTATACTTAGGGTCGGATGCATAAAATGTGGTTAACTTGTGGTTAACATAAACACTCAGGTTAACTTTCTATTAAATTTCATTATATTGATAGCACGTGACTGCGTGTCTAGCTGGTCTGTTATATTCCTTGCGTCCTCCTTCTGGCTTAACACGACAGTCAATCGCCCGGTGACCAACGCGATTACATAAGAAGCATTTCAGGGCACTCGCAGGAAGAAATCCAATATAATTGTCCTTCACACCTGCTCTTGCGCTAACACGTTTGATCACTTCCTTACTCGACAGCTTCTGATTGCGCGCTGCCAAATATTGATCATCCAACCGTGACTATTTATCTAGAATTTTTGGGTTGCTCTGTTTCAGCCATATCGATAGATCCCTAGGGAAGGAGGTGGTGAACTGCTCACGTACAATCAAATCAAACACGCTCATGAAGGTTTGCTCCACTTCGGCCAACTCCATCCACTTGGTGAAATAATTTGTTAACCTAGATATAAATTGACTTGGGCTTTCGTGTTCTTCTGGTCTAGCTTCTCGAAATTTCTCGCGGTATCCACGCTCAGTAAAATCATACCTCTCCAGTAAAGCAACTTTAAGACGCTCAAAATCCATTGCTTCTTCAGACGATAGCCTATTACACACTTCTACCGCCTTGCCTGTTAACAGCAGGCTTAACTGGGTTGCCCAAGTACTTCTATTTCATTTAGCCACATCAGGGTATCTCTCGAATCTCAAAAGATATTCGTCCGAATTATCCTTCCTGTCCACGAAAGATGGTAACGGTAGCGTCCTCACAAGATTTTCGACCAATCCTTCATTTAATTGCTCGCCATTCTGAGTTTGGGAGAGCCTCTGCGCTTCCAATTCCAACCTTAGCTTTTCAACTTCGAGCTCAGCCTTCCTTTCCTCGGGTCGCTATTCTCCGTTCTTCCGCCTGGGCTGCTAACCTTCGATGTTTAGCTTCAGCTTCGGCCGCTATTCTCCATTCTTCAGCAGCTATTCTCCGTTCTTCAGCCTGGGCTGATAACCTTAGTTTTTCAGCATCGGCCTCTCTCATTCGGCGCCATTCGTCAGTTATAAGCTTATTCCTCTGTTTCTCATCCAAGCCCAACAGTTCTGCTTGTCTCTTCAAGTCCTTCAACTTCTCCATGTTAAGTTTTTCCGCAACCATTTTAAATTATCAACCGATAAAAGTGATCCCGGACCAGCCCCCAGATGTCTCATTTCAATAGAATTTTTGTTCTATCTCAATCTTGATTTTACTACTTAAAATTAGAATGACTTGCAGTATCGCTCCAATGATTAAGTCTGGTTACAACTTAATAGCTAGGAAAAAATTGACTTCCACCAAGATACTTTAACCCACGCACTTCTCGATCAAGAACAGAACAAATATATTCACAAACAACTTTAAAGACTTTGAATTCCTTTGTTTGTCGATCATCAAAAAAACTGCGCTTCAATATAACAATCAGACCCAACCAAAGACTAAATCCACTAATTAACCGCTTGCCACACTAATAGAAATCCACAATAAGTCACCACAGATCAATACACTTCTTTTCACTACACTCTACTAAACTACTTTCTCTATCTCTTTAAATCGTAAAAATCTCGCCTCCTTACATACAAAAATACGAGCTTCTAGAAAATGCTAGAACATTACGTGACACAGAAAAAAAACGTCGTTAATAAATTACATAATTGGCCATCAAAATAAATCTTCGAGAAGAAACAAGATTCGCTAGTACAGCGGTTCTCAATTCAATTTGAAGCCCACACCCATTCCTGAAGGAATAATCATTTTTGTACCCCTTGCATTATTTGATGAAATGTTTTTTGTATTGTCATTGCTGATATCCATATGGTTTGGCAGAGAAGTTCACACCCCAAGAAGTCCCTTCTCCCACCCCCTGAGGGTGCGAGCACCCTCAATTGAGAACCGCTGCACTAAAATGCACTGGAACTTAGTCTTGTCGTCAATTATTGTGACGTCAGAAAAGGCGTCTGAGTTACAAATCTATTAATAAATGTGAAAGAAAAAAGGTCTTTTTTGGAAAACAGCTTAGCAAGTTTTGGGCTTCAGACAATTCAGATTTACCAATAAAATATCACTCCAAAATAAAACAACACACCACAACAACTATACTTACACAAAAATTATTCTTACCACAAAAATTTACTTATTCATGAGAAAGAGCGAGGAAGATACTTTAGCATAGGATAGGCAACTTTGTCAGGGCCAGTCGCAGTGGACAAGGAAAGGTTGGAGGCAGCCGCAAGAAATTCAGCAGAGGAGAAAGAAGAGCAGAAGGACGAGTGAGACTCCACAGGGCATGCATGTGGCTCGACGGAGCTCAGAGAGGTAGCCTCTGGCTCTACTACGCAGAGCCTTTGGCTGAGAAACAGAAAAGTGGGATCTCAGGTAAGGGCGTAGATCGAAGCCGATTCCCTGGGAGAAAAACAGTTAAGGAAATTAGGGGGGGAGGAAAACGAGCCAGCGATAAAGCGAAGAAGAGAGTATACAGTTTTTGGGTTTGATTTGGGTGAAAGAGAAGAGCAAATCGTCTGCCATGCTTCAGCCTTGGCCTTGGCGATGACTGACGAGGCGCGTCGAGAAGCGGAGAGGTAAGCCAGGCGATCTTCATCACTTCTGTGAGCGGCAGCGAAAGCCTTACGTCTTTCACTAACCGCACTTTCCACCTCAGCAGACCCACCAGGCTTTAGGATGGCGTTTGATGCGTCCGAAAGGAATGGAACTGTTGCGTTACAATAACATTTTCGTTCTATCTCAATCTTAATTTACTTCTTAAAATTGAGGCGACTTGTAGTATCGCTCAAATAATTAAATCTGGTTGCAACTTAATAGCTAGGAAAAGATTGGTTTCCACTAAGATACTACTTTAACCCACGCACTTCTCGATCAAGAACAGAATAAATATATTCGCAAACCACTTTGAAACTTCGAATTCCTTTGCTTGTTAAATACAGAAACTGAAGCACCTCAATATATAAATATCAGAGACTAACCGTAACTAAATCCACCAAATAATCGTTTGTCACACTAATAGAAATCCACCATGAAATCACCACAGATCAACTTCTTTTTTATCACGCAATACTCTCTCCACTAAACTACTACCGGTACTTCTCTCTGTGAATCGTAAAAATTTCGCAGTACAAAAATACAAGCTTCTAGAAAAGGCTAGAACATGACGGGACACAGAAAAAAAACACCGTTAATAAATTACGTAATTGGCAATCAAAATAAATCGATAAGAAACAAGATTCACTAGAATACTGTGGAACTTAGTCACATGGTCAACTATTGTGTCGTCAGAAAAGGCGTCTGAGTTACAAATCTATTAATAAATGCGAAAGAAAAAAAAGGTCTTTTTTCGAAAACAGTTTAGCAAGTTTAGGACTTCAGACAATTTTGATTTACAAATAAAATATCACTGCAAATCAAAACAACAGATTACAATGACTATACATATGTTAATATGAAAACTATTTTTTCATCGCAAATTTACTTATTCGTGACAGGAACATTTGGCCGCATTCAGTGCCAGAGAGGTAAAGAGAGCAGCAACAGAGGAAAAATAAAGAGATGAATATTTCTCTGCGGAAGGACAGTGGGAGTCAAAGTAGGACACAAAGTCATCCCTTCGAGCTTTCTGAAAATTGAAGGAAGGGGACGCTTGTTGGGGCGAAAGACCAGAGAGAGAGGAACAGATAGAAGAATTGGCAGGTGATCAGAACCCAGGTCCTGAAGCACCTCCCACTTTTTTTTAAAAAAAGGAGCAAAAAAAAGGCAAGAGAGGAGGGAGCAAAGGAGATGTCAGGGGAGGATCGAATGCCAGAGGAGCGATGGAGAAGGGTGGGTGTATCAGGGTCATTAAGGGGGAGGAGGTCAGAAGAGATGACCCAGTTGAATACTTCTTTCCTGCGGGTGTCGGAAGTACCTTTTGAGTCCCAGAGGAAGTGATGGCAGTTGAAGTCCCCCAGAATGAAGAGATTTCTGGAGGAGGGAAGGATGGAGGGAGAGAAGGAATCGGTTCTGCCATCCGTTGGGGAGGAGCAAATAGGGGGGGGAGTACACATTAAGAAATAAGAGCCAGGAGAAGTTGTTAATAGAGATGTTGACCCCTACACAATCAGAGTAGGGATGAAGTAAAGAGAGAGAGGAGGTAGAAAGTTCAGAGAAGGATAGGTCCTGCCTGACAAAAATGATAACACCGCTGCCAGCGTGCATGGCATCACGAGAGAGAACGCCAGATCGGGAGTGGGTGCAATCAGAACGCAGAGCAGAGAATCCAGAAATCCGGAAAGAGGAAGATGAGTTGAGTTTGGATTCCTGAATACAGATAAGACCAACAGGATGGGACAAAAAAAAGTGAAGCAGTTCAGGGCTCCTGGCTCGAAGACCTCCAGCATTCCATTGAAAAACCCTGAGTGAGTCAGGAGGCGTAGAAGGACAGCCAGGAGCAAGGGACAAGGGTGAGGAGGCAGAGGGAAAAGATCTTGAAGTTTTACTAGGGTGAGAATCAGTTTTTATAGGAATAGCAATTTTGTGTGGCCAAGATACCAAAATTTTGAGTGCTTTTCACTGATAGAATATTATTTAAAGTTTTTGGAAACTTTACGTTTTGTAAGGATTTATCACTTGAAGGGCATGAATCTTTTATTATAGGTATCACAGGCAGACGACCAGGATTTTCCTCGCACTGTTCTTTATTCAACCACCAGTTTAAAATCAAAAAGTAAAAATCAATGGGGATATTAACAGAATAACAATAAAAACTTCGAATAGGCCAGCGCGAGATAATTGACTAGACTTTTATCCTCCAACGATTGAATTATCAAAATTCAAAAACCAAAAATAGCATTCAAAGTCACTTCTTTTTCTTTAGATACATAATTAGTAAGAGCCTGAAGCCACGCGTTTTGTGTGCTTAGGTTAGAGTGCAGAAATAGATAATTGACAACAAAGTAAAGCGCGACAAACAAAACGTGCAATAAGGTTCTTGTTCCTAGGGCGGCATTTCGATTCCCAGTGAATTAAAAAATGGGCGTTAGTGTGATAACAACTTTGTGATGAATCTTTTTGAAAATTTAGACAAATAATGGCAAAAAAGCATGCTTTTGATGAAAAGTAGTCCAAGTGTACCAACGAACTAACTTTTGATAAAAATTGCCAGTTACTTAGGTGCAATAGGAAAATTGTTTTACTAAAAATAAAAAATTAATATGACAACCAATATTGATCAGTCATTAGAGACTAATCTTTAGCCTTAACTAATTAGAGTCATATATTGCTGGAAAGAAAATTTTCTAAGCTTTCAAACGACACTAATTATTAATAACTTATTATGGTCTATTTGTGTTAAACTTATCTGTTTTCACTCAGATTACCATTTTTGGGAGTAGTAAAAAGTTGCACTACAGGTGTTAAGGTTTAGTTCTTTTTAATACAAAAATTAATAACAAATGTACAAATCACAAATTGTCGGAGTTGCCTTGAAATAACTTTTAATTTGTTTAGAAAGTTTGAAAACTAGCTGAGAAATGAAGTCACAAATCAGTTTTCAATTAAACTAACTTTGTAAAAATGTTGCAATTTTTGAAAAATGATCATATTGTGATCTGTGTTAGCGAAAGACTGCATTGATCGTACCAAAGGTGTTATGACATTATAAAGCGGGTTTGGAGCGAGCAGGAAAAAGCGAAGAAGCTTGTTTAGAAGAGCTGAAATGCTTGAATATGAAACCTATTGTTACACTGTCAATCGAATTTAAATTACTGTAACGTGTTTTTATTTTTATCAAAAGCACCTTGCTTATATCTCCCAAAAACCATTAAATCTCCTTTCTACAATAAATACTTTTTAAATAAATTAAGAAAATATATTTTAATCATAATTTTTTATTACAAAATACAATAAATCACACTCGTAAAAACACTCGCCTAAAACTACACATGGCATGACATCATGTGAGATGTTAAAGAAGCAAAATTGGTTAAGGTTGGTAAGTCGGGTACTGGCTTTTGTTTAAATCTAAATCCACGTTTCTCTGTTTAAAAATACGAATTAAAAAAATTATTTTTGCTATCGTGACGTCACAAACTCTAATGACATTCACCTCGGGATGGTGATCAATCGTGCCAAGTTAGACGTTTATACGCCTAGCAATTTCGGAGGACTTAGGACAGACAGAATTCCGTTTTATGTATTAGATTTTGAATTCACTGGGGCACTAAAGTCTTGAGTCAGCGGTGCACAACCTGCGGTCGTACAGCCACATGCAGCCTTGGGTAATCAGTTGTGCCGCTGTCCGCATACAATCAGCACTGATCCCTCTTGAAAAAAGAGCTTTACTCTTACATGAAGAGTAATTTTAATCTAATTCGAACAAAAACTTTAATTCAGATCTGAAATTTTACATTTAAAATTTTGATCTAAAACGAGAGAACGTGGTTGCCACTCTAGCTATTTTATAGCTAGATCTAGCTAGATAAAAAATTTGCTATTCTAGACAATGGCTATAAAACTGGATAGTTTTTTGATATCCTACATAGTTTCTAGCTAATATCGTCATTGCTGAGTTGAAAGGTAAAAACTTAAATTTGGTTATGGGCGATGCACACAGCATGCGGTTTGGCTACGGTACAGTACTTGTGGCCCGGCTTTCGCGGGTATTTACAGCGTTCAATGTACACACGCTACAGTGGCTTCGGGTACCGGCACCGCAGGTGTGATTCTTTGAGTCTTGCGGGTAATGCGGTAGAGTAAAAAATTTTCTACTTTTCCGCAAAACCGCAAAGGCAATCAACTGGTGCGTGAAAGTTTTGCCATAGCTTAGCCTAGTAGACAGCAGTTGAATTGTTTTTAAGCAGATTTTTAAAAATTTTAAATGGATTAGTGTGTGCAAAAGCGTTGGCAAAGCCTAGGCTAGTAGATTGCAGTTAAATTGTTTTTAAATGGATTTTTTTGATTTGCATAATCTAGATGGTGAACTGGTAATGGCTAGATAAGATGAACAGATCTATCATCAAGAGGAAAACGTTAATGGTTGCTGTTCGGTGGTAGAAAATTATTTGATTTACCAGGCAATTCAAGGAAAAAGACAGCTACCGGAAGTAAACAGGTTACAACAGGTCAAGTGCTTAAATTTTGAGTCAAAACTGGCACAACAGTAGGCCTCTGTAATAGTCCCACAAGAAATTACCAAGTTGTCTTTTGTTTTAACAGTAGGCCCTAAAAGTCAGTTTTGCCGTGAAAATTTGAGGAAAAAAGAAGAGATTAAGGTTGTATCTATTTTATAAAAGTATTTCTTTTGGAGATATTTTTAAAGCATTTGTTCAGTAAACTTCGTTTCAGGTAGGCTAAATTTCAAAAACTATTTCGAGTTTTTTGTTTGTATGTGGGTCGTGATGTAAAATTAACAAGTTTTATCAGCTATAATCACAAATTTTTGGAATTTCGCTAGGCAAACCAAACAACGAAAGCATGTAAGATTAAGATTTTAAGCTTGGCTAAATAAGATCGATTAATCTAAATCATAATTATTAGTTACGGTAACATCAAATCTCAAACATAATAAGGTTCATACAAAAAAGTTTTGAAGATTTGAAATCTACGATATTCAATAAACAAAATGCCAAATTCACACAAGTTTTTTGTGAAAACCATGTTTTATGTCTCCTTTGGTTGCCACAGGCAATTGCCATGTGCTCATAGCAGCCGTGGCGAGCCGCATCCGCACGCCGCAGGCGTTGTGGGAATTTTCCATCCAGCCCGCAGCCGCTTGCAGTGTGCACCCCGCTTAACACTGCAGACCATTCCTACTATGCTTGAAAGTGTTCAAGCTCTGCATGAGTTTAAGAATGGTTTAGTAGCCTTTAACCTTTGATCGCGAGTTAGATTAAAGGTTTAGATCAAATTGATCGCGAGCAGCATAATTAGTGACGGTGGGACCGGCGATGATCTTTTTCTGGAAAATCACCTCCTATTTGGGCAACACAACAAGAGCTCCGACGTTACTGATCGTTACTTCCTTACTTTTGGCCCACAAGGCTTTAAAATGTCAGCAATGTGGCCCTCCGTGGAAAAAGTTTAGAGACCCCTATCCTAGATAATTTTTTTGACAAATTTAGCTATTTCTAGCCATATTTTAAAGTGGATATAGATATTTTAGCTCCAACAAAAGTGGCAATCTGGAAGAGAAAAAGTATTGACTCTCACATGAACTAAAAAATTCTTAATTCATTGGCGGCCGTAAATTGAAATCAATAGGTAATGTGGCCTCCAATTGTAAAAAAGTTGTGTACCCCTGTCTTAAATGTTTAGAGCAGGGGTTCGTAACCGGAGGTACATGTATCCCTTGGGGGTACAAAGCACCAAAGCAGGGAGTACAAGAGGAGGCATCAGAATAATGATTATTTTAAACTATTTGTTAAAAATTTATTTTCAATATTCTTTGAAATAAGAAAACATTTTCCGAAGCCTTTTTTAACACCTGCATTTCTGAATAATTTTTTGTCACAAGGGTTACTGTGACGTAATATATAGTTTGCGCTAACAGAATTGGTTTTGTTGTGAACAAAATTATGGTTAATAAATATACACCGGTAACATGCTACATTGTGTTTTATTTCATTGTTAGATTGTATATTTACTGGTAATTTTGTAGGTGTTTGTTCAATAGGTCTAGGGGTACAAAAACATTTTACAAAATTTTAGGGGATACGAGCGCCAAAAAGGTTAAGAAACACTAGCTTGGAGCCTTTAAAGAGCTCATTCAGGCCCTGGTTGAAGGGCATAGCCACGTAATAAAAGTGAGCTCATTGAGCACCAAATAAGAAATTGTTTGAGGGTACTAACTAACCCTCGTGATCAGTGGTGCATATTCAAAATTGGGGCCTGAGGCAAAATTCTAATAAGGAGCCCCGAAGAAATGATGTAGCAATAAGTAAGTGCGATTAAACAACGCTATCTTCTACAACACAACAGGGTAGGTTACAGATTATAGTAAAAAAAATTGATGCAAATACATTAGGATACAATTATAATCAAAACGTTTTGTTAGAAATGTTGAAAGGCTTTTTTTGGAGTGACTAGTTACTGAATTTTTACAGTTAATCACTCTTTAAACAGTTGGAGTAATTTGCTATCAAATGAATTTCAATAACAGCACAGTTGTAGGAAAATATTCATTTGATTTGCAGCAACACAGGTGCCTTAAAACTTGGTTTGACTTAAATGGAATGAAGCACACCTTAATACAGAATTGAGCAGAATATTCAAAAGTTATGCCGCAACATAGACCATTTTTTTTTTTGTCAAAGCATCTGAAACAAATAGCAAAACTGCAGACAGTGACACTGTTTCGACCTATCAGGTCTCTTCAGTGCAGTTGGTGTCGGTCACCAACTGCACTGAAGAGACCTGATAGGTCGAAACAGTGTCACTGTCTGCAGTTTTGCTATGTGCATCGCTAGCCTCTTGCATTACTATACATCTGAAACAACTTTGGCCTATTCTGTGGTGATTGTATGGAGTATAACTTACCATGTTAGTAAAAATTAACAAAAATACATCAACAGACGCATTAAAAAGTAACAATTTTACAATACCATAGCCTACTCTTAAATAAGGGCTGACAGTATGCTTAGCTTGCGTATTGCTAGACAACACTTTAACTTTCTAGAGATACGAGTCTTTATATGCTTATAAACGTTATGCTTGTAAAAAGAAATTGAATTTAATCGTACTGCGTTGAGGTAAGAGTTATCTGGAATTTCAGTGGCTGGCGCTGCTTAATTGCGTTAGGTCGATTGACAAAAGACCCAGGAAGTTTAGTTACAATGGTAGTTCCTTTTTTTTTCACTGAGCACAGTCAGCAATCAATTCACCAATAATAATGTCCTCTGCATTATTATCTTTGAACTCACTAACACTTGATTATATAGGGCTACTTGTATAATCTTCTGTTTCATCAATACACATAACCTGGCTGCTTGAAAATACACTTTCTATCTCTTAGTTCTGTAGTAGTAGTAGGGCTGTTTATTACTATAAATCTGTCCATTAAACTCAGGTGCGGCTCGTAGCTAAAATTAATGGGGGGCTGCTTCAGAAAATCACCCTATAGGCCTAATTTTTGTCACTATCTATCAGCTTTACACACACACACACACACACACACACACACTCTCACTCACACACACACACAGCTCGCCAGTTGTCCGTCAAAAAGAAACCCTTATTACACCAGCACACAAGGGTCGGTACTGCATGAGCGACAGTTCTCTTTTTACAGCTGCATTGCAATCTACTGCTAATTTTAAACACCATAACACAGAAGCTTTGAAGCAAAAAGATTTTTATATTTTTTTCAATAACTCAGGATGGTTGTTGAGATTAACCTTATGTATCAATCTTTCTACTTTCTTCTTTTCGCTTCGTTTTGATGCTCTACTTTCATACTCTCTATTCACCTAATGCACTTAAGCTGTCTGGTATGAGGAAAGGTATACAGCTAATTAAAGACTACTCTCTTAATTGAACTGACAATTTACAAATAAATCAGAATAACTAACTTTTTTGATATATACAGTTGTTTTAGATTTCATATTTGAATGAGTCACCACACGAGTAAAGCGTAAAAGCCACAAAAATGTTTTATTGTTTTAATATCATAACTAAAGATCATGGCAGATACCGATCACGAATAATGACTTACCAAATTCTCTTTTCAAAATTTTCTGTAAAAAGCTAAAAATACAAATGTAGCAAATTTACTGTTGTTAGAAATTTCAAATTCAGCATTATTTAAACCACCTTTTAGTTTCTATTCATTTCTCCGGTTTTGCGTATGGAGTGTCGAACCTGTGTGCTTAGTTTTGTAGTTATGCGTTCAAGTAGTGTTGCGTAATCTTGTTGTGCACTTGTTATATACTCTTCTTTCGCCCTGCCCTTTTAACCTTAATTAATCTTGTTGTGCACTTGTTATGCACACCTTTTTCGCCCTGCCCTTTTGACCTTAACTAATACAAAGATGTTTTTTCTCTGGCACTTTGACTGGATGTAAAACAAAAACTTTATAATTGTATCACTTTGTGTTTTGGAACTCGATGAAGTAACAGTTGGTCATATTCGCGAAACACGTGGAAATTTAATTCTTCTGTCCTTATTGAATCAACCAAAATGGTATGTTTATTCGTCTATATTTTATTGTTATGTAGTAATTCATTTGGTGTTAAAATTATTTACAAAGTCAATTAGAGTATTATAACGTCGCTGTTCTAAATTTATTCTTTAGTTAATAATTGGTGTTACCTTTTAGAAAACGTGCTTCAACTTCTGGGTTAATTTTTTGGTTATTCTTTGTTTTTTCATACAATTGATCAAAAAAACCATCAAAGAATAGAAACTCGTCATTCAACACGGATATCGATTCGATATAGGACGGAAAAGACAAACAGCAGACCGTTTGTAGTTTAAAATTTTACAACCGTTGAATCATTGGTAGAGGAGAACACAGCAAGTACAAAGATACTAAACAACAAAAACTTAATGATGTTTTTAAATCTTGCAATAACTTTTTGTGCTTGCGTATCTCTGACATTATTTTACACGGCAAGCGCTACTGGCCGATTATATTATCTCAAAGTAAACTGTCGCGTTTTAATAGAATTATAGAATTTTTGGTTCTATCTCAATCTTAATTTTCTTTTAAAGATGAGGCGACGTATGATAATCGCTCGGATGATTAAGTCTGACTGCAACTTAATAAAACTTGGAAAAAATTGGCTTCCACTAAAAAACCACCTTAAACCACTTTAATAACAGAATATTGTATTCACAGAAATAATACTTCACGACTTCAAGCTTCTTCGCTCAACAATCTCAGAACTAGTCACTTTACTACACAATCAGAAAACCGCCAAAACTAATTTCACCAATAACTGTTCAATATTCGCCACGTCAACAGAGTCTGCAATAAATTATTACAAAAGACAATAGCCCTTCTTAACTCCGTCAATCAATCTCTCTCTCTCCCTTTCCCCGCTACAACGCTTCTCTACTCTCTCTATTCTAAAGAAAAATTCCTTCGCCTTATATATAGGCTAAATCGAAAAAACAATCCAGAAAACGCTAGAACTAAATCACGTGAAAAAAGGAAAAAAGCATTTCAAGTTATGTAATCAGTTATCGGAATTCTTCGAAGAAGCTAGAATCACTAAATCAATTTAGAATTTTATTATGTCATACACGATTGTGAGGTAATAAAGGCGTACTTACAGCAAAATCCAATTGCGAGGAAAAAAGGTCTTTTTTTCTCAATCACTAGCCGAGCGAATAAATGACACAGCACTTTACACAAATATGAAACAATTCTTACAAGGCAAATTTCCTTATTCGTGACAATGTGTGTTTGAAGCTTTTCAAAAAGTCCATCATACTAATTATGTAATCGGTTATCGAAATTCTTTGAAGAAGCTAGAATCACTAAATCAATTTAGAATTTTATTATGTCATACACGATTGTGATGTAATAAAGGCGTACTTACAGCAAATCCAATTACGAGGAAAAAAGGTCTTTTTTCTCAATCAGTAGCCGAGCGAACAAATGATACAGCACTTTACACATATATGAAAACTACGCTTACAAGGCAAATTTCCTTATTCATGACACAAACGTAGTTCCGTTTTTACCAGTATCTCATTAATGTCCATAAATAGCTGATGAAAAAGATGAATTAATTAATTTGCATTTTGACGAAACTGAAAACTGGACCCTCTTCATAGATGAACTATCACAAGAAAAATCTGGTCTGCCCAAACAGCTAAAAATAGAAGTTGTACTGATCACATCAGCAATGAGTTTACACCCTAAAAATTGTGTTAAACCCATATTGTCACAACAGTTTCTTTCAAAAGAACTGGAAAGTCTTCGCTCAAAACAGTAATAGAAAAAATAAATTTATTTTTGTTTTTTTGCAAGGCATTTGCTATTATGCCGCCAATGACATTTTACTCCTGTACGGTAATCTATTGCTCATAGAACAAGTGTAATTGTTCAATTTCAGTGTCATATTAAAAACGTAACTTTTGTAATTGGTCAATCTCTATAATGTATTAAAATTAACAAAGAAGTGATTTGACAAAAATACAGCCTCCAGCTTACACTTTTCCCTATATTCGCAAACTGGATACCCCTCCAAAGTGTATACTGCCTTTGTTAAAGTACCCTTCCTGCAAAGATTCGAACTCCTAATGATTTCATTTGTAGCAGTAGCACTATCCACTACGCCACAACAAATAAGCTTGTTTAAAGACCCGCAAACCTTAAACGGCAAAATAGATTCCAAGGGTAAAATGATGTTGTAGCGGTTTACTATCTTAAGACTCCAAGTAGATAAAAAAACCACATAATTAGTTTTTTTAAAACAACTTTTATTAAACTCTTTGCTAACTACAAACTTAAAACTTGAATGTCCAAAATTGTTTCCAAGCTCAAAAGACGCAAATCTCCAATTGATTAAAAAAATGCAAAACTAAACTACATCACCTACTAATTTGCCGACGGTGCACAAAAACTACGAAGTGATTAAAAAGGCAAAATAATCAACAAAGTAAATTAAAATGAGGTGATGTTACGTAACTTAAAGGTAAACTACAAAATTAACGCATGAATAAATTTAAACAAAACATCCCATAAATTAACGAACAAAAGATCCAAGGAAATGGTTCCGACAATGTCAAGGGCAAAATAGGCATTCTGTTATAGTTAGCACTTCCAGAGTTGTTGATGCAAGGCCCCTTTTAAAATACCACAAGATGGCCTGAAACTACCCGCGACATTTTTAAAAAGGGTTTTTTTGACAACTCCAAAAAGGGGGGCTCGAGGTGACTGCCTCGTTTACTTTTCCCAATGTCCACCACTGATCGTAATCAACTTCCGGCTTTCCTTTACAGTGATATTGCTAGCTTTCAGTACTAATAATTGACATTTGTATTTATTTCATTAAGATTATTCACATTTATGTACTAATGATTTACATTTGTTTATTGTGACCGTGCCTATCAGTGTGCATTTCACAAATTGCACTTTAGATAGGTCAGCACCGGTTTAGCTGGATGAGTGAGATTTATTGTATTTTGTGAAGCTTCCCTCCGGGTAATCAGAGCAAAGTTTATTTTAATCCTTCATTCATTTACGCCCATGCGGCTTTTCACATCATTGCGTGTAGTATAAGTATATTAATTCTGAAATTAAAAGCGTCGTCAATCTCAATCTAATCCCTGTCATGGTGTCAAGTATCTAGCACCTTTATATTTGCAGCCTATGGTTGTTTCCCGCACTTAGCATCTATCATGCCGATCAAACTGCGCACCAGCTGAGTTGTTATCTGGTACGTGGACGCTCTTTCATCTATTGTTGACAGATAAGATTAAGCGTTTTCGGTAATTGTAAAACCTGAACAAAAGGAACTATTTATATTTATGCACTCAGTTACAACTAGTCTTCAGTTGAAAACGAAGCTGGCTTGATATAGTAGAAATTCTCCACCTGATAGGATAACCTGGTGGCAGTGCGGTCTGGAGGTAATAAGGTGACCCAAAGATACCGGAAGCAAACGTGAGTCTGTCAGATGAGACTTAATGAAAACCGAAACCAGTCGCGGAATTGGTTTTTCTATCTGTACAATATTGTCAACTTTATGTGCCGCGCCATCTCCGCGTCATCTTCTTTCAAAAATCATTTTTATTGAATAAAACTTGGTATTTGTTATGATGTAAACTTTGAGTGCTGCGGAGTTCGACCATAGGCTTCCTAGTCTCACTATGTTCCAAGTAGCCCAGAGTAGCTAGCAAGCATAAATGGCCATTTTGCCCGCTCTTACATAGGAATTAAAAATATCTCAATACTTGTATCAGCGATACTGTATCGTTAATTTCGTTATGATATCGAATTATGGTAACTATAATGTATAGGTATCGAATTAACATACTAAAAAGTATCGTGTATTGGTGTCGAGCTAAAATGAATTTCAAGCGTTGCGCCCATCAGTGTGCCTTGTGTCTACCAAGTGATTAAATTTAGCGACTTTTCCGGATTATTAACGCGATCTAGAATCCGCTGACATGTAGTCAATTTTTTCTTACGTCACGTTTGCGTAAAGACTTATATAACTTATTTAGGATGACTGAAATAATGGTTGCGTTAGATACGGTATCTTCTAATGAAATCGGTTGTTTTTTTGTTATGTAATTAGTTTTTGTGCGTATTTATGAATTACGAAAGAGTTGGTTATGTAATCACTAGCAAGCTGCCGTAGTCTGATTATAAAACCGTGCATGTTGGCATGTGTTAGCCAGTCAGGGGCAAGCCTAAGCAATTTGCGTTTCGTTTGTCAGAGTGATAGAGCAAGCCATTTCTGATTCAGAATTGGTTGGCTCGGTAAAAATTTTCAAAGCATTATTGAAGCAGATCGTAGATATAGAAGTTGTAGAAGTCGCAGATATATGTACTTCTTTGGTAATCAAATGATACTATTAAAGTATTGAGTTTTTTTATCCTAGTGATCAAAGCTTTCCATTTTCCACTGTTGCTAAAATACCAAGATGCAATGTCACCCTTTCCTCGTAATCAGATCTAGGTACTTCAGTTGGGAAGTTAAATTTTTGTTGGTGATGTTTTCTTGTCATTTGATGAGCATAAGCAGTTTGATTTCATAGAAGGAAAGTATTTGGCATTTTTTTATTGCTGTGGTAATATAGTTGCTATACTAGACTAATTAAATGATTGCAAAAAACATGTTATGTCACTAATGGTATCTATTTGTCGTAGACTCGTTAGTCATTGAAGTTTTGATTGCTAATTGAATTTGGATATCATGGCAGATATTACAAGAAAAATTGCTTCAAACATCATATCTAAAGTCCCATCTGGTGAAGTATGTTAATCATGTGTTAAAACAATTTCTTAATTTAGCCTTTTAATGTTGTTTCAATTTTTTATCAGCGCACATTTTTCAATTTAGCAGCGATTTCTCTTAAGTGTAATTGAACCTGGAATCAGAGGCATTGGCAATTGCAATTTGACCACATTTATGACCTTTTTGTTTCTCAAACTTAAAGTCACTGTTTTTGGACTCATGCCACGTTCCTAGCTTGCAAAGTTAAAACTAATCACTTGACTTGTGTTAGCTTTCATCTTTATTGTATTTTTAGGCAGACAAAGATTTAGTATGATGAGCTTTGGTTGCTAATTTTTGAACAACTATTTTATTATTTTAACTAAGTATTGAATTTGTTATTTTCAGACTACAACAGTTAAAAGCTTATGGGAAAATAATGATGTTGTCTTGTACTTTTTGAGAAGATTTGGATGCCCTGTTTGTCGATGGATTTCCCATAATTTAAGTTCAATCAAAAGTACTTTAGATGAAAACAACGTAAAGTTGGTGGGCATTGGACCAGAAACAATTGGATCAAAGCAATTTTATGAAGACAAGATTTTTGATGGAGGTAAGCTGTTTTTTGAATATGTGATAGAGTATGTTATTGAAATAGATCTTTGAAAGTTGCTGTTTTGCTGTTAATGGCATTGTACTCTTGGAGGCTATTTTACTGTTAGCATTCATGTGTCTTTGGTTAGGCATATTTACAACAGTTCTGGTGGTGATGCAGTGGTGTAGTGCATAGGTTCTCAAAGTGCTCTGTACGGAGCCCCAGGGCTCTGCGAGAGAAACCTAGGGGCTCCACCAGCTATTCGTTTGCGGTCAAATCTCGGTTTTCCAACGTCTTGGAGTTTGAACAATTTGGGTTTCTAACAGAAATTTGGAGATGAAAACGATTTGAAAAGAGCCTTTGACAGTCTTTGTAGACTCATTTTCTGTCCGACAAGAGGATGATGACCTTTTTTTTGGAGACCACCATGTCCATGTGCAGTATAAGGTCAATGTAAGGTGGGCTCGCATGACATGAACCGACGCAGGCTATTGCAAGGTCCTGAGCACTGATCTTCGGCCACTATGAGTTGGTGAAAATGGCCGCGTGGACATGATGGTCTCCAAAAAAAAGAAAAAAAAGGTCTCCACCCTCTTGTCAAACGGAAAATAATGATCGGCTAACATCAATTGGTAAGAAGCAATGTGTTTTTTGTTTTTATTTTTAAAAAGTTATTGTGGGGCTTCGTAAATAACGGTCAACCTCTTCATGGGCTTCATAACACCAAAAGTTTGAGAACCTCTGGTGTAGTGGATAGTGCAGCTGCTTTCAAATGTGATGGCTACAGGTTGGAATTTTTGCTAACAAGGTACTTGGACAAAGATAGTGTGCTATGTGGAGGACCAGTATGTGAATGTACAGAGCAGTGAACACTGGAAGTATAATTCTTTTTAAATTCATCTTAAAAAATTACCAGAATTCACGTTTTTATACATCATTAACATTGATCAATCACAAATGTTTGACAGCAAAATAGCTTTCTAGGGTAATATGCTGTTGAATAGCCACTGCCTATTTTTTTTATGTTGTGAGCTTGTTTGTAATTTGTGTGAGCAATGTGAAATAATTGAGTTTAAACTTTTAAAGTTGCAAGTATTTGTTAATGAATCAAACACAATTTGGCTTAAGAAAAAGGAAGTCGAAAAGAAATATAGAATTAGAGAAGGTTTAAAGGAATATGTAAATTTTTGTGTTGAGATCTCAGCTGTGGTGTCAATCTAAGTCTCCCTTTTTATAGTCAGAAGAATAAGTTATCTTGTTATTGGTTGGTATTTTACTGTTCTGAATAGCACTTACCATATCATGTCAGGGATTTTAATTTATTAGTAATCACAATTTATCTGTATCACATATGACTAACTAATTTGTGTACTGATATTAAAGTTATAGAATTTAGGGTTAGATTTAATTATTATTGCTGTTGATACAGTGGTTTGTGACAAGTGTAAATTGTGATCACTACTACAGTGTATTCTAAAAATATTAACTGATACGATAACTACTAGTACTTGTTGTAGCACAGACCACAGTGAGTTGTGCAATACTTTTTATTTATTAATTTCCATATTTATCTCAGTTCTTCTCAATGTTGCAATTTCTTTTTATCTGAGACTTGTGTCTCAATTTCATGGAGCATTGCAGTCCTCATACACCTTGAATAGATATATAGATCCTTTAATAAAAGTCTTTTTTATCAAGGAACTCCTGCATTTTATAAATTTTATCCAAACAACTTTTGTAATCATCGCTGCTTTGCTTCCACCACTGGTGTTCAACTTGACCCCAGCTAATGGAAACCTTGCTTTATCTCAATCTAATCATAACCAACGGTGGACACTAGCGGCACTAAAAATAGCAGTCACTATTGTTGCATTAGCATTCGCTTTAGTGGTGGTATTGTTGTCATAAAGAAGCTGCTCTAGTTTTTTCCAAAGGCAGTTGCTGCTTGTGCTAAGTCTGCCCCTTGTTAAAATAGAAGTATCATCATTTTAAAAGTGTGGAAGATTCCAAAAATTACAAGCTACCAGTATGCATCTTCCAACGATGGATTTTTTGTAAGAACGCTTGCAGTGAAGTCACCAAATTGCAGCAGCAGTGAGAAGTCGTTGGACGATTCTCAAAGAGGGACACTAGTGCCAAAGCACAGTGACTGCTACGTTGCTCTCCTATGTGGCGTTTGGGGAGTTGTTTGTGAAATACAACACTGCCATACCTTCTTGAGCAGCAGTTCAATGCCTGTTTTCACTAGAAAAGAATGTGCTTTAGCCAAAACAACCTGGGTTCAGTGGCGAACATTTTGAAGTGCTCGTTTTTTTTTACATAGCTTTATTTTTGTGCTGCCTTAGCAAAAACTACTACTTTTGATGGTGTTATCTGGTATGTTTGTATTTTCTTAGATGGCTTCTGAAGAAATTATTATTTTCACTTGACATGACAACATTTTGAGTAGGATTTGACGTCACGACCTATGCTTTTAGCGCATTAGTGCTTAGTGGCCGCTAGTTTTTGGAAAGGTCTAGCATTGGCGTTTATTGTGCTAGAGTTGAGTTTTTGCTGACTCACGCTAGCGCCATTAGTTTGTCGCTAGTGGATACCATTCAGTGGTCATAATATGGTACATTTGAAAAAATATGCGTTGTGTTGTGCTGAATGTTCAGTATACCGTGGTTTGTACTATACACGAGGTTACTTTTTGTCATAGTAAAAATGATTGTGGTGATTTTATCGAATTTTTGATTTTCTGTTTTAGATATTTATGTGGACGAAAATAAGCAATGCTATAAAGACTTACAATTTGTTTCTTTGGGTATACTTGGCACTGTTGGTGCTGCTTTGGACAAAGAATCACGTGACCTGGCTGACAAGGCAAAAAAAGAAAACCTTGGTGGTAATTTCAAGGGAAACTTTACCCAGCTGGGTGGCTTATTAATTGTCAAAAAAGGTATGTAGGTTTGCATTATAGCCATGTTTTGCGTTCGGTAGTTATCCTCCAGTTTGAAGAAAGTCTTACCAGTTGTTAAACAACTGCTTGCGCTCACGCTCGCTTTGGAATGCCCAGTGCTGCTGGCCAGTGGTGATCAAAGTAACTTAATCTTCCTAAATAAAAGTATTTTTACTTATTCAAATAAAAGTAGAAAGTGATGACGAGTATTTTTACTTGATTAAAATTGAAAAAGTAAAGGAAACTTAAACTACATTAGTAGTAAAAGTAGAAAGAAGTTTCATTTTTTTGCGCTTTTGTCCTAATAGAGAATGCACAAACCCGAGTTAGCGAGAAGAAATTTTTGAGCGTACAGATATCTCTGCTTATTTATATCTGCATTTACATTGCCAAACAATTTAAGGGTTTAGGTGTATTGTGCATGCAATGACTTTCTGTAAAAAGGGGTTCTGCCTCGGTAGACACTATTTTTGGGGATGACTTGCAACCACTTGATCTCATCAAACGGGTGATGTTGCCGATTAAGACCGTCCTATGTTAAAACATTTCTTTCCATGAAACACTAATAGCAGTAGCTAGGTGTTTGTCAGGGTTTGTCTTCTTAAAGGACTTAATCAAATTCATCCCATTTTTTCTGCAATCCTTCGCACTCCACCTTACCACATCGATGAAATCTGGCATCCTCCGTCTTTCTACTAGTCTTCTCTGTCTCTTCCTTCACTTGCTTCTTTCAGGTCTTCTTTGGTCATCTTTGTTTTCCCTCAAAGTAAAGATTTTAAGTGATCTTTGGGTAGCAAACAGGAGATATTTATTTGTCGTATTAAAGAGAAAAAACGAAACACTAAACGTTTTCATTCTGTTACGGGAATCTCCAGGACGAACTATTCCCCGTTACGGGTACGAAAAGCTATTGCGTATTTTTCAATCGCATTCCGTAAATGAAATTATTTTTGTTGTAATGATGAGATCGGGCAAAGGATAATTGCATATTGAAAAAGTCGATTTTACATCATTTTTTTCCTCATTTTGCTGGCTTGTACGTGCTGATTCCACGTATGTCTACCACTGCATACTCGCTTTCAAACCAGACTTTTTGCTGGAGCATCGTAAGACTTTATATTCTGGATGCCCTTGATGGCGAATAGCGACTTCTGATCTTTCGATCCAAAGCTCGTAACTATTTTCACTACACCACATCGGTAGTTATCAATTAATTTCTTACAGGTGGTGAAGAGGTTTTGATGAACTACAAACAGGTGAAAGCGAGCGACTATGTTGGAAACCAATCGATACTTGATGCGCTTGGTATCAAAGCGGATGCCAAAGCTGCTGAAGGTAGCGCTCCAGCTGTAAGTACTGTGGTTGCTATAGCCTACTACAATTTACTATGCCGGGCCTGTGTTCACTTGATCCTGAAAAACTTTCATCTCATTCTGTCCTGCTTGTGGTAATCTTCTCTGTTCTTTATTATTTAGACGGTTTTTAAAAATTCATAAAACATCTACGTAAGCCGACTGCAAATGACCAGAATGTTGAAAATTCCAGAATAGATATGAAAAATTGTTTTATGCTGAGCGCTAGCGTGAAAAAACAAGGTGCAATAAAATTAGTAATCTCTGCGCCAGCATTGCTTGTAGTAACAAGTTCTTCATTTTTTGCAGTGCTCAAAGGACGCGTGTTCTTTATAGAAAGTGTGAAAACAATTTGAACCTCAAGTTAGCTTCACCTCATTTCTTGGCGTTACGGCGTTCTTGTATTGCGCCTGTTTGTTGTGTAGCAATATATGCTGTGAGATATTAATATGCTATTTGTATACCTTGTGTTTTTTTATTATTTGATTAATGTTGCAGAAGTTATGCATTTGTTATTTTTATTGAAAATTTATTTCGTTTTATTAAAAATCAGAGAAAGAACAAATTTCGAGTAAATGTTACCAGAAAGCTGCCTAACCTCGCTAAAATTTAGAAAAGGCCGCTTTTTTGCGTTTTTGTACACCTAATTTTGAAGTGTTTTTTTTGTTAGAATGTCGGAAAATTACCTGTTTACTTGATGCAGTCTATTACTCTTTAATAATGCATTGGTACGTGGTGGACCGAATGGTTCTGCATTGGTAATTTGTTTCAACTTGCAGAAGTAGATCTATCTTTGAAATGTTTAACAATAGTAACTTAAAGTAGTGAAGAAATCTCAGCAAAAACTGTTTTCGTTGGACACGTCTGTATTTTTCGAAACAATATTTTACGTTTATTATGGTTGTAGCTCAACTCCGGCTTCAGATGGTTTCTATTTGGGCCTTAGCGTACGCTGAAAAGTCACTTTACACTACTTGCTTACGCTATAGTACTTTTTTTACTCAATGAACTATCTCGGGTTATGATTAGGTATTTTCAACAAAATAAATTATAGCCACTTATGCTTGTAAATATATAGCACACCAGAGTGCGCAATATGGAGTAAAGTGCTTCGGGTTACGTTTGAAGAGTAAAGCACCTTTATCGTGCGCTTGTAGAGATTGAAGTACTTCGTAAGTTTATATGATGTGAAGTACTTCAGCATAGGTTTTAGGGCGTGCAAGTGTAAACCATATTGTCGCTCCAAAGTGAGGTTTATGTGTGTCATCTTGAGTAATAATTCGTTTAATTTTTTGAGCTCTGCAGTTTAATATTTTGAAGCGATTCATCGCTAATAACAGTTTTTAATTAATCATTCTGCTGAAGTTAGC
The DNA here is from genome assembly GCA_963675345.1 of Trididemnum clinides. NCBI lineage: Eukaryota > Metazoa > Chordata > Ascidiacea > Aplousobranchia > Didemnidae > Trididemnum > Trididemnum clinides. Next base: position 24,224,934 of record OY776304.1, on the reverse strand, counting down.
TTGCTAATGTATTAATATTAAGGTTGCTACAGATTCAAGGCTATCGCAAATGTTTTCGGATAGATGTTACAAATTTGTGTTTTATCTCTGAAATTATATTTATACATAGGGTTACCATACGTCCCGCTTTTTGAGGCCTTGTCCCGCTTTTTTGATCGAAAATCCCGCTTTTTGGCTCTGTGTACCAGAACGGATTTTACCAAATTTATGGACACTTCAATTATTTGTCTATCAAAAGCGGGACGGTGAAGTGCGTTTGAAGGCTTAATTATTGAGCCAAGGGTGCGGATCTGAAACAAAAGACGAAAATTGGGGTGGTCTCCAAAAAAAAAGGTGAACGCCCTCACGGTTGCGAAATTTATTCACTTTTGGGCTTCAGAATGCCACAAAACGTGGAACTGACAGGCGATGACCTTTTTTTTTTTTTTGGAGATCAGCCCAATTTTCGTCTAAGGTCTGTGACCTGTAACCGACAATCACTTTTGTCACCGCAACTCACCGTCCCGCTTTTGTTCAAAAAAACGTTGGAGGGGCCATTAATTTCGTCTCGTCAAAATTCGTCATCCAATGTCCCGATTTTTGCTTTTCAAAATATGGTAACCCTATTTATACAACTTGTACTATTTCGTCAATATTTGATAGCAGGCCTATTTATGGTTAGCTGGGGCAATAATGAAGGCGATACTGGGATTGGAATCCTCGACAACCGATGAAACATTACACCACTGTTTATTTCAGTTTCAAAACTACAGAACTTTACGAATTATGCTGATTTACAACTTATTAAATTTCTTATTGCCATGCTTGTTCAATAACGATCTTGATAGATCATCATCCCTTTGCAAGACCTGATTTGGTAAGCTTGAATTAGTGATGCTCAAAGGGCTACTCGCGGTCGCTTTTTATTCGGTCAGAAGCTGCAGTTTCGAAACAAGTTGTATGATATCGCGAAAATTTGAATTGGAGTATGCTGCGGTATCGGAACGATGGCGGTTTCTCGCTATTTGCACGTAAATAGTCCAAGAAAATTACAAGAACGGTGGGCGTGCTGCTGACGCGTCATCACTCGCCGAAAAATTAATGGCAAAGGCTTCCATTTCAAGGTCAATTGGTAATTGCAAACTTGCTGAAAATCGAGTCAATCGTGTGCGTTAATGTGAATACAAAGATAGTTGTAACAGTGATGGTTGTGTTACAGAACATTGCTACAAGTTTTACTGTTAAAATGTCAAAGAGGAGTGCTTGCCCTCTGGCCTCTCCACAGGATTAAATCTGGTTGTCTTTGCAAAAAGTTTAGACACCTCTGATTTAAACAAATACAAAACACCTCTAATTGTGTAAAAAAATGTCGATCATTTATTTCATTTTGTTTCTTTATCCTCAGCAGTGATGAGTTAAAAATGTTTTGAAATGTTTGATTCCAACTGGTATCTTGAAAAAATCACTTGAATTCTTATCGATATTACCGGTATTGATTTACAAAAACTTGTCATAGATTAAATTATTATAATTCATACGAAAATCTGACGTTATTGATTATTTGTTACGTGCATTTTTACTGTGACGCATTTTCTATATCCTAACGTGAATATTAATCAATACGTTTTTGTGAAAGCGATTACGTGATATGATAAATCAAACTATGGGAATTACATTGTCGCCTAAACGTAGCTTAAGATAGATGCAGGCAAAACGCCAGAGCAGGTTATGAGCTTAAACTAGGGTTTCTGATTTTCCTGTTTTTAAAAAAATTCGGGAAAAAGTTAGCTTAATCCCGGGATCCTGGGAAAAAAACCTGGTTTAATACAAAAGAAATTTCTGGAACAATAATTGCTGTGTGGTTTTAATTTAGCTTTAAATCATGTACTCTTTATGGAAGCCGAACTAGTCTATACGCCGCCGCCTCAAGTCTTACTGGTGCGAAAAACAATAAAACTAAATTCACGAAAATACAGTATATGTAATGTGCTACAGAGCCTACAGTATAGATACCGTATTTGCCGGTGTATAAGTCGACCCCCTAAAATTCGACGGATATTTACGATTTTATGATATATCTTTTGTATAATTTCATGACTCGGTGTATAAGTCGAGGTCGATTTTTTTAGGTCGATTTTTGATCGAAAAAGGTCGACTTATACACCGGCAAATACGGTAATCGACAAAAAATGTATGGAAGTTGTATTTATTTTCTTTTGTAATGACTGCGTAAAAATCTTTGGGTATTAACAGATTTGTCACTTAGTCGTGATTGCAGTTTCGTGGTCAACAATCCTGCTGCAGAAAAGGCTTGTTCTCCTTCCACTGACGTTGGTGGGATGCTCAATTAGGCAATAAAAATCGCTCCAATTTGCTTGGTCTTCGTCCAGTAGCTTCCAGTAACCTCATCTCTTGCTTTATCATATCTTAAGGCTGCTTCTTTCAATAGACAAAGTGTCGGGATGGATGAGTGTGGAATGTTTAATGTATGTCGCATTTTGATGGTAATAATAGAACTTTTCGGTTATATCTCAATCTTAAAGTTCTTTTAAAATTGAGGCAACGTATGACAATCGCTCGGATAATTAGGTCTGACTGCAACTTAATAAAACTTGGAAAAGATTGGCTTCCACTAAAAAAACACCTTAAGGTTCCTCACTGATGAAAAAAATGGAATGATTTTATTTTTTTTCGTTTTTTCACTAACCACGGTTTTATGTATTTTGAGATAATGCCAATCCGGCTGAGTAAACAGAATTTGTGAAAATAGTCTATAACTGCCCGAAATGAGAGGTCAAAGTTGCCATGTGCTATTATCTGTTTCATAGCAACGCCTTTCACAACCTCTCAGGACTAAGTCTACTGTCATTTCTATAAAATTTCGCGTTTTGTACCTGAGCAGGATATCACCTAAGCGACCAGAAAAAAAGAAATGTTGAGTTTTCGTGAAATAATTTCGATTTTTCGCAGCCATTATTTATAGATTTTTGGTGATTGAGGAATGACAGTTTCTCCCTTTTTGCCATTTTTCTCAATTTCAGGATTTTCACGAAATTTCTATACTAAAATGCTGATAACTTTCTTAGTATTGGTAGGAGCTTCATGAAATTTCGGCTGTATATTCTCCAATGGATTATCTTGAAACGCTAGTCACGAATTTGGAAAATATTTGATAATTACAAAGTTATTGAAGATTTGCATAATTAATTAGGCGTTTAAACCGTGATTTTTCGAAAAAGTTTTTTCTGTAAAATCTTTTCAAATTCTCTGACTAGGAAATAATCATTAGTCTGTTGTCTATCGATTCTGTAAATTTCAATAAATTCCGTTGTTATATGACAAAGTTATCAAAAATCTGTATTGTCATCTTTTTGTTCTTTAGGATATTGTCCAGTTCAACAAAGGCTCGCTTGGCTTGTGCAATACGACATTTCACTTCAGTCACACATCTTCCATTGGATGTTATGTTTGATCCAAGATATTTAAAATTGTTCAACTGTTTTACCATTTCTCCGTTGATTGTAATTCTACATTCTGGAACGCTTTCCTTTTTGGTCATCACCATACATTCACTTTTCTTTACGTTCACTTCCATACCATAAGCAGTATTTTCCACAACTACTCTGTCCACCAGTCTATGTAAATTCACCTGTGAAGTTGCAATGAGTGCTGTATCGTCAGCGTATCGGATGTTGTTTATGTTTATACCTCCAACTTTGATTCCGGCCGTATTTGCTGTAACGCGGTTAGATTTGGGCGAGAGAAAAGAACAAGTCGCCTGCCAAGCGTCAGTCTTGGCCTTGGCGATGGCAGACAAAGCACGTCGGGAATCCTTCATTGCTGGTTTTTTGTCTGCATTTAAGTTATTCTTGGTTTTGTTTTCAAGAATATCAGATTGAACTCTTTTTCTAAAGCAGTTTATCTATAAATCGAGTAGTAAATATAGCTTGTACTGCCTAGCCGTTTGGTGTTAGGAGATGCTGAAAAAGGATCTGCTATTAATAAACAGTAATAAAGTCAGCTTAGACATTTATTTGCCGCAAGAAAAATTAATTTTGCTAACGCATCCTCAGTTTCTGCAAAAAAATAATAAAAATCGCACAAAAAAAAAAACATTAAACATTTTCGTACAAACTAATGGTAAACCAGAAAAAGACTATACTTAGATAATAAAATCTTCAAAACTTAACAAGAAGCAAAAATTCTTCTCTGCACGAGGTCTACAATAATAAACAGCTACATACCATAAAACTAGCTCCAACTCCTTTCAAAATACATTCACACTAACATGATAAGTAAAGTTATAAAGAAATAAATGGAGATAAAACAAGACATCTAATTACTAAATAAACAAAGAGCAGTATATGATAATAATGAGTGAAAGAGCATAACCCAGGGCTACTCAACTGGCGGACCGCGGTCCGAATCCGGACCTTTCGAGTATCAAAACTGGACCTCAAGCTCCAGAATGAGAAACAGTAGGTGCAGCAATGGGTTGCGAAAAAGTACGTACCCATTTTAACAAACTTTGTAGACTTGTTCTCAGTACTAAGTTGTTTTCAAACAAAATAGCAAAAATTTTCGCGCCTTCGGCGCAAATGCACACCCTTAGCAATGACTAACGGCACATTTAAAGGACTAACAAACAACACGATCAGCATGAAAAACAGGAAAAAACTTATTTACCATTGCTGAAAGCCTCTTTGTCATGCTTCTCTTGTCCACTAAATGTGCCTCTACCACTAAATTCATTAGCCTAAGTGTGGTAAAGTTCAAAGCCCAGACAATATCTCGCCAGCTATATTCTGAGGCACTACGGTAACAAATGTGATATATGCCTTCAGAAATTCTACACTGCCTACGTCACCTACCAAACAATCCCCACAATATGGCCATCGGCCACAGTTATCCCGGTACCAAAGCCTACCAAAGCACCTGATAATTGAAAGAGCTTCCAGCCCATAGTGCTGCTAAGCGTTTCTTACAACCTTTTCGAGCGGTTACTCTTGGGGCGTCTAGAACCTGTTTTTGACCCCCAACTTTCTGACAAACAAGCTGACTTCAGGCATAGTCAATGCATAACCGATTAAGTGTTTAAACTAACCTATGTCGTTGAACACCGTTTTGAAGAAATCAATAAATCAGGCATCGTATTGGCAGATCTTACTGCCGCAGACGATAGCCTACCGTATGATACAAAGACGGTAACGCTTTACCACCGCCTTTGATTTGCTATTACTTCTATAGACCAAGTTTTCAGAACTGGCTAAAAATAAGAAATGCGTTTTTTGCACAAAATTAGCAGAATAAACTACATTAAGTTCATTTTATTTTTGATTTCGATGATTACTGTAGAGTGTGTAGACTAAGAGAAAATCCAAGTATTTTTTTGTATTTACTGATAATGATGGTTTCATTTTTGTCATTGTAAGTCAAAAATTTTACTGGACATCTGGAAGCACTAAACTTATCCAACTGGGCTCCCGTTAAAATTAGTTTAGTAGCTCTGGCATAATCTAAAAAACCGTGACGTAAATGATAAAATAGCGCACAGGGATATGAGAGGAAATATAACTAAAAGGGTACTTCAAAAACTAAAAAATAGTTACAAAATCACTTAATTGAGGGCAAGAGCATTTTATTTGTGTTAATAGAGACATTCAATTTGTCTAGTCATATGTTTTCGTAAATAGATAAAAAATGTTTGGGCGGTTGCTCTACAAACGTTACAAAAAAACAGTCGGCAATATCTAGTTTCGTCTGTAGTGTGAGTCTATGGATGGTGTGGTAATGGTGTAATAATGCTGCTTTATCGTCAATATTGTCGTATTTAAATTGATTCCAAATGAATCTGTGGTGGTACCATCAAATAAAAGTGTTAGAAGACAAAACGTCTTTTTGAGCTCATAGATAGTCAGAAAGGCTATCGGCAGAGCTGCCAAAACCCGTATCTTTAAAGACAACTGACTGTTAAAAACTCTAGTCAGTAAAACATATAAATGATTGACGGAGGTGCCCTTATGGGGAAATGAAACTTCGATCACGTCGGACTCCAAAATTGTGGGGATCGTATTTCAATAACACGTTGTATCCCGTAAGGTCGCCATACCCTAAAAAGATTTTATAGATCGAAATAGGCCTGTCGGCATCTGTCAATTATAGATTGAGATTTGCATTTCTTTTTTCCGTAAGAGCATAAGTTTTAGTCTACTCATTTTCGGCATGTTTATGGGTGGTGCGGCAACACCAGGTTTCAACTCTTTGATTCCCGGGCCAAGCATACCGTCGTTGATTAGCATTGAATAGTATAGTTGCTTTGTAGAGCTAGTAATATTAGCTCTACGGATCCTTTCTGCTTCGTCAAACAAAAACAGGAAACGGTTGAAGCTTTCTTGCAGTTTTTATTTACAAATATGCGCAGCTCCGCCCAACGTGCGCAGAATGAAAATTTACGGCGATAAAGGTTACCACACAGCTTTAATAACAATCAAGCAGGGGGACCAACACTCAGGCCCAAACAGAAATCCGAGGCATAATCAGGCCGAAACGAAAATTTACTACTCGTTTCGCGACGTTCACGTTTTGACAAGAGTAGCAAAAATACACGTGGTCACTATGTATATACGAGCAGGTGCACCTGTTATATATACGAGGGTAAATCAAAAAGTTCTAAGACAAATAACATAAATTCAATCTCAGTAAAAATACCGCAAAATCTCAAAAAATCATGGCAACTGTTTTTTGGGATAAAGATGGAATCATTTTGTTAGATTTTCTTGAAGGACAGAAAACTATCACTGCAAGTTATTACGAAAAAGTTTTGAGAAAGCTAAAGACTGCATTGGCCAAGAAGCGACGAGGAAAGCTTCATCGTCAAATTTTGTTCCATCATGACAATGCTCCAGCACACACGGCCAAGACTGTAACGACAACTTTACGAGAGTTTCGCTGGGAAATCCTTTCACATCCTCCCTACAGTCCTGATTTAGCTCCTTGTGACTTCTTCCTATTTCCAAAACTGAAGGAGCATTTGAAAGGAACAAGATTTCAATCCATAAATGAAGCAAAGAGGGAGGCTGTGACCTGGTTGACTAGACAAACTCCAGAATTCTATCAAGAAGGAATTTCTCGATGGAAACATCGCTTGCAAAAGTGTATTGAGTTAGGTGGATCTTATATAGAAAAATAATCGTGCAACTTCAATAAATATTGAATTTATGTTATTTGTCTTAGAACTTTTTGATTTACCCTCGTATGAGTCAAACATGCGGTCTTCATTAACCACAGGGCAAAAACCAAAGAAAGACAATACAACAAAGGAGGGTTTTTAGGAGTAGTTTGTTGAAAGCCCGGTTATAACGTCTACACTTCTCAGTAGGGGCCAATTGTTCGGTTTGCCGTAGGGGTCTAATTTGAAGCTATATTTACTTAAACTCCTAACAAAACAACACGAGATCATTTAAATTATCACAATATCAATCAATTTTGTGGGAAATTGCTTATGAAATCTTTGCGTGACATACTCAAGAGACTACGCTGTATGAAGTCAAATCGCTGAGAAAAAACTACATGGCGATTCGCAGAACAGGGGAAGGAGAACAATTTTTAGTTACAGTCGCACGGCTCTAAGAATAACGGCTGCTTTCGAGTCACCGTTTTTAATTATGTGTCAAGTTCAAAGCAATGTTCACAAGGTATTCAAAAATTTTTGGTTATGAAACTTTGCTTGAGAAAAGTGGATTGCTTGTAGAATAAGAGCTTTTAACAAAGATTTGGTCGTAAAGACCATTTTATCGACAGCTACATTTACTTTTTTGTTAGCTAATAAATAGGGCCATTTTTTTGACCTAAAAAAATATATTTTTGACTTTATTTTAGCAAAATTTTGACTTTATTTTGACCTAACCGCTTTCGCCTGTTATTTATGTCTTGTTGCACTTTTTTGATTAAAAATGTTTTATAATCCGCAATTTACATAAGTTTTTAAAGAAGAAGGTAGCCTACTTTAAACATTTTCTCAATCACTCAGTCTTGAAGCTAATGCAACAAAGCGACGCATGACGTCAAAATCTAGGATAACGAGCCATTGTGTGTCTTCTTTTTTAATTGCCTTGCCTGAACCAGACATTGACGGCCTCATGAGTAAATGTTGCCCATTGATCTCTTTCGTAAGAATTATGGATAATGGCTTGAGTGTTTTTATTGAATTGGGTCAGATATGTTTGTCTTTGTTTGCCAGGAGCACGTTTTCCAATTATTTTACCGGTGAGAGAGAGATGTTCTAGTTTCAGTTTTCGATTGATATGTCCAAGAAATTTGTATTGTCTGATTTTGATGTTTTTCAGTAAAGATTTGTTTTGATTTACTTGATGTAAAACAGCTTCATTGGTTTTTCTAGCCATCCACGAAATTCGTTGCATTGTGTGTACCGGTATCAATTAGTGTGTAATACAAAAAATGTCATCCACAGTGTGCAGAATAATACTGCTATTAACATTGCTACCGCTGTCAAGTGGATGGCAATCAACGACGAATGTCTGATTTGGGGCATCTAAGCTGCCCACAAGCACACTAATATACTTTTGTTGAGCAATCTCTGCTTCATCCACAATTAAAAAAATTTTTTTGTCACGAAGTAATTCTTGAATTTGTTCTTTTTTGGATGCTAATTTAGCAACACATGCCCGGGCTGCAGTCTCCGAAGGCAATACTTTTCCCATTGCAGCAAACAGAGATTTTAAAGAAGGATGGTTCAGTTTATGAAGTGGAATATCTGCAGCTAAGAATGAAGAGACAACCTATTCCTTGAAGTTTACTTGATCGAGTTGTAAAAAGGTTTGCTTACTTTGGGATTTGCTCTTCGTCTCCAATTTTCTTTGGTGTTGCTTACTTTTTCGGTGGCTTTCCACAAAAGCTTTTTGTCGCATTTGACTAACACGTCGCAAAGGTTGCATCGAAAGTCGCGGGCAGGAGTTGCTGAAAACTCATCCGGATATTCCTGGCAAATTTATCAAACTTTTGCTGTAGAAGATTTGGCTTGTTTGGGCATTCTTTGCTTTGCAAGCTACGACATAAAAAGGCCACGTGTCAAGAGCGCAAAGGTTTTATAGGAATAGATTAATTGTCTAACAATTATGTGTTTATACATCAACAATGACGATTTCATGCATAACAAGCTCTTCTGACGTAAACCACACCAAACCTAAACCTACTGAAACTGGACAGATAACTGCTGATGATGATTGGTCTGTTTACCGATCGCGAAGACGAAGGCCCAAAAACCCTCATGAAGATAAACTATAAGGTTCTAACTTGCAGCCAGTTGCCAAACTTAGTAGACCTGCAGAAGTGTTCTTATCTGGGCTCAGACCAGAAACTTCCTGTGAGGACGTACAACACTTTGCACAATCCCAGTTTTCTACTGCAACCTCAATCACTTGTACTCAGTTGAAATCAAAATTTGACTCTTATTCTTCTTTTCATCTCACAATTCAAGGAATATCGTTCAGTGACTCAATTAACCCAAATAATTGGCCTGAAGGAGTTTTAGTTAAAAGATTTTATTACAAATCGGGCACTGATAATGTGTCGAAATTCACAAAAAAGTGAAAGATCCATTCAGTCACCTTCACAGATCTAACAGCAGTATCCTACAATTGCAGAGGTATTAAAAACTCTACACCTGATGTTCAAAAACTGTGCAATGTTTATGACATAATATTTTTGCAAGAAACTTGGCTTACCAAGCAAAACTTGGATTACCTCTCCAGCATTAGTGATGATCATTATGCTTATGGCTATATACCTACTGACGATTATGACGGCTTTAGAAAGGGCAGACCTTCTGGGGGTACAGCTGTCCTTTGGAGAAAAAATCTGCCCGCCACACGAATCACAAGTCATAGTGGTTCAATCATTGGTTTGAAACTCGACAACGATGCTAGTCAAATTCTACTTTTAAATGTGTATCTGTCATACTACTGCCCTGAAAATTTTGATGCATATCAAACTTACTTAGGTGAACTAAGTTCTTTCTGTAACATTAATGCTGCCTTGGAAATATTTATTTTGGGTGATTTCAATGCTGGAAAGGGTAATCAATTCTGGAAAATACTTATGGATTTCTGTGAAGATAATAAATTTATCATTTCTGATGACAGTTTACTGCCTGATAGCTCGTTTACATATATTAGCGATAGTCACAACTCTACCTCATGGATAGACCATTGTGTTACATCTGCTATGGCACATCGCCTTATAATTAATATAGAAGTCCTACTAGAGTACATGTGCTCTGATCATCATCCTTTACTTGTCAAGATAAGTTACAGTTCTGCTATAAATCACCACAGCAACATACGTGATCAAAAATCATCTGACTATAAACACATCAATTGGAAAAATTTGACCCCTAGAAAAAAGGCTGAATATTACCAATCCACTAAATCATATTTATCTAATTTATTGCTACCGTTGGAGGTTATTAATTGCAATAATGCTGGGTGTATGGATTCAGCTCATTTGGAGAGTATATCGACATACTATCAGGGCATCATTAACAGCCTACAAGCTTCTCTACCCTTGCAAGTATACAACTCTCGGCGCAACCCGCGTATACCTAACTGGTCTGCAGTCTTGAAAAACTCTCATAAAAAAGCCAAAACTACCTACCTGACTTGGATCAATTCTTCAAAGCCTAAAACTGGTCCAGTATTTGAACTCATGAAAAAACACAAAAAAGAATTAAAAAAGTTATTCCGACAGCATAAAAAGAAACTGAGAAAACAAGCTGCCGATACCTTGGCATGTAGTTTTATTGACAATCATCGAACAAACCAATTTTGGAAAAATATTAATATTCAGTCATCTCCTGAAACAACTGCACTGCCTGCAACAATCAATGGAGTCTCTGGCACACAAAATATTGTTAATATGTGGGAAAATCATTACCAACAACTACTTAACTCTACTAACAGCAGTAAGTCATCTGATCTGACTACCACTCATTTGAAAAGCAAAACAATGGGACCACACAATAAAACTGACAAATTTGATGAGGTGAAAAAGTTCTTATGTAGGGTAGATTTAGCCCGGTCTCTATCTCAGGAACTCAAACCAGACTGTGCCGGAGGACTTGATGGCTTATCAGCAAATCACATTATGTTTGCACATGAAATAATATATCTTCATATTAGCATATTTTTCAACCTTTGCCTTGTTCATAGCTACCTACCTGCTGCATGCACTAATTCAGTTATCACACCTATAACGAAAAACAAACATGGTAATGTCTCTGCCATCTCCAACTACAGGCCTATTGCTCTACCCACCGTAATTTCAAAGTATTTTGAGCATTACATATTATTTATGACCAGTAATTTCTTGTCGAGTGTGGATAACCAATTTGGCTTTAAGCCTGCACATAGTACTGACATGTGCCACTTTTTATTAAAACAAGCCATTTCGCAATACAATACTCATGGAAGTCCAGTCTTTGTTGCCTTTTTGGATGCCTCTAAAGCATTTGATAAAGTTAATCATCATATTTCGTTTAAAAAACTTACTGAATGCAATGTTCCTGAGATTTTTGTAAAACTCTTAGCTAACTGGTATTCCAGTCAACTTCTCTGTGTTAGGTGGGGTACTACTTATTCTAAGTTTTTTACCGTCTCAAATGGAGTGAGACAAGGTAGCATTTTGAGTCCCATTCTATTTGCTGTCTATATGAACCAACTTTCACAGATTCTTAACAAACTTAACGTTGGTTGCTTTATTGGTCAACATTGTCTAAATAATATTTTGTACGCCGACGATATAAGCTGTATTGCACCTAGCTGCAAAGGCCTTCAAAATTTGCTAGATGTTTGCTATGAATATGCACAAAGCCATGATATCTCTTTTAACTGCTCTAAAACCAAAATAATGATGTTTAAAACTAAGTTTTTGAAGTTGAATTTTGTGCCCAAATTACAATTAGGTAACTGTGTAATTGATTATGTAGAAAAAGTGAAATATTTAGGTTTTCTTTTAACATGTGATTTGCAAGATGACATCGACATGTACCGACAGCTTCGCTATGTCTATGGTACAGCAAATAGACTTCGTAGTAAATTCTCTGACTGTTCTAAAAACGTAAAAAGTTATTTGTTTCGCACGTTTATGTACAGTTTCTATGGCAGTAGTATCTGGTCGTCTTATCGACAATCTACCTTTCACCGTCTCCGGGTAAGCTACAATAATGCTTACAGTATACTATTTAACTTGCGTCATCGAGTAAGTATATCTTCGACTCTTGTACAGAACAATATATGTAATTTTCAAGCAGTGATTCGAAAATATGTCGCTTGCTTTATGATTCGATGTGCAAATTCCTGTAATACCCGGATTTCCTTACTGGTAAATTCGAACGATTTCCTAACCAGCCAGTTTTATAAACACTTTCTCCTCCTTCATGACCGTTAGGCTTTTGCCTTCTTAGGGATTTCAAACATGTCTGCAACTCTGTGTTTGTTTGTTGTTTATGCTCTGCGTTTGTTTGCTCTCGTTGAGCTATTCTAGTGTGATTTATGCTGGACTAAAGTTGACTTTGCTGAAAGTTAACGGATCTGTTAAATAAATAAATAAATAAATAAGTGTTATTTCCTTCTAAATTACCGCACGCATTTTTACCATTGCAACTATTTGAGAAGTTTAAAATCAAATAAAACTACGCATAAAATCTTAATAGCAGCTCAAAAATTCAAAAAAATATGATTTTGTTCGTTTTTGTGAGAAAATTTGTGATGAAGACAATTTTGACAAATTTTGACTTTATGCAAAATTTTGACTTTATTTTGACTTATAAAATCTACCAAAACAGACTCCTGAACACGTGAAACGAACGCTAGTACACGTTTGATCATGTAACAAGGTCCTGAAAAAAATTTGACTTTATATTGACTTTAGCGGGCCCTACTGATAAATATTCAAAAATAACACTTGTAGTCGCCTTGAATATTTATTGTCGCAAGCTTTCGTGAGCAAATGCTCACTTTTTCATGCAAAATAAACTTTGATTGTGAGAAAAACAAACTCAGTTAACATAAATAAACTCAATACAACTATTGGTCTTCGTTTTTTTGTCCCAGAAATAATCATTTGTAAACAAAGGCTTGCAACAATAAATATTTAAATTGACTACAAGTGTCACTTTTGAGTTTTTATCTGCTTCTTTAAAGTCGACTTGGCTGTAAAATCTACTTTTTCGCTCTTTATTTTTTACTTTTTTTTGTAACCGCTATATTTAGGTGTTATTTTTATTCTGGCAGAAATAGATAATTACTAGGTTTGGGTTCAGTGTTGCGTTAGTTTGATAAATATGGTGGTTGCTAGTTGCTTGGTAGCAATTTTCAAGGCTATCTCATATTAAGAGGAATCTGCCTCCAGCATTTTACTGAGGTAAAATAGAAAATTTTGCTTAAAAATGATCACCAACAGCATACAGTGCCATACAGCAATTTGTTACATCAGGTCAATAACCCTCGACTGTTTTCGACGTTATCTGCTTATGGGTCTCATCAGGCAGGTGTAAAAAACACTCAATAATAAAAATGCTGAATAAGAGCAAATTTGCCATTGGGTGCAAAAAAAGATGCAATACAAACCAATATAATATAGCAATTTCGGTGTATCATTGTCTCATTTAAGCACACTTTATCGGAAAATTCTTTTAATATGAGATCTCTTAGAAAATTGTTACCTAGCAACTAGCAACCTCCATTTTTGTAAAACGATAAAGTGTTAGTAATTCTACACCTTTATTAGGACTTATTGATGTGACTTGTTGTCTGGAGGCAGTTTCCTCCCAATAAGAAATCGCCTTGAAAATTGCTACCTAGCAACTGGTAATTTCCATAGTTTGTAAAATGATAAAGTCGTAACAAGGATCCTACACCCCTATTAGGGCTTACCGATAGGACTTGGTGTTCATGTCATTTGTGTTGTAAATGAGACCTCTATGATGTAGGTATTGCTGTATCATATTGTTTTTTGGTGCATTTTTTTGCACCCAATGGCAAATTTGTTTTTTCTCGGCATTTTTATTATTGAGTATTTTTACACCTGCCTGATAAAACCTAATATGGTCTAAACCATTTGTGGGTTATTGATATGATGAAATAGATTGTTGTATGGTATCGTATGATCTTACTGTTTTGGTGATCATCTTTAAGCAAAATACTATATTTTATCTTAGGTTGAGTTAAAGTTACGGTTACTTGGCATTGTGCAACTTTCTGCATATTGTGGACAAGTAGTATTTAGTAAGACTCATTTTAGTTTTAATTTAAAAGCTCTTTATTTAAAGGTACTTGTTGCTTGGAAAATCAACTTGGCCAGTATTTTCAATAAATCTAGAACTTCAGGGTACTGCATTAAATTAAGAATTAAAGTGTAGAATGATGGATGGAGATAAACTGCATCAACCTGATGATGAATTTACTGCTGTGGATGATACAATGATGTCTGGTAATAGCCCATATCAACCCACTACTGACCCTGTGCCACATCGAAGAGCATTTGTAGGTGGATTAATTCTTGAAATGAGATTCATGAAATCAATTGCAGGTGAAAGTTCTAACATTGCTTTCTTAGTTATTATGATGATTGTGATCTCAATTTTGTACCAACAGTTTAAGTTTAAGTTGGATATTATTTGGGTTGTGAAATATGTTGACAGTTAAGTGGTAGCTTAAATTAGTTTGGTATGTATCTGCAATGTCCTACAATAGCCGCTTTATAAAAGGTTCAGTTTGAGGTAGAGGTTGGGGTTAGTTGGCATCATAAAGCAATCGTTCACATGGTGGACATGTGCTATTTGGTAGGATTCACAATAAACAATGAAAGTAAGGTAACTATTTCAGGAAAGCAATCCTGATGTAAAACACAAAGGTTACTACTTTCGTTTCTTTAAAGCAGTGCACTGAAGCTGTCTTGCTGTTTTTGGATTCCAATTTATTGAACTAATAATGAAATAAATATGTTTTTAAACAGTCTTTTGCACACTTAAAGCTGAAATGAGTCAAGAGATGCAGAACAAAAATATATTATTCACTAAATTGCACAAATTAAAAATGGCAAATCTCAATTTAATTTGGTGATTACTACTAAAATGTGGAAATTTTGTTGAATTTCATAGACCAGCTCTTATCATCATTGTAATCCAAACACTAACCTTAGCTCTAATGTAGCCCTATACGCCACCTGCAGTTAAAACAAAAGCTCTCTTGAGTGCCATTGCTCTGATATTTGTGTGAGTTGCCAAGTCTTCACGAGCTGGTCTGTTTCATTTTCACAGTTTTCTGCAATGTTTTAAAAAGAAGATCTTTTTGCTCAGGTCTTTCCATCATCAGGGCTTAAATTGTCTTCATGAATTTTTCAAGTTTGTTTAGTCCCAGGACTATTTCTTCTTAATTGGAGACAGGTTATAGCCCAAAAAAAATACACTTGTATATGTAAGTTGTTTCTCACACGCAGCATATGTGCTCTGTTTTATGCAATAACTGCAAATGGCAACAAATGTAGCATTGCATATTTTCACTTCAGAGAACTATGTTATCCCTTAACTTTATAATGCAGTCAATTTGGTCAACATTGCTCTTCTCAGCTATTTAAAAATCGATCCTAGATAATAGTGTCATTTCTGAGATTTTTGAACCTACCAAAATGATACTCATGCCTTATAATTAAGCCAGGTATGGTAAGAAAATTGCAAAACAATGCCAATTTTTTCCCAAAAAACAAAATTTTTTTATTGTAGAACCAAACCTGTATCATTAGAAAGTATCCAATCTCTCCTACCCCTAAATTGAATTATGTATTCAGAGTTTGATCGCCTAGTTGTGTTATGAGTGACTTTCTATTTCTATGGCTCAGTAATTTAGTAGTTGATAAGCATATAAACCTTGGCATCATGTCCATTTATGTGTATCTCAAACAGTTTTCTCCAATGCTGTAGCTCTGGAGCAGGAGATATGACATTAAATCAGGTAATAAATGCAGCCCAACACCCTAATCTTCTGGAACAACTTTTAGCCTGTGAAAATTATTCATAAAAAGCGATTCTGGTGACATTTTAATTCACAGCTTTTGAATTGTTAGTTTATAAGCATAAGTAACCCCAAAATGTTGAAGGATGAATTCATATGATTTTTTAAAATATTGATATATATATTTTTAGGTATTCTCAAACTTGTTGAATTCCTATTTAGTATTGCTGCAGCTGTCAGTGCTGGCTCTTCTGCCTGTGAATCCTGTGCACCTGTAACTTTTATGCAGTTTGTATCCATAACTGCCCTATTAGTTACTGCTTTGCTTTATATCATATTTGCTTTTAATTTGCACAGCAAAGCTGATATCGTTAACTGGCCAACGACAGATATGATTCTTTGTATTTTGTTTTTTGTTCTTTATCTAGTTGCAAGCTGTCTACTTGCTGCTAGCAGTTCAAACGCTGCTGACAAAAGTGGAACAGCGTTTGGCTTTTTGTGTTGCATTTTATATGCAGTAAGTACATGGTTTGCTTACCAGGTCTTCATATTAGATTATCGCAAACGCCATTCAGCTATTTCTCACATTGAAAGTGTTGTAGACCATACAGAAACTGAAGTGCTGTCATAATTTTTCCAGTTGGTTTATTTTTTGTGTCTAGTTTATATTGATCAGATACTGCATTCATTTTTACTTTTAAACCATGTCCTTAATGAACAAAGAGTATGACTGCTCTGAAATGAAACTAACTGTAGCAGTGTACTAAATATTTAGTATTTTTGTGTTCAATCATGTATTAATCTTGTTGATATGCAGGAACTTGATTTAAGAAGTCTAATTTAAGACGTTTAGTTATGAGTTCACTACCAGTAAGTTTTGGTTGAAACCATACAACCAAATAAATACTTATCAATAAAACTGTTAAGCTAGACTAATCGAAGCATTATTTGAAACCTGTGGCTGCATTGTACTTTTGTGGCATGGATCAAGCTAACTCAAGGCTTTGATCATACCTTATTAGGTAGAGTTTTTGGATAACCTCTTAGCTTTTTGTCCAAAAATTCTCTCTGCCTAAGATGGTATATTGGTGCTTTTTGAGGATACAACCATAAATATTGATGTAGTAACAATTTAGAAAGTGAGCAAATTAATATTTCAATTGTAAATGTGTTCTGCGCTTTTCTTAATGCCAAAATATTTCAATCACACAGCTGCAAAGTAATGCCACTTTGCTTTTAATTATAGATATACTAAGTGGTTGCTGAATTGGTTATGCACAAGAGGTAATGCATTAAGTATACTGTAGCAAAATACCATATCAACCTCTTACAATTCATTTTTCTAATATAAGGGATTGATATTGTTAGGACCTGGTTTCTCATCTTGAACAGTGATTTTTTTGAAAACAAAGTGGCAAGTTTTGCAACCTAAACTTGTATTGCATGGGAGATGCAAAGATTTGAAAATTTTCCCCTTTTAAGGGTCGCTGTACACAGTATACGATTTTGTTCAGTTTTGTACGATTTTTGCTCTCAAGCAGTTTTATACAGAAATTTTCATCCCCTTGGATATTTTTGTGTTGTTTTTCAGTAAATGTTGTTTTCTGTACTCACCAAAAGCATCCATGTTTTTGCTGATAAAAACCACAAAAACTTACTTTCGGAAAAAATTGGATGCTCACATCATAAGGTATATTGTGTAACACCATATCAATATCCAAGTGGATAAAAATTTCTGTACTGCAAAAACTTATATTGTGTACTGCCACTTTACATTGAAATAATTGGTATAAACTTGTAAGTTTCACCTACCAAATTGAATTCCAAAGCAAGAGAATTTTGATAACATGTTTTTCTTACAATTAGGTTCTTAAATTTTGCTTATATGCGCTGAAAGCGCCAATATTGTATTTTCAGCTAGCCAGAGTATATAATTGGTTATGTGTGAAATGCTTTTGCTCCAGTTGTTATCATATAGTGTATATTTGCTTGTACTGAATACATATATTGGTTCTTAATGGTATATTGCTCTGTGTGATTTTTGTTGTTGGTTCTATGTTTTAAAGATGCTAATTAAGATCTTGAATGCTCAGTTTGGCTCTCATCAGCCATGGTGCACTCTATCAAGACATATTCAGTTATTCATATACTATAAATTATTGTTGTTCGTATCACTTTTCAGATATGTGCTGTCATAGGTTCTTCGTTTTTCCGTTTATGAGCACGTTTGCATGTTATTTGGTATAGTTTGTAGCAACTAAAGCTGCAGGCAGCACAATGTGGAATCAGCGAAAATTTCAGATTACTTTTCAAGCGTTTATAATTTAGAAGTCCACATGTAACAAAAATCTGAGATTTGAAATATATTGTCTTGTAGACTTGACAGCTTGACCAATACACGGAGTTGGACTCCGACTGTAGTACTCTGTCACACTTATATTGGTAAAAGTACTCTTTCTCAGCATTATAGTTCAGCCATTTATTAGTAAAACTTCACAAAAATGACGCTTTAATTACCTCCACAGATCATCTGAGAGATCTCATAGATTCTCTTGTAAGGCACGCTCATCACTTACAAATTTTCATCGTAGAGTTTTAGTGATCAATTGACGCAATCCACTGCTAGATTTACTTGCTTATTTTGGTTTAAGCACACCAAGAAAAAAGAAAAAGAAAAACTTAAACCACAGGTAGACATTCAAAAATCCGGACATCAAAAATGCGGCTCCCTCAGTTTTCTGGCATGGATCTTGGATTTTATTTCAATAGCGTTGGATTCCAGAATCAACTGTTAGCTATGTTTACACCTGTACAGGGGTAGCATATACTTTTCATTTTATAATTTATTTGCTTCTGTATACCCTCCATTATGAATTCAGCAAAAAAAAGGTGGCATAAAACGTAGACATCGGGCGTTGTTCATCGTAGAGAAAGTGAAAATGTTAAGAAAACTTGATGGTGGCATATCTGGCGAACTGTTTGTGAAAAAAATTTTAAATTTATTGGCTTTTCATTTAGTGTTTGTCTTCTTGTAAAGACTACAAATAGTAATTTTCTGTTGAATATATACAGTATAAAGATATCGGGTGGGCAGAAAAAATGATAAACCTGCTCAATTAAGAATAATTCAAAAACTAAGCTTTGCATACACATTAACTCATGAGCAGCTAGTTTTGGTGAATTGGTAAAATTTTCCGCCAAAAATATTCATAAACACAGGAATAATAAGGAAATACAAAACTCAGGTCAAAATATGCAATGCGAGACGACTTAAAATTTTCTTACCCTGGCTTTAATCAAGAAGATGTTCAATATGGCCTCCATCCTTAAAATCAACCAATTGAAGTCTCTTTTTACAGGAAGATATTGGCTTACGAATTTTAGGAACTGATGTTTCATTCCAGTCTTCTTTTAATTGTCTTTCAGTTTCTGTTCGGTGAACTTTTCCGTTCTTCTTGTATAAACTTTTTCGGTTGACGAATCCCAAGCACTGTAGTCGATTTAAGTCAGGCGGCTGTGGAGGCTACTCATTCTTTTTCTTATGAACATTGGAGTGTTCTATTCTAGGTATTTCTGGGTAGTACGGCTTTAAGTTGTGATGGAACTTTCAACCACCGTGGAAGTAGCAAATCTAAGCTCTCCTCTAATAAATAACGTCTGGCATTATATATTTTGACCTGGATTTTGTATTTCCTTATTGTTCCTGTGTTCATGATTTCTTTTGGCTGAAAATTTTACCACTTGACCAAAACTAGCTGCAGTCTTCGAAAATCCGGCTTTCCTCAAGTCTAGAGGTTGCCGGATTTTTGAATGTCTACCTATGCAACAATTCTAGTGAAAGTTTGCAAAGAGTAAGTGGTTTAGACCAGAGATGTCCATTTCCTGGCCCATTTAATACTTACCTGTGGTCCATTGCTTTCTTAGATTCCAAGCGTTTTTCAGTTATATAATGTTTTTCTTTTGTATCTTGCGATTATAAAATTATGGCACGATAAAATGTATTAGTGCTTACGGCACCCGTCTCTAAACTTGTATAAAATTCGTTCCAAACTTGTTTACTTGTTTATATTTGTTTGAAGAGTGGCATTCCTCATAGCAAACAGTGTTGCGGTCCGCTTCCAACTTGGCAATAGTGAGAGTAGTGCTCTTAGTGCATTTCTAAGTGGAGGCATTTTATGTACTTACTTTTATAGATTTGCTATTAAAAAATTCACTGTAATTTCAATTTGAAAAAAGTCTATATTTGAGTGCTTTGTGTTTCGATAAAATACTTAAATTTGTAATTTGACCCATTAGGAAGAAAGGTTGAACGTCCATGGTTTAGACTCTTAGGCAAAACAGATCGTCCCCAGCTGGGTTCCAGATGCATTTTTCAAAAATTGATATGATTGGCCACTGGCTAGTTCTTGACATGGTTTTCAAAAACAAATCATTTTATTGCGGAAGTCCAATATCTAGTTGTCAATCCTTTATTTTCCTAAAATTATGGCTCTGTCTCTTTAACAAGTTCCTTTTTTTGCACGCATTCCCTCCCCCCGCCTCTTTATCAATCATAACCCTTTTTTCATCTTCCTAAAATGATATTAAAAAAGTTTTTAATGGTGCTATCATCTTTCCTTCCCTTCCTCGATCTGGAATTGTCTCAAGGGCCTACATCGATTGAGGACAGTTTAGATGTTGAAAAGTTACTCGTGAGACAACTAAAGTGTTGGGCTTTTCAGTTTACTCTCAGTTTTGAAATATGGGGTGCATAAATTATTTTTTCAAGTAATCCAGCAATAGAAACGGCCGACATTGTTTTGTTGAAATGAGGCTACTGAAATCAACAAAGGTCTAGTTTAAACTATTGAGTTTTGTAAATCAAGTCGTACCGTGCCTCCTAATATATATTCTGTGGTTTCAGATCTAAAAGCAGTTTTCTCTGTAATTTGTTGATGATTGAATTTTTGTAACTGCTTAATTGCGCTTGTCGATTTTCTCCAAGTTATGAAAATATCTTGTGCTGCATGACAGCTTTTATCTGTGCTTACTATTGAGTTAGACTTTGTTTTGTTGTATGAAGCTACACAGCTCAGCAAAAACCAATTTAACCTACGCGCGTACAAATAGAACTAAGTCATGCGTAAGCGAAACCAGAAGCAATTTTTTTTGGAAGCATGGTGAAGCAAAAACTTTTTTTGTTGCGTTTTTTAGAGATCGACTTTCTAAGTTTAAACTTTGTTAATTTGTGTCTTAATTTGTTTTGATGATTGAATTTTTGGCGATAAATATTTCAATCGCTACTTTTATCTGAAAATACCTTAAATTCTCAATCACTTTTTCTAATATTTGGGGAGCCGTGCCCCCCCCCCCCTTCGACTATGTCTGTTATACAATGTCTCACGTGTGATCTCTGTTTTCATATGGAAAAATGGCTTTGTTATGCACCTTTTATGGATGAAGCTCTTTTTTATTTTGTTGATGATGATGATGATTGAATTTTTTTTAACTGCGTGCTTATATGCTCAAAGCTATGTTATAATGAGACGAGAAGATCGTATTTAGCAATCGGTTTTGAAAATCTCTTGCTTGGTGCAAATCTGTAAAAATATTGTTTGATTATTCATTACTTGGTAGAGGGGTGAATCCCCAATACACCTTCTACGTTTAAAACTCATTGAACGATAGTAGAAGCACAAACAACTGGAAATACTCTTAAGGAATATTAGTTAAATATATCTACGTTTAATATACCAACTGGCATGCGTTCCAAAAGGCAAATTTTCCTTGTTTAAAGAAGCTGTGAATATTATGTTCTCTTGAAGAGTACAATGTAAATTTTGCGTATTGTATTACACTATAAAACCGAAAAAAATTAGCCTACGTGTTTCTGTGTGTTGTATCAATATCTGTATTCCAATGATAATGACGCAAATCGCGAGGCAACCTACAAACCTAAGTTTTGCAGCTAGAGACACACTGGAAAAATTGTCTAAAATTACTCTAAATTTTATTTATAATCTCTAAAAAATAAGTTTTTTTTTTCAATTTTACCGCTTAAACGCCCGTTTTTGATAAAGTTCTGTGTAATTTGTAAAAAAGGTCTTTGCTTCAGTTTTTCCTTCAAGGCGGGCAGCCCCAAAACTTTTCCTGTTGCTCTTCAAAACGACAATGTTTGGCATCATAACCTGCTAGTATGGCTCGTGATCCAAAATGGTTAGATCATTTTGCTCTGCTGTGCTAAAGACACACAGTTCACTACTAAAAATATTTATTGTGTTGTAGTTTTGTCGCAAGAGTGTAATTTTGGCGCTTGTGTTACTGTTATGAAGTTTTTTGTTTGTACCGGTATTTATATTGTAGTTGCATTTAATCATTCGTGCTATATTGTTGTGCTTAATTTTATCATGAACAATAAATGTGCTTAACTGATCTAAGAGTTGGTGTACCGCTCCAGCACCGCAAGTACATCTTCTCAAAGGGGGTTAACAACTTTTTTTGGACATTTTTCCTTCATTGATCGAATTTTAATCTTCATAAAGTATAACAAAGTTTAATTGTTGTTTCAGACAAAATGTCCGAAAATAATATCAGCAGTTTTTGTTTCGATTTCGCAATGCTCTTCCTGGTACAGTAGGCGCCGCTTATTATGACCACGGATAATATGACCAGCCGCTTATTATGACCAATTTGGTACGGTCCGGAATTTCTCCGTTTAATATGACCAAATTTCGGATAATATGACCGACATTTTCTCCATCTTGTTACAGTACAGTATTTTTTCCCGCCACGCACATATAACTTCACCTTTTCAACATATTGTTAGTTACACACTGTACTAAATTTTACCGTTACTTGTAGTGTTACAGTACTGTACTTTGTTTTACTGCCAACGTCACACTGTTACTTTGGGTAAACGATGAATTTGACGGTATTTGGACTTCTTGTGGCTTACGGCGTCGATTCAGGAGTTGTTATGGCAGCTTCGGTTTTTATAGCCATTCGTATATTATGACCAAAATGGTCTGGTCCCAAGGTGGTCATACTAAGCGGAGTCTACTGTATTGAGTCGAACGCAATACCCACGAAGGAGGTTTGAAAAATTGCAAAAAAATCAACACGTTGCTTGAAAGCTAAGTCGTTTGTAGTCGAGCGAGCGACACGTCTCTCACGGCATAGTTCTTTTACTCGACTGGGTCGGCTTTCGGTCTGCAAGAACGAGCAGCAGTTTCCTGAGTACTACACGATGCGTGTGGAGGGGGGAGGGCAGAGGTTTTTACGAGAGCATGCAAGGAAGAGCTATCACACGAACTCTTGCAATTAGACTAGAGCAGTTACTTGCAACTTTTAAAGATGAGGTACAGTCGTTGACAATATATAAGTTTTCCCAATCAGCGACTTTTGAAGACAAAAGAGATTGTTTTTCGAAGGATTTGCCTATGTTACACCGATAATGGGGAAGCAAAACATTGCCTTCTGCGGTGATAGTGGACCACTTGCAATTGATTCCTTATTTCAACTAAATCAGAGCAATTTAAAGGCAATTTTCAATCAATTGGTAGCCACAGATTTAAGATTAGGCCAACATATATATACAGTATATGTCCAGCAGCCACTTAGAAACGCTATTTATTTAAGCTAGAAAACAAAATAAATATATTGACAATTTGAAATAAAATTTGAGTTGAAAGGACGGAAGCCAGGAAAGGTAGCTGGACCTTCTGAAGTAGGTGCGTGTAGAAATGATATCTGCCAGTAGAAGATGGGGATTAGAGTGATGATTGAACTTTACAAACCTGTGTTAGATGGAAAAGGAGTGCCGGATGAAGGGCTAACGAGTGTGTTGGTCCCAATTTTCAAAAGAAATGGAATTGTAAGAAGTTGTAATAATTACAGAAGAGTAAAGTTTTATTTACTTGCTATATTTATCCTCCATTCACGAGAAAGCGAATTGTATCGCTATGTTTTGAACGGTATGTTCGCACTGGTTTGGGAGTTGCTATCTCCGAAGTGTCTGGTCCACCTGTCTTTCACAGGTGGCAGCGTCTGGTTAAGTGCCTTGCCCAAGGACGCAACAGGTGCACTTTCCGGCTTGTTTTCCACAATCACCCTAAATGTCGAGCGCCCAGTAGGGAAGCTATAGATACCATTTTTAAAAGTTTTTTGGTATGACTCGACAATGGGAATGAACCCCAGGTCTGACTGCGAAGCGGACGCTCTAACCACTACGCCATCGCATTGGATAAATTGTTAGCGCATGCTATAAAAATCGTTGAAAAAGCGGTGGAAAAAAAGATTCGAGAAATACCGTAGTACATATTAATGGAATGTAGTTTGTTTAATTCCGGGTTTATGAAAAATATAAAACTAAAGAGAGAAAGTTATGCATGTGTTTTTAGATATTGAGAAGGCATTTGATAGAGTTCCAAGAGAGGTGATAGAGTGAGCGATGAGGAAGAAAGTTTTACCAAAAGTAGTGGTAAGAGCGATCGTGAGCCTCTGATCGCCGAGCCAAGACCAAGGTTAGAGTGGGATCAGTTACCCGAAGAATTTTTAGTGCAAGTTGGTGTACATTTGGGTTCTGTGCTGTCGCCGCTGCTTTTCGCAATTGTGATGGATGTAATTGTGAAGAATGTAACAGCAGGCTTGATGAATAAACTTTTTTATGCAAACGACTTGGTGTTAATGAGTGAAAGTACGAAGAATTTAAGAGACAAGTTTTTGAAATGGAGAGAGGCGTTTGAGAGCAAGAAGCTGAAGTTTAATCTCAAGAAGGACAAAGTAATGGTGAGTGGTTCAAAGGAAGAAATACTCGAGAGCAAAGTCGATCCATGCGCCAAGTGTGGCAAGATGGCGATGGCAAATTCGCGAAGTGCGGTAAATGTGTGGGTGGTAAATATTCAATATATCAAAATGAAGAGAGTGATTTTGACTGTCGCAAAAGGTTTTATTTGTGAGAGATGTGTTGGAGCAATGAAAGGAACTATCGAACCAGCTGAAGAGGTAATATTTTATGACCAGGTGGAGTTAGTGTTAGCCTACCTGGGGCCAGTGGTGGAAGTGAAGCAGCGGTGACAGCAAGAACAAGAATTGGTTGGATAAAATTTAAAGAATGTGAGAAGCTTAATGGAAGAAAGATTTTGTTGGATGTAAAAAAACGAATTTATCGGAGTTGTGTAAAGTCGAAGATGTTGTATGGCAGCGAGATATGGTGTCTGCAGAAGGAGATGGCGATTTTGAAAAGAACTGAAAAAGCACTGACAAAAGCAATGTGTGGAGTTAAATTTAATTGAGAAAAAAGAGCAGTCAAGAACTTATGAATTTGCTGGGTTTGGAAAAGACTTTGGACAGGCTAACAAAAGCGAACGGGTTGCAATGATATGGGCTTGTTTTGAGGAGGGATAATGATGATGTGTAAAGAAGAGCGTTGGATTTTGAAGTGGTTGTGAGAAGAGGGCGACCAAAGATGACTTGGAGAAGGCAGGTAAGCAAACAGTTGGGGTGCTCAGAGGTTGACTGGAATTGCAATAACGGCTTTTTACACAGTAACCGTGAATGACATAAAATGGTCGAAAAATTTCTTACAGACGCTTAACGTCGATAAGCAAAAATGCACTAGAGAGCGTTTTAACTACAGTACAGTTACATTTATTGCTTACCAGTGGTTCTTAAACATTTTCAGCCGTGTCGCCTGTTTTTGTGAGTATACCAATCTACAATTATTGCTATTCTTCTACAATGGGGTGTGCGCGCATGCGAGATTTTACCTAATCTGAAGTACCTCGCGTAAAAGAGCGATCTTGTAACAGAAAACTTTTTTCGTCGTCTACCTAACCACGGGTTGCTTTTATCTAGTTTGATGGTAATTTTTTTGTACAGAAAATAAGACTTAATACGCGAATAAATGCGGTGGCTTTCCTTACAAAGCATCTAGAGACGCATTGAATAAACAACCTGTAAACCTCGAAATATAACTAGCCTCTCAAAATGGGATGGCACGCCGACCAAACATCTTCTACACTTTCGCCCTGTTTCACACCAGCGTTGCATTTTATTTGTTGGACCGGTTAGCTTTGTGTTCCTCAACAAGTCAACACAGACGCACAGCACAACGTGTTGCGTACAATTTTCTCATGTAGGGAAAGTTTTGAAACGAACTTTAGATGAATTGTACAACACCACATGCAAATTTATTATGAAGTTGGACAGTATGAACACAATATTGCTACATTACATAAAGGAAATATAATTTCAAAAATCAACACTGCAAGTATCCACAAACAATAACTTTGTTATCTAAATTGCACGCAGCAATCTCAATTCAAGAATAAGGACATCAAAAATTAATGCATTTAGGCAAAATTAGACTACACAATTTCATGGACTCAGTGGATGCATATTCGGCAGCTAGATAACGCACTTTTGTAATAACCAGTGTAACTTAAGGAAAAAGTCTTGGATAGTACAGCTACTATATTAGGCATATTAAAACACCCGAAACTATACAATTTAGTTTTGGAATCTGCTGCTCTCCCCATAAACAAGATTACGTATGTGCAGTAGTGGGGAGGAGCCAGGACTATAGCGGACAGCGTGGCGCAGTGAGCAGGAAGACTTGTGACCGATAAATTGCGAGTTAAACGCACACAGCAATACCTTTCACGCATAGCCGAGCGGGATTGGGGTTTGGTTTCAAGGTTAAGCGATGGGTTGCACCGACCGCAACAGCATGTAGGGGTGACTGCTAACTCGAAAACCTTAAGGCCATTTCATAGTGTCCCATACTTCCTCTTCATCTTGCATTTGATACGTTACATAAATTCTCATCAGTTATCTAACAGTTAAAGAACATGATTGGATAAAAAATATCAGCTAATGCGATTACAGCTTCTTCTACAAGAGCTCATCACCTTAGTTGTTGGCAAAGGATATCACTCTTTTACTCTGGCGCTGGCTTGCACCATCGTAATAATGTACTAGCACATCTAAGTTGACTAACAATTGAGGTTCGCATCGGTTTGACTTTTGGACTACGCATGTTTACGCCTTTTAAAATCCATCGATTAAAAAAGCTTTTTTCAATGACTTGTGACAAGGCGGGCCACAAAGGGAACTACCTTTTCGATAGGCATGACTAAATCTCTAGGACTTATCATCAAGCTATTTTACGCATGTAGTAAAAGTTCTCGCGTTGTTAGCGCGATTGCAAACAGGGTTACAGTCAACTTCGGATATAAGAGATTTAGATATAAGGGATTTTCGCTTATAAGGGACTACGCAAAAGGTCCCAAATGATTTTCAATATAAACTAATAAGTCGGTTATAAGACAATTCGGTTATAAGAGACTGATTAAGCTGGTCCCGGCGGATCTCTTATATCCGAAGTTGACTGTATTAAACTTTTTCCATTTTTCCCAAACTTGGAATTATATCAACTTTTTCTAATTAGTTACAATTAAAGCACAGAATTACAAATTTGTGTGTATAGAGTTGCAAGCGCAGCCATTTAAGCGGCTTAGAACGTGAAATTTACTGTCCAACAACAAAGTACGTGAATAAAACCACCACACAATATAAAGTATTTACGAAACTTCCTCTCACAGTTTAAAAAAAAATTCAAGCCGCCTCTAAACATTTTTTCTGGTTACGCTCTTGTCCTAGAGACGTCACTTTGCCTTGAAAAACGAGTTAACACCTTTTATACACAAACTCTTAGCATAACTTTTCACGTAAAACCACAGAATTTTTGATGAACTTCTTACAAAAACCCTGGTTGAATACCGGCTTGTGATCCTTTGAAACCGATTGCAATCGTAATATTTTTCACACCGCGTCACAAAGAATCTCAAAACTTTGTCAGTAATGAGATTCGAAAAGACTGTAGTGCCTCTTTTTGATGGCAATCATGATCAAATAATTATGTATTTAAACCTGTTACTGACTGCGTTGCGGAGTTTGATGATGATTTAATTCGCTTGGTAACTGACAAGCAGCAACTACAGTATTCCAGAAGTGTAATACAGCTTCAAAAATACCATGCAGTTTAGCTCAAAGGTTTTTTCAAAGCTATATTAAAATTCTGTACCACCAATATTTTACACGTAAACAAAAAAAAAACATGTAACAGTTAGTCGAAAACTTGAAAGCTTCAAAACAGTAAAGGAAAATAACTCGTCATTGTAAGGCCAATTCGGACAAAGAAACGAGTCAAATCTGGACAAAATATTTGTGATCGGTCTTAAAGCGTTCACCACAAAGCTTTTTAATTTTTCTGCTTTGAATAAATACAGTACTTTAGCAATGGCAATAATATGTAAAAACTACAGGCAATATTTACATAAAAAATCAAAGGAAGCGTATTTGGAAGTAATTTTAGTATCAACCAGCTGAGAGGTCAGCATTGTGCGATTTCACAGTAAACCGACGACAGTTTAAAAAGCATTAGAAGGTAATAGCTTTGTATAAAGTGTGCTGCATGGATATTTAACTCAGTGTCGATTTACACTGCTACAAAAGAGCTATATGGGCATTACATGAATTAACATATCAAAAGCGAGGAAGGCATTCCAATTTCCTTTTGCTCGGAAGAAAAGTCATAAAATTGTTAAACAATATAAAATAATACTCGGTTCAACTTGGTGAACTGTGCAAGAGGTAATTACGCAAGGTAGACACATTTTACTAATACAACAATGTAGATCTTTCACCATACTCCATCTTTGATCGATAAAAAATTTACTGATGTAACAATATGGTCTCGTGCATATGAGCAAATTGTAAAAACAGAGGCAAAAAATTTTAATGGCACAATTGACTGACAAATTTCCTAAATCACAATGCGAACAAAATTTCTAAATAAATAAAGCGTATAATTTTATATTATCTTCTCGCATTAACAACTGTATGGTTATACAAAAAGCAAGTTGTTTTATTTAAAACTCGCTTTAAAGTTGTGTTAGTATAACACATTTCTACCACAAACATGGCAACCATTGTAAAGTATCCAAAAGACAAGACATTTAGGAAATGCTTAGGTGAGATGTTCTAGATCTATGAAAAAGAAAACAGTTCTAAAAAAATGATGTCTGATACAGATAATCTTTTAATGAAAAAGTTTTTGGTCTTAGTAAGTCGTGATTAAATCTATTAGTTCCATGCTAAGTGTGGCCGTTTCGAGTCACACATTTCTAAAATCACGTCATTTTATGTTATTTTTCCCAAATTTCTTTGTCACTGTTCCAAACTATTTTCCACCTGGTTGGCTGCTCACAATCATCTTTTTCTTTCTCACCACATATGCGATTAAAGGTAGCATCTTTGTTGAAGCACATGATCTCTCTTTCATCTTGAATTCTAAATGAAAAAGTTGATTCTTTGGTTCCAGTAAAGTATTTTGCATGTGAACAAATTATCTGATCAATTATTGCAATACCTCCCATTTTAAACTTCTTTCGTTGTTCTTTTGAAGGCTTGTACATGATCATTTCGGGCAAAAGTGACTTCAATTCTTTCATCTCTTCCTTAGTCCCATCAGAAGCGACGAAAACTTTGTCAACGTTGTGCTGTTTCATAAGAGCCTTTAGTTCTTCAGCAGTTTTTGCGATTGAAGGCACACTATCCTTTCGAGCATAAAGAAAATCTTTTCTTCGTAAATGAGCTGCTATATACGGCCCACCTGATGGTGGTTTTCCTTTGCAATCATGCTCTCGCCAATCTTTAGGCATAACTGTTCCATCTTTTTCATCATTTGAATCTAAATATTCTGCTCTAAACTTGTCAGCTTCTTTTTTAAGCTGGTCTGAAAAGACCATACTTCGCCTACATTTCCAATAATCCACCCCGCCAAACATATCATGCAAAACAGTTTCACCTCGATCAATCATCACAGATTTAGCAGTGGTGTTTTCACCGCACAAAGGACCAATAAGAATTTTTGCTGAAGCCTGCGCCGATACACATTTAAATTTCTCGGCATAAGTTTCAGAATACCCCCAAAACCATCCACGAAAGAAACCATCACTATCAGATTCATATGAAGGAGGATCAATACAAGGGCGCTCATGCATTTTTTCTTCCCATTTCCCAGGTGTCCAGCCTTCCTCATATCTTTGCAAATACCAAACTTCCTCTACCAATGGTTGCCCAACTTCTTCAACATAATCCTCATATTCCATTACTGGAATATATTTGTTCATGCTTTCTACATCAAAAAAATGGGACCATTTTATGCGACTTTGCTCCATGTCTTTTTCTTTCCAGTGATATCCAATTCTTCCCCAAGGAGGCAACACTAGCACCCAATCATCTTTTTTACATTTTTCATCATTTCTCATTGCCTTGACCAAATTTGCGATTCTTAAATAAACATCTCGTCTGAGATTAAATCCTTCTCCAGGATTACAATCATACAACAAGTATCTTCGATTTGCAGCAGGCTCTGAAGAGCATAGTGCAATTACACAAATCAATAAAGACACTAACTGGAAATGCATTACCGTTCGGTGTTAGTACCTCTACCTTGGTCAAGTCTACAACCTTATAGTACAAAATTATAATAAAGATAGACCTGTGAACACATATAAATATATCAAGTTATTCTTATGTCAATTACAGATTGTCATGTGCTTGTAAAAGGAGTGTGATGTCTTTATGCTACTATGACAATCTATTATAACATACAGGCACTTGTTGAAGTGCAGAATTGACTAATGGGGAAGTAATAATGAAAAGATGGTGACAACTTGTCAAATTCAAATCATTGAAGACAAAAGGCCCAGAGTTGGCAAAACTGCAAATTAATCTCATGGTTTTTAAATCAAATGTACATCTCGTTGTATTCAATACAAAATCAGTTTGAACCAGAAATGTGAGTTTTTGTCAACAGTAATGCAGAGACCACACCTAATGAAATGCTGTCAGTGAGGTCATACTAAATAGTACATGTCAATGATGTTTGCAAAGTCAGCAATGTCCATAGTGTTTGTAACGTCAACAAAATTTACAACTCCATAATGATATCTTGCAATGTCAACCAATCTCAACCTTGACCCTTAGGAAGTGGCTATTTTGCTGTTAATGGCATTTTACCTTTGGAATTTATTTTGCTGCTTAACATTTGAGATTGGTTGATTTTGATGACAGATTAAAATTATGACTTTTAATCATTTGTGTCAATTTTGATGACATATTAAGCACATGAATTGACAAAATGCTAACCCTTGTGTACACCTCCCTTACACATTAATGTACCCATCCCACCAGAAAACTCAGTTTCTGTTAAAATATCACACCTTTTGCAAAGCATCAAACTCGTAACTATCACATGTGAAAGCTGCAAACTATTTCCTATGCCACTGTATCATTGTGAAATTCTACAAATGTGCATATTTAAAAGGCAGTGGCTATTTCGCTGTCGATGGCAATTTGCCCTTGGAATCTATTTTGACGTAGTCATTCATGTGTGTTTATATAGCCGTATTTGCTACAATTACGCCAGTGACACTGTGGTGTAGTGCCCTGGTCTTGAGATACCATGGTTGCGGGTTCGAATCTCACCTGGCAGGACATTAAAAGAAAGGCAGTGTACACCAAAGGGGCAGGCCCGGTATGTAAATGTACAGGGCAGTGTACACTGGAAGGAAGTGTACAGGGTGGGGGATAGAGACCTGGGGGTGCAAAATTTTTTAAATTGGTTTTCAAAATTGACCAATCAGAAACGATCAAAAGTCACATGTTTAGTACGTCATTTAGATGGACCAATCACAAATAACTCACAGCAAAATAGTCTCTGAGGGTAAATTGCCGTCGACGGCAAAATAGCCACTGTCTATTTAAAAACAGTAATTGTGCACAGCAAAATACATTCCAAAGGTGAAAAACTGTTGAAAGAAGAATTGCCACTTCTTAATCTTACCACTTACCTTGTATGAAACAGACATTATGGGACATTGCAAATAGGTTCTCACTGGAACTGCTCAAAGTGCTATCAATCGCAGCCTTGATGGCAAGTCTTGCAGTCCATGGTGCCAACTGCAGTAAACGAAATATCATACCGTTTTCAAACGGTCACAGCTCTAGTTTCCGAGCCAATTTTAAGTAACACACTGTAAATTTGAAATAGTATTTGCCATATTACACCTATTGGAATAGGCAATTGCTATGCAACAAAAAAGAATTTAAAAAAATAACTTGAAAGTTTTTGACATAATTCAACAAAGGGATCGAAGCTTAGTCTGCTAAGGGCAAAGTGTATCTCCAAATCACCACACCACCTACTGTAACATGCTGGCAACAAAAAAGTGAAGACAAACTTCTGACTGCGTCAGCTAAAACGGTTTAATGCACTAGCTATTCCCCACTAACAGCATAGTACACAAGAAGATCTCTTTGCTGCCTTAGGATTACGTGTCTTTGCAATAAATTTGCTGGTTCGTGCAACATCACGACCAAATGATAGCCTAGGGGTAAACTGTTGAAGTAGAACGGTGTTGCCAGATTTTCTTCAAGTTTCCAGCCCAAATGGTACCTAAATAATAGCCCAACGCTTGCCTTTTGAAAAATAGCCGAAAATTTGCAAAGTTAGTCCATACAGTAGGGTGGCCATACGTCCCGTTTTCGCCGGGATAGTCCCATTTTTTGGCTTTGGTCCCGATGTCCCGCCAGTTTACCACTTTGTCCCGGAATTTTCGATTAAAAATTTGCTTTTATAGGTCGACAACGCAAGTGAGCCATTTGCTATATTGACGTGCAAGGCACAAATTTCTAACTTTATGACGTCACAAATTGGGTGTCTGCAAAGAGGTTAGAATTTCTTCACCGCAGTTTCACGATGGTTGGAATGTAAGGTCAGGTAGAAACTGAAAAAGGCAGCGTAGGATCAACGAGAAGGTACCTCCTCGCAATCACTTTTGCCGAACCTCTTCCGATAAAGAGTAAGTTGTTGTACATCTTGTCAACTTTCTTTTGCGAGATAGTGTCAGATGCTAAGTGGCTAACGACTTGTCAATATTTCCATTTTTCAGTTTAATTTTTGGGTCTTCCCATTTGCTGTGCGTTAGAATTCCACGAAAAGCTCCCAAAGATAAATATCGTGAAGCGACAACGCTAATCTAATTTAAGACATTACCGCGGGTGTAGGAAATAAGTTCCTTAGAGCAATAACGTGCTGACTGAATCCCAATTGCTGGGAACTATATGGCAGTCACAAGGAAGAAAGCACTACAGCAATATTTTATTCCATCAATTCGCGCAAGCTGTGGCAGATAATCAAAAATCACGTTCTTCTGCCACGACGATCAACAACGAACGAGAAACATGACAGACAACCAGAACACGTCCGTCCGCCACGGCGATCGACGAAGAAAGAGAGCACAATATCTCCGACCACATGGTCGGTAACAAAATCTGCACGCGACACCAGGAATTAGGTCGTTGCACACGCCTATGTAATCAGGACACTGCACAGGTCACACCAACAAAAATAACGGACAAACAACCTAATGGCAGGAAAGGCAAGCCGATCACCGAGCTACCAAGAAAAGGTAAAAATAAAATAATCTAACCCTAATAAAAAAGAAAAATAAATGTGTGTGATTTTAGACGCATACAATAATAATAAACAATACGCGTTGCAATATCACGGCTAGGTTGCCGGAAAGCTATGCAGGCTAGATTCCTGGCGTGAGGTTACATCGCCAGGCGTGCGGACTATAGGAGCACGATATACTTGAAACGGAGATAGCCGAGCGGCTACAAACCTGACGGTAGATACTTCGTCAGTTAACATTACATCATCAGCAAAATCATAGGGTGCGCAAGCTGGGCGTCAAACTGGGGACGCACGAAGTTGCAAATTAGCAAACACAGCTCTTACATTAAACAACTAGAATCACACACATCAGTGGGAGCAAGGTGTTAAGCCACTGAAAGTAAACTAATAAAAAAAATGTAAAAAGACAAAAAGATGTTTGGCATGGCAGCTCGATGAAGTGCGAGGTGCGACACGCTACACGGGATTTTGGTAAAACTTGACAGAGGTCGATGTAACCGCGTAACCTATATTTTGAAGAGAAATTTCAGTTAGTGATAGAGTAGCAGTAATTAGATTATTTTTTAGCATAACCATTAGACATTATGCTCAAAAGAAAATCTGATTTTACAGATGAGCTGAAGCGAGAATTTCCTTATCTAAAAGACACTGGAAATATAGCGTGCTGTGCAATCGTTGTGGTTCTGTATTTTCAATAGCCCGTGGTGAACGTGCAGACGTTAATAAGCATTTAGGAAGTAAAAAGCACAAAGTCTCTGTTGAAGCAACTGCATCCTCATCTCGAGTGACTTTTTTTTCAAAAATATTGGCTCCGATGCTGCTCTAACTTTAGCTGCTAAAGGAGCAACTTTTGCTTATCACACTGCTACTCACGGGCAAAGTTTCAGAAGTTCTGATTGTATTTCCAAGTTGGTCTCAAAACTGTTCGAACCTAAATTCTCTCTCGTTAAAGAAGACTAAGGGTGAAGCTATAATTGTTAACGTCTTTGCCCCGATGTGTACTGATGAACTTCATCAAGAGTTAGATCGAATTGACTTTGTCACTATGACAATTGATGCTTCGAACATAAAAGTGAAACTTGCGTCGATTGAGGATCGCTCTCTTTTACCAGAAAGTGGCGTTAAGGTAAGGCTTTTGGAATTTAGATCGGTTTCCGGAGAAACAGCTGAAATATTAAGTAAATACCTGCTTTCAGTTCTGGACCAAACAAAACTTTGGGATAAATTGATTGGATTTTGTGCGAACAATTGCAACACTAACTTTGGCGGTATTGAAAGAAGAAGACAAAATAGTGTATTCTATAAAGTTAAGGATAACGATAAACGAAACCTCGTAGGCATCGGACGAACAATTCACATCGTATACAACTGCCTTCAGCATGCTGTGGATACTACGCCAGTATGCGTAGAAAGTCTTGTCGTAAAGGTTTATGAATTCTTTTACATTTACAAAAGTTTTGTGATTTTGCTAATGTTTAGTACCAACGACTTTTGCTGCACGGCAATACCAGATTTTTGTCGTTGCTACCTGCTATGGAGCGGGTTCTTGAAATGTTTAAAGCCTAAAAGAGGCACTATAATTCGCAAGAACATTGTCCTACTATCATTCGTCAATGTTTTGAGAATCCCATCTAGAACTCTATCTCTGGTTCGTTTATGAACAGCTGAAGTACTTTAACGAAACAATGTTGAAGTTGGAGAGACAAAAGACGAGTGCTATGGAGGTGGCGATTATTCTTACAGAATTGAAGTTGAACCTACACAAAAAAAGAGTTAGTAACTTTGTTCCTTACCAAGCAAAGCGTATAGTGGAAAAGCTTGAGAAAGATGAAGAAGTAGATGTAAGGTTCTTTCTTAATGAAACTAGATGCTTTTGCGAGAAATGTGAATCATACCTGGATGTTTATCGAGATTCCCACGAAGGTGTAACGCCTCATCTTTGGCTGAACTCAAGCGAAGACCTATCCTGGCCACCTGTATGTGCATCTGCAGAAAAGATCAAGTGCATGTTCGAAGCAAATAATTGATATCGACTCCCCTTTTCGATGAGCATGTTCTGGTGAAGAACTACAACTCTGCAAACTACAGAAGAGATAGATGGCAAAACACACGGATATCTTATGAGCAAAGTGGATCCAATTGTTCCAAGCTTTCAAGGATAGAAATATTCCCATTCCAAACTTTCAGAAACTGGTCGAGTTTGTATTTTGTTTACCTGAAACATCAGCACCGGTCGAAAAAATTTTTTCAATTACGAAAAATATTTTTCTAGAACACGTAACCCCGGACACTTACCCCCCGGTCACATACACCCGGTCATATACCCCCCGGGCGCTTACCCCCAAATCAATATACCCCCTAGGACAATTATTCCCATTATATAGTATAAAATAGAGGTAAAATAAAATGAATTACACAATGAAAAAAGCTGTTAATCATAATTACATTTATTTATCACATCACACGGACAAATTAGACTAAAACAACATAAAACTACAACTGAATATTATGTCCAATAGCACGTCTAGCAATAGCAATAGCAATGCTTGTGAAGGTAAGTGCCCGGGAGGGTATATGACCAGGGGAAAATTTCCTAGGAAATATGTTTCCTATGGCGGTAAGTGCTGGGGGGGGGGGGGGTATGTGACAGAAGGGCAAGTGCCCGGGCGGATTAACTGGCCTGTTACCGAAAAGTATGTGGTCTGATGACAGAAGCAATATGCACGAAAAAAATTTCAAAACTCTCCTCATGTGTGAAAGTAATATTGATTGGACATGTACTGAATTTTATGAGAATATAAAATCAAACATTGTGCTATTGAAAAAGGTGCTAGGCACAGATAAATATCATTGATTTGTTGATAAACGTAGTTCCGTTCTTTTTGTGGTATCTGGTACCATTAGGTTACTGTAACTAATGATTTCCCAAAAAAATCAATTTCTTTGTGTCTAAAATATACTTACATAATGTGATTCAGTTACACAGAATATATAATATTAGTAGCGTCATGTTGGCAATCTGCAATATGCGTACCGGTTTTGCATTTCGAAAAAATGGCCAGCCTACCATACATGGCCGTTGGGAAAACAGTCCAGGCCAGGCATCAGCACAGTATTTGGTCTCCCATCGATGTCCATAGACAAGTCAGCATGTGTTTCAGCAGGACTTCCAAAAAACAGGCCAACCATGCTGTTGTCGTGATCGCTTTGGCAATTTTTCCTTCGGTGAGACAGTGATCTCTAAAAGAAAAAGGTCATTACCTACCAGGCGGTGTCAAATCATCCTGATTTTTGGAAAATAATGCAATGTAGTGCCGGGTGATATTTCTTTGAAATTTCTCTTCAATTAAACGACATGCTTCTGATTTATTTGAATTTTCATAAAACGTTTTGGCGACGAAAACTTTTTGATCTTTGTTTAGTCGCTGAATTTTTTCTTCCATTTTTAGGGTAAGAGTTGAACTGCAATGAAAAATACTGAATTTGACGTTTTAAACTGCGCGCGGACGGGAGCATATCCATAGATATTAACAATGACACATTCACAGATGTACACAAGCTAAATTTAATAAAAACAACAATTATAAACCAGCAAGATATAAACACTATTAATCCCAGCGCTTGTTAGATTCGTAGGTGAGTGATTTGTGTGTCACTGCCCCCAAACTTCTGGCCTACCTTGTAAATATATAGTGCCCATTAAAATGATCGTCAAAAAGCAGCAATTCATTATTCATTATGTCCTTAAATTCACAAAATCTAGCACTTTCGTTAGCTGAATGATACACGTTTTCCACACTATGCTGCCTTTAGGCATTGTGATGGTTGTTCTAAAGCACAGGGGAGGACAAATAAACTAAAACTGATAACTCTTCTCTAAGAAGGAATATAAACATAATAAAGAGAAAATTTGATTGGAATAAGTCGTAAATTTTGTGATTATTAGCTAATAGTAGGGTTCTAAACCGCATCAAACCTTCATGAATCATCAACATTATGACTTGTTTTTGTACAAATCCATATACAAATAGGTTGTATGGAGCAAATGGACACTAAACCTTGAATGGGAAACCAGTAATATTACATAACAGAAGCTTCGTATGCACCATGCTCAAGCAAAATTATAAAAAATAAAAGTAAAAATATCTCCAAAACTAGACCCAATTCGGCAAAACTAAGTGCATTTTCAGACTAAGCGCCCCCAATTTAACCCCAAAATGATTCAACATCCTTTCTTTTCAACAAAAAATTTTTTTTGTTGGCCCGTGTTATCAAATGATAATTACAAATTTTGTGCAATATGCAAGGATACCAACAAAAAATCTAACCGGGTGAAAAGTGGATAAGGTGTTGATATCACAAATTTTGGATCATATGGCATGCACAAAAGATGAGTTAACCTTTGTTTGCCTGCATTGCGATTTTGATTTATCAGCTTCCAACACCAAGCTAGTTGTAGTAGCCTACCCGGATACAACAAAGATTTGCAATTAAGTGCTTGATTTATTTCGTTACCTCATTTTGCGTGGTGAACCCATGGTAGGCCAATATCCTGTTTAAGCTTTGTTTCAATTCGCTTCAAAAACAATCAAATTGGTTTACTTCCTACTTAGTTTATTTATTTGTGAAACGCATATTTTAGATGTTACAACTATCTTTAATAGCTGCTAAAAGCATACCCTACATCGGTTGTGGTAGCAAGAATTGAGCACTACCCATTGGGCATCAGTTTATCGGTTAGCTGGCAATAATATAAAATAAGAAATGTAGGCAATAGCTGATTTTTCGTACAATTAACATTTGTGAAAATTGAAAAATAGATTGCCTAAAAGTATCACAAATATTTGAAAAGATATAGATGTTTAAGGCACAAAGTATTACCTTTATACCGGGTCTGTCCTGCTTCATCCCGTGTCCACATCCCTAAGAATAAGAGGGTCAAACAAAACAACTTTGACCAACAAGGAAGCTGGCAAATGATTAGTAGCTTGCATAAAAACTAGAGTCAAAAGACAAATTAGGATTTGCATTGCTAGTTCCAACTTCTGCCAGTAACCCAAATCTTAACTTCAACCAAAAGATCCATCCATATCAAAGCAATCTGTAAAACTTTCCGCGTAATTCGGAATTTTACTTCCTTTTGCGAATTAAGGTAATCGTGTTTCATCGCCCTAAAAAAAAACGAATAACTTGACACCATACGAAAAACATTAAACGGGAGTACTCACACAGTCATGTCTGTGGCGTGACAAACCAATAGCGGTGGATAGTTTGTTCGATATGAACAAAAGCTACTAAGTTTAATACATTGTCTGCTTGGGATCTTTCAACAGCTTCGATTGCATGCTGTGCAATCCTCTCACCGTCCAGACTGCTTAAAAAAATTTTCCGTACAGAAAAATTCGCGCTATGTACAGTTTCAATTGTAAAGCAAACATTTTTGTTTTATCCTCACAGGGAGCGAGAGCAGCCGGCGAGAACTCTCGTTTTACCCATGCAACGGGTTATAAAGGATGACATTCGAGCCTTCTTGAGTGTCCTCGGAGGAGAATCCATTTTTTATAAAACAAAAAAGGATAAATCCTCCGAAAAGAGGGCATATGGTCACCCTAGGCTAGCTGCACTACATACAAATACAGGTACTCTGCGTGGAAGCTCTTTCCAATTTTATGGTAGCAACCGTTGTTTAACCTAACCTACTTTCCATCTATTTGAAAGCAAGCGTAAAAGTCTACGTCAAGAGCAAAATCTAAAGGAATATGAAGAACTTAAAAACTTTAAAGATTGTCTAGCAAATTCGCTCTCGTACAAACCACTGTCAGCGTGAAAGATAAAGATACATTTCAGCCTTAAAACTCAAAATATGTTTGACTCAAATAGCTTCATGTAAACGAAAAAGTTGCACTCACGAAAAAAATAGCCTACTTACGTCGGTTACAAGCATAACAACGAACAAAATAATAAACAAAGTTACATTACAACATACTTATTAAAAGAGCGTACCGTACCCTGATGCACTGTAGTAATATTACAATTTTCAATAAAGTTTAATTTTAAAATAGATAATAAAATTCCGCTATTTTGTTTGGTTCTTGTGATACCCCACACATTAAAAACTTACAGATAAAAGAGGAAGTATAGGTTGTAGGCTAATTGTGTTAAAGCAAAAACGTCTAATCCACCAGTTTGGTTCCACGCTACACCAAAAAGAATTAGTTTTATGTATTTCATTCAAAATATACAAAAAAATGAAATCAATCAAAATCGTGGACATTATGAGAAACATTTTAGCAAACCGATTTAAGATACCAATTTAAACATTTAAGCAAACCGACCTACGATACATTAAAATAAAGCTTTCACATTCCATGGCAAATAGTATGAAGCAAACAGGAAAAGAAAAAAACAGTCACAGAGTGAGAAATGTCACTAATATGCTTCTTGTTCTAAGAAATGGCGTAGTGGTTTGAGCGTCCGCTTCGCAGTCGGTAGACCTGGGGTTCATTACCCTTGTCGAGTCATACCGAAAGACTTTAAAAAATGGTATCTATAGCTTCCCTGCTTGGCGCTCGGCATTTATGGGAGGTTGTGGAGAACAAGCCGGCAAATTCGCTTGTTGTGTCCTTGGGCAAGGCACTTAACGAGACGCCCCACCTTTATGTGGAAGACAGGTGACCAGGAAATGGCAACTCCCAAGCGAGTGCGGATTTACCGTCCAAAACACAGCGATATATCGCTTTCTCGTGAATGGAGGATAAATATGGCAAATAAAAAAAAAAAAGAAATGAAACTTGTGGCAGAAAAGCGAGAGAGAGATGAATCACAATAACTGGCTAGCAGATGTTAGAGAAATAAACTTTAAGCCGCTTGTGTACAAGGCCTCTGTGCCTCCTCCCCTCAGTTTAAAAATTGCTTTGATAAATATGGTAACTTAGTGGGGTACTTTAACTCCCATCTCGCCAAACATTTGTCCAGCAAAAAGATCTTTTGCTTTCATAGTTTTCGTGACAAAATCTCCAACAATCATTCCTTTGATTTGACCAACGCCTCCATTTCTTCCAATCGGCACGACCATTGCAAAAACTAAACACACACAGTCACATAAGACGGTAAAGTTTAAACGTATCTTTTGACAAACTTCTCAATTGCAAAGTTTTTCAAGGCTACCGTATATTGCAATCATAGATAAGTCTGGCAAGGTTTCATATCTCATACATAGATAAAATCGTTTTTTTCGATAATCTTATGAATAAACTTCAGATTTCGCTTACCTTGTTAACCGGGAAGCTTCATCAAAATACGTTAAATATAACTAGTGTAATATCAAACTGTTAAAAACAAAAATATCAAGGTAATTTGTATTATTAACCACCAAAATTATTACTAACAAAACGGCAATTACGTTACCACAAAAGTATTATTACATCATGCAACCAGGAATGAGCACACGCACAGCATGTTATAAGGTATGTAAAACTCATTTATTGACGGTAAGCACACTTTAAAAACAGGAGAAAAATTTTCCCCATCATTACGATTAGTTATATTTAGTCAACGAGCCTTTTGGTTTATCAATATACTTTCCGCAATGTGACGCCTGTATGGATGTGACTCTGATTTCAGTGTTTTGACATTATCCGATCTATTCTCTGATCAAAATCCATAACATGTTGTTGACTCAGTGCTGACTTTTTAATGTTGAAAGTCTTAACGCATCAACATGCTCCCGTTCTCTGGTTCTAACACTACGTCCTGTTTCACCTGCATGCACAGCATTGCGATCCCGGTAAGAAATTGATATACCACACCTCGATGACGTTCAAAGGTACTTTAAGATCAAATCAACTTGAGCCAAAATTCGACTAACAGTTTGGTAGACCCTTTCACATATGGAATCGATATAAACCGTTTTAGTTTTTCAGTGCTTTTGAAAACTGAAACCAAAATCGTTTCACATCTTAAACAAAATCTTTGAAAGGTCGAAAAGCCAGCAATTGCAGCAGTGTGATGACATCATAGTCCTTAATGCTGATGACGATAACAGCTCTGTAGTGATAGTGAAACTTGAGTACGACGAAACACTATTAGGATTATCTCATACTGCAACATATCAGGTAATGTTGAAAAATCCAAGCTGTGCTGTTGAAAAGCGATTAAATTGCTTCATTTGGAAATTGTATGAGAGTGATATTTTTTTATTTTTTTTATTTGCCATATTTATCCTCCATTCACGAGAAAGCGATGTATCGCTGTGTTTTGGACGGTGAGTCCGCACTCGCTTGGGAGTTGCCATTTCCTGGTCACCTGTCTTCCACATAAAGGTGGGGCGTCTCGTTAAGTGCCTTGCCCAAGGACACAACAAGCGAATTTGCCGGCTTGTTCTCCACAACCTCCCATAAATGTCGAGCGCCAAGCAGGGAAGCTATAGATACCATTTTTTAAAGTTTTTCGGTATGAC
The DNA here is from genome assembly GCA_963675345.1 of Trididemnum clinides. Lineage (NCBI taxonomy): Eukaryota > Metazoa > Chordata > Ascidiacea > Aplousobranchia > Didemnidae > Trididemnum > Trididemnum clinides. The sequence goes on along the minus strand of OY776304.1, from coordinate 24,182,945 downwards.
TCGACAAGGGTAATGAACCCCAGGTCTACCGACTGCGAAGCGGACGCTCAAACCACTACATCATCGCGTCGGTCGGTTAACATCTCGTGTTTACACGAAACATTACGTAGCAGTGATATAGCTTTGCCAAGAACATACTACTTCCAAAAATTCATAAATCCAATTTTCTTCTTCGTCCGACAGTTTCTTTCATCGGCACAACTACCTATCAGCTCGCCAAATTTTTCAAGCAAATTCTTTCTCACTGGTTGAAAACATTCAATGCCGTACACTGTTTAGAATTCCTCTGAATTTGCTCCGTTGATTTCATCTATTAGATTTTGCAAATCTGAATCACAAGTTTCATTTATTTTGGTGAGCTTGCTTACTTTGATACCATTCAAAAGCGCCCCAAATACTATGACTGGTAGTTGATGATGATTACACATTGGGAGGTAGAACAAACCACTCTGTGCCAGATCTCATGGATGCATTGGATCTCTGTTTACAATCTTTGTTTTTTGTGCACAATGACATCATTTATTGACAGATTTTGGGATGTACAATGGGTTCTCTTTCGTCTCCACTACCAGCTGATGTGGTTATTGGAGAGATTGAATAGAAGGCTTTGAATAATTACTTGAAATTTGCTTCAAGGTTATATAAATGACGTCTATGCAATCAAAAAAAAAAATTGAGGTCGAGTCCTTACAAAACTGCTTGAATACTGCATCTCCATCAATGAAGTTCATCAAAGAATTCGATAAGTTGTGACATTTAGCTGTTTTGGACGTAAAAGTACATTTAACAGATTGATCACTTGCAGCAAGCGTGTATAGGAAACCCACACACGCGCAGATATCTTCAATGCTCGTCGCAACATCCACTCAATCAAAAAATTTGTGTGGCTTGTACATTGTACTCCAGAGCTGATAAAATCCTATCTGATAGTTGAAAAAGAATTCCATCATATTACAAAAACTTTTAAGGAACAATGGATTTCCTAGTAACCAATGCAGCTTCAAAAAATACATGTACATGAAGAGTCACTCTACCAAAAACGCAGAAAATCTGAAAAAGTTTACATCGATTCCACATGTGTAAGGGGTCTAAAAGACAATTGGTCGAATTTTGGCTCAAGGAAATTTGATCTCAAAGTACCTTTGAAACCACGCCATACATTATCATTTTTTCCCCAACCAAATGACAACATTAATTTTGAACGTTATCGAGGTGTGGTATATCAATTTCTTGCCGGGATCGCAATGCTGTGCATGCGGATGAAACAGGACGTAGTATTAAAATCAGAGAACGGGAGCATGTTGATGCGTTAAGACTTTCAACATTAAAAAGTCAGCACTGAGTCAACAACATGTTATGGATTTTGATCAGAGAATAGATCAAATGATGTCAAAATACTGAAATCAGAGCCACATCCATACAGGCGTCACATTGCGGAAAGTGTATTGATAGACTAAAAGGCTCGTTGACCAAATATAATTAATCGTAATGATGGGGCAAATTTTTCTGCTGTTTTTAAAGTGTGCTTACCGTCAATAAATGAGTTTTACATACCTTATAACATGCTGTGCGTGTGCTCATTCCTGGTTGCCTGATGTAATAATACTTTTGTGGTAACGTAATTGCCGTTTTGTTAGTAATAATTTTGGTGGCTAATAATACAGGTTGTGCAAACTACAGACCGTGACACTGTTTCGACTTATTAGGTCTCTTCAGTGCAGTGAAAAGGCCTGATATGTTGAAACAGTGTTAGTGTCTGGAGTTCGCTCAGTGTGCATCGCTGGCCTCGTGTACTACTTTAATACAGGTTGTCCTGATAAATTTTTTATTTTCGTTTGTGTGTTACAAGATTTCATCTACCGTAATCTGATGAAGCTTTCAGGTTACTAAGGGGAGCGAAACGTCAAGTTCATTAAAAAAAAAATGGTCGAAAGAACGGCTTTGTCTGTTTATGAGATCAGTACACTCGACAAACAGAAAATTCCTGCTACATTCAAGGTTTCATACGTCATTTTCTACTTCGCCTTTTTGGTTTAGCGAGCAACAAGATCTCTGTGAATAACATTTTGTTCCGTCTTTGGTATGACTGTACATTGAAATCAAACGCAGATCCACCGACAACAGAGAGAATGCTCAAACCATTATAGTTAGAAATTTAAGAATATGACTAGAAACAGCTTAGCACATATTTCTTCCATCCAGTTATGGAAGTATCGGTTTATATCCGCTTAGGAATTGCTAATACAGAGTGTACACAATACTTTTGTCAAAAATCTGGAAATCGTCACAAAGAATCCGACAACACAATCCCAACGTTTGTCTGCTATAAAACTTACATTTGCTTTTGTAAGGTGTAGATTTTCCTCTCAGAGTCTTCACAACTTTTTCGGCATGGTACTTAGCCAAATAAGCCATTTTCTCTTCCTTGATGTCAGTGATATCTCCAATAGCATAAATGTTGTCGTGACCTTTGACACGAAAATACTCGTCCACACACAGAGCTCCCAATTCATTCACCGCTTCAGCTGAAAAACGTGAAATATTGAAAGTAATGAGATCAGTGTGTTTTGTCTCTGAGCTGCTCCTGGGAATCGGGAATTACGAAAAACACCTAGAAACTGCTCACGCAGCCTCCACAGAAAAAATTCGACATGGAAAGATGAGCTATACATGTAGTCTATATGCACATATAGGGCCTATATGAGCTATAAATGAGCTATACATGTAGTCTTTATGTCTGTATGCACGCATAGTATTCCCTATATATGTACATATGCACATATAGAGAATACAACTAGACTAGACAGAAAATAAAAGAGAATTTATCATTTGATAAAAAAGAGACAAATATTTCAAAATTTTTTATTTAAATATAACTGAAGTAACACCGTGTCGTTGCTTATAATACCGCTCAAGCTCGGTGATACATCTTTATAAAATATCTAGCCTTGCCTTCGATATAACACGACAAGGGAATTGAAACCACGACACCGGCTGCGAAGCGGACGTTTCACCGGCGCGATGGTGTAGTGGTTGGAGCATCCGCATCGCAGTCGGTAGAGCTGGGGTTTATTCCCTATGTCGGGTCATACCAAAAGACTTAAAAAAATGGTATTCACAGCTTCCCTGCTTGGCGCTCAGCATATAAAAGGGATAGTGTGAAGAACAAGCCGGCAAGCTTGCTTGCTGTGTCCTTGGGCAAGGCACTTAACGGGACGCCTCCACCTTTATGTGGCAGACAGGTAGCCCTCCCGTACTTCACCGGATTACAATTGTGAAGCTGCTAACCCAGCATGTCGTAAGAGGCGACTCTTGGGTACCCACCAGTGGCAATCCGCCCTGTTGGTGGTGGGGCTACCAGTCACTCAAGGCTGGTTCGAAATGAGCTGCCATCTTTCCCCGAGCCTAATTTCAATTACGTTGACGGCATGAACCTGAATTGCCGTTTGTGCCGTACCTCCATCCCGAGGAAGAGGAGGGGTAACCACAAACAAACAATCAAGCGGACGTTTCAACCACGCTGCCGCACCGGTGCCACTGTTTTGCTCGTGCTCACGTCGCCGCAGTTCCGGTGCCAAACTGCTATGTAAGGAATGATGGCGTCCAACTTAACCAGCACGGGCAAGTTTGAAGAGCTATTACTTGCGAGGGGAATATGGCAAGTTTAAACAGAAAATTATCGAGCAATCCGTTAGGACTGCAATAGCAAAAAACAATAAAAACGGTCAATTTCGGGTTCGCTGGAAACAAATCAAAAATGCTAAGATCTGCTTGTCTAAACAGTTAGCTGACACCTAAACAGTCGTGAAGTAAAACATAAATAGTTTATTTCTGCCGTATGATAATCTGGAATTCAAAATAATGGAATTTTGTCCTGTGTTACGCCCTGGAAAAGCTGGGATGATGGGTCAAAAACTTACTATTATCACGATGTTTATTCAGAAATTGTTGCAAAATCGACATTGATCCATGAAAATGCTGTAATCAATGAAGTGCAATCTTACAAGTTACCAATATGAAGCAACACCGGCAAATGCTGGCTTTACATGAAACTTAACCTCATGATTCCTACCAACTAATTATTATCACGTAAAGCAACAGCATCTCACCCAAATCTTCTTTGAAGAACTGGTTGTTCAGTTTATATCCAGTACATGCAATAACCAGATCACATGATATTTCTTTCCCTTCTTCTGTCTTCACAACTTGATTTAAATTTTTACCAAAAGTCAATTCATTCATGTTTGTTACTCTGTCCTCTGCAACAAAAATATAATTGCCAGGAAGTCAAGAGATCAAAGCTCATCTGAGATCTGTACAAGAGGGAGTTGGGGTGCTTCAAAAAATGAAAGCGTATGGTAAAATAATTAGCATTCCACTCAATGACAAATTTATTAAAATAGAAATAACCACGACATCTAGTGAAATAGCACCTTGCGTTCAAGACTCTTCTGATAACACCAGCTCAGCAACTGACAGTGTGGCAAGCAGATCTCATGATTTCTACAAGGCTAAACATGACATTTCGTAAAGGTGCATTGGTTGGCAGTAGCGCATGAGTTAGAAATACACTGCGCCACTTATAACCTACGGGCAACTCAAAATTAAGGCTAAACAAATGTTATCCCATTTTAACCCAATTAGGGTTGTTCCAAAAAATACCAATGAGAATGTCAACGTAGAAACTGATATTAAACAGAATGAAATAAAAATTTTTCTTACTTTCTAAAACTTCGATTTTTTTCTTGGATAACGCTTTTTTGATAGCATTTTGAAACTCTAGCGTTAAAACTGAGCTTACAAGGACATCTCGCGAATTAACAATGGTAACCTGCAAAAAAGTTAATCTTTTTTCAAAGTGAAGGAAGTTAAATACACAGGTCCGTTCAACTAGCAGCCCAGCTTGTATCAGCTAGGGTATCTCGGGGTAAATTCCGATCAAAAAAATCACACCAATAAATATTTTTGCTCAAAGGTGTAACAAGAAATCAGCAAGATACACTTAGTTTTTGTATCTACTGCGAACGTGAGCAACCGGGCCAATAGCGCTGCTTTGGATCATGTTGGCTATGAACTTGCTCTGAAGCTGCGTTAGTATTTTACTAACTGCGAAAATTCAACCTAGCTGATCTGCGATTCCCGTATAAGTGAACTTGACAAGAGTCTAAATGTCTCATTCCTGAGTTCGATTCGTACCGCAACATCATGTACCGCAACATCATGTACCGCAACATCATGTACCGCAAAAGCTATCATCGTAAGATTTGGTTTAAGGTAAAAAACGCAATTTCATTTATTACAAAACTAACAGAAACACGTAAAATTACATGTGAAGCCTACCTTACCTACAAGAAGCCATCAATTTACTTCAGAGCGTAACTGCAGACAGTCCACACTGTTTCGACTTATCAGGTCTCATCAGTACTGCTGGTGGCTGACATTTGGCCAATTTTTAAATAAAGCAATGCATAACTTCAAACAAGGTTTAGGTTATGCTATTTGGGGAAACGTGTGGCCAATTGTCGACCTCCAACTTCACTGCTAAAACCTGATAGGTCGAAAGAGAGTTCATTCTCTGTTGTTACGCTACAAACGTACCTCTTTATCAGGAAATTCTGTTTTTATTTCTCCAGCTAGTTCCACGCCAACAGCGCCACCGCCAACCAAAACAACTCTTTTTGAAGCTACAAGCTGAAAGAAAGTTGTGTCAAACAAATATCAGTTTCAACGTCGCACACAGCGCTGGACATTTTTACTTTACCAAAAACCACAAGTGCATTTTTATCAAAATGCCTTAAAGTCAGATTGGATAACATATGATACTGACACAAGACAGCATCATATATTATTCCATCACGTCGGTATTGTTGAGGTGTTTAAACAGATTCTAGGACAAATACCCCCGGACAAATACCCACCGGACAAATACCCACCGGACATATACCCACCGGACAATTACCCCCCTTGCAAAATACCCCCTGGACATATACCCACCACAAGATGAAATGTGAGGAAAAACCCTAACCCTAACCCTAACCCTAACCCTAATCCTAACCCTAACCCTAACCCTAACCCTTAAACAAAACAAAAAAAAACTGGTGGGTATATGTCCAGGGGGTATTTTGCAAGGGGGGTAATTGTCCGGTGGGTATTTGTCCGGGGGTATATGTCCGGTGGGTATTTGTCCGGTGGGTATTTGTCCTGATACCGTTTAAACAATAAGTGCTCGGCGTAGAAGATAGTTTGCTGGTTTCGCTATGACGATTTTGTTTAAGATGAACTATGCTATATACTATGGCAAACAAAGTCATATGATTGTTCAATACGCTAAACAATTGCTGAGTAGTAGTCTTACCCATAATGCTAAACATAACATATTCTCAACATCCATGGAGTTGTCAAAATAGCCTTTGTCAAGTGGCAAAATGTGGGTCAAAATTTTGGGAAATAACTAAAAAAATATCTTCAACTTGGTTTAAAGGTGAATTTATGGTTTTCTCCACGGATGTTTGCAGGTTTCAGAAAATTTAGTCGTTGCATTAAAATTTTGCATTGATGTCCATATTAGATAAAGACAAAGCTAATTTCTGTGGATATTTAAGTTAAATTCATCATAAAAGCAAAAAAAATATTAGTGCCTCGAAAGACACGTCCTGTAAAAGGAAGGCATTTAATAAGGCAATATATCACAAACTAATAGCATCTCGACAAAAAAATCAAATTCCGCTTTCAGGTGACAGGCGGTAATAATATCATTTTCCTACTAGAACTGGCTCAACATTTTTGGTTTATGTTTTAACAGAGTGGACGAGAGGAAAGATGGAAGGCGGTCCCACGGTGATTACATGTCTATGATCCTGTGTTCAAACCAGTGATTGTGGGGAAGTAGCGGCTGGTTTTCTTATTAGTGGTCGCATTGTTTTGAGCGCCATATGCTAATTTTGAAGCACAAATACAAATTAGAGGCATAAAATTGAGGTTACATAGGACGCGGTTAGAACCCTAAACAATGCTGTTAGAACATATTGGAATTCTCACCTCTTTTCGGAGTTCCGAATATCTTTCCAAAGTGGCGTCTTTCGAAAAAATTTTGTTTTCTATTCCTAACTTTCCTGGAAACGGAGAAGAGGTCCCGGTCGCTATGATAAGATCCGTATATTTAACCGTTTCTCCGCTTTCCAAAGTCACACTATTGTTTTTCGAATCCAACCCGGTAGCTTTTGACTTGATGTGGCATTCTTCCAGTTTAGCTGTGTAAGGAATAAAGAGCTTTTTGCCATAACCTGCAATGAAAAGAAAATAGACTTAAAATCGTCTAGACAGCTTAACTTTTTGCCAAAATTCCGCCGAAACTGCTGGGAGTCGGAAGTTAAAACTTGACATGATTGACCCGTGACCGCAGACGAATATCATTAAAGATGTCACCATTTAAACACAAATATATTAAAAAACATTTCAATAAAGCGCCAGAAACAAATTTTTGATAAGAAATTTTTGACATTTATACCTCTTAATGGAGAGGCCGATTTTGAGTTAAAATAAGCCAATAGCAATTGTAAGACTTAAACGACACAGAAAATTTTGCGAAAACTTCTTTTTCGTCGGGCAATTTTCTTTCAGAGGATACCACATCAGATGATTGCTTTCCATCTTTATCGGTCCATTACATTTTTCTCAATTAATGCAACCACATTTATATCATGTTGTACAACATCCCAAAGCTTTCTTTTGATCTTCCCCTTTTTTTCTTATTTGGTAGGTGTATTTCAATCATTCTTCTTTCAACGCAGCTGTTTTATCTCTTCAGAACGTGATTAAACCATCTCAATCTTGACCCCCACCTTGTCTTTATTCTGCCCACGTGTCCTGTTCCTCGTTCATATTTATTTTTTGTCTGTCGTAGTAAATTCCATTGAAAAGCGCACAATCTTTAATTTGGCCGCTTCCAGCGATGCTTCCTTGCCATTAAGTCAGTGGTAACATTTCTAATCCATACAGCATTGCTGGTCTGATCGCAGTCTAGTACAGTTTTGCTATCACTTGGCAGCTACCCTTCTATCACGTATTATGCCAGTAACTCAGCTTTTCTATGCATTCCAACCCGCTAAAATTTTTTCGCTACCTCTCGATCATGCCTTCCATTGCTTTGCACAATTAATCCAAAGTACTTAAACTATCTTACCTTAGTCAGTTCCACACCTTGCCATTGCTCTTTATCATCGTCTTTATTTTCATTTAAGCACAAATATACTGTCTGTTTTCGGCTTGACCTTTATTCCTCTTTTTTCTAACGCTTCTCTCGAGCTTTCAAGTTTTGTCTCCATCTCTTCCTTGCTCTTTGCTCACAAAATATTTTGGTCCATGGAGACAATTTTTGATACCATTCGTCAACCTATTATCCACCACTAAAAACTGCTTCCTTGAAATAATATGATCAACTTTCTTAGAATTTTTGGCTTGCTTTTTCATTAAGTATTAAGCTTATAAAGGCATTTTGCCACTTTCACCACAGCTGTTTTTTGGGTGAAACCGGTGCAACCAGCTGAGTTGATCTTCTGTATCTCAACATTACCCAGGAGGTCTGCGGGCAATGCAATAGTAACCCAGAAAACAAAACTTTTGAAATGGTTGATATTTCGAAGGTATCGTAATATATATCAAAAACACGTCTTTCGGAGCTAGTGCGGTCGCTGGCTGTTAACATGAAACCCTACTGCTGTGGCAGCGAAACAATGAAAGAAGGACGGGTGCCGCAGAATGCCTTGAAAAACAACTGTAAATTTTGCTAAAAGGAAGAACCTTTAGTTGAAGCAAGCCACCTATTTTCTCCTCCTAGTTGCGGTCTTAATTGAGATCAAATATTGATTTCAATCAACGCCAATGGTGGCTCGTTTTTCTATAATCACGAGATAAACCCGCGACCAGACAATGCTGCTTCGCTCAATGTGATATAAATTAGAGAAATGAAAAAGCGTGATTGACCAATAACTGTAGGCAAATGCCATACGGATGTCAATGACGCACCAGAGATATACTGTATAACATTCATATCTCTTAACGGAGGGGCAGATACTGGGCTGAATCGAAAGCCTATGAACGACTCAGTAATTTTGCAAAAAACTATTTTTTTAAGATAACGTCATAATAAAACTTTTGTAGAATTTGTTGCTTTATTAAGCGTGTAGAAGCACTTTGCTGCTTTTCCCTCAACTGTCTTTCGGGTAAAGGCGGTACAGCCTGCTAAATTGATATTCTTTGCCCCAACATAGCCGAAAAGACCCTTCGGGCAACATCGGCTATAGTAACCTATAAAAAGCAAAAACCTGTTAAAGATTGGTTTTAGGAAAGTATTATATTTTCATAATTTTTTCAAATTTGTTTAATGTGTAGGCAATCGCTGTTATTATAATGCCCTACCACTACGGGCAGCGAAACAATCAAAGCGGCAAGGGCGCCACGGAATGCCGTCGAAAACATATGCAAATTTTACAAAAAGGGAGAATTTTTAAGTAAAGCAACCTCCTCATTATGTTCCTGCCAGTTGTGGTCCTAACTGAGATCTCATTTTGATTTCGATTTCAATCAAAACCAGTTGTTGTTCATTTTTCTATAATCATGAGATTAAGTTGCAGTTGAATAGTTCAATAGATCATGACGTAATGGACAGTTGCATAGCGCCAATGCAAACACTTTTAGCTTAGTCATGGTGATGATATTATTGCGATCGCAATTAAAAATCTGCAAGCTCATGGCAAAGAATGACATTTATATCGTCCAAATAATAGAGCGTCGTGCAAATAAAACCGGCGTCACGTGGTACAAAGCTACTCTGCTCAGTGCGTACATTAATTGGAGAATTAGAGCTATGAAAGAGCAATATTAAACGAACGCCGCATATTTTTTGTACGGTTACGTTATATTTGCCCACAACAACTCGTAAATATCCTGAACAATGCAAAGTTCTTGAACGTGATTTACTTCAGTCTACACAGTGAATCCAACTGCTTACCAGATCAGAAATATCACCAAGGCTCTGGCACTGCATAAAATCGCTGCTAAGAAACCCGTTATCGTCTACGCCTATCAACCAACAGCGACTTACTTTCATCGACCAGTGTTCGGAGAGCTCCAATGCTATGAAATACACCATCAAGCGGCTCAATTAGTTTTACTTTTCCCACATTTTGCGACACCAATAAATGAGCGAGATACCCCCCGCTGTAACCCCCTCCAACAATTACGATCTCCTTGTTTGAAGTGTCAACAGAAGGTCCAGACCCCATCACATCAGAATATTTACTAATAGCTAAACAGAATATACAAGCAAAACGACTCTGTAAAAAAATGTTTTTTTGTCCCGTGGTCCTTCAAAATTCAGTAAAAAATAAATTGTATTGTCTATGTTTCCAAACACTCTTTTTGCCAAAGAATTTATGTACAGCACCAAGATCATTCGCCATAGATTACTTTTACGGGACAGAGTCGCCAATGCCCAGTGCGTCTGTCTGCTCTTCATAATTTTTTGTCCAAATCAGCAAAACCTCACTGTAATCTGAAAACTACATTTCACAGATAACTCACCCCCAACACCAATGGTTTGTCATGGAGTCTTCGAAAACATCAGGCAACTTTTGACGGATGAATTAACTTCTGTAGGACAGGCCAGTGAGATCAACTTGGTTATGCGAAAATAACTTACCCAAAAGAAAAACTTCTTTTCCACAACGACTAGGTGCAAGAATTAAGCACAATTTATACAAATCAAGTAGGTTTGACCACCTCATGCCCCTTCTCGCAAAACACGACTGCATTACAATCTAGTTGCTTATCAAACGTAATCCGTCTAAAGTTTACAGACAGATTTACGATTCAGAAAACACGCTTCTAACCAACAAATATTTAAAGCCACGCACCTTGATCACGTTTGATTGTGATGTAACAATGACAATCTGATTGCAGCAAAATAGTGCAAACGCCGTTTGTAACAGAGTCAGATCAACAGTAGGTGAGGTGCAGGGCTAATAAAGTAGTGGAGTTCATTCAGCTTTCAGCGCAATGAATGTATCGGATTTCATAAAACGAGAGAAAACCCAATAATGATGAGTCGGTAATTGCTTAAACTGTATTGACATCACAAAAATTGTAAGTTTTTAATCCTCTTTTGAAACCAAACAAAGAATATAAAACGGGTCCTACGAAATTGTACAAGTCGCGATGTGCACGAAGCGAACGATATTCATGACGATGTGCTTTTATGTCAACTAAACTTACCCCTTTTCCGAAGATTGCATAAAGCGGATATCGCGGACATGCACTAATCAGAGTTACCATGCAAAAACTGCGGCTCACGGAAGGATGTGACCAGCAGCTCGCTCGAATTCACAGATTGATCACTCAAAATAAAAAAGATTTTTAGTAAGAAACTGTGCCTTTATGAGGTTGATTTCCAAAAAAATCAAACACTGCCAAGGTACAGAAATTGCCTAAACAAGAGCTGAATCAGAGCTTCTTTAACGAAGACACGGAAAAAACGCTGGGAGCGAGATTTGAACCGGCGCTTTGCACCAACAAGAAAAAATAACCAAATCTTACTAACTGAGCTCTCCTTACCGAGGCAAACGCCTTTGAGCTAGACTAATATGCCCAACGCAGACCAGTCAGATAGTTGGATAAAATTTAAATGTATAAACTCAAGCTTGTAATGCAAGCGTAATTTGGTTGAATTTACAGAGTGCTGTATGGCAAAGACCAGAGATATAATAATTTTCATGACTGATGACTACCAATATATTTTTGTCACAGACACTACCACTTGTTTGCCCTTGATGCTCATCAGGCGTCTAAACAAAAAAATCGTTTTGTCTACAATAAATACGTACTGGTAGTGATAATTGAACATTAGCTTATTATGAAAGCCAACGGCTGGCACAATAGATTATAGGTACAACTATAGGTAGTGATCCCTTACCAATTTGTGGTGTTGAAGCAACGGCAGATTAAGGGGAGGCGAACAAATTCGAAGCCCGAGGCCCAGCAAAATATGGATAAGGGTCACGCTTGGTGAACAGTAATCATTTTTATACCGAACTCTACCAGCAAATCTTCCGGCAGGGACCGTTTGAAATTGCGTTGCGTTTGAAATTGTGCTGCAAAGCAGGCAGTATTAGCCTGTGTTGGACGTCACAGCGTTGGTTGTTTGATAGCATAATTTGTGACGCCTCGTAACTGTGCATTTCCAATCATCGACTCTGCAAGGCTATTAAATTCATTATAAGCTAATAATAATGGTAGGAACATAGGCAAAGATGGTAGACTATTGACGCGCGAAAGTAAAATTGTTTAATGTTTAGGAGTAAATTGGTCAAGTGGAAGCACCAAGGACAAGCGTAGCCAGAAGGCTATTAAACTCGACTCTTTAATCAATTTCTTTTTAACGCATCACGACTTTTGAATAATTTTTAGTATTGCTACTTTTGTTTTATTACTTTACAATTCCGTTTAATTTGTTAATGCACAATGCTATGCTTTCTTTTGTATCAAATGAGCGTGACGTCATAAAGTAATTTATTAGCTTGCAGTTGCACTACGTAAAAAATGATTCAGCACAAGTTTTAAGCATACCATTTGTACTACATCTCCTGCGCAATGCTGTATATTTAGGTTTAAATTCGAACCCTCATAAAGATAATAACCTTTCGCGTAAACTGTAATGCTACCCGCGCTTCAACGGAGCTAGAATAGTTGAAGCTGTCCACCCATCGAGTCATAAAAGGCGACTAATGGGTGATCATGCGTATAAAGGTAGTCTAGGAATAATACGGTAGACCGGTGATTGCAGTCATGCGTTTTCTACGTGACGAACGTGCTTGGGATTCGTGCGTTTAGTGCTTGATGTCAACTGATGGTATGGGATTCCAAATTTGCTGGTCAATCCGTGATATGAACGCCTGGAATTTTTTTTGGCTGATGATGAAGAACTCTAAATTCGCTGGTTTAGTCCATTCCAGGAACACTCGGTATTTGCGTGTTCTGTACTTTACGTCAACAAATGATGTGGGACTTTAAACTCACAGATTTAGTCTCTGATGGGAAAGCTCAGCATTCACGTGTTTTGTATCTTATGCCGGAGTAAGAATCGAAATTCAGAAGTATAGTTTCCGGTAGGAACACTCGGAATTCGTGGGTTTTGTATCTGATTTCGACTGCTGATGTAGAACTGGGGATCGGCGAGTTGAGTCTCAGATAGGAACACTTGAGATTTGCGGGTTGTGCATTTGATGCAGGCTGAAGGTGTAGGACTAAGAATGAGTGAGCTTTCTTCGTAATGTGAACACTTGGGATTCGTGGGTTTTGTGTCTGATGTCAGCTGATAGTGTAGAGCGCGGGTTTTGCGAGTTTAATCCCTCGCAAGAAAACGTGGGATTCGTGAGTTTGTGGGTATGCATGATGTCGACTGGTGACGAGGAGCTCGGTGAGGAACCTACAAATAATATATATTACTGATCGTATTTTTTTGCTCAACTGATATCCGCTTTTGAATGCTTCGGCCTTGGCCTAAGACAAACAAATATGAGAAAGACTGGAAAAATCTCAACGTCATGTCTTGAAATAAATCTTAACTTTGCAAGCAAGCTTTTTGCTGTACTGAATATCAGCCAAGATGATTAAGATCACTCTTAAGTGATAATTTGATACTCGACACAAATACAGGATTGTAAGCATTGACCATGGTTTACAATAACAAAAAAGCAGCCAAACTAAAGAATAAAAAGCTTTGAAATTCTTCTCTAGTTTTTAAAAGTGGGCATAATTTTATGGGTTCCGATGGAGTGGAGGCGAAGGGGACAATTTCCCCACAGGCTTTTTGGTTTCAACACGAAGTATCATTTAACTACAGAATAAAAGCAGATCTTCTATTAGAACTCGTGGCATATTCATTCAAAACACTGTCTTCGTCAGTTGATCGCTTCTGACGAATTGAGAGCAAAGCAGCACCAGTCAACAGTTGTTCTCCCATTGCGGACCTTGGATAGGTTTTTAGACGCCGCATGGTACTAAAGCTACGCTAACTTGTAGCAGTTGTTACAGTTAGCGTTGCCAAAATAGTAAGAAAGTTCCGAGTACTTGGGAAAAGTCCTGCATTGCAAGCTTTTAAAGCGTCAATTGCGTTTGTTGGAAAGGTGGCCATATTCTGTTTCTTCCACTTTCCTTTCCAGCGCATAACTTCTCGAACAATGACAATTTTGCTATCAACGTCTTGTTGATATTATTCCAACAAGTTGTCAACTAAGTATTTGGATATCAAATTTTGAAGACTTTTTCATTTCATCTTTTGGTCTTCAAATCTTTCAGACACTTGCACCAACGAATGCTCTATATATGGTGCTTAGATGCATTGGCGGAAATAACTTTTTACATCTTTAATTGGATAGATTTCTTGGTGATTTTGACGATTGGCTCTTCTCGGAATCATTAATGGAATTTCATACTTTTGACAGAGCTTTTGACTTTTGTAAAAATTGGTGTGAAAGAATCCTCAAAATTTTTTCAATCACTATGAAAAGCTAAATGCACACTTTCGATTAATTTATTGGTTAAAAATATGTCTAGTTGTTTTTTGAAACGTTTTTGAAAGTAGCAAAATTAACCCAGTAAATTTTTCAATTACACAACAAGCAAAAACAAACCCGCTTTTTTCAATACTGTTTAACATAATCGTTGCTTTTGCAGAAACTTGAGGAATCTTATCCTGAAGTTCTTCAAGTGTTTTTACTCTTGCGGGAAAGAGCCGTTGAAAAATGATGATAGAGCCATGCCGCTCAACACATCGAGTTGGACAGAACTGCTTAGCTCCAATTATTGTTGGCTTGCGCTAATTTAGAATTTCTTTTTTGATGTTTTACCTTGCAAAGTTTGAACTCGATGCGCGGTGCGCGACCGAAAAGTGCACACCTCAACTATTGTAGACAATGCATTGCTGATGACTCTTAATTCTGAAGCACTGCTTATCACTAAGTTTAAAACGTGACTGGAACCTTGGTGAAACATTGCTAAAGGATTCAGCTCTTTCCCTTATGCTTGCACACCAGAAATTTTGCCGCTTATGTTGCTTGCACCGTCATAACCCTGACCTCTCAAATGATCCAGATTTAAATCCAGCTTGCTCGATCTCTGAATATAACGGTCATCGAATTTTCGCTTGTAGTTGATAAAACAGGAACGACGCAAAGAAATCCTTTGCAAATAGTATCATTTTTAACAAAACGTGTAGACATACTAAGATATTCTGTTTGGCTCATATCCAAGTTTCATCAGCCTAAACTGAAAAGTATTCATTCTCAGCAACATAGGAAACAATTTGTTTCGGAATTTTGCTGCCCATCACTGAATTATATCACTGTGGACTCATTCAACTTAACTTCCATTACGGGGAGGATATAAAAACAAATCTGAACTTTTTTGATCCGTTTATTCCAAGCGCAACCTCAGGGCAGCTTTAAAAACACCTTCATTATGATCAGGTTCAACAAGATCAAAGGAACCTGAATCTCTGTGACCTCTTAAGGCAACTCTTGGCGACCACAAAATTCCATGCGTCTTGTAATGTGATGCATGCGGTTTCGATTTTCATCTCTTGTTTTAACCCTATTTCTTTTGATCAGGATTAGGGTTAGAGTAAACTAGAAAGATTTCACAAGTTTTTTGTCGATCAAGTATGGCAAGGTAGACCGCGTTGTGTATTAAAGTTGAGCCAAGAACTTTTTTCCTCCTGTGATTTACTTTCGTAAATCACGCGTTACATCCGATGAACGTATTAATTACAAGTCAATGCCATGTCTAAATATCAATTATTATTTACATCTTACACCAATTTTGTTTATATGTCACGGTATTGGAAGGGCAAGTGGACTAAGATTTTGGTCCCATTTTGTTGGAGACCTATAGCGTAAATTCAAGTTGCGGTTTTTAAATTATTTATATTTTTCGGTGGAAGCTACACGGATAACGGGGGCTTCAGCCTCCTTAGTCCCTTCTGATTGCACCCTTTCCGTTGCCCATACCAAAAAAAACTGTAACTCTTCCGCATCTCCATATGATGGAGCACAAAAGTGGTGTAGTTGACGCTATTCAAATCAGGTTTTGCATTTACTCCATTCCACACAAAAAAGCTGGGATATACAGGACCTACTCGTATGTTCAAAACTTGCCTTAAAACATCGTTAACTTACAGCAATTGTAAACTATTAATCAATCTAATGATCACACAGAGGTTTTATTGATACAAAAGAAAGCATTGTATTGTGCAGTAACAGATCCACCTATAGCTCAATAATGACTCTATTGCCAATTTTAAGGAGGCAAACAATCAAAAAACTTGACCTGATAGGATTTTTTCAGATTTGATCTCTGCGCACCGATACTTGATATTACTAGTACAAGTAATTCTACTTATGCAACGTGAAAAAAATGTTTTTCTGTTTACCAATGTGTTATGAAATATGAGTGGTCGGATAGAGACGCTCGCATAAACAAACGCTGTTACGACGTTTTACAAATCATTCTATCAAACAATCAAAGCTGTGACGTACAAAACAAGCTAATACAGCTCGTCTGCGTTGAGGATTTGCTGATAAAATTCGATATTGAATTGATTACGGTAGAGATATTGAATTAGCTACTACTCGCAGAACAAATTTTGAAAAACCTCCAATTTTTGCCGGGTTCATAAATTGTGTGGAGGCCCCCGGGCTTTATCCCTGTCTGCCTCCCCTCCCTTTAATTCGCCACTGGTTTGCTATAGCCTAGTTTGAAGATTATAACTACTTGAAGCGATTGTCCAATTGTCAACGCAGGGCAAACTTTTCAGTCACGTAAATTTTCGCAAATAAAAATTCAGTCAACTTTAACCAAAGCTTCTTTAAAAGCAGTGATTCCCTGAGTAAACTCCAAAGAACCCTAAAATGCCATAAAATAGCTGACAGGGTTCCAGCAGATAAGATTACGTGAGGATAGAAAAACCTCTATCTAGTTTTACGGAAGGAGAGCACTAGAATAAAGCGAACAAAAAAAATCAAAAACGCAGTCTCTTTTGACCGATAGGCTAACTGCATTTTGGTGCGTTAGAATTCTCTAAAAAGCGATATTGCAGGATATTACTTGCCGAAGTCCTCACATCAAAGGCAACGGAAAAGGTGGCGACTTTAGTAAACAATAGATAAGTATGCGCAGGCTTACAAGGCCAAGTACAGCCTACGCAAAACAAAGAACAGTTTGTTTCTGGTTTCAGAAACGAATAGCCTAAACAGTGTGCACTTCGGAGTTTGCTGTGCTATCGGCGGTTCGCCGGGCTACTGCTGTTTGCATCAATAGTAGGCCTACTGTACTAATGCCAGTTTGAGCTTTCACGGTACGGTATACTCGAACAAAAACGCAGTAGGGTATCGAGCAGCAATTTCACACTATATGAGCATTCAATTATCAAATACTAAAGCCAGTTTTTCAGAGCTTGAGCAATCTAAAAGGCAACACATTTCTCTTATTAAACGGCGTGATTGTTGTTAAATTACTTATATCAGTTTTTTATTGCGTCTTTCAAAGTTCTGGCGTATTACGGTTCCAGGTCGGCTTGAATAACTTTGTTGTGCTCCGCAAAAGAAAAAGTTTGGAAACCACTGCTTTAAGGCATAGCATATGGGAGAAAAACTAGATGTTCAAACCCTTGACTTTTCAATGACCAGTGGGCCACCCACAGCTATCCTTTTCCAGGTGAAACCCGACCCTTTCAAAATAAGGAGAGGGAATCGGGAAAGAGGGTAGCGTCTCTTCCTCAAAATTTTTTTAGAGGAAAAAAGAGTCTCGCTTGATTTTATGGTGATCAGTAAAAAAAGTAGCTTATTCACTCTTTTAGGAGCCCATACAAGTTCTTCAAAACTCCGGGGTTACGGCAGAAGGTAGGGCTTCCTTCGCTCCTGGTTAGCCTACCCTTACATAAATGGAAGCAGTGTTGAACTTGTTTCTCCTATCACCAAACCAGTGCCTAATAACAACCTTTATTGGTCAAAACCAATGTTTTATCTTCTTGTGACTTGACCTGCTCAAGTTTGAAGCATTAAACTGACGCTACGGTAACACTTTAGAGAACAGAGTAATGGTTAACTTGGTCAAAAAATTTCATAACAAATTGTAGAGATCTCAGTTTTACCTTGATGTTTCAACTAGACTTCAACAGCTTAGTTTTTTGCGTTTATCTCGGATTGGTGGCAACGAAGCAAACATCGCTGCAATGCGTTTTTTAAATGATTCCAATAGGACTGATAACGTTTGTGTGCATTATAGTGAAGGTGATGTTGCATATAGGTAAGTAACGCGTTGGAATTAGGATTAGGGTTACCTATTTGCAAGATTTCTTGTACCTGTATGACCTACCGATATGCAACATAACAATACAATAACCAACTTCCCTATATGCAACATAGCTTTACAACATGGAACTCCCTGTATTCAAATCAGCTGTATCGCTCACCGATTTGCAGCATTACTCATACCTACAAGCTACAACTTACCCATAAGCAACATTACTTACCTACATGCAACAAACGCTTACAATGCGTCTCGCTGATTCTGCTGGATATAATCAAAATTTTTTCTTGATTTTCGCTTAGTCATGCTGATCAAGCTGGCTGTTTCAAACGCACTTACCTCATAAACTTTTGCGTAACTACTTATACTAATTTGCTTGAAGCTATATTTCCGTCTCTGCAATGCGTAGGCCTATGACTACCTCATACAGGCCGCATGCCTACAATCTCCCACAGAAGTATTACGGTATCATGCTTGCCTAATCTACTTTTTGCTTACTCAGTCGAGCCTGGGTAATGGTTTACGTGACTACACATCCGCTTTGCGCGAACAACTTTTTCCTGTCGCGGCACTTTCACAACTCGATTGTGACGTACCGAAAAAGTTAACCTAGAGCAGCGCTTCCGATTCGTTTTTACGCCGCACCCCATGGGATCAATGAAGCCAATCTTCTATCCCCTGTTTTGAACCTGAGTGGTTTTGAGAAAAAATTCAAAACATGTATGAAAACAAAGCAGAAAACCACATTTTATATGGCTGACAAATCGGAAAAATGCAGCCTTGAACAACACAATTACACAAAATAAAACAAATTGAGAGTGCAAGGTTGGTTAGGTTACTTAACTTTTTTCCTCCTGCGCTTTACAAGTATTTATATGACATTTTTTAACTTTA
Organism: Trididemnum clinides; assembly: GCA_963675345.1. Taxonomy (NCBI): domain Eukaryota; kingdom Metazoa; phylum Chordata; class Ascidiacea; order Aplousobranchia; family Didemnidae; genus Trididemnum; species Trididemnum clinides. Next base: position 24,163,691 of record OY776304.1, on the reverse strand, counting down.
CGCGTAAAAACTAATTTTTGTCCGAAGGTGTGTTGCGTCGTGTCTGGTTCCTGTGGGATTCGAACCCGCGTCTTTGGAGCTGATTTCCTCGCGCGCTAACGCTCGCTGACATGCAGTCGCGTACTACCAATTATGCCTTAAAGTACCGCGTTTAGTTTATAACCTTTTCAAGGTCTTTTTAAGCCAAATCACTTCTTGGGTGACCAGCTTTATGTAAGGATATCAGTATTAGTCCATACTTGAACGGATAGCAGTAACGTCAAAACGAACTGGTTCGAAAGTAAACGGCACATAAGTCTTGTGCTTTGTGTTGGATTGTTTTTAAAAATCAACGTTAATGCTATTGGGGGATCTGTTGGCCTTTGGCAAGCCCTGCTGATAAGTACAAAAGGATGAAACGCATCCAGGGATGGCTTTGTAAATATCTCTCAATAGCATTGCTTCCTTCCTTTGGAAGCCTCGCGCCTTCAGCACTCATTTATTGTTTCGCTTCTCGCTTATAAGACGCTCTCTATCGATAGTAACCACTTGGAGCTAGCAATTGACATGTGGAATCTAGGGAAACAAGGCGATGCGTAGACCATTTTCGGGGTCCAGGGCGTAGAGATGTTTATTCTTGATGTCAATTAGAAATGAAAAGCCCAATGCACACAGCCAAGTGTTAGCTAATGGAATCAAAACTTACAATGCTCTCTATACCAGAGATGGATACCCAGGTTGAATATTGCACCAAAATGTCTCGAGTGAATTGGACTCATGAAACAGCTTCGTCGATTGGCATGCTTGGATCTCCATCAAACGTTGCTTATCTTCATCCTCATCTCCCATCTTCTCCGATTTAGAGGCAAAGGGGTTGACAATTTAAGTTTCCGATTCTTCCAGATCTCTCGGGGAAAAATATACATCTAACAGCTCTCTCAGTCTTTCCGAGTGTTGACTGACATCTGCCTTGACATTTTTTCTGAATGGATGCATGATCCAGCTGTTGCAAACATTGAGTCACTGTAGGCGGCGGCACAATCTTGATTTTTAAGTAAATGCTCCAATCGCCGAGTCACTATCACAGGGTAGGGAAGGAGTTGTCTTGCATTTTCGTAAAGGTATTTGTCTTTCTTTTTTTTCATGCCAAGTCTGCTTGATTTGGGTACATGATGGTTGATTCTGTCCAGAAGCGATCACTTGCCGTAGTTTTCATTTGCTTTTGGAATTTAAGAGAAGTGTTAACAATTGATTAAAGTTTTTGTTAGACTAGGCATTTTTACGGACCTTCTTTCTCGGGGGCTCTAAAATTGGTACCGGTACTGGCCTTAGACATACCTGACTGACACTCTCTGGGTAGCTATTTTTGCAAAGGATAGCTTTGATTCTTTCTAGCTCTTATGGCAGTGAGATCTTGGAGCAGAAAGACATAGCTCTGAATATTATGGTTCTTCTTGTTTTCCTATTGTGGTTGATTTATTGTTGCTTTAAGTGAAATGGTCAAAAGTTTGGGTGGCCTAAAGTTCCCAATTTGTATATTGTCCAGTAGAAGTCGGTTTTTAAAACACGGACGTGAAGAATTCTGAGGCAGCATTCTCAATCATAACATCTTGAAAGTGAAGTTTACCATCATGCTCTTTTTTAAAAGTGAAGATCAACGAAGGAGTGAAGAAGTTAGTACCGGTACTGCTAAATTACTGTCACAGTCCGATTTCTTGTGGAAGATGGCAAAGGTGTCATCAAACTAGCAGAAATACAGAACGGGTTTGCTGGTTCGTCAAAACTGTTCCTTCTCGTCGTATCTAACAAATATATTGGCAAGTGCGTGGCCTATGAGAGCCCATGGCAACACCATCAATCGGATTATATTGAGACGATTTCCCGCTCAAAAGATTCATAAAAGTTGTGGTTGAGCTGTATCGCTAGTGCCCCCTAAAAATGCTTAACCTCTGCAAATATTTCTAAAATTTGCTTAATACTGTACTACTGATTCTTACCAAAGTTCTGTGAGGTCTCTAAAATAATCAAAAAAGTTCATTATTTGCCACAAACTAAGGGTGCGACGAATCTACGAGTATGTACGGTAGATCGAAGTATCCAAGCAGATCATGCTAGATCTTCCACTGTTAATGCATGGAAAGGATGTCAACAAATCACACTTGCACAAGAAAGAAAAAGTTTGACGTTTCATGATTTCTTTTGGCGGCTTTCCCTATGAACAAGCACCAATTGGCGTCAACTCTATCAGTGAGCATTACAATCGCCGAATATCGGAAGGATTACCTAACATTACTAAAGTTGTTGACAACATTGTGTACTCACCTAATGATTTGGCCATTCACGCTACCTGTGTACGAAATTTTTAACCCTATACTTATTCAGTTGCAACATGATAATATTGTTTTTGCCAAATCAGAAATAACATTTGCTGGAATTGTCCTCAGTGATAACTGCTACAAAATTCAACACAAAACATTAAAGAGCTATCAAAGATTTTAAGAATACCCAAGACTTTTATTGACCTGGTGTCATTTCAAGGAATGGTCAATCAATTGGCCTTTTTCGACAGAGACTTGGCCACTGCCTGTAAGCCTTTAAGACTGCTCTTGAAATAGACTGCTGACTCCTTTAATATGAACGAAAAACATACATTAGCTTTTCAAGATTTCAAAGACATTTTGAAAAGCTACAAAGTGGTTGCTATTTTAGACCTGGGACCCTCTGCAGCTCTGTACAGACGCGAGTTTAAAAAACTTTCTGCGATTTCACTTGAAGCAACAATAACCCGACCACAGTAGGAAAACAGTTCAAACAGCGTCACGAATATTGACCTCAGCTGAAACCAGATGTGCTATTATAGAACTATTGTATACGCAAACAATTGTAAGCAACTGTTGAAAACTGCAAGCAATTGTATACGTCACGAGAAAATGCCACACCTTCAAGGCTGGCACCCCTCTTTAAACTGTTCACTGACCACCGCTCTGCAGTTAGCGTTTGTAACGAATGGAAACTTGACGACATCAGTAATTCTAAAATATTGAGAAGCCTTCTTAAGTTACTGGTCTATAATTTTACTGCGGAATGCATTTCTAGGTCGCACAATAAAGCGGCTGACTCATTTTCAAGTCACTCGGTCGACAACCAAAAGGAAGCACATGAAGGGCAAACCTTGTTTCTTTCAACGTGCCGCTTATTACAGGCTCAAACGGCGAAATGTTCGGTTCGACTTAAACGAATAAGAAATGCAACCAAAAATGACTTACAATACCGGCTATTAAAAACCCAAACTCGGCAAGTTTTACCTGTGCATAAACATGTGTTCATTTAATTATTTCGCCCTTACTAGAATGTTTGTGGTGAACTGTTAATCAGCGATGATGCCATTCTTCTACAAGGCACTCGTTTGATTATACCTAGCCTTCATAAAGATGTGCTTGTTAGTTTGTATGCATCTATAAGGGCGTTGTAGAAAAACGAGGGCGCGTTTGATAGTTTATTGGCCGGACATTGACAATGACATCACTGATACATCTGAGAGCTGCTCAAAGTGTGAGTTTTATTGGCCAAGCAATGCGAAAAAATCAATGCTGCATCTGCTAGTTGCGACACACGCATTTTACATCATATCGGCAGATTGGTTTGATCTTAACAATAAAAATTCCTCGTTTTTGTAGACCGGTATTGGGGGAATTTTGATGTCAGTAACTCCGTTCCAAATCCTAACGCCGCCTCATTAATCAGTTTACGTGAATAATTCATTGACAATGCTGTTTGTGACGTACAATGGGTGATGGTGGTTCTCCATATGACTCGACAAAAGTAAACAAGTTTCTTGCACGATGGGGTGCGGAATGGTGTCCCCCCCCCCGCTTTACTATTTCCAGTGTGACTTGCGGAGCCCGTCGTAAAATTGGTTCAAGCTTTGCTATGCAAACGCTGGCGAGGCAGAGGGCAGTCGTTGGGTACTAATGAGTGAGTGAAAGGAATTCTCCAACGGAAGAATACACGACACAAGTCGACTAGACTATTTCATGCCATAACGCTATACGGCCGTTCTGTTCAAGATGCTATTCCGCATCACAAAAGTTTGTTGTTTTGTAGCTGGCGCAACGGCAACCTACAAATTTACAGGGAAGCAGCCAAAAGAAAGGAAGCATCGGAAAAATACTACAACCGAGGTAGCAAACCGTTCACCCAGCTCAAGGTCGGTGACCCGGTCTGTGAGCATAACATTAACGCAGGACGCTGGGATAGATATGGTCGAGTCATGAAATGCTTTTAAGCCCAACGACGTTGTCTAATCAAACTCGAATCAGGGTTAAATTATTCGCCGAATCAGAATCCACCTTCTCAAATGCCTGACCTCACATGTTACAGAGCATCACAATCGTTCTTTATACTGCACTGATTCTATTGATAAAGAGGTTAGCTCTCGTCAACTCGGCAAGTTTTCAACCAGAATATTGTGGACCGGGAAATGCCTTCCCTCGACGGTCAAGAAAAACGTCTCGGCCCCCTAGCCGTTTCAACAAGTTTCTAATGGAGTAAACACACTCCACTGCATATATCTTTTGCATGTTGGGTTCAATTTGTGCTGCCTGCGTATCCATGAGGAGATGATAACTCTTGGTTTGTGCACTAGCTTGTGGCAATACTGCAAAGCATAGCATCCATAGTTTTCTTATCCATTGTCATGAATGTATGTACGTAGTAAGTTCATGGTGTATTCTCGGCCATAAAGCGAGATAACGGAAATATCATAAAGTCTATATTAACAGCAAAATATAATGGAAATTATATAACTTGAAAACTCCCACGATTGCCTCGAAAATTTCCGTTCTTTCTTAGCGCCACTGTCGCTGGCCTGTCAGTCTAAAATATAACGGTGCACGTCAGTACTAACGCTCAAAAAATTTCAAAGATGTGTTTGGCTCAAAAAGCTCCATGAAAATAAAGAAGCTGTCGCTCACAAACAAATACAAACAGCAAAATAATATAACATAATAATCAAAGCAGCATTATAATATAAATAATAATACAGCATACTCTGCATTGATATACATGGAAATATAACAATTTTCGATTAAGATCAGATATTTAATTTTGAAATAGATAAAAAAAAACACTGCTATTTTGTGTGTTCTTGTGATAGCTTATATTTCACAAATTACTGGTAAACCATGAAGTGCAGGTGGTAGGCAAATCGCGTAACAGTAAAAATTAGGTGTAGTGCTATAGTCTGGCACTACCTTGTTTATCTTTATCCAAAACAAGCGCAAAATTGATTAATACCAAAACCAAAAACATTTTGTGGAAACAATAGTAAAACGATATATTTAAGATACGTTAAAACAAAGCCTTTGCATCCCATGCCCAGGGATATAAAACAACGTGGAAACGAAGTTAAAACAGTCTTAAAATAAGAAATCTCACTGGCGCGATTCCTATTCCAAGAAATTGACGTTCTTGTGGTAGAAGATCAACAGAGAGGTAAATTAGAATAAGTGATTCACAGATAAAAATTTCATACCAGACCGCTTGTGAACAAGTGATCTGTGCCTTCTCCCCTTAGTTTTGAAGATGATTTTAATACTGTTACCTAGCGGGGTACTTTAACACCCATATCTTTGAACATTTGTCCAGCAAAAAGATCTTTAGATTTCAAAGTTTTTGTAACAAAATCTCCCACAATCATTCCTTTGATTTGACCAACGCCTCCGTTTCTTCCAATCGGCACGACCATTCCAAAAACTAAAGATACAAAATCATATAAAGCACATAATTTTAAATGAGATGCTGAGCAGTTTTTTGGCATGTTTTATTTGCAACATTTCTTAACGCCAGAAAACTTCTTCATTATGTTTGAGTAAATTGGTGAAGATTTTGTATTTCGTTCTTCACATTACCCCTGTTGCTGAAACAAACAAAAGATTTGGAAAACATACAATTTCGTTTTGGTTTTTGGCAGGAAGGCTATGGCTTCACAAGGAAATCGATTGCAGGTCTCCCAATAACAAAGCTGAAACACCACCTCAGTGGTTCCCAATCTGTTTTAACGTATTCCTTCTTTGCACGTTTTTGAAAACTTTTATTCCTTTCTTTTCAAAATAAATATAAAAAGACAAGGGTTTGTTTAGGATATCTTATGCTTTTTAGTACTGTTCCAACCCAGCATACATTGGTGTGACACTGAATTGCAGCCTGACTACTAAGAACATCAAAGATTCGGTACTAAATCTTCTTCTGTTTGTGGTGATGATTGATGGTGTGACAAAAGATATCAGAGAAAGTGTCTTAAAAGAAACTCCTTTACGCAGATGACTAAGTACTACTCGGGGATAGTTGGAAGTGGAATTTCGATATCCTCGATGGAATAGAGCGATAAGGGACAAAGTTTGAAAGTAAACGTAAACAAGACGAAGGCATTCCACAAGGGTGAAAAAATTGTGAGAACACTGGCATGCGAGTACCCACGTTTTGTTGGTGGAAAAAGAGTAGGAAGGAACTCAATAAAGTGCACAAAATGTAAAAAGTGGGTGCATAAGAGATGCTCTGGAATTCGGGGAAGCGCAACAAAAACAAATTTCATATACCAGAGATGCCAGGGTCTGTTGGATAAAAACGCGGACGAAAGAGTACGCTGGATGGCGATGACATACAAACTGTGGGCAGGCTTTCTTGCCTCGGAGATGTTTTCAGCACAAAAGGGGGAGTACAAAAAGCTGTGAGTTCAATGAAAAGATCTGCTTCGAAAACGTTTAAGAATGTCTCCAGCATTCTATGAAAGAAAGACATGTCATTGAGGATCAAGGGAATCCTAAACAAAAGCTATAGGCAAAGCACTCTGAATTGGTGAGGTGCTGAATGCTAAGCCAAGAGGAGAAAAGATGAAATAAAACTGGAGACCACAGAAATGAGAACATTGCCTATGTTGTGTGATAAAATCCGGAGGGATAAAGTAAGCAATTATAAGTTTGGTGAAATAACGGGGGTGGAGAGTATCAATGAGTTCCTACGAGAACAAAGACTGCGATGGCTGGGACATGTGGAGAAAATGGACAAAGAAAGGGAACCAGTATAGGCACTGAACTTCAACTTGGATGGTACAAACAAAGGTAGAAGAGATGGAAAGAGGTGGTAGAGCAAGATATGACTGCCAGAGGACTATAGAGGATGAATGAGCAAGATCGCACACGATGGAGATCCGCTGCAAAAATAGGCTCACCCCTACTTGCGGGAAAGACCTGCCGGGATGTAGGAAAAGGAAAAAGATGGATCTTTATTTGGGACAAAATGAGGATGATAAATTTTTAGAGTCAGGCTTTTCTTCAACGTTTTGCAAATAGTAAAAAAAATTTTCCGATGTTTAAAATAAAATTTGGTGGATCAGGCATTGTATTTTTATAGTAGATCAGGCATGAATGAAGGTCTTTTTCTTTTGGAGATCATCGTTCACTTATCTCTTCTTTTGAAGATGCACTGGTGACGCCAGCTCTTAAATATTTTCTGAAACATTGTCTCATTGATAAGTAGAAGTGTCTGTCGAAAAATAAATAATATGCATCTTTTTCAGCAAAGCTTGCCTCCCTTTTCTCGGAATTTTTCAAAACCCCTGTGTGTGTGTGTGTGTGTGTGTGTGTGTGTGTGTGTGTGTGTGTGTGTGTGTGTGTGTGTGTGTGAATACAATTATTGCATCACGAATGTTAAATAACTAGCTAAAGAAATGCATGGAATAACCTTGAAACACAGCTGTTCTTTTAAGTGTAACGTAATTACATTAAATATGAAACTACTAATTTGTAAACCCTAAATGTGGAAATTCCTCCCTTAAAAGTGTAAAATTACTTTCTGGGGAGGAAATCCTTCCCAAGTGGGAATCACTGCTCTAATTACTGTAATTAAAAATTTAAATACATATCTAACAATAGATTAGGCGCATACATTTATCCTTCAGTTCCTAAATAGCCTTCGTCTTTTTATCGCTTTACAATTGCCAGTTTGGCTAGCACACAACACTTTTGCCACAAAAACCGTAACCAAGAACTCAGAACCGTTGCAAAGTAATTTTATGAGGCACCCAACATGCAAGTCGAGTTGTTGTTTTCTATAAAACTCACAATTGCTTTTGTAAGGAGCAGACTTTCCTTTGAGGGTTTTTACAACTTCTTCAGCATGCAATTTAGAAAAATACGCCATTTTCTCTTCTTTGATGGCTGTGATGTCACCAATTGCATAAATGTTCTCGTGACCTTTGACCCGAAAATATTCGTCCACGCACAAAGCTCCAAATTCATTTACAGCATCAGCTGAAAAAAGTAAAACATAAAAATTAATAAGTGAAGTTCAAGTTATTTTGTCATTGAGCTGCTTTTGAGTATCGTAAGTTACGGACAACTACCAAAGAGGTAACCCCCACGTGACATCCTATGAAGCCAGAATTGAAAGAGGTGATGCACATGTACCCTATATTAACAAAAAGACATGAAGTGCAACATTACGTTTCATGTATTCACAATTGTCAGGCACTTAATTTCCATCTTGAAAAATAACATGCTTTAAAAATCTAAGCAAGCTCTGTCGATTCCTCATTAAGCACTCTTTGAAAAGAAGGTTAAAGCATTCTGACATAGTATATGTACTCTGGGTATGATTGTATATATGGGAAATGGAGCTGAGTTACACAGATTAAATATGAATTAAGCATTTGATAAAACTTAGCTACTCAAATTAAACATGCAGTTAGGATTTGACCAGATGTAGCAAGCATTTCCAAAATTGCTGTTTTATCTGTAATCGAGAAAAGTAAAACCATGTTACCTAAACTAGAGCGCGCAATTCTGTTAGTGTGTCTGTCTGTCCGTTTAAATTCCCCCGATACTACGAGGCGTACAGACATCAGACTTAGCATGATTAATTACCTCCGGGGTGAGGGTCATAAGGGATTCGTAACGTCACGATGACGCTACGATTGAAGATAACTTTTTTCAATTAGCGTTTCTTGACAGAGAAACAGCGCTTGTTGATCATATTAAGGCCGACCCCTGATTTACCAACTTGTAAAAATTTTATCTCTCTAGATAACGTGACAATTGACGCTTGATTGCACAAATTCTCCTCTGAATTTTCTCTAAAACTACTGAACGTAGAAATGAGACTAAAAGCTTTTTCGAAAAATAATAACAACATCCTTTCGATAAAAAAATTTTGCAATGATTTCGGTTGAATTGACAATGGAATAACAAATTCTTCTTTTTACGCACTTTAAGCATTCCGGTCATGCTTTTTCTCTTGAACGCTTCAAACTTGCTCCATGATGTCATAATGTGTCTGGTACAATTTAAGTGAAAAACCAACAGACAGCAGCTACGCGACAGTTTTCATTTAGTATCACTTCAATAACAAATAAATTATTTTCCGCCAGTTAGAATAGAACGATACATTACAATATTAGCATAGCGGTAGGTCAAAAACCTGTTTTTCAGTAGCGCAATGACAAGTTACAATGTTTTTGTACAGTCATCTGGCAAGCAAGAGATAACCAGAAACTCAAAATATTTTGTTAGAAATAAAGCGGCTATCCGCAACCCCCATAATGTTCTTTTAATCGATTTGATTTTGGAACGAGAATCGCCTGTATCAAAAAGCATTAAATTTGCGTTACTGTTCTCACATATATCAATTGGATGTAGCCGGGGCAGCCGTGGTATCCAATATTTTCAATCTCTCCATTACAGATAAGGGCAGTGCAATTGCGATAACTTAACTGTGAGCACATCACTTTGGCCTAATGTGCTCTTCCTTAGCTGCCTTCATGCCAAGACCTCATGCCATGCCAAGCAACATACCCGCAACCAGAAGCTTTTGCTCATAAAAATTCGCCTACAGTTACTAAAAGTCGTAAGTAGTGGTCCTAATATTTAATAGCTTGATCCTGAAAATACATATCAATCACCTTGGCGCCCTTCCACAACTTTGATATGCTATCAAGCACTCGCTGAATTTAAGTAATAAAAGTTTGTTAAGTGTAATGACGCCTATGAAAACAGGACAAGACGAGGCCAAGGACTTGAGAAATCACAGAGACATGCAGCAGCTTTGTGTAACCCCCATATTATTTTTCCAATCGATCCCGTTTTACAAAACCGTAGTTTCGTTTCCAAACAAGAATTGACTGTCAACAAACATAAACTTTTTGCCACTGTTTTCACAACCATCCATTGTGGTTAACTATCCATCGAGTGCTGCCGGTTGAACCGATATTGCTAAACTCAAGATTAATGAAAAGAAAACTGAGCACGACGCAGGCAAAGCCGGGTACTTGCTGATAATAGAGCTAAGCTCGGACAGCAACCCTTTCTTTATACCATAAAGGATTTTTTCTGTGTGCTGTGTGCTTATTCTTACGAAACAACTGAGCTTACAAACATCTAACTGGGCGAGGATCGATCGCCACTCTACCGTGAATGTCATGAGGGGGATGACGACATAATGCCGTGACATAATGCACGATGCCATAATACATAAAGCAAAAATTTTTCTGTCCGTACGTATGTGCGCTGCATCTCTTCAGGCACCACTGGATGTACAAAGATAAAACTTGACAGGATTGATCATTGATACTAATTGCCATAAAGCGGTTGGTGACCTCATGAAGACGTCAAAACCAAACATAAGCTTTTTAAATTTTGCAGTTTTTGTTGGAGAACCTTGGTGTTTTGCTCAAACGAAAGCCAGCCTTCAAATTACCAACTATAAAATTTTACCTCATTTCGGTGTAAGATGACGTTAGAATTAAACGCTTGATTGCACATTTTATTTTATATTTTCTTAAAAAAACATGAAACTAGACATGACTGAATACTTACACAAGGTAAGTGAAGATAAGTACCAATAGGGGGGTTGTGACGTCATTATGACGTCATGACTTTTCATCAATGCGTGTACTGACAGAAGAAAATAATTTTTGGCTTAACAAATGCCATCTACTAAGTTACCAACTTGCAAAAATTTTACCTCTTACAGTGTAAAATGACGTCACAGTTAATGTTTAATTGCATAATTCGTTCTCTGTATTTTCTCAAAAAGCTCTGATTATAGGAACGTGGTAAATAGCTTTTTCGGGAGATATTAGCAAGGTGGTTTCAATAAAAAACATTCTATTACGATTTGAACTGAATTGACGATGCAACAAGATTTTTATTTTTAAGCACGTCAAGAATTCTAAGCATGCTTTTTCTTTTTTCTTGAACGCTTTAAACTACATCTATGATGTCATAATGTTGTTTGGTACTACTAAAGTGAAAACACACGCAAGCAGCAACTGTGCTTGAAGTTGCTATACCCTGTCATTTCAAAAACAAACAAATGATGCGCAACTTGTAAAAAGAACCAAACATTGCAGCTACAGTACTGACATACTGATAGGCCTCAAGACCCGTTATTTAGTAATGCAATGACAAGTTAGAATACAATGTACAATCGTGTCTCAAGTCTCACTAATCTTGACCTATCAGACATATTTATCAAAAGTAACAAAGTTAAAGAAATTGGTGATTTTTTACGTGAAATCTTGCGGGAATCACAAAAATATCTGGATCTTAGGCATAAAAATCCAGTCGATGGATTGTACTCTGCATCATAACCTAACCTAATGCAATAGCTTAACTGCAAGTGCTTGACTTTGGATTATTTTGCCTTTCCCTAGCTGCAATTATGCCTGGACCAAGCAACATATGCGCAGCCAGAGGCTTTAGGTCATACAAATAGGAATACCATTACAAAAAAGTTGTAAAAAGTGAGTATAACATTTAATATCGATTATTTCTAAAAATAAAGAATGATCACTTTGGTGCCCTCCCACAACTTTAAAGTTATGCTTTCATGCACGGGGTAAAAAAACGATTAAAATGTGTGAATTCATTGGCGTTTTGAGTTACGAACAAGACCAGTTTATAACTACGATACGCTTTTGCTGGAAACAGGGCAAACAAGACGTTGCTAGAGACTTCAAAAACTTTGGAAATAATATAGCAGCTATGGGCAATCCCCTGTAATATTTTTCTACTCGATAGCCTTAAAAAATGGTGCTTTTGATTTGAGAACGAAAATTGGCTATGTCAAAAACATTAGCTTGTCATTGTCATTCTCAAAAGTACCTACAGGGTGAAGCCAACGGAGCAATCTCGACCGATATTCTTAACTTCGACATTAATGGCGAAAACTCTGCTATTGCAATAACAACCTGAAAGTGCTTGACTTGAGGCTGGTTTGCTTTGTACTGACTGCACTTATGCCGAGACCAAACAACATGCGCGTAGCCACATATTTTAGGTTATACAAATAAGCATACAATGACAAAACAGTCGCAAGTAGTGGGCTTAATTTTTGATAGCTTACTCCAGAAACTACATATCAATCACTTTGGCGTCTTCCAACAACTTTGAAGGTATGCATTCTGTGCACTTCATCAAATTAACAAATAAAACTTTATGAAATCGTTGGCTGTTTCGATTAAAAGCAAGTCCAGTTCCAAAGTGCACCTATGCTGGAAAGAGGGCAAACAAGACGTTTCCAGGAACTCCAAACACATTGGGGAAAATATAGCGACTTTGCGCAACCCCCCATAATATTTTCTAAATCGACTCCTATGCCAAAAACGGTACTTTTGATTTTGATATAGATGGCCATGTTAAAAAAAACATTACCCATTTTCTGAAGCTAGCATAGCCGGCAGAACTGATATTTTTAACTACGACAATACTGATAGGAGCCCTGCGGGTGATGCGGGTAGAACCAGCAAGTAAAAAATAAGGCTTCCATAAATCCTCCTTTTTGAAGACAGGTCTTACATATGCAAGAAAATATAATTGTCAACTGAAGACACTAAAAAACACCAGTGTCTTCATTTTAGAACTAATTGCATATTTTAAAACAAAAGTCAATAACGAGGAAACAAATATAAAAGTGTTAAAGAAATAGGCATGAAATCGTTTTCCATAAGCGGATTTCTGAAAAAAGGAAGTTGTTCAACTAGAAAATTGAATACATAAGTCTACAAAATAAAATTATGCAAACAATTCCTTAGAGTACTTGGTTGCCAAATAAAGATCTTTTAGTTGAAAAACGAACGTAGCAGCGCTCGTATGACAATGCCAAACTATTGTCCTTTTTAAAGTTGAAAATATGGTGGCCCCATTATGAAAGACTTTTCTTGCACCAGAATCACTTTACAGCTTTCCTGTTTGGCGCTCTGCACAAAAGAGATAGTGTGGAAAAAAGCCGGAAACCTGATTTGTCTTGCCCTTGGAAAAGGTGCTTTAGGGGATTTCTTCATCTTTATGTGGCAAACAGGTGGTGACGCCGAGCAGTCTGCCTGTTGTGGTGGCCCAGCGTGAATAATAGACATGCAAGCAAAACATAAGCTCATACGCATCAATACTAGAGTCACTTTTACGCCGTCTGCATTGTTCTATTGTTTATTAAAATACTCTGAATTGGTCACGAACTCCTTGATGATAATGTTGCAACCTCGGTTTCTTCGATGCAAATGTATGCAGCTATCACATGGCAAAAGGTAACGCAACCTTGCTACTATGTGATGAAGTAGCTCGAAAGGAGAAAAAATAATTAAAAACCAGAAGTTTGACAATAACAGAAAATTCCAACGCCTACGGTTACAAAAGTAAGTTGTCAAGATAGAATGACATGTTGCCATTTGCAAACATACAAAGCACTTTCTTAACATCGAGTTATCGTGAGATGTGCGACTGAAATGCAAGAACATCACTACTGGCCTGCTGTTACGTGGGTGATTGGTATATGGTAGCTCCATTGCCATATTACAACGTGTGGAATGGTAGCGCAAATTTAACCTAAATCAGCGGTTCTTGTGCATTGGTCGCTTCCGGTGGGGAATATCGCGCGAGTTTAAATAGAATGTTATTAAGAAATTCATTGGAATAACTTCGTTATATGTGCAACAGACGGTCAATTTCGGCCTCGTGCAAAAATACACCAATAATGCTACAAAGCACTGATCTAAATAATTTGCTGATACTTAACCAGTAGTGAAGTGAAATATAAATTGCCTAATTCCACCTCATGATATTTCTGGAATTTAAAATTATAGATTTTAGTCCAGTGTAAGACGCTGGAAAGGCAGGCATATTAAGTTATAGGAACTGCTGTTATCAAGATAAAATGCAGAAGTACTTGTAGAATTTAAATTAATCCCTGTTACATGTTGGTATCAATAAAATGCGATTTTTTTGTCCCGATAAGAAGCAACACCCGCAAAAGCGGTTTTCGGTGAGCTTAAAATTCGCCATCGTCGTCAACTTATTGTTAACAAGTAAAACATCAACTTCTCACCCAAATCTTCTTTGAAGAACTGGTTGTTCAGTTTGTATCCAGTGCATGCAATAACCAGATCACATGATATTTCTTTTCCTCCTTCCGTCTTCACGACTTGATCATTTATGTTTTTACCAAAAGTAAGTTCATCCATGTTTGACACTCTGTCCTCTACAACAAATACACAATTATCAGACAGTCAGGAGATCAAAGCTCATATGGGATCTGCACAACCTGGGAGATGGGATGCTTCCAAAATTGAAAGCGTATGGTAATTAGCTTTTACTCAATGATAACGATTTAATGAGTCAAAAGAATATCCAGAGCAGTACTTTATTTAAAATATTAAAGTAAACACAACAAAATTAACATAAACAAAAAACGCCAAAGCTTTTCATTCCCAGTTGGGGACTTTATCAGGGCACAACAAATCTGTAAATTTAAAGATAAGTTTAACGTTACGGTGTTGGACACTATTGACGAGAGCAGTATCGTTTTGACATAAAATTTATCTTTGAATTCACAGATTTATTTTGCTCTGACGAAGTCCTCGAGAGGAGATTAAAAGCTTCGGCATTTTTGTTTATGCTAGTTTTGTTGCGTTAATTTCAATATGTTTAATAAAGTAATGCAATGAATATTCGTTTGGTTCATTGAATCGCGGAAAAAAATTCCCCTCTATCTGAAATCTATTACTCAATCATAAATATCTTAAAAAATATCCTGAAAATATAAGTTTTCTCCAAACATCAGCGTAGATTGCAGAATCTGGCAGTATGGCAAGCAGATCTCATAGTTTCTACATTGAAATACATTTCGTAAACGTGCATTGGTTGGCAGCAGCGCTTGAGGTAAAAATGCACTGCGCCACCTATAACTTACAAGCAATTCAAAACCAAGGCTAAATCCCAGTTTGGGTTGTTTTGTAGCCAGAAAATATGCAAGTAGGAACTGATATTCAACAGAATGAAACAAAAATTGATCTTACTTTCTAAAACTTCGATTTTTTTCTTGGACAACGCTTTTTTAATGGCATTTTGAAAGGCTGGTTTTAAAGCTGAGCTTACAAGGACGTCTCTCGAATTGACAATGGTCACCTGAAAAAAATGAGTTTTTATCGTAGTGTGTACAGATCCACACCGCTAGCAACCCAGCTTATATTACCAGGGGCATCTGACACTAAATTCTCTCACACACTTAGATACATTATTACAGTAAACCATTTTTCTTAAATTTTTTTTGACAAGAAATCAGCAAGATACACTTAGTTTTCGTGTTTGAAGTATAGGTGAACTTCACTTCAACAGTGATTACTTCAATTACAAAGGCTACGAGTTAGTTCTCGAGCTGCAGCTACATTTTGCTGACTTGGCAAAAATTTCAAACAGCTGAACAGCTTGTTTGAAGTGAACTTAAAATGTCTCACTTCTAAGTTCGAACGGCACCGCACTATCATGTAACGCAAAATCATAATAAAAATAGGTTTAGGATGAAAAAACCCAAATTCATCTGTAACAAAACCAACAGAAACACCTAGAAATATAAACGTACTTTGTACAAATGGCCCGCGATTTACTTTAGAACGTAGTCATAGCAGGTGCACATTGCTTCGTTTTCTCAGGTCTCACCAGTGCAGTTAGCTTACCAGACTGACAATTGACGACAGGTTTTTAAATAAAGGTTAGAATAACTTCACACATGTCTACGGTTATGCATTACAGTAAAACTTATGGTCGATTGTCGGTCAACAACTGCACTGATGACAGCTCATCAGACGAAGCAATGTTCATCTTCAGTTGTTACGCTACAAACGTACCTCTTTATCGGGAAATTCTGTTTTTATTTCTCCAGCTAGCTCCACGCCAACAGCGCCACCGCCGACCAAAACAACTCTTTTCGAAGCTACAAGCTGAAAGAAAGTTGTGTCACACAAATATTAGTTTCAACGTCGCACACAGCGCTGGACATTTTTGAGCCACCAACAATCGCAACTGGAGCATTATCATCAAAATGCTCTGACGTTTCAGTTTTAACGCAATTGCAAATAGATAAATCAGAACATATATTTGAAAAAACGACATTGTAGTCGAATATCAACATCACCCGAGCTTTACCGGGTTGAAATTGTGAAGCTGTTAACTCAGCATGTCGTAAGAAGCAACTCTTGGGTACCCATCAATGGCAGTCCGCCTTGTTGGTGGTGGGGCTATCAGTCAGTAATTTGCATTCATGACTAGTTCGAAATGGGCCGCCACTTTTCCTCTAGCCTAATTCAATTAGGTTAACGGTGTGAGCTTGGATTGCCGTTCGTGCCGTACCTCCATCCAAAGGAAGAGAAGGAGTAAATGTGAACAAAATAAAAACATCCGTGGCCTCAAGCATCTCTAGAAATGGGTGAAGCGTTACCAATAAAATAACGAGGTTGTACGTTTCCGAGCGACTTAAAACTTGGCTTTAGATTGAAAATTAGATAAGAAACTTTTGTTTTCATTGAATGCGGAAATATTGTTTAAAACCCACAAATTCTCTCTAAACAGATAATTTAAATGCCTGCCTAATGCCCTTAGCAGCAAGGCAGCATATCTATTGCGCATTCTTGTCGGTAGTGTAGAAATGTAAAAACAAAGGCTTAGCGTAGAAAATGCTTAATTTAATATACAGTAGATTCCGCTTAATTGGGTCGCCGGTTAATCGGGTCAGCCGTTTAATTGGGCCAAATTGTTAAGAACAAAATCCAATCAAAGATAATGCACTACGCTAAATCCGCATAATCGGGCCACTATTCCGCTTAATCGGGCCACAACTGTAGTCAGACATACACTGGTTTAATTGCAAAACCGCCTTTGTAATGTAATAGAACTCAATATCACAAAGCCAACTACATTATGTAACAATTGAAAAATACAGGCGCAAATTATTTTGTCATTTCATGCCCTTGGACATGGTAATTGTTGTGTTTTGTTGCAAATTTTGTGAAGTCCCAAGCAGAGATGCCACAAAAAGAATTAACAATTGCTAAAAGGGTTGTTGTCCTAAGAAAAATTAGAGAGCAACCTCCAAACATTAGTCATCGCCAGCTAGCTGAGATAACTGGTGTACCAAGGACAACCCTGGCACAGATACTGCAAGACTTCGGACAATCGGGTCAGCCGCTTAATCGGGCCAAATGGTGCTTATCCCGATGTGACCCGATTAAGCGGAATCTACTGTATACGACGATATTTTGTAAGTTAAACTTCGCCAAATAATATGGCAAAACAAAATCAAATAATTCTTGACTAGTATAGCCTCAGATATAATGATAAACATATTTTCAACATTTATGGAGTTGTAAAAATAAAATTTGTCAGGTAGCAAAACGGGGATTGAAATTTTGGAAAATTAATAAAAAAGATCTTCAGTTTTTTTGGAGATGAATTTTGGGGATGTTTGCTGATTTCTGGAAACGTTATCTTTGCATTGACGTCTAAAATAGGACAACTACAAAGCTAATTTCTGTAAGTATTTAAGTTGAAATTTATGACGGATGCTAAAAAAAACATGGGCATTTTTTGAGTCTTCAGAAGCATTCAGTAGCGTTATAGCACGCAAAGTAAAAGCTTCTCGCCAGGAAAATCAAATCCCGGTCTCTCGTATGACAGGCGGAATGCTATCATTGTACTGAGAAGAACTGGCTTAACTCTTTCGTTTTTTGTTTATTGAAAGGGTGGTCAAGAGGGATGTAGGGTAGCTAATGATGATTACAAGTCTATGATGCTGCGTTTGAATCGGAGGTCGTGGCAAAGTAACGGCAGGTCTTTTTATTCATGGTTGCATTTTTGGAGCGCCATACGCTAATTTTGAAGCAAACCGTAAACACAGTTCAGGAGCAAAAACTGAGAGCAATTAAAACACGGTTACAACCCCTAACAAATGCAAATGAAATATATTGGGATTCTCACCTCTTTTCGGAGTTCCGATAACCTTTCCAAAGTGGCGTCTTTCGAAAAAATTTTGTTTTCTATTCCTAACTTTCCTGGAAACGGAGAAGAGGTCCCGGTCGCTATGATAAGATCCGTATATTTAACCGTTTCTCCGTTTTCTAAAGTCACACTATTGTTTTTCGAATCCAACCCGGTAGCTTTTGACTTGATGTGGCATTCTTCCAGTTTAGCTGTGTAAGGAATAAAGAGCTTTTTGCCATAACCTGCAATGAAAAGAGAACAAGCTTTAAATTTCGCGGAAACTGCTGGGAGTGGGAAGTTGAAACTTGGCATGATTGACCAGTTAACGTAAGCGAATATCACAAAAATTTCGATAAGGCACCACAAACAAATTATTTGACATTCTCACCTCTTAACGGAGCGGCCAATTTTGGTTAAAATAAAAGTAAATACGCGAATAAAAATCTTTGCAAAAACTATTCTCGTGAAATAAAGTCAGAACAAATTTTTGTTTGTAGGCGGCATTCTTGTGTTTCTTCCAATTGCATTCTTAAGTGAGGCCACACAGTGGTTTTAATCAAAATGAATTGTACATTTTTCTGTAGTCAGGAAATGAGTCCGGACAGACGGGGTCAGAATATCGTGACGTAATGCATTCCAGTGGTTTCCAACCTTTGCTAATGCATTCCTCTCTTTACACATTATTGAAACCTTTCATTCTTTTTTGGCAATAAAATAAAAAACACAGAACTTTGCGTTTTACATCTCATGCCTGTAATAATATCCCCGCCTAATATTCCTTTGTGCAACACAAGATTGCAGCCTGACTTACATTGTCAACACAACTCCAATATTAGTACAAAAAAATAACATCTTGAGAAAACTTATCACAATAAAATGAGTTGCTAAGCCATCTCTAAATAAATCAACAGCTTTCGCCTTGTGTCACTCGACAGCGGAATGCCTTGCGGGGCCACAAAAATGTACTTAGCCCTTAACAACCCTAGACGCTTCATGACTAGCTTCCTCGAGCCTTCTAATAACAAAAATCTCCGCCCATTAGCCAGAAATGCCGCACCCAATATTGGAAGGGAAGTTGCGAGTCGAGTGGACTGTTGAAGGCAAACCAACGATGACGGACATCTTTAGTACGGTAGTAGGGACGAACTGCGGTGAGGCGATTAAAACCGAGGAAGAGCTTTCTCAGTCACACTACCGCCTTGGATAAATAACGCTTCAAAGAAAGACTGAGGCTCTTTAGAGAAATCCTCGGGCAACATCCTCCAAATCATGATATGAAAACGCCTGTCTAAATCTCCCCCAACTGGTCATAATGCAATTTGGGTCAAATGAGAATGGTTTAATCGCCTCCACAACAGAGTCGGGTACAACAAAATAGTCATTGAAAAGTAGGGCTATTCCACAACCTCAAACAACTTCTAATGTGGTACTGCACTTGAGGACATCCAAATTGTTCTCACCTGCTCCTAATTATTAACACCATGTTCAACTGAGGATTTGGCACAGTACAATACACGCGCACTACAATGCCTTGAACAGTGGGCAAACATCATGTGCCGTCTCATTGGAGAAACGACTAGATCTTAGACTTTTTTGGTAAACAACCGAGCTAATCAAACTACGCCAAAATATGCAGAATAAAATGTTTGATTGGCGTGTGTGTGCGCGTGTGTGCACTGTGCAGGAAAGTCAAAGCGGTGGAGACCAGAGGTACCCTTTCAAAACTAATGGTTTTTCAAATTGTAGAAAATTCTGCATTTTCAGATAAAAGTTTAGTGCGGTCGCTTTTGCACTCTTATTAGAATGAAAATCTTTATTCCTTTGGAGATCACCTTGCGTTGGGGGGGGGGGGGGGGTGGATTATTTGTCCCTTCCTTCTGTATAACCTTCTTTTTGGAGATGCACTTGTGACGTAAGCTCTTAAACAGTCTCCAAAATATTTCTCTACGTTAAGTAAATATGCCTGTTGAAAAATAAAAAGTGCTCTGCTTGGCAAAAATTGCTACCTCGTTTTTGGATCTTTTAACACTCCTGTATGTATAAACATATTTATGGCATCCATTGCTAAATAGCTAAGCTGAGCAAATGCAAGAAATAACCTTGAAACACCAATATTCTATTAAATGCAACAAAATTTAAAATATGTAAAACATTTAACTTGTAAATTCTGAAACTATTAAATTCCGGAAAATCCTCTCCCAAACCTACAAAATTCCTCCCCGGTTAGAAACCAATGGTCTAAGTTTTATCTCAGTCATGGTCATCAAACTACTGTTATCGTAATTACAAACCTGCAAGTTCATGGCAATCAATAGCATCCAAAAGTTAGGGATTTAACTTTTAAAACTTTTAATAATAGAGTGAAATGCTAGCAAAACCGGTGTCACGTGACACAAAGCTGTTTGCTCAATGAATAGATTTATTGGAGTAATGAAAAAAAGCAACATTATACGAACGCCATATATTTCTTGTAGGCTTAATATAAAGTTCTTTTGATATTATTTACTTCAGTCTGCGCATTAAATCTAACCGCGAACTAGATTAGAAATATCACGTAGACTGCGGCACAGCATAAAATTTCCGGTTTTAGTTACCGGTTATCATTTACACTTATCAACCAACAGCGACTTACTTTCATCGACCACAGTTCGTAGGGCTCCAATGCTATGAAATACACCATCGAGCGGTTCAATTAGTTTTACTTTTCCCACATTTTGCGACACCAATAAATGAGCGAGATACCCCCCGCTGTAACCCCCTCCAACAATTACGATCTCCTTGTTTGAAGTGTCAACAGAAGACCCTGATCCCATCACGTCACAAAGTATACCAATAGCTAAACAAAATAAACAAGCAAAACGACTCTGTATAAAAGAATGCGCTTTTATCTAACGGCTCTTCAAAGTTCAGTGAAAAATCTATAGTATTGTACACCATGGTGCAAATTAATTGAATCAATTGAGGTTTTTTTCAAATATGGCCAAGTTAACTTATGGTGTGTCACGCGTATTGGTTTATGTCAAATAAAGTTTCAAAGTAAGTCCTTGTTAAACCTAGGTTTCATGACAGTGACATCAACTCATCATGACTTGTCTTGTAATGTCATAAACCTGCAGGGTATTTAGACTCTTACACAAAACTCTTTAATAACTCTCGGCTTACATAAGACATTCTCATAATTTTATGCATTGTAATATGGATTTTTCTTCCAGAAAGCCTTCAAAAGTATTGACTTTGCATCAGCTCACAAAGAAGTCGTAAAGAGAGATAGCTAAAGCTGTTGGCATCAGTCAAGCAACAATGCACAGGCTCATTTAAAACATTCAAATTGAAAACATACTGAGCTCTAATAAGAAAGGTAAGTGCGGAAGGAAGAAAAAGACAACTCATAAAACGGATGCTTAGTAGCTTAGAGAGAGCAAATTAAATCAAAGTTTTCAATTGCAACAAGATTTGGCTTCTGCTGGAGTATCAGTCGACTCCTCAACTGTGCGCAGGTGGCTCTTGGCGGTCGGTCGAAAGGCAAGGCGATCAACAACAAGCAGCTTTTGACCACACAAATGAAAAAAAAATGGCTTCACTTGGACCAAGAAGAATCAATACTGGATCAGTGAACAATGGCATCAAGTATTCTTTTCAAATGAGAGCCACTTTTTAGTTCAGGGGGTAAGAAGTCAGCATGTACGAATAACAAAAGGAGAGCCTCTCAGAGCATGCCATATTGATCAAGCTGTCAAATACCCCCAAAGAAAATGTTTTGGGGGTGTTTTAGCTATTATGGAGGACCACTCATGCTTATCAAAGGCATGATGAATTTTGAAAAATATACTGACGTTCTCACAAAGAAAGTGACACTAGAAATGGCAAGAAGATTTCCAGAAGGTTTGGGAGTTTTTCAACAGGATTTAGCACCTTGCCATACCAGCCGCAAGGTCAAGAACGTTTTTGCTTTGAAAAACATTTCTGTGTTGGATTGGCCAAGAACTTCTCTTGATTATAATCCTATAGAGAATCTTTGGAGTATCATAAAACTTCAGCTACGAAGGAAAGTTTGTACCACCGTGGCTAAGCTGATAGAAGCCATCATTGAGTGCTGGTATCGTGACCTTCAAACTCAAGACACTTACAAGAAATTAGTCGATTCTATGACTAAACGTGTAAAAATGATAGACTAAATAGTCGTGGTAGTCATAGTTGTTACTAAAAACTGTACTTGAACAAATGCGTTTTGTGTAGTGAAAAGTACATAAAAATGTCATTTTTTTCGTTTATCTGCTGGTGATTTAATTAATTTACAAAATGGTGTATATTATTCCAAACTACTGTATTTTTTGTGAAAAAACACACGTAGGCAAGAGCATCAAAATGCAGAGCCAAATGTTACATTTATGATCCAGTGTCTCCTGACTCTTCTTAATTTTTTATCTACCTCGACGAAGCAACAATCTAATATGAAATTTATTTTTTAAAAAAGTGGTTTCGTGGTTCCCAACGTGTGAACCGCGACTCATAGTTGGGGCACCTAAAAGTTTTTTTTTAGGTCGCTTGATTGTGAAGAAAAGTATTGCTTTTAAATTATTTTTACAATGTCCAACTGTTGCGCATAGATGCAGCCAGGAATGAAATGGAGCCACAAATGACCATGGTCTCTTTCGATTGCTAGAATCTGATTCCAGAATAAGGATAAATTAGCAAAATACTTTTCAATAAAAGCATGGCGATTTTTCGATTTCTCTGCAACATTGAATGTCACTAACTTTTCTTTAATTTGTTAAAATCATGAAATGAAATTGGGCAATCAAATTGAGCTATAACATCGGCAAAGAGATTATCTGATCTTTTTGTACCACTATCATATGGAGTAGGATCGGCATTCCCTAGCAAGCTAGGTGATTACTTATGGCACTCTAAAAGGTGATCAAACGTTTTCTTTGTATTTTATATTGTCTGCCACACGTTGCGATTTTTCAAGTCGTGGGCAACAGACAATTCTCTTTAGCGTGTTGCTTTTTTAGTGCATTTTTATAATTTTTCTACTTCTGCCTTTATTTCCTCTCAGGTGGGGTACTGGGGTCCCGATGTGGATTCTTCCTCTTCAGAGTGGTCGATCTTGTGCGCCATCCTCCTTCAATCCCACTCCATGTAGGCAGTCTTTTCCATTTGTTGACGTCCACATCACTTCTTCATTTCAGACTAATGTTTTAGGGTCGGATGCCTTTCCTGCCATCAAACCTCTACGGAGGGAGACTGGGCTAACACAACGGGTAGACTTTTCGGCCCCATCATCTGTCTGCTACGTAAAGATGGAGACATCCCGCTCAATGCCTTGCCCAACGACACGACAAGCGAACTTGCCGGCTTGTTCTCCTTTCGTATTGAGCGCCAAGTACGCAAGCGGCGGAAAGCATTTTTTGAAGTCTTTCGGTACGAATCGACAAGAGAAATGAACCCCAAGCCCACCGACTGCAAAGCGGACGCTCAAGCCACTACGCATTTTTTTTGATAAAAAAGCTAAAAATTTTCTGTATCGTCGGCGCCTGATTACAACTGAACTAAAATTTGGAAACTCTCTCCTTAGCTTGGCGTACGTAACTGCTGTCACCTACGCACGTCACTGTATGCAATCATGTAAGATATTGTTCAAATCAGATAGCACAAAACCAAACTTTTAGGGACTCGAAGTCATTACAAACCCGTCAACAGGCACACTACGCTTCAAAGGTCGCCGACCTCTGATACACAATGTAACTGCTAAAACTACCACTCCATTTATTATTGTTTTAATGCTTTGTATTAACTCATTATGCCATTTTAAGTTGTTCAAAAGCATTGAAGTAACGATAAATGAGGTGAATATTTGGCAATTACAGGCTTGTCTGTGTAAAATCAAATTATATAAATGGCAATCAAAGTCATTATATGCAACTAAAAAATGTAAAATTTTTCTGAAAAACAAACGTGGATCAAAACTTCGTGATTTTGGTCAAGACCTTCCAATGGAAACATTGGGCCCTTGCCAAATTTTTTCAGGCCACGTTCCTTGCTGTTGGAAAAATAATCCTCGGAAGTCATAATTCCGGAGCGGGTTTGAACACAACATTGTTCTAAACATGACCTCAATGGTTTTCCCGTGACCAAAAGACAGAAAAAAATTATAAAATGTTATTAACTTTATTCTAATTTATTGTCATCGCAGAATAGAATTAACAACTAAATTTATTTGTATAAAATTAATTAATATAAGTCGCAATCAAAGTCATTTCGTGCAACTTAAAATGCAAAATTTGCTTAAGAAAATTTAAACAAACGTGGATCAGAAGATTGTAATTTTGATCAAACGTTTCTTTAGCATACTGAAACTCTTAGAAAAATTACCATCCACCAAATTTTGTTCTGCCTACACCCTTGCCGATGTGTGATGAAAAACACCTCTACCATGACCGGTTTCGCCCCTGTCAGAACTGATCGGACTCAGATGATGAACCTTCGACCTCATCGATTAATATTATCAGCGCCTTAGTCCAATTGGCCATCGCCACAGAGCAAAGACAATACAATTTTAAGCTATTTTAACGTACGCTACAACTACAAGGTTGATGCGAGATATGCTTGTAAGCGCCTTTGTGACGTTATAATTCAATTTCATGAATCTACTGTTAGCCTACTATTATAAATTAATTTAATGGATGACGAGAGGCACTTTAAAGACTAACCCAATCTATTGAAAAATACCATATAGCTTAAAATATTAGTAACTGGTTTATGAGGTCGGAGGTTCACTACCTGTGTTTTCCTGATGAGTTCTAACAGGCACGAAACCAGTTATGAGAGCGGTATTTTTCACTAGATCGAATTAGCCTTTAAAGTGCCTACTTAGATCCATTAAATTTACTTATAATAGTAGGCTAACACCGAATTTATAATATTAAATTGTAATTGTGTAAGTGGATAATATGATGACGTAAAAAAACTTGACAACATTCGATTTTTGTCATGAAAAGTTTTCACAACTTGCTTCGTGGTAATTTAATTATATCCTCGGGACGATAAGTTTTCCGAAGCTTCAATTGTGGAAAATTGGGGTCGTGTTGGTAAAAGATTGGGATCCACTGCTTTGAATCACATAAAACTGCGCTACGCTCTACTGATAACTTACCTCCAAAACCAACGGTTTGTCGTCGAGCTTTGAAAAAGCAGTACACTGCGTTTAATCGATTGACTAACTTTAGAAACACTGGGCATGAAGTCCAGTTGAACGTTACTCAAGGAGAGCTTAACAAAAATGTTTTCCAGAAATATTAGGAGCAAGAATTATGTACACCTCACACAAATTGAAGAGATTCAACCATACCGGGTCCCTTCCCCGCAAAATACCACTCCATATCGCCTTACCGGTTATTAATCCTAATCCGTCTGAAATTTGCGATTCATAAAAAGGAACTTTTTATCACAAAATATTTTTAGTACGCCCCTTGATCACAATTTGACTGTGATGTCACAGTGACATTGCGATTGCACTAAAACAGTGCAAACACAGTCTGAACAGTTTAACTTCGAATATTAAATCCATGAAAGCGACTGTCCATTTGACAATGGCGTTGGAACCTATTTTGACACAGGGGAGCTGCAAAGGATAAAGCCGTATTAACGTCTGGGAGGCGAAGGCCCCCAGACCCCTTAATGACTGCAGTTGCAAATAGTGGCTTCGGAAAAATTTTTGACATGGGTTGTTGAAATCATTCAGCCGTGTCAAGGCGTGAGGGGCTTCGCCCAAATTGCCTTAATAGCTGCAGTTACTAATAACTTACAACTAACAATTATTGTAGTAATAAGAAGCTTACAAAGCTACCGTAGCAAAAGAAACGAGTTCAACGTTTTCAATTCTAACTTTTTTAGGAACGCTAGTATCCGTTAACTATCCAACAACTAATGTAAAGGTTTTATCGTTGCGATCAGCAATAGAGTAAGGAAATGCTCAAAAACTAAATAACAAACGATTTATTGCCCAATAATCTTTTGAATCAATTTTGAATGATTTGTTGATGAAGATTGCAGAGCCTATGCCATTCGACTGATCAGCGCAAGATTTTTGGTCTCATAAATTTTCGCACACACCAATTTAGTTTTCAGCTTTGACCAAAGCTTTGTTGAAAGCACACCACATTGGAGAAGGACCAGAAGTTCAAACCCTCAACTTTTTATATGTCGGTAGCGGCAGTTACTCTTTTAGTGATGAAACCAAGACGTTATATGGGGTGGGCAGAAAAAATTGATAAGCCTGTGTAATAAAGAATAACTCAATAACTAAGCTTTGCATACAAATTAAATTTGTTACATGTCATGAGCAGCTAGTTTTGGTCAAGTGGTGAAATTTTACGCGAAAACTATTGATAAACGCAGGAATAATGAGGAAATACAAAATTCAGGTCAAAATAAGCAATGCCAAACGTTGACATAAAATTTACTTAACCACGACTTTAACCGAGAACGAGGTCAATATGGCCTCCATCCTCGAAATCAACCAACGAAGTCTCTTTTCCAGGAAGACATGTCTTGGCTCTTTGACACTGTGTTTAAAAAAGTCTTCGCGCGTCGACAACTGTGATAAGTGTCTATCATGCGAAAAGGTGAAGTCCGCAGTTTTGCTACGATATCGACGTGAGACCTCGTAGCGCGCTTGGTTCGTGTGCTAGTGGTCATCGGTTCGGCGCTCGGCTAAGCGACTCATTTTTTTTTAGTTGTGATCGAACTTTCAGCGACCATGTAAGGTTGGGGGGAGTGGGGAAATAGAAAATCTAAGTTCTCTGAAAAATAACGTCTGGCATTGCATATTTTGGCCAGAATTTTGTATTTCCTCATTTTTCCTGTATTCATAAATATTTTTGGCTGAAAATTTCACCACTTGACCAAAACTAGCTGCTCATGACTTGTATCAAATTTAATTTTAGTTATTCTTGATTGAACAGGGTTATCTCTTTTTTCTGCCCACCCGATATAAGAAGCAAAGGGTGTGGCCAGAAACAAAACTTGAGGAGGGGGTGGCACCTTTTCCATGAAATTTGTATGTAAAAGAAAAAAGGTCTCGCTCCTCTTTTAGTGATCTTTGAAAAAGTCCCCCTACTCTTAGAGCAGCCTGATCAAGTTTTTCAAAACTCTGCAGAAGCGGAAAAGTACGCGGCTTCCACCATTCCCTGGTTACCCCTACATAAAGGGGGACGAGATGTTTATCCTTCTCGCAAAACCAATTTTTGATTACAACCTTAAATTGCTTGAAACCAATGCTTTATCTTCCTGCTTCTGACTAGACCTGTTCTTATTCGAAGAATTAACGTTGAGCTAAAACTTTACAGAAAACAGTAACGTTCAACCTCGTCCAAAAGTTAATAATCACTTTCAGCATTCGGTTCTACCCTGTATGTTGAAACTAGCCTTCCATAGCCTAGGTTTTTGTGCTTATCTCGGATTACTAGCAAGCGGCTAAATATCATCACAACGCATTTCTAGATGATTCTGAAGGTTACCAGTAATTCTTTTTTTCAATTTTTGCTTAGTCATGCTGATCAAGCAGGCTGTTTCTAACAGACATACCAGTATCTTTTAAACTTTCAAACAAATTTGAAGTATTGTTGCTTGATATAGGTATTAATTTGTTTGAAGCTAGATTTACATTTTAGCAAAGCGTAAGCCTATAGCCACCTCACACAGGCTGCAAGCCTGCAATTTCCAACGAAGGTAATACTATTCTTGATTAGCTTTCTTTTGGCTTGCTCAGTCAAGCGCAAGCTATGGTTAAGGCTACTACACAACTGCCACGCGCGAACAAACTTTTTCCTGTCGCGGCGCTTGACAACACGATTATGACGTGCCAACATAAGTCAACCCAGACTTTAAATTTAAAGCCCAGATAGCACAACATCTCTCGTTGGTTTAGCCTCCTCCAAAAGCATAAATATTTCATTTAAACTTTACCTTGACAACCATTGAGCCCATGCATAGGCTTGCTGTATTCCAATGAACCCTTTGTATAAATCTTTAAATATCTTACGGCTTAAGGATATTTTTGAATTAGAAATAGCAAAATTCATGCACTCGTTTCACTACAACAAACTTCCGGAAAATTTTAATTCCTACTTTAGAACTCTATCACACCAACATAATCATTTAACTATCGTATTTTTCGGACCACAAGGCGCGCTTATAATCCTTTTATTTTCTCGAAAATGAAACGTGCGCCTTATGTTCCGGTGCATCTAATGTGTGGATCAGGTTGCGCTTCGTCGTCGAGCTCTGAACAAATTTTGTGTTGCAGTAAGCGCTACCAACGCAACAGTACCTACCTCCATAGGCGTACGAGGTGGGGGGTCCGGGGGGGCACTGGCCCCCCCTGCTTGGCAAAATTTCGGGCAATTTGAGTAAGTGAGCATATATTTAGGCCGAAAAATTTGTCACTGCAATAGCATCTCCAAAAAAAAATAAAAAAAAAGGTCATCACCTGTTTGGACACACGTTTGGTGGCAAATTTAGGCCAAAAGTGATGGAAAAGGTGCAGCGAAACAGGCGATGACCTTTTTTTTTTTTTTTTTTTGGAGATGTCATGGCAGTGACAAACCTTTCGGGCAAAAATTTGGTGCCCCCCCAAATGGGTTTGAGGTCATACGCCCATGCCTACCTCAACTCGTTTTTTCTTCAGTGCAAACTTCTTTCTTTCTTGCGATCAAATTACCTACTTTCATTCCCTTTACGAGTGCGTTTTTGTTTTTAAAATACAAGTAGCCTGTGGTACCGACAAAATGAGTTGAGTTTTTGTTTCATTAAATGCGGCTTATAGTCCGGAGTGCCTGATGTATGAAAATAAACGCGTTGGAAGACGTTTATTGATACTACGCCTTATAGCCCGGTGCGCCCTATGGTCAGAAAAATGCGGTAGGTCAAATACTGATAAAAATTAATTTTTAAAAAGAGCCAACACTAAATATGGGCAACCTTCTAAACAAATCTCTGTCTCGGCACAGTTTAACTAAATATTGCTCAAGTTTATTATCAAAGCGATACTAATATTATAATCTCTGATACCACGTTAATCACACTCATAAAAGAACTGTTGCACAAGATAGAAGTAGTATTTGTGCTCTGGCAAGGTGACAAGTGACACTAGTTTTATTCTGGCCAGATGTAGGCCTACATATGATGCTAGTTTTGCTGTGGCTACACATGCTATTGCTCGTTTTGCTCTGCTGCTTATGCTGTTTGTTATAATACTATATATAATTGTGATACAGAAAAAAGCAGTTTGACTGGATGATCACAAGCGGTCTTTCACTGTCCTCTTCAAATTTCTTACTTTTTTTGAACGAAATAAAAATTTGTTATTGTTGCCGTAGAAAATTGTACAATAGCAGCAACAATTTGTATCTTTGCTTTTTGGTGTAAATTTATAGCAATTTGAACCTACTTATAGCTTATGTAAAACAAAGAGCTATTTATTATTTTGGTTGTATGGAAAAATCGGAAACATCGTTGATCAGTAAGCTAGACCAGGGGTGCGCAAACTTTTTAGCCGGAGGGCTGCATTGACCATTCAAGAGTTGGCCGAGGGCCTGTGCGTAAAATTTTCCAATGGCTGTATACAATGCAATAGCTTGCAAAAGCTTAAAATCTTGCAATAGCTCTTCGCAAAGTCATATTAAATTAGATACATGAAAGTTTCTACAAGTGTTGGCGGGCCACACAAAATGCTCTGGCGGGCCGTAGTTTGCCCACCCTGAGCCAGGCTATCTAGCAGTGAAAAACAGATCTTAAAAATTTGGGACCCTGATCGGCTCCTGGTCTGCTTATCATTCTTTGCTAGGGACCGGATTCAGGTGTTGTCGAAACAAGATCCGGTTTAAAATTTTGTTTAGGGTCGACAAATTACAACATGCTCACATATCGCTTGTTTACACTTTTAGTCAAACACTTTTTCAAATAATTAACAGAAACTGGCAGAGTGACATGCTGCGGTTAGAACTCCGGTTTGGGAGAATTCTAGGATCCGCTCCGGTTTTCTTCAAAAAACAACAAACTCCGGATCCTGCTCATTACCACCATCTAAGAGAATCAAAATTCATTTATTACCGGAGTGTTTTCCGTCTCTTTATCCGTGAGATCTTTTTCGATTTGGAAGATCCGGATAATGAGTTGTGTTGGCAGGACAAAATGATGACGTACGCGGCTCTTATAAATGTAGACCGTTTAGGCAGTGATTCTCAAACTGTGGTTCGCGTACCACGAGTGATGCGCCAAGTTTTTCCTGGTAATACCTAACTATTTCCGGGTAATATGCAAAGTTTAGGGTCAAATATTTTTGTCTCGTCTATTTTTGTAACTACTGTTATGTCATGCTCCCTTTTATTATTGACAAAGCAAAAATCGATTTGATTTATCTTTATGTTCTCCTCTCTCTTTCTGAAATCTTCGGGATGCTTGTGGGACCTATCTGTCTAGCATTAAGTTATAAGTGTTTGAAAGAATATGTATGGAGAAAGTTTCTTAAAGGCTACTTGTCCTTTTAGTTGTATTCTTGAAGTCTGTTGGCCATGTTTTTAGAGTCTTACGGCATACGCCCAGTAACTCGATCTAGGAAACCGAGCAAAAATCTGCTTGTAAAAACACTCATTACAAGATTTTTAAATCATACAAATTTGTTAGAGTTCAAAAAAGTTTCTCGGCTATCCCCCTTCACCTTTACAAAAGTCTTTGCTGCATGCCTGCTTAGCACTTTGAATTTAGTAATTTTCAATTCAAAACAGCAGCAGATTAACTAACTCCTACCTAAAATACGATAGTGATAGTGATGCCTGAAGTAATTAGCAAATCTGCATTATTTCTGGTAGCTATACTTAATAATCATATGCTTCATACTCAATAATTAATTTGATCTTGCTAGCGTAAATCACATTTCATATTATCTTACAGCCGTAATAGGAATTTTCTTGGCGTATATCCATTTTTTTCTTCGAAAAAATCTGTCTTCGACATGTGCGCTGTGCTTGTTTCGTTAACTGCGTTTTAATGGCATCAATGTTAAGGCTATCGCCAATTGATTTGAAACAGCATAATAGAATTTAGCCATTCAGGTGTTGTTAGGTTGTGTTTACATTACTAGTCAATTACTAGCCGGCTGTGCGGGCGTGGCCGAAGGGCCCCCAATCAGTAATGTCGTGGTTATAAGTATCGGTTCGTTCGGCCAAGCCGGCTTCACCCAATAAATAGTTGTGAAAACAGTAATAAAAGTTTTATGTTGTTTTGATAGAGCCAAATTTCGTTCCCAAACAAAACGAGTGTTTTATAAAAGGGAATTGATCAAAAATCATCAATTGATAAAAAAAAGGGGGAGTTTCGCATGGGCACTATCGCAAGTTTCTTGACATTTACACAATATGCAGCTTGATACTAACATTTGTTGCAAAAAAATATGACAGAACCATTTTGCCTCTTTTTCTTGGAGGATCACCAACTTTTTGCTTGGAGTTGGCTACCTTTTAAAAGTTTTGCAGACTTGAGTTTTTTGATGGATCTTTCAAGAAATTTTGATACATAATACCGAAGAACCATGCTATTGAGCAAAAATAGTCAAAATGTATTAAAGGACTTAGCTTTTCTATAACTTTCGATTTTGTAAAAAGCAAGCACCAAAATTTTGAGGGTTTTTGACCGGTAGGCTGCATTTTACAATTTTTAGAGACTTCATGTTTTGATGAATCATTTTGAAAATTTCGACAGATAATGCCAAACCACCTGAGGAAAAGTAGTCAAAATGCACCAACGAACTAACTTTGTCTAACAATTGCAATTTTGTTAGGTCAAGTATAGGGTAATTGTTCAAGTAAAAATGAAACAAGATGTATGTCAACCAATTGCTTATCAACCATCATAAACTAATCCTTAGCCCTAACAAATTAGAGTAACATATTGCTGGAAAGCGAACTTTCCTAAGCTTTCAAATGAAACTAAGTGTTGGTACCTTATCATAACCTTTATATATTAAACTTATCTATTTTTACTCAGCCTATCACTTTTTTGGAGGATTGAAAAGTTACACTGCGGAGATTAAAAGCTTAATTTGTTCAAAATAAGAACAATAACTAAAGATACATGTCATTTACTATCAAAATTGCCTTGAAATAGGCTACCCTTTAATTTGTTAAAAAAGTTTGAAAATCGATTTAGAAATGAGGTCACAAATTAGTTTTTAATTAAACCAATTTTACAGACATTTTCCATTTTTTGAAAAATCATGATGTGATAATCTTTGCAGTGTAGGCTTCCACTCAAAGAGTTTGTAGTAAGCGAGATCTATTTAAAACCCTTACCTCTACGAACATAGCACGTGATCACCATAACCGTATCATATATCGATTTATTGAGTTATAAAGGCAATCTACGTGCTTTATATGCATGTTCGCGGTTATTTCACAAAGTAATAGTATTGCAAATAATAAAAGCCTCCCTCCCATAATTTGACGAGACCATCCCTGGACAAATCGATATATGATACGGTTATGGTGATTACGTGCTATGTTCGTATAGGTAAGAGTTTTAATTAGATCTCGCTTACTATGAACTCTTTGAGTGGTACACTGCATCTTCGATACGGATTGGATCCCCGTACCAAAGTGATAGCATACACCACGCGCGTGATGTGTGCGAAAGAATTTGTAATAGGATGACACTACATTATTCATATTTTTGCAAATATGGGGTTTTGGTTTTTGGTGATGACGGGACAGGCCCTGCTGATGAGTCCAAAAGGACGAAACGCGTGCAGGGATGGTTTCGTCAAATTATGGGAGGGAGGCTTTTATTATTTGCAATACTATTACTTTGTGAAATAACCGCGTCATTCGTGTGAACATGCATATAAAGCACATAGATTGCCTTTATAACTCAATAAATCGGTGATGATCTTTGATAGCGACAGCCTGGTTTGATTGTACCAGAGGGCATTATGACACCACAAAACTAATTTTAAACGGGCAAGAAAAAAAGCATGCTTAGGATTAAAATGCTTGTTGCTCCGTCAAAAGAGCACAAATTGTTGTTTAGTTGTTGTCATCAAAAGTGCCTTGCTAATATCTCCCGAAAAAGTTTTTAATCGCGATTCTAAGATTAGTGGTTTATGAGAAAACACGGAGAACAACATATACAATTAAACGTTGATTTTGACATTATTTTAAACCTTAAAAGAATGAAATAATTTGTAAGTAGGTAAGTTGTGGGCTGGCTTTTGTTTGAGCAAAAACCAATTTTCCTCTGTCGAGAAATGCAAATTAAAAAAAATTTTTAATTATGACCTATCATGATATTGCGAACTCCCTTAAGACGCTTATCCAGAGGCGGTGACCAATATTGCCAAACTTGATGTTTGTGCGTTCGATAGTTTCGGAGGAGTTACAACGCACCTACTTACACACATTCAGACAGATTTGCGCTTTATACATTAGATTAGCCGGCTCTGCCGACGTTGCCTGCAGGGCCTTCATCAGTGATGTCAGGGTTAAGAATATCGGTTTTGCCGAGGTCAACAATATCGGTTCCATCGATTTATCAAGACTAATAATGCTCACAAAGAAAGAATCCTTCCACAAACTACTACCACCAATACTTTTAAAAAATTAAGAGAGGGGAGGTTGGGATCAAAACATAGTGAAAAATAATGGTGGCAACCAATGGTGATTGTTTTCACAATTACAGAAATAAACTATGCACTGTATTTAATGGTGAGCCAATTTTATGATTCGGTGAGGCCCCTTTCATATTTATATTTGTGGTATTGAGTTCTTTGGCTGCGCTATTTGCCTTGTTTCTGGCAGAGCGAAAAAAGCGGTTATGTCTTCTCCAAAGTCATTTACCATATGCTAGTAGGCACCCATCTAGCCAAGTTATTTTCAAACAAAATGTTCTCTCTGAAATCAGTTTTACAAATTGATAGGTTTATGGTTTTATTTTGATTGTTTCTTAAACTTGGGATTTTGTTACTTTTAATTTTGCCTCTAATCCTGATCTCGCTACTTTTTAATGAGGATTAGTCCCACGTGTCCGTACAAACAGCCTATCAATTACAAATATTCATTTTTTCAGAAAGTGAAGAAAACAAAGTCTGCAATTAAAGGTAGAACTTGCTTTTGTTTGAGCAAAAAACCGTTTTTCTTTGTCAAGAGGCGTAAGCAAAAATAATTTATCGTACATCATGAAATTTTATATGGGAAAAATTTTTGTACTATCTCCTAAAAATTTTCTAAATTCCCTGGCTAGGTTACATTACTCAAAATAACTTCTTGCTGTGAAGTGACAAGATCACGCACAAACGTAGTTACTGCTAATGCTACCAGTTTGCTGGCAGATAACCTTTTCTTTAGAGCAGTGGTTCTTAACCGGGGGTCCATGAACCCCTTAGGGGTCCGTATGATTGGATCCGCTTTAGTGCTGATAAGCAAAACAGATTTCTGGCTAAAGTTGGGACACTCAGCTTTAGATTGCGCCTCTGTGTTTGGGTGGATCTCCAAAAAAAAAAAAAGGTCACCACCTACTCCTTGTCACTTTAGGCAGGCTGCCGAAAATGACAAGAAATAGATGGTGACCTTTTTTTTTTTTTTTGGAGATCCACCCAAACACAGGCGCGCGATCTAATGCTGATTGTCTCGACTTGGCCAGAAAGCTGTTCTTAAGAATACACCAAGGCAGTGATCAAGATGTATTGCACTTGTCTTTACTTTAACCTTGCAAGTAACCAAGTGTCAGCCAATGGCAGGGGGTGCTGGACTGCTTAGCCTTGACCGCAAGGGGTGCTTAGAAAGAAAAAGGTTAAGAAACACTGCTTTAGAGTATTAGATTTTAGTGGCAAGGAAAGGTTAAGGCAGTGATTCCCAACCGGGGTTCCGCCGACCATCACCAGGGGTTCCGCGAGAAACTGTAAAATAATTATGTGCTATTACAATATGACAGTGATCTTAATTCATAATTCGTAACTCCTACTCAACAACACGTCACAAACAGTCTCCAGACACCAACATACTCGTACGTGTCAGTCAGTACAATGTATATACTAGTAATGAGAGCAAATGCTATGCATAGAATTAAGGGGAAAAAAAAGTGTTATTACCGGTGCGAGATACGCCCTTCATTCCTACTCCGCTAGTTTGGTGACGGGTCGGTAGGAGGGTGACGCAACCCGGTACGAGTATCGTACGTGTCACGACCCCCAGCCCAGCCGTTCACACCTCTTCCTTCAGTCAGTTTTGAGCAGCGCAACCGAGTCAAACGTTGTGTTAATTAATCTCACCAGTTAATATTAGTTTGATACTGATTTAGAAGACTGCGGCATGTTGAAATATTTGAAAAGAAAGCATGGCAGTGGAGAGGAGGACAGTGACGATGAGTCACAAATACCACAGCCAAGTACGAGTAAAGGAAAAGTGAGCGATGTTAAAAAAAAACACCAGCATGCAGGGTGCAAAGGAAAACATTCTGACTTCCACAGACAAACTTCTTGCATTTAAGAATAAACTCTCTGTTTGGAAAAAGCACCTTTCAAGAGGAAACGTCGAAATGTTTCCACTCCTACTTAAAGTTCAAACTCAGACTAAATATGAATATGTCATCCCATTAATTACAAGTCATTTGGGATCACTGTCAGAAAAACTTCATAAGTATTTCCCCTCCTTGTCATCAGATATGTATGACTGGGTGAGAAACCCCTTCACTGAGTTCTCACCAAGTACAGAAAACCTACTTAGTCTGCAAGAAGAAGAAGAACTGAGTGAATTACAGTGCGATCGAACCTTGAAAATGAAATTTAATGAAGTACTACTTGACAAGTTTTGGATTTCAGCAAAGCGAGAGTACCCTGTCATCTCAGTAAAAGCACTGAATGTTTTACTCCAGTTTTCAACTTCTTACCTCTGTGAACAAGCATTCTCATGCCTGACCATCATTAAAAGCAAATCAAGAAATCGTCTTCTGTCTGTCGAGGAAGAACTGCGCGTGTGTCTGTCAAAAATTCGGCCAAGAATTTCACAGATACGCAGAGAGAAACAAGCCCAAGTGTCACACTGAAGGTAAGTCATAACATTACTGACTTATTAGTGTGAACTCTCATTTGATGTAATATTAGATTTTATATGAATTATATTGCTCAAGTACTTTTCGTAAAAATAATATATAAATTAGAATACTATATATAGGGGTTCCTTGAAATATGAAAAATTATTACAGGGGTTCCTCCAAGGTGTAAAGGTTGGGAATCACTGGGTTAAGGCATGTGATTTATCTATTTCGAATGGTCACACATGAACGCCTTTAGTTGTGCTGGCAAAGCGCATTCAAGAAAAAAAAAGCGTTTTTAAATAATGCATAGCTTAGACTGCCACACTTGTTGGACCTATGCTAGGTCCACGGTAATGGATCGTTTGTCAGTAAAGCCGTAATCACTGGCCTCTTGTGTTACTATAAGTAAAACCATTTTTACATTTAATTGTCAGTTATGACGTTATAGTAGATCGTAAAACAATGAAAATTATTTTACGGTGGGGAGTTAAGTAATGATTTTAGTTTAAGCACAAAATGGTATTCTTTCGTCAAAAAATGCCAGTTTTGAAAAAAAATTGAAAGCTTTGAAGATTGTCTAGAAAATTCGCTCTCGCACTGAGCACTGTCACCGACCTGACAGCCTGAAAAATAAAACTAAGCATCAAAACTCACAAAATTTCATAAATATGTTTGAATTAAAAAGGTTATATGAAAACCAAAAAGTGGTCACTCGCGAACGAGACACATAGGGCTATTACAATCAAAAAGATTCTTCAAAGAAATACACCAAGTTAATACACACACACACACACTACTATGATATGCCGTAGCAATAAAACAATTTCCAATAAACAACTAATGTTTAATTTTGAAATAGATAAAAATCACCACTATTTTGTTTAGTTCGTGTGGTAACCTACACATAAACAAATTACTGGTAGAACAGAAAGTTCATGTTGTAGGTCAAACGTTCAGCCTTTCAGTTCCCCTTTCAGCCCTGACTTACCTAAAGTACCATAAATTTTTTGAAGTTTTGGATATTTTTGCTCGAAATGGCATCAATAAACATATTTATTGTTATGAAGTGCATCAGATGAATTTTGGGTTCATTTTAGGGGTCGGGGATTCTAATTCCCGTCAGGATTTTAGACGTTAAAAATTGGAATTATTCGTTATACAGAGTCTTACATTTCTTCCATATGATCATATTGATGACGTAATAAACATACCTGTATATTTTCATCACTGGAAATGAACATTCTGCATGCTTATTCGGCTAGGTTTTGTCATACATACAAAAAACACTAACGCAACATAATTATGGCGATATGCGGCAATGCGTATCAGATATTCTTTTCAACCAAATTCTCCAAGGTTAACAAATTCATGTAAAAATTACAAAGAAGTGACAAATATATTTTATACTGCAACTGATGATATGCCTAAAATGTTGAACACTGAGGTTTCCTTCAGAGCTCAAAGACTATTTTTTGCTTTCATTGCTTAACTATAGGCAGGATTATAAGATGGGAACTGGAATTCCCGTCAGGGCTCAAAGGGTTAAGCAAAACAAGGTCTAGACCTATAGTTTGGCTGCACACTACGCTACAAATAAGATTTTTTTTATCCAAATCTATTTTCTTTCAAAACTCACGAAAAAACAAAATACACCAAAACCAAGGACATATTGAGGAAACGTTAGCGAAACGACATAAGCTACCTCATAACGAATTAAGTCGTTGCAATCGATGTCAAGGGTTAAGATAAAAAAAAACAAATTGGAAAGGGAGGTAAAACAGTCTTGAAATAGGAAATGCCATAAACATGATTCATAATATAAGAAATCGACATGCTTGTGGCAGAAGATCAACAGAGCAGCGAATTAGAATCCTTAACTTAGAGATGTCTGAGAAAAATTTCATACTAGACCATTTGTGAAAAAGAACTCTTGGCCTTTTCTTCCCAGTCTTGAGAAATAACTTTATAAATACTGTAACTTAGTGAGGCACTTTAACTCCCATATCTCTGAACATTTTTCCTGCGAAAAGATCTTTAGCTTTCAAATTTTTCGTGACAAAATCTCCAACAATCATTCCTTTGATTTGACCAACGCCTCCGTTTCTTCCAATCGGCACGACCATTGCAAAAACTAAACACAGACAGTTATATCAAGCACATGCGTTTAGATAAAGTGCTAACAGTTTCTTGGTGTTTTTATTTGCAACATTTCTTCTCGCTGGGGTATTTTTTAATTGCAATTCAATAAATTGGGGAAGGCGCCACATTTCGTTCTTCACATCACCCCTATTGCAGAGCAACAAACACAAGATCTGGAAGTATACTATTTTGCTTTATTTTTTGGCGGGAAAGTTATGGCCCGAGATGGAAATCAATTTCAGGTCTTGCGACAACAAGCTTACGCTCTAACTACAGTAATTAAAATTTTAAAATAAATCTAAAAATAGGTTAGGCACATTTATCCTCCTGTCCCTGAATAGCCTATTGCTTATTTTAGAATTGCCGGTTCTCCTAGCATACATTACTTCTGTCACAAAAACCGTAACCAACAGAATTGCATCAAAGTAATTTTATGAGGCAGCCAGCCAAATGGAGTTGTGGTTTTCTATAAAACTTACAATTGCTTTTGTAAGGTGCAGACTTTCCTTTCAGAGTTTTCACAACTTCTTCAGCGTGCAACATAGAAAAGTACGCCATTTTCTCCTCTTTAATGGCTGTGATGTCACCAATTGCATAAATGTTCTCGTGACCTTTGACCCGAAAATATTCGTCCACGCACAAAGCTCCGAATTCATTCACAGCATCAGCTGAAAACGTGAAAAATCAAAATTAATAAGTACAGATCACTTTGTCGTTGAGCTGTTCCTAGATGTCGTTGTTACGAACAACTCCTAGGTAGTCATCCCACGCAACAACTCAAAATGGCAGAATCGAAAAAGATGATGCACCTACCCTAGGTATGGTTGTATTTTTACATATATGAGAAATAAAACTTAGGTACTCAAATTAAATATGCATTTAGTATTTTTTAAGGCGTAGCAAGCATTTCTAAATTTACTATGTTATTTGTATTGCCAGTAAAGTGCAATCGTGTTGTTAAATGAAATCGTTTTCGAAAAATTGATTTCCAAAAAGAAAATGTGCAGAGCTGGAGTCGCGGCCGAAATCTTCGTGACCGGGACGAGACATTGACGTTGCGAGACCGAAACTTTTAGCAAAAAGTCGAGACGAGACCGTGACTCAAACGTGCCGAGACTGAGACGAGAGACGAGACTTTTGAAACCAAGCGTTTACAAAATGTCACGAAAATTTTGATCCTACACATTCCGATGAATTTCCGAACACGTACCAATATACCAGGCTATGAGCTATTTAATAAGGAACAAGCTATTTAATAAGCAATACGTGAAAATAATTATATATTGTGACACACGCATTTACCACAACGCTGCTGTACGGTACGTAAAGCTGTTCTTTTCAATATAAATTAAAATTAATGTGTGTTTTACTGTAAAGCAAAACTGTCGGAAATTCGGCTTACTTTATTCAATTTTGAAACGAACCTTTAAATATGGCTGAGGCATGCCCATTTTCCGAAGCTTCAAGATGCCGAGACAAGACCGAGATTAAGACTTCAGACCTTTGAGAGCGAGATTTAAAAAAATAGTGTCTCGAGACTGGAAATAGTGCGCAATGGAAATGTGCTCAATGCAAATTGAAAATAAAAGAGGTCTACGAAACAAACTAGGAAAAAAATTCTCACAGCAATTAGTTTCCAAAAAGAATGGTCTGGATTACGATTCAACAACGTTTTCTACGATGCAAATCTACGCAGCTATCACACGACAAGAAGTAGCCTAATGTAATTTTACGTAACAGCAGGAGAAGAGAAAAAGTTTCAAAACTCCAACTTAGATGATTATAATTAACAGAAACTTCGAACTTGTGACGCTTGCAGGTACAAATGCAACAGTTGTCATGACAGAAGCGACTAGTTGCCAACATACAAAGCACTTTCTT
This sequence comes from Trididemnum clinides, assembly GCA_963675345.1. Taxonomy (NCBI): domain Eukaryota; kingdom Metazoa; phylum Chordata; class Ascidiacea; order Aplousobranchia; family Didemnidae; genus Trididemnum; species Trididemnum clinides. The sequence goes on along the minus strand of OY776304.1, from coordinate 24,123,309 downwards.
AACACCTGGTTCGAGTAATATGAGCGACCGAAATGCAAAAACATGACCACTGAACTGTTGTCCAGCGAATGATTGGTATATCGTAGTTCACCACCAAAATACAAGAGCGGTTCTTGTGATTTGGTTTCTTGCGGTGGGAAATATTGCGCAAGTTTGAATAGAAATTCAATAAGCAATCCGTTGAAATAATTTCGTTATACGTGCAAAAGACGGTCAATTTCAACTTCGTGCAAAAATAAACCGGAAATATTAAGAACCACTGATCTAAACAATGTGCTGATATTTAACCGGTCGAGAAGTGAAACATAAATTGCCTAATTCTACCTCACGATATTCCTGGAATTCGAAATGGTAGAATTTAGTCCAATGTCAGACCCTGGAAAAGCTGGAACTTCTGCTATTAAGATAAAACGTAGAGATACTAGTAGAATGTAAATTAATCCATGTAAATGTCGTTGTCAATAAAGTTCGACCTTTTCGATCGTTTATAAGAAGCAACGAACGAAAAAGCTGGTTTTGAAAAAGATTTCAATTCGTGATTCCCATCAGCTTATTATCAACCTCAATCTGAAACTCAAATCCGATTAACTCCAAACAGGGAATCGTTTCCTCTATCAAACTTTTTGTTTGCAGTAACTAGACAATTATTGAGACTGCAAAATGAAGTTTTCCTGTTTTCTATTATGACTATTTTCAAGTTATTTTGTGTTTTCGTTCAACGAAAGTTTTAACTCTGTAAATATTTGTATATACAGTAAATCCTTAACGAGGGCAATATGCAGCGCCAAAGACGTTTGACTTTGTTAAATTTTCATTACCATGTTCAATGATGTATTGCTAGTAGCAATAATAATAGCGTGGGGCTTATTACTAACAAGTAAAGCAGCAGCATCGCACCCAAATCTTCTTTGAAGAACTGGTTGTTCAATTTATATCCGGTGCAAGCAATAACCAGATCACATGATATTTCTTTCCCTTCTTCTGTCTTCACAACTTGATCATTTATGTTTTTACCAAAAGTAAGTTCATCCATGTTTGACACTCTGTCCTCTACAACAAAAAATATTAATGTCAGACAGTCAATAGATCAAAGCTCATCTGAGATCTGGATAACAGGGAGTTGGGATGCTTCTAAACATGAAAGCCTATGGTAAAATAATTAGCATTCGACTCAATGGCAAATATTTTAAAAAAGAAATAAGCTTGACAGTCAATGGAATAGTACCTTGCATTTAAATCTCTTCTGATAACACCAGCTCAGCGACTGACAGTGTGGCACGCAGATCTCATGGTTTCTACATTGTTATACATTTCGTGGATGTGTATTGGTTGGCAGTAGTGCTTGATTTTGAAATACACTGCACCACCTATAACCTACGGGCAACTCAAAATCAAGGCTAAACAAGTGTCATGCCATTTTAACCCAGTTAAGGTCATTCTGTGGCCAGAAGATAACAAAGTAAAAGCTGATATTAAACAAAACAAAACAAAATAAAAATTTATCTTACTTTCTAAAACTTTGATTTCTTTCTTGGATAACGCTTTTTTAATGGCAGTTTGAAACTCTGGCTTTAATGCTGAACTCACGAGGAACTCTCTCGAATTAACAATGGTAACCTGAAAAAAGTTAGTTTTTTAATCCAATATGTACGAATCCTCGCCACCAGCTACCTAGCTTATATTACCCAAGATATGTGGGACAAATTTCACTGATAAATTTTGGGATATTGCTACAGTATATTTTTCTTAAATTTTATAACAAGAAATGAACAAGATAAGCTTTACTTTTGTGTTTAATATAAAGGTGAACTTCAGGTAAACAGTGCTGAATTCAATTCAGTTATAAAAATAATGAGCTTGTTCTCGGGCTGCGCTTACATTTTGCTATTCTTGTCAAAAATTCAAGGCGGGTAGTCTGCAGTATTGTTTCAAGTGGACTTGGAACGTTTCATTCGAACGGCACCGCACTATCGTATGACGCAAAATTATCGCGGAAACGGGTATAGGACAAAAAACGCAATTTCATCCGCAACAAAACCAGCAGAAACACGTAAAAACGCGAGCGTACACCTAATACAAAAGGCCAGAAATTTATTTTAGAACGTAATTGTAGGCAGTGCGCTGCTTCGACTTCTCAGGTCTCATAAATGCAGTTGGTAACCCAGAGCTTTTTAAGTAAAGCATGTCATAACTTCGCACAAGTTTTTGATAATGCTTTATTGCAAAGCTTGTGGTCAATTGTCGGGGACCAACTGCACTGATGACCGCTAGTGTTGTTACCCGACCCTTCCGCCTGATGAGAGCATGGTGGCAGATTTTGAAGCCCCAGAAGCTGGGCAAATTCCCAAGGCATGGACCAGAGCTGGAAAAGGAAAGGAGTCGCCAAAGAGCAAGCGGTGCAAAGAGTTCGTTGCAGGACAGCACAGAATGAGATGAGTGGTGTCCTTAGTCGGATGACCACAGGCGCTGCACAAAGAACTCTAAATTTTGCCAATTCTAGAGTAAGAGTTCAACGGAAGGCTGTGTAAATTGCAGCGTAGACGAAAGAGAACACAACGAGCGTGACGAGGAAACCGAAGTTTCTTAGTGGATACCTAAAGAACCTGTGAATCAAAGAATTTTGCTAACCCTTTACGCCCCCACTCCGTCAGAAGAGAAGAGTGAATACCAGAATTAAAAGCAGAGAAACTACATATAGCAGTGAATGGCAGAAGCAGCTCACTTCGCCTGGCCAACTCATCGGCCGTGTCATTCCTCGGAAGCAATGAATGACCTGAGACCCAGCCTGAAAGTAGAGGAGGAAGACAGAGAGGATAGTTTCTGCCAGATATGCCGAAGAGTGTGAGATAGAAAGAAGGCGGAGGAAAGGAAAGCGTAGCAAGGACAGAGCGAAAGTCTGAGAGGAGGAGAAGGAAAAAGAAGTGCCAGTCTTGTTGGTGCTGCCGAGACAATCGAAGAGTTTGCAGAATGGCGCAGATTACAGCAGAAAAGCTTAAACATGCAGGGCCTGCCGACTGGAAAATCTCCGCAAAGTGAGCAGTTGGCAGGACCGCCAGAAGCCATCGGTCTAAATCACGAGATCGTGAGAAGGGACAGAGTCAAGATGGGAAAGAGCAGCATCTTGGCGAGAAAGACAAAGGTTAGAACAAGAGAATGGAGCAGAAAGAGTGAGCTCAATACTGAAGAAAAGCGGGTTGCAAAGAGAAAAGGGGGAGCAATCAAAGAGAGTCTCCCAGGGAGAAGGAGAAAGTAAGAGCGGATGAGTGGACGCAAAGATTTCACAAAAGGATCTCAAGAGTCTAAGCTTCACTCTAAGTCTGGCCAAATCTTAATTAGAAAGAGAGATTGGAAGATTAAGGACCCGATCATAAGATGACAAAGCAAAATGTGTCACAGAGACATGTGAGGGAGGAAGGGAAGTCTCTGAAAGGGGAAGAGGGATAGGGAAAAACGAGGGGAAGACAAGTGCCACTGGCCGCTTGGTGAGGGGTTCCCAACGTTGGTAACGCTGAAAATTGGGAACCATTCGAGTGAAGTGTCAGAGAACACTGACCGGAGAAACGCTTTGTATAGAAGAGAAAGATATGTCTTAAAGGGAACCCGTTAGATACCAGAGATACAGCGTAAGGCCTTCAGACGAGGGAAGAACCAGGCCTTTAGCGAAGATACATATGCAGAAAAAGGTAATCCCAAGAAAAGCTGGAGTGGGATTGAAGAAGAGAGGGTGGTTAAATAAGAGAAAATGGGGTTGTAGGTTAGCCTGGTAGGGATCAAACATAAATAGGTCTCACGTTGGCACGAATTGAGAGGAAAATCACTAGTACTCCAGTATTAAGATCAACGATCCACTAAAATGAGAGCTCCTTGTGTGGCCTCCGCAGCAGCAGGTACTGAGGAAGAGGGGGACCAGACAACCAGGTTGTCAGCATAAGAGAACAGCTGACGAAAGTAGGTGGAGCTGACGAAAGCAGGTGGAGACGTAAGGAGATCACTGATGAAAGTATAGGGCCAAGAACGGATCCCTGCGGAACACCACGGCGGCCTCGAAAGGAGCAACTTTTGTGATTTTTAAAAACCACGCAAGCACCTGTCAGAAAGAAAAGATTGAGTCCATCAAAAAAGCAAGGAGGAAGACCAGCCGAAATAAGTTTGTGGAAAAGAGCGGGATGCCAGACAGAGTCGAAAGCTTTAGAGATATCGCTACTAGCAAGGATTATCCAGGAGGCCGTTGGGCTTGTTAAGCCTATCCGAAATAGACTAAGAAAGATGACGAATTTGATCCAAAGTAGACCGTCCAGAGTGGGTACCGCTCAGGCGGGGAGAGAGAATGAAGTTTGGCTCCACAAAGAAGAGTAGACGAGATAGATTGATGCGCTCAAACAGCTTCGAGACGGAGGGTGTGAAAGAGATAAGCTGGAAGAAAGCATGTGAGTCAAGAGGTTTTCTTTTCTTATGGATGGGAACAATAGATGAAGACTTTCAGATGGAAGGAAAGGAATGCAATGAACAGGAAAGATTAAAGATGTGAAGGATAAGCTCCATGCCAAAGTAATGGAGGTGCTTCAGCATGGGGTAGACAACTATGTCTGGGCCAGTAGCAGTGGAAGATGAGAGGTTGGCTGTAACCGCAAGCAATTCAGTGGAAGTGAGCGGAGAGCAGAAAGAGAAATGAAATTCTTCAGGGCACGAGACCCGGCGGAGATTAGACAAGTAACCTCTGGCTCTACTACGCAAAACCTTTGTTTAAAAGACAGAAGAGTGAGATCTCGTGTAGGTGACACAAACCGATGGCGAATCTCTAGGAGAAGAGCGGTGGGGAAAGTCAGGGGAAGAGGAGGAAGAAGTAGAAGAATCAGTAACAAATCAAAGGTTAGCATAGACTGATTGAGAATCAGTTTTAAGAAAGAGATGAGCATATCTCGTGCCTTGCCTTAGGCTTGGTTTTGGCGATCAGACAAGAGGCATGACGATAGAATGAGGTGTTAGCCTGGTGCTATTTATCACAATGAGCAAAAGCAAAAGCTTTGCGTCTTTACTTTACCGCTTCTTCCACTTCGAAAGACCACCAGCCTTAAAGTTGACGTCGGAAGCAGCCGAAAAGAATTAGCTGCATTCAAAGCCGAAGAGTGTAGCAGCAGTAGAAAGAGAAAGAAATGAATATTACAATGAAGAAGGACGGTGTGAATCGATAAAAATAGCAAAGTTATCCCAACGAACTTTCTGGAATTGAAGGAAAGAGGACGCTTAATGGGTCGGGAGAGTGGAGAAAGAGAAACATTCAGAAGAATTGGGAGATAATAAGAACTAAAGTTTTAAAGCATCTCCCAGGATTAGGAAAAGACAAGGGAGGAGGGAGCAAAGGAAATATCAGGAGAGGAGTGGTTTCCGGATGAACGGCGAAGAAGAGTAGGGATCTCAGGGTTATTGACAAGGAGGTCAAAGGAGATGATCCAATTTAATATTCCTTCCCCATGAGGATTTGAAGTACCTTTTGAATTCCATAGAGGGTAATGGCAGTTGAAGGCCTGAGAATGAAGAGATATCTTGCAGAGGAGAGTACAAAGGGAGAAAAAGAGTCGATTCCTTTATCCACCAAAAAAGAGCAAATAGGAGCGTAGATGTTCAAGAAAAAGATAGGGAAAGATTTTTTCAGCAAAACGTTGACTCTGGATTGTCAGAGTAGGGGTCAAACAAAAAGATTAAAAGTTCAGAAAGGGATAAGCCCTGTCTGACAAAAATATCTACACTGCTGCTTTCGTACGAGTAGTTATGTGAAACAAAGCCACATCGGGTGTGAGTGCAATCCCATTGCAGAGCAAAGCATCCCAGGATCCGTAAAGATGAAGAAGAGTTGAGGTTGGATTCCTGGATACAGGTAAGATCTAGAAGAGAGAGAGAGACAGAAAGTAAAGAAGTTGAACACTTCTGACTGTCGCAAAATACAACGAATCTCCCTTCCTGTACCCTAATGACAGGTTCATGAAGATTCGGTGGCTGCAAAATTTGTTCCGGAGAGTTTATTGACTACCTTCTATGTCCTATCCTTCGGCGTAATGACTTGTGCTCGAAAAGCTAGAACTATCAGCCCATTTTTAACAACACCAACTTTAATACACACACGTTTGCAGAACACCGACCTGATCATCGATCATCAAAATCACTTTTGCCTTCGCAGCAAATAGCCTTCCTTCCTTATGAGCGCCTTAGTCTTGTCCTTTAGCTTTTCATTTTCTCTTCTCACTTTCCTCCCCACTTTTCTTTTTGTCTCTCTCTCTTCTAACACAAAATCTTCTAACACTTCTAGTATATATGTATCTCCATGCGTTAATGAAGATCATGCCCGAGTCAACCAAATTAATGCCTATTTAATGACAAAAATTTGCAGACGGGGAAATACCCGATCCGCGTAGAAAATAAACAAGTAAAGCTTTGGAGAGGGAAAAATATCGAAAACAAGTGCCAAGAACAGAAAACTCCGTTGAAATAAGATAATGGGTTAATTAATCCCAACAACAATTAAAATTGGAAAACAGTAATTAAACCCTAGCAGGATAGTCTATCCAAACGACTTTACTCGATATCAGTAAATGCTGAAAAAGAGTCTGCTATTTTAATAAACAGTAATGAAGTCAGCTTAGACATTTATTTGCCATAAAAAAAATTAATTTCGCTAACGCATCCTCAGTTTTTGCAAAAAAAATTAAAATCACACAAACAAATATTTTGGAATCAATTTAAATACGACAATATTGACGATAAAGCAGCATTATTACACCATTACCACACCATCCATAGACTCACACTACGGACAAAACCAGATATTGCCGATTGTTTTTTTGTAACGTTTGTAGAGCTACCGCCCAAATATCTTTTATCTATTTACGAAAACATATGGCTAGACAAATTGAATGCCACTATTAACATAAATAAAATGCTCTTGCCCTCAATTTAATTTTGTAACTATTTTTTTAGTTTTTGAAATACAGTTTTAGTTCCTTTCGTATCCCAGTGCGCTATTGTACTACCTACGTCACGGCTTCTATAAGTTAATGCCTTTTTACTCATTATTATGAAGTACTGCCCTTTGCTTATTTAGTAATTAGAAGTCTCATTTATCTCACACCTATTTCTATACAATTTTACCTATCAGCTTTGTGAATGTAATTTGAAAGGAGTCGGAGCTAGTTTTATGGCCTGTAGTTTTGATAGCTGTTTGTTATTGTAGACCCGGTGCAGATAAATATTTTTGCTTCTTGTAAAGTATTGAAGATTTTATTATCTGAGTACAGCCTTTTTTCTGGTTTTACCATTAGTTTGTCTGAAAAAATACTTAATATTTTTTTGGTGCGATTTTTATTTTTTTTGCAGAAACTGAGAATGCGTGGGCGAAATTAATTTTTCTTATGGCAAGTACATGACTAAGCTGACTTTATTTCTGTTTATTAATAGCAGACTCTCTTTCAACACTTAACTAATCTCTAAATTATTATTGTTGCACTGACACAAAGCCCCCTGTGTTCTATTGAAGAATCCTGAGCGAGTCTGGAAATAAAAAAAACATGGGGATGGAAGAAGAGCAGGGAGTGTATAAGGGTTGGGAAGAGACTAAATGATGGTTAGCGACAAATCAGGAAGGTATAAGGTTTGCAAGCGAGAATGAGGGAAAAGAGCTGCATTGTTAGAGAGGTAGTTGGGTAGGTTGACGTGCACAGTGGAGGTATACGTGCTTTAGGGTTCCGGAGAAGATGACACAGCATTGATGGACTGAGGACTCCTGGGAGAAGCCAAGATGCAGCAAGAAAGACAGCTCCAAGAGTGAGAGCTGGAAAGGGAATTAAACTTCGAACAAGAAAGAAGTTGTAACTTCAATGTACCCGTTTAGCGCCTGTACAACACTGCACGAACCTGCTCCTCTATGTTGCTCTGCCATCAAACAAGTATAGGGAAAAGTAGGAGCAGCATTTGAATGGATGCTGCAGCGAATTAGAAGATAGAGAAAAATAAGAAGGCCAAGAAGAGATAAGCAGAAGAGCAAAAGAAGGCGGAAGATCTATTTTATAGAAAGTGTTTGCTGCCCCTTCTGCGTTCGTTCAGAGGGTAGCCCTACAAAAAAATGTATGGTTAGCGGAGTACCCGGGGTATCTGGGACTCTAGGGGAGGCCAACAGCCATTTTGATTCAACTCAACGAGGTTGGGAACCGCACTACCACGTTAACGCGACTGTTGATTGGTGCAGATGACAGTTAATCGGTTGAAACATTCTGTACTCTCTACCATTGCACTACAAACGTACCTCTTTATCGGGAAATTCTGTTTTTATTTCTCCAGCTAGCTCCACGCCAACAGCGCCACCACCGACTAAAACAACTCTTTTCGAAGCTATAAGCTGAAAGAAAGTTGTGTCAAACAAATATCAGTTTCAACGTTGCATACAACGCTGAGCATTTTTGCTTTACCAAACACCACAACAAAAGCATTTTCATCAAATTGGTTCTATGTTCAAGTGTTGAAACCATTCACAAACAAGTACTACCTGAAAAGGAAGTTTAAAAAAAGCATTATAATCGAATATGGACACCAGTGAGCTCAAACATCTCTAAAAATGGGTGAGGAGTAAACCCAAAACGCAATAGGTATTTACGTTCCCGAAAGATTTTAAACTTGGCTTTACATCGTAGATCATATAAAAAAACTTGTTTTATTGCCTAACTCCTTCGAAAATATTGTTTAAAACTCACAAATTCTCTCTAAACAAATAAGTTGAATGACTGCCTAATGCCCTCAACAGCAAGGCAATGCTCCAATTACTCATTCTCGTCGGTAGTGTAGAAATGTTGAAACAGCCATAGGTTTACGTATGTTATGACGATTTTTTGCAGTCAAACTTCGCCACATAATGTGGAAAACAAAATCATACGATTTTCAATACGTCAAATAATTGTTGAGTAGTAGCCTCCGGCTTTAATGCCAACGAAAACGTATTTTCAACCTCTATGAAGGGTCAAAACGAAATTTATTACACGGCAAATTTTGGTTCAAAATTTGGGGAAATGAATAACAAATGCCTATAACTTGTTTTGAAGATGAATTTATAGTTTTATCCCGAGATGTTTGCAGATTTCAGTAAGCTTTGTCTTAGTATTAAATTTTGCATTGATGCTTAAAAAATGATAATCACAATGCTTGTTCCTAGAAGTATTTGAGTAAAAATTCATCATAAATGCTAAAAAAATATATATGGGCGTTTCTGAGCCTTCGGAAGCATTGGTAGCGTTCTATAACAAAAACTAAGGGCCTCTGGCCAGGAGAATCGCGTTCAGTCTCCCGCGAGTCTAGCGTGTCAAGCGGGTATATAATCATTTTCAAACAAGAGCTGGCTTAACTCTTTTGCATTTTTAATATAGCTTTGAAAAAAGCTGTTTGAGCCGTAAGCTTTTCGTGACGCTCTCATCAGTGGCGGTATCGCGTCAAAAGGGAAGATCTAGAGTGAGTAAGTGTTTTACGTGAATAATTTGGACGTTAGGCCATCAAGACAAGCCACTGACAACGCTAGTATTGCAAAGCGCGCCAAAAAAAGATTTCGCAATTGCGAAAGTTAGAGAAAGCGCAGCAGGAGGCCAATGCCACGATTATCGAAAGAGTTTGAGAGTGTAAGCAAACTCTTTCTGTCTGCATAACACCGGGCGTCGGGTCTTGATATAAGTCGCCTCTAAAAGATTAAGATGGAAAGAGCTGCGCGCAGCGGCGAGGATTGAAAACCGCTTATCATCATAGTTTAATGCGCATCGATCATTATCTAAAAGATGCTGACCAATGGCGGAGTCACAATCCGGTTTGGTGTCGGTTCGTTTGCACGATCTGTGTGGTTGAGATCGGCGTGGACGAGTCAATTGCTGTCTTAACCATTGCGGAACATGTTGCTTGATGGGATCCTGTAGTCGTTGAGATGTTCGCCCTACGTACCGACTATCACAGTGGCACTTGTATTCATATATGACAAAACTTTTCTGAATGGCAGGTAGAACATCCTTGCGGGCCACAGGCAGCATGCGCTTAGACGTAAAGACCAAGCGGGTGCTGACGGAACCATAGCAGCTTTCCACGGCGGTTTTGACTTCTTTTTCCAAGTTTGTGGATGGCTTACCTATCCAAGGGACCCTCAAGTATACAGGACACTTTTCAGGGCCAAATCGCTTAAGGGTGGAGAACTGAGCAATTTTCTTGGTGATCTGAGTATTAATGATCTTTTTAGGATAGCCATTGTCCAGTAATGTCTTCTTGATCAGTTCTATTTCTTCATTGAGTCTACGCTTGGTGCAAATCATTAGAGCTCGATGCACCAATGTAGATATTAGACTTATTTTGCGTTTGAGAGGACTAAAGGACTCCCAACGCAAATACTGGCTAGTGAAAGTGGGTTTACGGTATACACTGGTCTCCAAGCCAACATCTGTTTTTTCGACGTAGACATCAAGAAACGGTAGGCATTTCCCTTTCTCTTTTTCAAAGGTGAACTTGAGGGATGGATGAAGGCAATTAAGTTTGGTCAGAAATTCATCTGCTTCAGCTTCGTGATCGAAGATGGCAAACGTGTCGTCAACATATCTGAAGTATGTTGGAGGCTTTTGCGTTTGAGAAAATAACTTTTCTTCATAATATCCAACGAAGATGTTGGCCAAAGCCGGACCAAGTGGTGATCCCACAGCTACTCCGTCTGTTTGCTTGTACATGGTGTTATTGAAGCTAAACTCAACTGAGAATGTAGCGCTCTTCATCAATTCAACAAACACGTCCTTTGGAATGACTGGTCGGGAATTAGACTGGTCGTAGAGAGCTTCCGAACAGATTTTGATGGTTTCATCAAGGGGAACGTTGGTGAACAAGCTGGATACATCAAAAGAACACATGAAGACATTAGGGTCGATGTCAAGATTTTGCATGGTCTTAGCAAACGTAAACGAATCTGATATGCAGTGTGACGAAAACCGCTCCAACACAGGTTGTAATAGGCTAGCCAACCACTTGCCAAGTTCATGATGGGACGAAGCTGTCATAGACAGTATTGGGCGAAGTGGAGTGCCTTCTTTGTGTGTTTTTGGCAAACCATACATTCGAGGTCTTTGCGATCCAGTTGGTCGTATTGCGTCATATATCCACTTCGGCATGTGATCGGCTTTGACTAAGTCAAGCAACCGCTTCTGAAGGCGCGATTCAATGCTGGCTGTGTTGTCATTGCTGGAGACCGGACCAAGTCTTCTAAATTTCGATTGATCATCAAGTATCTTGTTCATTTTATCGACGTAGTCGCTTTTGTTTAAAAGGACAACGCCGGAGATAAGCTATTTTCTCCGGCGTCATTTTTTCAAACGTTATTTTCTCTAAACAGATAAAGTTATTTTCTCAAACGCAAAAGCCTCCAACATACTTCAGATATGTTGACGACACGTTTGCCATCTTCGATCACGAAGCTGAAGCAGATGAATTTCTGACCAAACTTAATTGCCTTCATCCATCCCTCAAGTTCACCTTTGAAAAAGAGAAAGGGAAATGCCTACCGTTTCTTGATGTCTACGTCGAAAAAACAGATGTTGGCTTGGAGACCAGTGTATACCGTAAACCCACTTTCACTGGCCAGTATTTGCGTTGGGAGTCCTTTAGTCCTCTCAAACGCAAAATAAGTCTAATATCTACATTGGTGCATCGAGCTCTAATGATTTGCACCAAGCGTAGACTCAATGAAGAAATAGAACTGATCAAGAAGACATTACTGGACAATGGCTATCCTAAAAAGATCATTAATACTCAGATCACCAAGAAAATTGCTCAGTTCTCCACCCTTAAGCGATTTGGCCCTGAAAAGTGTCCTGTATACTTGAGGGTCCCTTGGATAGGTAAGCCATCCACAAACTTGGAAAAAGAAGTCAAAACCGCCGTGGAAAGCTGCTATGGTTCCGTCAGCACCCGCTTGGTCTTTACGTCTAAGCGCATGCTGCCTGTGGCCCGCAAGGATGTTCTACCTGCCATTCAGAAAAGTTTTGTCATATATGAATACAAGTGCCACTGTGATAGTCGGTACGTAGGGCGAACATCTCAACGACTACAGGATCCCATCAAGCAACATGTTCCGCAATGGTTAAGACAGCAATTGACTCGTCCACGCCGATCTCAACCACACAGATCGTGCAAACGAACCGACACCAAACCGGATTGTGACTCCGCCATTGGTCAGCATCTTTTAGATAATGATCGATGCGCATTAAACTATGATGATAAGCGGTTTTCAATCCTCGCCGCAGCGCGCAGCTCTTTCCATCTTAATCTTTTAGAGGCGACTTATATCAAGACCCGACGCCCGGTGTTATGCAGACAGAAAGAGTTTGCTTACACTCTCAAACTCTTTCGATAATCGTGGCATTGGCCTCCTGCTGCGCTTTCTCTAACTTTCGCAATTGCGAAATCTTTTTTTGGCGCGCTTTGCAATACTAGCGTTGTCAGTGGCTTGTCTTGATGGCCTAACGTCCAAATTATTCACGTAAAACACTTACTCACTCTAGATCTTCCCTTTTGACGCGATACCGCCACTGATGAGAGCGTCACGAAAAGCTTACGGCTCAAACAGCTTTTTTCAAAGCTATATTAAAATTCTGTAGCACCAACAAGATTTTTGTGTACTTTTGCATTTTGTTTATTTAAAGGGTGTTCAAAAAGTGAGACAAAAGGCAATCCCACTGTGTTTACAAGTCTATGATGCTGCGTTCGAATCATAGGTTTTGGAAAGTAACGACTGGTGTTCTTGTTAATTGTCTCATAGTTTGGAGCGCTTTATGCTAGTTTTGAAGCATAAACACAGATTAGGGGCAAAAAATGAAAGCCAGTTCAGACACAGTTAGAACACGCAACAAATGCAGTTTGAATACACTGGAATTTTCACCTCTTTTCGGAGTTCCGAATATCTTTCCAAAGTGGCGTCTTTCGAAAAAATTTTGTTTTCTATTCCTAACTTTCCTGGAAACGGAGAAGAGGTCCCGGTCGCTATGATAAGATCCGTGTATTTAACCGTTTCTCCGCTTTCCAAAGTCACACTATTGTTTTTCGAATCCAACCCGGTAGCTTTTGACTTGATGTGGCATTCTTCCAGTTTAGCTGTGTAAGGAATAAAGAGCTTTTTGCCATAACCTGCAATGAAAAGAGAACAAGCTTTAAATTTCGCGGAAACTGCTGGGAGTGGGAAGTTGAAACTTGGCATGATTGGCCAGTTAACGTAGGCGAATACCACAAGGATGTCAACAAGGTACCATAAATAAAGTTTTTAACATTCGCACATCTTAACGAAGAGGCCGATTTTTGGCCGAAATAAAAGTCGATAAGCGAATAAAAATCTTTGCAAAAACTATTCTCGTGAAATAATGTGACAATAAATTTTTTTGTAGAATTCGCTTCTTAATTTTGTTATAAAACATTAAGCCTACAAAAGCATTTCGTTAGTTTTTCAGCAACTGTTCTTTAAATGAAACCGGTAGAGCCAGCTAAACTGATATTTTGCGCCTCAACATAACCGAAAGAGCCCGCGGGCTACGCCGGGTGTAGTAACCCATAAAGCAAAAGTCTAGAAAAAGTTAATTTTAAAACACAAATACAGAGTGATTAAAAAAAAAAATATGCCAAAATCATTTCGCATTTTTTTCAGGTTTATATGATTGTAGTGGACTGAATCACGGGTCATTTGATAGAGTAGCTATACAAATGAATGGATGTTTGATTGGATGGCAATTTCAGCGATGTGGTTAGTAATCCTTCCGGCGCTGTTGAATTGCGGGAGAATCACATTTTTATTACACTCGAAATGGCAACTCCTCAGCAGACGGCGTTTTGTGTGCTTGAGTTTGCCAAAACAAACCCCATTGTCACGGTGCAGCGTGCTTTCCAAATAGAATTCGGCATTCACCCGCTCCATGTTGTCGTAACCCCTCTCTTGCTTGGAATGGAGGCACAGCATAAAGCAATTTTCTAGATTCATATCACAAATTTTAGATTCACACCAAAAACCTAATTAAATTAAACGGGGGAAACAGCGGCAGCCCATTTTTATCCAGTCATTAATGCAAATTACAGACTAGTAGCCCCACTGTCAACAAGACGGCCTGCCGTTGGTGGGCATCCAAAATTCGCCTCTTACGACATGCTGGGTGAGCAGCATCAACATTCTAACCCGTGACAGTGGATTCGACACTTTAAAGCGAGTTATTGTCTGTTCAAAGAAAAAAGTCCTGGTTGATCACATGTTTCAGAGCAAGGATTTACGATGCGTTTGAGAGGAGCCTACGTAAGTCAATACGTCGAGCAAGTTGTCAGCTTTCCTCAAACCACTTTCTGGCCTGTGTTAAAAGTACAATTGCACATGAAACCATATAAACTAAGCCTCGTGCAAGCACATACTAATGACGACTAGATGATGCGAAGGACATTTTAGGAGTCAATGCTAGAGGTGGGTGAGGCTGATGGAATCCTCTCTTCACGTCTAGTTTTTATTGACAAAGCAACTTTAAAGTCCATCGTCACAATGAGCGCATTTAAGGAACACATGACCCACATGGAGCAGTTGAGCATCTGAAGTTCCCCTGAAGTGAACGTCTTCTGTGCAGTGTCTCAAGACATGGATTATGGCCCCTTTTTCTTTGAAGCAAACACCGTTACATGACCAACCTATCTGGAAATGCTCCGAAACTCGCTATTCACTTTGCTGGAAGTAGATTCAAATGACTTTAGTTTTCAACGAAATGGAGCACCGCCCCGTTGGCATCTCGAGGTTCGAGCTCATCTGAACGAAAACGTGTCTCAGGGATGGATTGGTGAGAGAGATGATTAAGGCCTCACTCTCTACGCTTGCCCTGCCTGATCCCCAGATCTCACTGTGTGTGACTTTTTCTTAAGGGGGTATGCTAGAGTTTATGTTCCACCACTTCCAGCAAATATCGATGACATAAAAGATTGAATAACAACTGCAATCAAAACGGTGGACCGCGCGACATGCTTAGGCGCGTTTGGGAGATATTCTCCTATAGGCTTGATGTTGTTCTTTTGTGCCGGTGGTGGCAACATTGAGCACTTGTAAAACCTGAAATAAAACTTGCATTTATGTGCAACACATGTATCCGGCCCAGAGTCTTGTAATGTTTTTCGTTTTTGGCATATCCCGGGACGGTTTTCGTGTATTCATTTGGAAACACCCTGTATATTTAAAAATTTCTCTTTACTTTTCTTGGTGTTGAAGCAACTGCTGATTGTTACTAGCAAACCCTACTGCCACGGTAGCGCAAGAATAGAAGCGGCAACGGTGCTATAGAATGCCTCAGAAAGTATAACAATTTGCTAGTGCAAAGCATTTTCAGAAGAAGGGGTGTCCCTGTACTTCTTCCAGTTGCGGTTAGGGTTGCCAGTTTAAATACTTGCAAGTGAAAGATTCAATCACAAAAAGTGTTGGTATTGGTACTAGTGGCCTACTGCAGTATGGTCCAAGCCGCAGCCCAATACCTTTTCTGCAACGCGCGAAAACTTCTGAAAAAATGAAAATTTGAAGCAGGCCTAACAGCCAAGCGAAGGTGATAAAAGATCCATGGACAGGAGCAAAGAAGGAGCCTTTGTGATTTGCGGTAAAACTTCAAGTGATCTAAAAAAAAAACAAGGTCACCAGCTTCGGCCTGATGTAACTTTGTTTTTGTGTAGTTTTTGCGCCCAAAATTTTTTATTGTTGCTACTTTTCAAACTTATTACTAGCTGGTGTAATTGACAAGTAGAAGTGTTAGAGCTTTCTACTTTAAGTATTAATGCTTAAAAGATATTTATGAAGTGATGGAGAAATTAAAAAAACGATTACCAGCATTTGAGCACTTGTCATGGTGTGAATGCTCTTCATCTTTTATAAATCTTTATATCATCAGAGAACATTTTTCTTTACCTTCCTCAAGAAAATATGTTTATACAGCTGGCCAGTATTAAATAGTACTACACAGGACACTCGTTTGCTGGAAAAAGAGACAACCAGCTGGTGCAAACAGCACACAACACCGCTTTACCCTAAAGTTCTACAAATTCAAAACAAATTTTCAATTCAGCCTTTCTTTTGGCGCAATATGAAAACCCACTAAATACGGTACCTTTAGTACTAGTGCTTCCACACTATACAACATAAGCGTGCATACATATCTTGCAAAGTATGCAAAATAGCTCGATAGCAGTTTGCTTTTTGTGGGGTAGGATTTCGTTCAGTTAACTTTGTAAATTCTGAACAGTGTTTTTCATAATTTACGGAAGCATTGTCTGCGTCGTAAGCAACCAAATTATTACATTAGGTCCTGCTGCTTGCAGTGTTCTCCGCAGCTTTTTAAAAATCGCTATGGTTGCTTTATTTGCACTCTCAAAAACATTTAAAACACTTTGCTTTACCCCTTCAGAAGAATGAGAAAGTATGTTCTTATTGCTGGAAAGTTTTTGATTTCCTTGATTGGATGCATCAGTGCTTATTGCGAAAGAATTTGCACCATAACCATTACTAATGTTAAGGAGATCTTTTTTCGAAATCCTTATGCATTCACGGCGAAGAACTTTTTCCGTTATAGGTTCTGTCTTTTTTCTTCCACATTGAAGGCTTTTTGCAATTGTTGAATCTGAATATAACTTGCTCTGAAGATTCATTGAAAAACCTAAGTTTAAATAATTTGGCGGAGAGTGATTGTGTGAAATACCTGGCTCATTTCTGCGACGATAGTCTTCTTCAAAACATTTTCAGAGAAAAATGAAGTGATTGATAATGAAGAAGTTTGTGACCGCGTGCTGTTAGCATGACCAGAGCTGTTTTATCACGCTATGAATACCATCATGTTTTAAGATCACTGATTTTTGACAAACAATGCACCTGCATGTGTGGTCAAGGTCATCAATCTTGCTCAGCCACTAAGAAAAGTCAGCACTGGAAAGCCAACTACAATAGAACTTGCCAACAGACTGTCTCTTTCTACTATGGGCTGAAACACTTGGTCCACTGTTTCTGTGTTCGCAGTCAGTATTGTTGTCAATCAGTATCAATATCACTGCCTGCCAAAGCATGAGAGTTGAGACTTAGAGTTTAGCAAGATCAATATACTATGGAAGTACTGGTAGGTATTTTGCCGTCGATGGCGTGTTACCTGGGAGGCAATTTTTCCATCACCATCCATGTATGTTTAAACAGCCATATTTGCTACAATATTGATAGTGATCCTGTGGTGGCTCGTGCACCAGCCTTCAAACGCGATGGTTACGAGAGAAATTCTTTGCCGGCAGGGTACTTACAAAAAGACAGTATACACTGTAGGGGGGTAGTTATGTTAATGTATGGGAGAGTGTACAGTGTGGAAAAGTGTTCAATGGGGGTACAGTTTTTTTTAATTCGTCTTTGAAATTGACCAATCAGAAACTAACAAAAGTCAAATGTTTATTACGTCATTGAAATTGACCAATCACCAATGTCTGACGGCAAAATAGCCTCCAAGGGTGAAATGCCATTGATGCCAATTAGTCGCTGCCATTCATTACATATCGCTTATGCCTAAGGCCCTGGCACAGGTACTAGGCTTAACTAACTGTATAAGCGAAGGCCCACAAGTAGAGTAGATCAAAGTTTTGAGATAGCGTTTTAAACACTTCTTTGGTTACTCCCAAACAGAACTTCTGACTCAATAGAGACACCTTTTTTTTGTTTCATACTATTTCTAGGGATCATGTTCACAAACCTCAATTATGAAATATCCAGATTTAAAAAAAAGCTGCTTCTTCCGTACATCAGCATAAAAATGGACAAAAGCAAATATATTGTGTTTTATATAACGTTATGACATTTTGGAAAGAAAATCTACTCAACGTTAAAAAAACCAAAGTTTCGAGAGGCGAAGACAGAAGGTCGAAGTGGTGTGAAGAAAACCAAAGACTTCTGTTCAAAACCGAAGTTCTGGCAACCCTGTTGCAGTCCTGTTCTAGACTACACAGCGATTTCAACCACATTTATTTATTGTTTTTGTTTTTCTGCAATTACGCCAATAAGTCAGTACAGGCTTGCTCAATAAACCATGACGTAATGAATAGTTGTCAAGCGTTTGAGCAAACAACTTTATTTTCACTCACAACGATGAAGCTATTGCGGTCGCAATGAAAAATTTGCGAGCTCATGGCAAACAATATTGTCAAAAATTTAAATGTTTTAACTTTACAACGTCGAATGATAGAGCGATGCGCTAACAAAGCCGGCGTCGAGTGACGCAAAGTCGTTTTGCTCAATTTTGACATAAATTAGTGTTATGAAAGAGCAATATGACGCGAACGGCAATTGTTCTTGTACACTTAACTTTTATTTCCCTAAAACCGATAGCAAAAATCCAGAAAATCGAAGTTTTTTGACGTTACTGTGAAGCTTCGTCAGAAAGCGGTCGTCGAGATGCATAAAGTCATCGCGAAAAAGGCGCAGTCGCGTAATGCCGACGTAAAAACAAAACCACTTATGATTAGCATCACTTGAAAATCACACTAAAAAACAAAAAATTTATTCATGCATGATTTTACGTACGTTTTCATTCGTTGCTACAGCCATTGCTACAATATGGTAATGAAATCAGGTACTCAGTAATTTCCTACTGTATTGGCTTGACTGCCTGCTGTGCACGCTTTCACGTGATGATGAAAGTAAATGATATTAGTCATATTCTAAAACTAGCCAAATTTTGCGTTCCTTTACCGCAGTGATTCTCAAAGTGGGTTCCACGAAGCAAGGTCAGGGGTTCCGTAAAGCTGCATTCGTAAAGAATTCCGCTGTGGATTCCGAACATAGCTGCCAATCTTGCGAATATATCCCAAGATTGCATTTCGAAAGGCTGTCGATCTCCAAAAAAAAGGTCTTCATGACATTAACTTTGTCAAATAAATCATTTCTTTTATTGTATTAAGTATTAATTTAAATAAGGGTTCCGTTATATTACCAATAATGTCAAAGGTTTCTATTGCCAAAAAACGTTTGAGAACCACTGCTTCACGAGATGCATCGACTGATCGCGTTATGCAGCATCCCAATTCGCGGTGGATCGAAGCACGTGGTAATACAGTTTTAGGGTATCTACGTCGGTGTGGACATTAAATCCAACTGCGAACTAGACTAGAAATATCATCAAGGCTAGGACACTGTATAAAATCGCTGCTCAGAAACCAGTTACTGTTTACGGCTTTTGACCAACATCGACTTACTTTCGTCGACCAGTGCTCGAAGGGCTCCAACACTATGAAATACGCCATCAAGCGGTTCAATTAGTTTTACTTTTCCCACATTTTGCGACACCAATAAATGAGCAAGATACCCCCCGCCGTAACCCCCTCCAACAATCACAATCTCCTTGTTTGAAGTGTTAACAGAAGGTCCGGATCCCATCACATCACAATGCTTACAAAAAACTAAACAGAATATATATAAAAACGACTCTGTAAAAAAATGTTTTTCTATACAATGGTATTTCAAAACAAAGGGAGAAATAAATTGCGTTGTCCATTTTTCTAAACAATCTTTGGGTCAAATAATACCTGTACTGCACCAAAATCCGATATCTATTGGACAGTGACTCCTACGCCACAATACGCTTTTGAATTTCTTTTATTTTTATCCAAATCAACGAAACATCAATCTCAGCCTAAAACTATTTTTAGTCCACATAAAACTACGCAATGATCACGAACAACTTACCTTCACAACCAACGGTTTGTCTTCCAGCTTTGAATAAACATTTAAGTTGCGTTTAATGAATTGACTAACTTTCGAAACGCGGGGGCATGAAGTCAAGTTGCATCTTATTCAAAGGTAACTTACGCCATAGAAAAAAAATGCTTTTTAAAATATTTGGCGCAAAAAGCAAGCAAAATTTGTACAAATGGACGATATTTGACCTCCTTGGATCCCTCCCATGCAAAACGCGGCTACATACAGTCTTAACTGCAATTAATCCCACTAATGCTGATCTGTCGGTACAATCACAGCTCTAAGATGAAAAAAAACGCACTTTTAATCACCCGAGTAAAGGCGCCAACAATAATCACAATTATGATGTCACAGTGACATTGTGATAGCAGTAAAACAGTGCGAACACCATCTGCAATAGCCTCTTCAAATACTACCTTGCAAAATAAAAACTCGTTGAAGCGATTGTCCAGTTGTCTACGCAGCGCAAGCTTTCGGCGTCATAAATTTTTGCAGGGGCCAGTTTAATCTTTAACTTTAACCACAGATTTGTGTAAACAAATCACAACGCATGGGAGAATAACCCCAAGATCAAAGCCATAACTTTTTGTATATTCCGGTAGCGGTAGTTACCCTATGCATGGTGAAACTAAGAATAATATAAGGAGGCAAGGGTGTAGCCAGAAATAAAACTTGTGACGAAGGTGGCACCTTTTTCTCGAAATTTTGTTTACAGGAAAAAGGATTTCGCTCAATTTTTGGTGATCTTTAAAAAGGTACTGTAGCTTATCCACTGTCATAGCAGCCTGTGCAAGTTTTTCAAACCTGTGGGAAAGCAACGCAAGACACGAATATTATCGCTCCCTTGTTACGCCTACACAAAGGAGTCGAGATGTTTATCCTTTTCCTTTCTGTTACGCAAACATTCTTGATTATAGTCTTTAATGCTTAAAACCAATGCTTTATTAACCTTCTTTTAGCTGGACCTATTCTTGTTGGAAGAATTGATTCAATGCTAGGCTAGCACTTAAGAAAACATTCAGGTTAACTTTGGCATGAAATAAACAATCAATTTCATAGATCTCAGTTCTACCTTGACGTTTAGGCTAGCCTTTCATAGCTTAGTTTTTTGTGCTTATCTGGAATACTAGCAACAGGCTAAATACCATTGCAACACGTTTTCTGGATGATTTGGCACAACATGAGCAAATTTTGTTTTTGATTTCCGCTTAGTCATGCTGATCAAGCTAGTTGTTTCAAACAGAAATCGCATAAACTTATAAAAAAGTTGAAGTTGGCTTGCTTGATTACCGGTTCTAGTTTATTGGAAGCTAGGTTTACATCCTTGCAAGGGGTAAGCCTGTGGCATCTCGTATAGGCCAGGGGTTCTCAAATACTAATTGGCGCTGCCCCCCAAAAAATAGCTTTTAAATCTCGCGACCTAAGATCACTGAGCTTAGTTTTACAAAAAAACAATTCCGCAAAAATTTACATAACATTCCTAATCGTGGTGTTAATCTCCAAAAAAAGTTTTAACTACCCGGTTTTTGAGCTTCTGCTGTAACGCGTAAAAATAACCTAAATCAGGCACCTCTCTTCGACGGTCAATGGGTTATACAAAGTGTCTGTTGCGGAAGAGATGAAATGTTGCAAAGAAGTTTTTATTTCTCAAAAACAACAAAAATGAGCTTTGACCATGTCGTCAAGAAGGGTGATGCCATTCCCCAAAAAGTCATGTCCTTTGATGTACTGTGCAACGAGAAGCGTTCTTTTGGTCGACTTGACCTAAGATACATTGACTCTTTCAAACATCATAGCTAAGATACTAGTATCAAACTACATGCGTTGGAGGGAAGATATAATGAGTTTAGAAAGTCACAACAGATTGTAGAGTAGGGATTGCAGAAAAGACAAAAACTAAAGAAAGAAAAGACAGCTGCCAAAAGTCTAGTACAACATCAAATCTTATTCAATCATTGCGTCAATAACATTATGTTCGCACAGAATTAGCGCTTAGGCTCACGCGCATGAAAAAGCTTGCCGGAAACGTCATTCTCAACACAAGTGACAGTAGAAAAAAGAGAAAAGTTGCCAACAACGGCACCTTTAAGGGAATGCAAAAACTTGAGCCATGAACGAATACGTGTAATCATAAACCTTCTCCAAATTTTCTTTTAATTCAACAAGTAGGCATATTTTCCAGCCACATTTCCTTGAGCGAGAAAACACAGCCGAATCGTTACAATCGCGCAGATAATTTATACTAGCTTTTTGACGAGCAACTCGAGTGAGTCAAATCTGTGCTGCAAAAGACGGACCAAAATAAAGACAAGTTGGTTGGAAGTAGAAGTTTTAAAAAGAAAACGATGTTCGAGGCAGAGATGTAGGCTATTGCCTTGACGTTCCAAGGCCTAGAACAGGAATGAGGAAACGTTACGTAGGCAGGGTGGGACAAAATTTTGAAAAAGGCCCGTTGATTTGTGATCGAGGGCCAGTGGTGGATTTTGCAAGATCTTGTCTTCCCATTCTGTCGGAGATCACCACTTAGAAAGGCTGATGTAACCTAATTTTACTCCAAATTACGGCGAAGCCTTTTCTTTCCTTTCCGGTTATCACTATTGTGAATGGCCCGGCCACCCTACTTTTACTCCAAATCGGGGTGTTTACCTTAAATATTTCTTAATAGTTTATAATATTAAGCCAAAGGGGCATTTCGTTCCTCTTGACCCGCTAACCAAAAGGCAGAGGAAAAACCGCCTTCCGTTCGGACATTATTGGCCTATAGTGTCGTAATAAAAGAACAAAACAGTTTAGGAGACAAATGACGGCTATCGTTTTGAGAGAATCGATGATGTGAAGAAGCTGTCGCGGGTTCAAAAAACAAGGAGTTCTGCCCCGACCGAGGATTATGTGACGTCATAGGCGCAATACTGTCTCGAAGGAAACTGTTGTGGACGAGCTCTGCTCAGACTTTTACGCTAGTGACCAGCCTTCAGCCAAACTCAACAAAAAAACCTCTGTACTCAGCTTCTACACCTTGATATGATATCACCAGTCGGTCTGCTGAAACAGTAATCTCTTCACGCTAAATTCAACTTCCTGCATCTGAAAAGCCACAAATAAAGTTTAGAACGACAGATTGATCAAACTACAAATACAAGGACATTGCTGATGAAGCATTTTCACGCAGACTAATTCTAAACCACCGAGGCAAATTTCAAGGCAAAAAGATGGCCTGAAACGGTAAACAATTTTATAAAAGTAAATAATAAAATTTGGGCAACACGTTTGATTGAGATAGGACATCGTTTCATCCCAACCATAATGAACGGTCGTGCATTTAAACTTTACTAAGACTGGTGGTTGTTGTATTTTTGGAAAAGGCACTGTACGACAACTTTCCCTGTGTAAAGTATTCTTACAAACAGTAAAGTTTCATATAATTCATGAGACTCGCTAAAGCTTCGCAGCAGATATGGGCGATTGTTCTATGCATAGCCTCACCATCGCTGTCATGTAAGTCGCTGTCCCAGAGAACGAAATGTGCAATAAATAACATTAGGCAAACATGGACAAAGCATGAGCCAATATTCAGGAGAGCTAAGTTTTTCCAGAAAATCATGATGTTTTATGCCAGAACGCTCAACCAAAATTGTAACAATTTGGTATCAATTTTTCACTTTTTCAAATATTCTGATGCGAAGTTACACGAGACAGTTTTAACTCCAACTTATAATTCATTTTAAACAAAATAATTCAGCGATTTTGTATTTTGACAATGAGAGAGTTAATGGAGTCCAAGATTTCAGAAGAAACATAATAAAAAACATCACATCGTGGGAAAACTCCTGCTGTAATATATTTTCAGCTATAGAGTTTTCCCACGATGAGATGTTCTGAAAAATAGCTGAAAATATCAAGATCAAGTTCAAAAAATTTTTGTGGTGTAGGTGGTATGGTCCCTTTCACTGCCTCTGGGCTACGCTTTTCAATGATGACAATAACAATGAGCATACTGTAATTCAAAAATTCGGCTAACTTACTTAGCTTTCAATGCAACGCATAATAAAGCAACCTATTTTTTAAGAGTTCTATTACGTTTTTCAACATGGTTAGAACTTAACCTTTCGATTGAGCCGACTGTAGCTTCTTCAAAATTGCATTTCTCGAATAGAAACGAAATTTATCAAAAGAATTTACTTCGCGTCCAATAATACAATTTTCTAATGACAGAAACATATTTACAAGTGTAAGAACAAAAGTAATCTCGTTCTCTTTCTTAGCACAAAGTTATCAGTTGTTTGTTTTTCAAATTTCGCCGGAGGAATGCCACATTTTTTTATCCTATTAAACTTGTGAATATGTCAACTACTTTATTTGGATGTATTTAGTACATTTTATTTACAGCATAAAACAGCCACAAAACTCAATTAGCAATTTCTAAATTCAGTAAGCTCAACAGCATATGCTACATATATCACAGAATAACAGTTTAAAAAAGATAGAAACAAAACAAATAAAACAATATAGTTGTTGAATTTCAACGTTTTGGTCACTTCAACGCTTTTACAAAAGCCGCACAAAAACTTAAGTGTTGCTTTCTTCAACAAAAACACGCTCGTTCGTAAGTAGCACTGCACCACGAGGCAGATAGTTTGCGGCGCTCATCTTTTTGCTGTTGATTTACCCAACAAAATTCCACCATCTACCACTAAGCTATCGGTAGAATAATGTAAGTTGAAAACACGATTTTCTCTTTTTTCCATGGTTGGAACCAACGACATCATTAAATGCTGGATGGAAAATTTTGATCTTGACGTCATCGAAAATGCAATGTTATTTATTATGCCCACAAAATTAAAGCGTCGATGTTCTGCCTTCCTTCAAAACAAAACTTCAAAAATCTCACCAATGTCACTCAAGTGACTTTCAGGTTTAGTTTGTTGCAATAACCTGCGTCATCGAGTCACGTGTTTTGAAAATCGAAACAGTCTTTTAAATGCATGGCGGAAGTCTTTGTTAAAAATGGTGTAAAGCACCGGATTGATTCCGCTATTGAGATATCCGACCCAGAAGAATATCTTGAACATATTCTGATCGATGCAACATGCTTCACGACAAATGGCGTACACAATGTAAGTCTAAAAGATAAAACTGTGCTCGCTCGTGCTAAAACATAGGAAGTGAGAGGCACGGGGAAAAGTCAAACCCCTTGCTAATAGCTCCAAAATATTTTGAACAAAAATGAAAAATCTGCCTTTTCAAGACAAATTGTGCAACTATTTATTCGTCTATTTTACAAAAATAATTCCCAGTAGACAATTAAATTCTCGTTTTTGAGCATAGGCGTCAAGTAGGTCCAGAGGATAGATTGCCTCCAGAACAGCAAAACATTGAAATGCACGTAAAATCGTTCTGTATGCTACGGTATTGTGAAAATGTTTGCGAACAAAGCACAAGCAATGTGTTCGGAAAAGGGTGATGAGAATTTATTCCGCTCATTGAGCGCAAGAAGAGCGAAGTGCAGAGAGACAAAAAATTTGCTTCACTCTCTTCAAGGCAGCAGGCATCTATACGTATCTTTACAGTCTGCTTAAGCCACAGTTTGAACCCGAATCATAAACTTTGATGCAAACTCCCGTTCCGCTTGGTTGCGCCCTATGCGAAGTTAGGCCTCCAGCACTTACTCTGCGGTTGCTCAACGCTCAGGCCATTGCATCAAGCTGTTGATAATGCAAACATGGCAGCAGTGGATTACTACATTTTTTTGGACCTAAGCTTTAGCCCTGTAGTTTCTTTTGTTGCGCATGAAACAAAAGATCGACTGGACATTCTACTTCTACATGACAATAAAAATCCGTGCTACAATTTCTAGAGCCGAGTTTGATTCTTTTGTAGAGTCATAACCTAGTCAAAGCTTTTGGAATTTACCGTAGTTGACACGCTATTGGATTAAAATTAAACATGCTTTAATTTTAGATTTCACACGAAAAGTAATTTTTTTATCACTCACTGTGAAAAACGGTGTCCAACAAAGTAGAAAAAATCCGGTTACCACAAAAATGATGAAAATAAATCTCTTTTCTCGTCTCGACGTACCGAGCAGCCGCAAAGTGGACATAGCGTTTGCTCGCTTTATAAGTGCGCTGTCCCTGAAGGATAAAAGTAATCAATTACAATCACATTTTATCTAGAGATGTACTGCTCACAAAGACCCATTTTACTTTAAACCTTTTCAGATATCAGACTACTTTTAAAAGAGGTTTATCGTTGATTTGTCATATTTAATTATTGATCAATTACTATTGGTAATATGGTGAAGCAGGCCTAAAGAATGTAATAAATGCACTTGCATTGAAGTGATGTTTTTACTGCCTCCACAGTCACATGATCTTGGTCCGAACGTTACCATGCGACATTGGTGCGTGGTTAAGCACTATCGGACGACTGCTAACAAGCTCATTCAAAGCCATCTCAAGGGAATGTGGAAATAACGAAGCGACTCTGGACAGCGAATTATTCGTTTTGTTTTGAGCCGCTTTCGCTACTGGCGAGGATGTTACCGTTCTTTTTTCACACTTGTTTTCAAGAACTCTTTACCTTGCAGCCCGACACAAACAAGTTTCTGACCTAGGTGACATCAAAATTTAAAAACCTACTTTCTTTTAGTTGCAGATGGCTGTAGGGAAGCTTGCCAGAGTTTGAATTTTGCTTGATCATCAGCTGCTTTTGGCTTGACGCTAGATGGTGCAAAGACAACAGCAGGTGGTTGGAATGACGATTTAAAGCAACACCAGTTGTAACAACGTAACTTCAACAAGCTGAAACTGCTTTTCTTCTTTTCGAGGGACATTTCTTGAAGCTGATACTGGATTATTGGACTTTCTCGAACATAAACAGGAAATACACGATGTATCTTGGGGGATCCATCAATTTCCAGATTCTCTCTTTCAACTTCTTCCTCAGATTTTCTATGTTGCTCAGGGATGCTCATTTTTGAAGTCTCGTAATTGTCCTACAAAAGTAGGCTTATTATGAAAACTGATTGATATCAAAACTGTAAGAAAGGTCTGTAGCTATGTCATATGATGGAACAACTAAGAACAAAATCAATTCGGTTTACAGTGAATGAAAAACAAGAATGGATTTGAGAGCACTAATGGTTTAAGGTTGGGGAGAGGGACCCAAAGTATAAGGGAAGTCCTTTAAGGTAAAGTTATTTAAATGTGCCTTTGAACTGCCTTGCAGAAGATCCCTCTTGGAAGGTAGTCATTTTGGGCACCAATCAAACATAATCCAAGTCTAGGTTGGAGAAACCACGTGGTAAATTTTTAATTCCTTCCGAAAACAACGTATAAAATCATTACTACTTGAAATAATTCTGTATTACATATTACCTATATCCAGATACAACTTTTTATAAATTATTTAAACCCAAACGTTGGTAACCTTTCACAAAAAATTTAGGAGTTTAGAAAATATAAATAAGAAGTTTTTGATGTGGGCCAAACGGTATAAGCTTTGCTTGACCCAAAACAGCAGGAATACTTGTCCCAACACCTGTTATACGAATTTGATCTCGTTAGTAAATGTCTGTCATCACAGTTACTACCTTTGCACTAAAGATAAGAAATAATAATAAAAAGCTTTTATAGAGAGACCAAAAATGTAACAAAGTAGACCATACGCCGGAGCTAAACCCTGGATCTCTGTCGCAAGACGAGGCTTCACGTGATGAGTGTACTGAGCAAAGCTAACTTTGCTGACGATACGAACAAGTGAGTAGCCAGAAAGATTGAGGGGTGGTAAGATTTGGCCTTAACGTAGTTGACTTCGCTTTTTTGTCAAGAAAAATCTCCATAGCAAATTTCAACAAATGCATAATTTAATATCAGCAGAAGGGTTTTTTTGCAAGTGGGGAACATCATTGCAACGACAGAACAAGAAGACCTTTTTTTGAGATCAACTTTACCAAAGCATTTATTTAGGTTATTTCTGTCTAACGTAATGCTTTGGATCCCACCAGATGAAAAGCACTAAAATAGAGGCACTACTCCAATTCGGTTGACTTTGATTTATTTTTTAAAACAGCGAAATGGAACTCACAATTCTGCTTGATGCTCAGCAGTAGAAGAACTACTGCAACGTAAAATATGAAACTGGAAAATTTGATCAGCCATTATAAAAATTTCTCCTAGCACAAAAACCGCTGCCGTAAAGTGGCGAGCAATTGCAACAGAGCCTGTGTCACGGACACTGAATTCAGAAAACCGGGTTTGGTTCACCATCGGGTAACAGCAAGACTACAATATGTTTAGCATTTTCCTTGATCCAGACAATAAAATGTAGCAAAAAAGTGTAGGGTTCAGCGCACTGCTGCCAGGAGCTCGTCGTCTCAGCAAAAATCACTACAGCATCAGTCCTGCGACCCTAGTCATAATGCGAAGAAGTAGGCGCCAGACTAAAGGCTGGTTTCCATTAGGCGTACTGCAGATTGCAGGCGTGGCGCCTGCAATCTACGCCTAATGGAAACCAGTCTTAATAGTGACGACTTAAAGTCAAACTTGTATCGCCTTTACTAAAGAAATTCGATGTCGTAATTTATGATGGCTCTATTATTTACCTCAGAGTTGACATTGGATTCTAAACGTGCTCTCTTACAATCCACCGGAACATCCAACAAGTTTCCGTATCTCCAAATTGAAGTGGTTTCTCTTGGGTTTGAAGAAGAATAAAATCCTTTTCTTTCTCCTTGCTCCAGAAAACTCCTCGAAGACCTACCTACTTGACCAGAACTCGAATGAGTGAGCATTGTAATGTGTGGGGAGAAACGATTGTCGTCATAGACACTGCATGATGAAAATGTGGCGGCAGAATTTAGGTCTAAAAGTAGAAGCTGATTGAAATAGCAACCTGTGGTTTTTAAGCACCATTGGAAAACAAGCTTGTTAACATAACTAAGAAAATTTTTTTGAATACCGTCTTCTAGACTTGCCGGATAAGCGTTCGCATTGCGTTGAGCGTTTACTTTAAGGAGAAAAGCCTTGAACTGCCTTGAAAAACAATTTTTAACAACTGTAAAATTTTGACGTTTTTCAAGAAATTTTATATCACGGTGGAGATTAAAAGCTTTCGCTCCCGCCTGAAGAAACTTTAAGGAGAGAGAAAGTAAGTTCTCTGGGAAAGCAATCTTCAGGTTCCTAAAAAACTAAAAAGTAATTTTTTAACGATTCGGTAGAGTTTTGACTCAAATTCCTTCTTGCTCTCTTCCTCCTTCACACACCATTTTTGCGGATACAAATGCCAGCGACTTTACTTGTAAACAAATCAACAACTGCAAACATACTTGACGGTTGCTTGTTTTGAATCAAGTCATCATTAGGTTTGGATTGTTTCATTTCATTCATTTTAGACTTTGTTGCTTTGTTGGCACTAAAACATTGAAAAAAGTTGCTATTAATTATGATGTTGTAAGCCTATCGTACTCGTACTTGCTATGGACTTAAAGTAACGCAAAGCGGATGTTCATTCCCACCAATCGATGCTGCACATACCACTTCATAACTGCATCATTTTTTCAGTTCTTTTCTCCCTGCACCTTAACCACGTTTGCTTGCCGATACATCCACACAGAACTAGACAAAATATTCTACCAGCTTATCTTTCCTTCGTCTTAGTAATGACTGACACAGTTTGGATTGCCACACCACACTCCTCGCAAACAATAGTAATACTGTTAGGGCCATTCGCTTACGCTTAATATATTGGGACGCATAAATAAGAGGTTTAAGGTACACATCTATTCTTACCGGAAAAGGCACAAAATTTTCACTGATTTCCGACAAACCATGATGTCCATGAGCGTTGGCCAGACTTGTTTACGATAGCCTGCCGCCATCTATCGGGCATTTCTGGTAGTACACAAGACGTGTATGATGATTTGTTTGTCTGCCATCCGGACTCAAATTATTTGCCGGAAACTATTCAAACCAATCGAAATCAGGATCAATGAGACCCGGATGAATGAAGGTCGAGTGCAATATTTTACCAACTTATTTGAAAAATTGTATATTTTATGGAGCTGTGAAAAAAGCCACTATCATACAGATGTTGCTATCATAATTATGTTTTTGAGGTCGCTACCATTACCTTATAAGCAATTTTGCTCTTTTAGCTGCTGCTAGTCTTCGACCGATGAAGAAAATTTTGAAATAAACAGGTCCAATGATACAGGCAGGAAGAAAAAATGAAAGAGAAGAGGAAAGGATGATAAACCTGAAAAAATGTAGTTCTGATATTATGGCGTTTTTAGTTAAAAGTAGAGTTTTTAGCTAGTTTCAATTGGTTTTGTGAGAAAAAGCGTCAATCATCTCCATATTTTCCTCTTTTTGCAAGAGCGCTATGATGTTCTGCATAACCCAATCAAAAATCAAATTTAGTAAGATCGTATACCGTCAGGCAAAAGAATGGCGTAAAAACAAAGCGATGAGAATTGTGGATGATGGGTTGTCACAATCACAATTTTTAGAAAAATTAAACAATGCACAGAAAAATAAGCACAGCACAAATTTTTCTAAAGAAGCTGATTTTTAGACCCATAGAAACTGGTTTGGCCTTTTCTAGGTAGTCACTGGGGATACGTCATTTTGTTCTAGTGTTATATTTACCACGGAGAGTCGTTGATAAAGCATTCGTCCTCCGATCCTTGAATTATTTCCATTTTTCCTGTGAATGGAACTAAAGAAACCACCACGGCATAAAACCATATCTGCATACATAAAAATTTTAATTTCACATTGATCATTGTCTATCGAATTCAAATCAAGATAAGCAGCCATCATACGCATAAACGTAAAATACAGCGCTTTTAAGGGCATTCATTTCATTACATATTAAACAATTCAATCATTGATGGTTAGTTATTGCATTATAGTAGGTTTTAGAAAGGTAATTTTTTACGTAATAATGACATGATGATAAACAATTGTACTATGAGTATCACTGGACCACAAGGGGTTAATAAGCAACAAAAACGAAAAAAATTAGTTTCAAATTTACACGCTGTCGCAATGGTGTAGTGGTTAGAGCGTCCGCTTTGCAGTCTACGACAAGGAAATGAACCCAAGGTCTACAGTCATACCAAAATACTTCAAAAAATAGTATACACAGCTTCCCTGCTTGGCGCTCGGCATTTAAGAGATGTTGTGGAAAACAAGCCGGCAAGTTCGCTTGTTGTGTCCTCGGGGAAGGCACCTAATGGGAAGCTCCTCACCTTTATGTGGAAAACAAGAGGCCCAGATACCTTGAAAATGGCAACTCCCACGCGAGTGCGGACATCCCGTCCAAAAGACAGCGATACTAAATATGATCAAATAAACTGCAAAATCATAGTGTTGCATGATCATTAGCAATACAGAGCTGGAAATTTGACTTTTTCTTTAGCACAAGCACAACTTAGGAATCAGCAGTCTTTGGACCAATAACCGAAACAGGACCGAATTCAGACCAAGAACGGTAATTTTTCGTTTGGTGACTTTTTAGAAGACATTTCTATACATGAAAAGATATCAAATTTAGAAGAGGTTATTTTCTTGTTTTTTCAGGTGAACTTCTCAAACAGCTCTTTAGAAAAACTAAGTGCCCCACAGCAAAGAAAAAATGTAACCCCTAATTGACCCATGACATTTAGTACTGATTGCATGATTGCTTTGAGAGCCACCAACGTTTAACATTTAATGAAAGTAGTGAAATAATAATTCTTGTATTTTATCTGTGCTAAGACCAGGTAATAATGAATTTTCAAAACGTTTGACGCGAATAATCGATTTTTTTTATCTTTAGAATTCAGACTAAACAATATATTGGGTTGATACCACATATTACCTCACACGCAGTTATTATTTCCAAGCAATGTAAATAAAAATTACTTTACAAATATTTTTTTTAATAATAACTGACTATAAGCCTGAATTGAATTGTTCAACTGCATCGCGGCAGGATGTATATCACTAGAATATTTTAAAGTTATGGCAACGTATATATTTCAAGCTCATTTTTTAATACAGATAAGTTCTTCTTTTCAAGTATGAGAAAACCAGGTCATGCTGCTTTGCTCAAGAGGAATTGCCACTGGCGGATTAAGAAACAATTTTTCTGTGAAAGAGGGACGGTGGAAGATTTTTTTGGAAACCATCTTTTTAAAACTGAGAATTTCCCTCATTTTAATCTCCAGTTGCTATTGAAATACCGATTAGGGGGGATCGCTCGCTACCCTCCCCTAAATAGGCCACTGGTAACAACCATTGAACTGTACTTCTCATCAATCACTGTTAGGTAGGCAGACAGACTTGGTTTGCTAGACTTTGGTTTGACTGGGTCAAAGCGTTTGGTAAACTGTTTGGCCGAATCAGCTGTCTGCCACGTAGAGATGGAGGCGTCTCGCTAAGTGTCTTTTCCAAAGATACAGCATGCAAACTTTTGGGTATTTCTTTCGCACAATCCCTTTCGTACTGATCCTCAAGCAGGAAGCTGTGAATATCGTTTTTACAGTCTTCGGTACAACTCGATAGGGAATTGAATCCAGGTATACCGATTATGAAGCGGGCAGGTATATCGACAAATGAGAATCAGCATTGAATGTATAGGAGTATATGAATATCACTTTAATATTTTTGCTGTAATTAGAGTGTAGCCAATGTAGCGGGCAAGTGTACCCAATTTTGCCTAACCTCAAGCGGTTTCTCTTGAATGTTCGAAGAATGGATGAAACAAAACGGGTTCAAAAACACCTAAGCAATGCAGTAACATACATACGCTGCTTTAAAAATCTGGTAGCCTGGAGAAAAATGTCAAGGAAGATTTTAGGTCAAAATTTCAAGGCCGACAAAGTATCCATAAACAAGAGCGCTTGGTGGCAATTTTAACAAGAGAGGTGGAGCTACTGCTACGGTTGCCCCATATTTTAAGCAACACTACAAGCATACTTACAAACGCGATTGTCTTTTTTATTCTTGGTAATCTTCTGTGCTTTTTATATTTTGTTGGATACTTTACGGACACAAACCTGTCTATGCCAATGCAGCAAATGTTACAAATGGAGGCAGTGCATAGGAGAATGTCAATGGATAAATAGATCCGGCAGTAAACCTCTCCAAAAGGCCAATAATCCAAAAGTTCATTTGTCAAAGAAAAAGGTACGACGAATACAACTAAAAAAGCATCAGCAACTGCCAACGATAGCAAGTAAAGATGCTGTTTGTGTTTGCTGATTACATGATCCTTTATGATTGCAAGAATAACCGTGACATTTCCTCCCAAAGCCATGGAGCAAAATAAACTCGTCAAAATTATGAGTACGATAACAGACTCCAAACTATATTCTGTCTTTTTATTGGTTCGGCCTAAGCAGTTGCTTTCATTTAAGCCTTGCATAGCGCCGGTAACGTCAATAATACGACTAACGTTTGCAAAACTCATATCACACCAAATTAGTTTATAATATCTGAAAGAAAATTATCTTTATATATTCTTTTAAATCTGCTGATTTGCTGATTTTGCCTTTGTGGCTTGATTAGTGAAATGCGTAGTAATGCGGTTTCCTTGCAACATATATAGCAATGGCAATGTTGTTTCGTTTGTGGTACGTAACAACTTCTATTCAAATCCCCAGGACGTCAACCGTGTAGCAAACACAGAACATTATTGTCCACATAGGCTTCGTAGTTTCCAGAACAAACAGTTGGTACCGACAAGCAGAGGGTATCGCTGCGAAACGCTTTCCCTAACGTCACAGCAGCGTTGTCGCCGCGAAGTTGAACGCTGGGTTGCTCAATTGTTGTTGCCCCAAAAACAACGCTCTGTGTCCACAGGGTAAGCCAGATATACTTTCAGGGAAAAAGTTTTTCATTTTTGAGGATGATTAAATGGTCTCACAAGCTAATTGGTAACAACCAGGATGACAAACCAAATTTGAGCGCCAATCTGAGGTCTGTAAATTATCTAATTGTGCAAGCTCTGATAAATATTTCGGGAAGGGTGGAGAAGGGGTAATTGCCCCTTTTATTAGCTCTGACTCTACCAAAGTGTAACCAGCACGACCGCATTGCCGGCATTTGTACATGTCATTCATACGAGAACAAGTGTCGATAACGTGTTTATTTTGTCAAAAAGCAGCTTTGTTTGCTCTGCTGAAAGAAAGAGGCATTTGAAGAAAAAATAGTTTCAAAAGAGTTTGCCTACATGCAGACAAACTTTTAGACCTACCATTGCTTAAACGGGTGAGACATACAAAGTTAAAATATCTGTGTTCTTTTAAAGCTATGGTTCTTAGCTTTTTTACTTTTTATCCCTTAATGAATTGAAATGAACAAATATGGTCTATTACCAACCCCCAAAATACGATTTTCAATTGTCAGCAATTTGTCTATAATGTGACTGATAAATTATTATTACTATAGCATCGAAGGGGTTAGATTTATGAAATATACTCCCAAAAATGAAGAAGTTTACCCTAATTAAAAAAACTGTCACTCTTAAAGTCTAAGCAATGGTATCCTATTATTTAACAGGATTTCAAAGACTTCACGTAAGATTTTGATTATGAAATCAAGGTTAAATTTCGAAGCTAAGACAAAACCTTATAAATAATTAAAAATCTTAGACAAAGCTAACAACGGTTTACGCAATAGTTTAAGGAAGAGAGGATTTTCAACATTTTGCTAAATGCGTCGAAAATTAAAATTGGCCTTCAATTATTTATTAGTAACTGTCAGGCCTTTCAACCGCTTTGGCACATAAAGGACAAAATTAAGTTAAAATTGGCATCAAACTTTGAAAGCTGCTTTTATCTTCACCTACAACAACGGTACACAAATTGAATTGCTTTCTCTTTTTAACGACATGTCACGTGTGTTCAACCTTGGGCTATAGCGTTTGCTGCTGCTCCTTGCCTCAGGATGCTATTTTTTGCGTGTTCGATAAACATTGTTTGCGTCGGCAAAAAATCTATTGCCATCCTTTGAATTACTGGATCTATCGAAATTTAAAGATTAATAATTTTAGCCAAAAGTATGAATGTTGTTCCACAGTGCATTACAAAGAAGACAAAGGGTTTTAGTTCGTGTTGTAACCTTAACCGACGCGATGGCGTAGTGGTTAGAGCGTCCGCTTCGCAGTCGGTAGACCTGGGTCATACCAAAAGACTTTAAAAAATGGCATCTATAGTTTCCCTGCTTGGCGCTCGGCATTTAGGGGAGGTGGTGGAGAACAAGCCGGCAAGTTCGCTTGTTGTGTCCTTGAGCAAGGCACTTAACGAAACGCCCCACCTTTATGTAGAAAACAGGTGGCCCATAAACCTCGAAAAAGGTAACTCCCAAGCGAGTGCGGACTTCCCGTCCAAAGTATAGCGATACAATTTGCTTTCTCGTGAATGAAGGATAAATATGGCAAATAAAACTTAAAAACTTGTATAAAGCTTTCGACGCCTTTTTGAAGCGTAGAACTGCTTCACTTTCCGTTTCTTAGCCGTTGGCCAAGCAGCTGCTTTAAGCAGTGGATGCGACAGAAGGGGGCTAGCCTTCTCATGACACTGCGGGTTTACATTTTTCTCACTACCCTTTTTATGCCGAACGCCTGACAAGGGAGCTGAGAAAACTGCTTTGGTATGACCCCATGCGGGCTTTGATCCAAAGCTTACAGCGCCGAACGATAGTGGATTAAAACTTTTTGTGGTGACTTGTGGCCTGCGTCCACAAATTAATCACACTAACTAAAAAAGTCTTCAGCTTACAAAGCCCACACTTTTGACGTTAATGGTCATAAAAAGGTCTTTAATTTCAAAACTCTGCACTCTTGATATCGATCCCTCTCCTCAAAAAAGAAAAGGTTCTCAGTTAAAAAATTCCACCTTTTTGAAGTTCATGGCCAATAAAAAAGGCCTTCAAATCGAAAACTTTGCCTTCTTGAGATTGATCTCCAAACAAACGATCCTCACTTTAACAGCCGCGACGTTATGAAGCTAATCAGCAAAAAACAAAGACTTAAGGCCGCTCTGTCATCCGGTTGCGTGAAATTGACTCGCCTGCAAAAAATTTTGCCCCCCCTTATTTTCGCTGATCAAGTATCGGACGAAAGTACTTTTCTTTCCAAAATTTATAAAAATCTATGTAACACATGGCGACTGTGATGCAGTCTAAATCAAAACCACATATAGATAGGGTGGGGTGAACATGTTGTTAATGCTCCCCCTAATTAAGTCACAGTGTGGACTATTAAATCAAAGAGCATGGATTGCCCCAAGGCCATAAAATTCCGTACACTTTGACTGAGATTGACTTTGGCTTCTTATGTTAAAGCTGTCACGCTCAATCTTGCATTTACGTAAGGTTTATCTTCTAACCTCAAAACATTTGCAGTCAATATGAAATTCAATATTTTAAGACGCTTTTAAACTCAAATACAACAGTTTTACGACCTATTGTCACGAGCTACGTACAGTGAAAAATGGCAACCTCAGTATGGCTGCAAGGCTGACAAGTCTACTAGTCATATGCCTGTATAAACAGCGTTTCTCTCTCTCTCTCTCATAACGTCAAGATCACTAAACGATTAATTAATCACACTTTCAGCGGCCTGGTCAGCAGATTGAGATAGCGGCAGATCCAGAAACTTTCGGTGGAGGAAAGTCAATTTTGAAACCACATTGTTGATTTTTTTGAGACCAACATTTTCGAAGCGCAATTCGCGACACAAAAACAAGCAAATAAATGCACGAAAGCAAGATTGGCAAAGGCAAGCGGGGGAACGCATACCTTGTATCCGCCACAGAATCAATGGAGGGGAATAAGAGAAGCCATTCTCTCTTATTTTCTATTTTCTAGAGCACAAGAACATAGCGGTGTCATGATGGCAATTTAATATTGATCCTAAGTTTTTTGCGACAATGCGTCCCCACACTTCTTCTTTGCTGTTTGTAGAGGTTTTTTGTAAGATGAGGTTTTATATATGTACTTTTCTTATTTGGAAGGATTTAAATTACTTGATTTTCCTTACTATCTCAACGTCATCTTTGTTTTCTGATCTAAGAGTGCCAGGGGTTATGAATGAGGAGGAAACGTCAGATATATGCTCCTCTTCTAAAACTATCTTGCTTAATCACTCTATAATTGAAAGAGACAGTACAAAACTGACTCAGCTATACCTTGTAGCCAGCTGCGTGCCATCGCGTTTAAAAGCTTTGGATGCCAGGTCGCAATTAAACGAAAAACTGGTAAAATCTGTCTTTATTTCTCGATGACATCATCGACTTTTGACAATTTGCAATACGTCACTCAATCACTGAATAGCAGCTACTCGACTCGGACAATTAAACTTGCTGACGTTTTTATGCTTTGTATAATTTTGTCGACATGATTCATTTCTTTTTGAAGACGTCGCATTTTATGCGAAAAAGCCAAATCGTTGTCAAACCCCGTAAATTAATCAATAGTTAGAGCTTTTTCGCCTATTAAAAAAAAAGCGATTGATCTATTGAATAAACAATACGCTACCGACAAAACATATCTTTTAGGTATGATCAATGGTAAACATTTGAATCGAGGAAGCTTGAACGAAAGTGACTGGTCTATGTTTTGTTTACATTTTTCATTCCAATTTCTATGGTATCTTCCTAAATCTTATCTCCAAACAATTGCCTCTCCATTAGAATTTCCCTCCCTTCTTGCCACATGGTGTGAATACCCCTCTTATTCTAGTCAAAACACTCTGGCATCAGATCGACGTTCTAGTAAAGTTTAAAACTCTAAATTAAAAAAACCTCAACAATTTTAAATATAAACCTGCTATTACTTTAGGGTTTAGGCCATATTGAAAACAAAGCATTTTGAGCAACAATCTCCAGTTAACTCGATGATTGATTTTTTCAAAGACGCTGTCTAAAATAAACTTAATTTAATGCTCCCATCTATACGGTTAGAATTGTTTTGATGACAAATTTATTTTGATGACATATTTCCAACGACATTACTATTTTCTCAATCTGATATGTCAATCACAGTCACGAAGGTAAAATGAATTTGAAGCCAATTTGACTTATGATTAGAGATATTGGTCGCTTTTTTGACAAAAAATATGGCTTTGACAATAAAAACTCATGGCTTTTGTATGGTGTACTTTAACTACCTTGAGGGATTCGATGACTTTGTTGTCATAAGTTTTTGTATTAACTGTATATTAATTGAAGCAGTAGTTTCTTTTTTAGTTAATTCTTGTCCTCATCAACAAAATGCTGCGTCCACCCCGCACCTCGGCAGAATTCAAATTGATTTGTTTTTTCGATGCATATGCCGATGTCTCGGCTAAGCTCTCCACGCAACACATCAACGACTCATCGCAACATCGTATTGCAACACCCGAGTCTTTTGAAAATGACTGAACACCATGATTTGGTTAAATCTGTTTGCGTGCACACAAATTTAGTTCATTGGGATAAAATTGAAAAATAAACAAATAAAACATAAACAGCAACAAAAAACAAACTCACAACTATTTTTCATTCCTACAAATGACCGCTAGTATTTTCTGTCAGTCATGGGATCGCCTTTACAGGCTATACATAGAACAACTGGGGTTCAAACTCGCTTCGAGGTTCGCAACAGCCTACCGGCGCGGCATTTCTACTTAAATACTTTAATTAAGTTTGAAAAATATGATTCTAAATTGCCTTCAAAAGTCATCTTATCGAAGCTCCCCACAGGCATAATTCACCTACCCTAAATAGCACTTTATCCCACCTATGCATCTACAGTATCTCGTGTAAAAATACAAGAAATTTCGTATCAGCTTTTAAAGTCATAGCTTTATAGACGCAATACCACGAGTTATAAAAGTAAATTAGTATCATATGATGTTATCACTTCGTATATTTTGATGTTTCACTTTAGTTGTCCCTTATCTTGCATTCTCAATTACTCTAAAACTTTGCCGATGCCTCCAGCAATATTTTTTCTTCTAAACAACACTTAGCAACAGGTATTACTTAAATGCTTTCTTATCAACTTGACCTAAACTTTACGCTGAAAACAGCTTCAACTTACACGCTTTGTAAAAGTACTCTTAGTATTTTTTTCGGCTGAACAAACCCGCACTACACCTTTCATTTTTCCGGTAGATAAAGGAAAGTATCCCTACGTAGACCTACTTTCGTAGAACTTGCTGGCGGTAACCCTTCAAGTCTTTTTAGCTGACATTTCTTTGGCTTAAAAACCACCTTCACAGCCATTAACAGTTTATCTGTTCCATAGAGATTCAAATGATGGCATAGCCATTTTAATAATGGTTTACAAACCAATTTTTGAAACATTCCTTTGCATACAGTAAACTGGTTGGTAAAGGTTGTACACTAGGGTTACAACTTTTTAACTTTTTTTTTCAAAACTGATTTCCTGTGGTGGGAATGAATGAACTTTTGCTTATAACTGCTGAAAATGATGTTTATTTTGTTGAGCCAACAAAAAAGGTCACGCATAAACCACTTTGAAAAATTCGCGATTAGACCTTACCGTTATGTATAAGAAATGACTGTATAATACCATGAAAAGATAATTCCGCCTTCTTTAAATGAAGAAAAATGTAATAGTGACATCATAAACCACAGTATCATTCACTTCAGACACATAATATTTCAGAATTAAACTTTGTTTTGAAACTAAAAATTTGTTTCTATTCATATTTAAGCATAGAATTAGCAACTTCTAACAGTAATATCTTATCCTAAACTTTGAAATATTCAAATTACCGGTAATACAACATGTACAAGAAAAATTCAATTGCAACAAACAAGAACAAGGAAACCTGGAGAAAGAACTTGGTGCAGTTTCAACAACCATCAAGAAGAGGCAATATGGCAATATACGAAAATCCTCTCAGTGATCGGAACCGATTGCCCCTGAAAAGCCACGTGATGGGGCGTTTTAAATTTTTTCAGTCCACTGTTAAAGAACGGAAGAAGAGGATCAGTCTAATTGCTGCGGAGGTAAAAG
Source organism: Trididemnum clinides (assembly GCA_963675345.1). Lineage (NCBI taxonomy): Eukaryota > Metazoa > Chordata > Ascidiacea > Aplousobranchia > Didemnidae > Trididemnum > Trididemnum clinides. The sequence continues at coordinate 24,083,526 of OY776304.1, read as the reverse complement.
CTTTATGGAGCACAAAACTGAACTTCCCCCATGTATCAGATCAGGCCATTTGCTCAAAGCTTGAAAAGCTCTTGCTTGAGTACGACTCTTGCAGAAAGAAGAGTGACTTTGAGTCATTAGATGAACTGTTTGACGTGACTAAGGAGAAAGGCGAATGGCTTTGCAAAGAGGATAAGGAGCTATACAAATTGCAAATCCAGAGTAAAGGCCAGGTTGGTTATTTCACTGGCAAACTTGCTAGTGTTCAAACTATCCACCCATCTAAGCGAAGGAAGACACTCGAAGCAAGTGCACCAAATTTGGCAACTGCAAGCAGTTCAGTAGATTTAGTTTCTTCCGAAAGCAGTTCCGACTCATCTGATACTAGTGAAGAGAGTTCTTGGGAAGACGAAGCTGCACCATCAGCAAGCAAAAGAAAGCATGACTCTACCGGCGTGGCAAAGCGGCTTGTTATAAGCTCAAAGCTATCAACCCATAAAACATCAAAGCTGTGCCATCAGCTTTCTGGTGAAGGCATTGACATACCAACACCAAGTCAACAAGGAATTCATAAGGCTCTCTTGGAAGAAGCAGAACAACTGAAGCAACATTTGATTAGCACACTTCATCGTGAAAAGTGGAGCTTGCACTTTGACGGTAAACGAATACAAGGCATTGAATATCAAGCTGTTGTCTTAAAAAATGCAGCTACGGAAATCAAGTTGGCTATGCTTCAGTTAAAGGATGGTACAGCTGCAACCATTGCAAAGGGGATCCAAGGTGTCTTGGATAACTTTAACTTGTGGTGATCAATCTTGATGATTGTTGCTGACACGACAAGCGTCAACACTGGAAAGAAAACTGGAGTGGTCGTTCGGTTGCAGCAGATGTTCGAAGAGAATGGTAGTTCCAGGCCAACGTTTATCAGTTGCCAGCATCATGTACTTGATCGCATTCTTCGTCTAGTCATGGACGATGAGCTGCAGGGCTCAACCAAATCCCCAGACATCGATTATTTTTTTGTGAAGGATTTGACAAGCAGATATGATCAACTAAAGGAAGCTTTCAGCAATGGTAAAGCTAAGATCAAGGAAACAGGTGGTTGGAGAGATGACATGAAATTTTTGTACCACCTCACACGTGTCTTTCGTCACATCATGGAGAAAGATGAAGTCCCTTTAGTGAACTTTCAACAGATTCCTAACATGAGCAATGCACGCTGGAATTCTCGTGCCATCCTGGTACTCCTTGCATTCATTCTGATGCCTGAAACTCGAATCAGGCTTCGTAAAATCTGTTCATTCGTTTCTTACCAATGGGCTGACCATTGGTTTAGCAACCACTTGTTCCGCAATGAGGATTTTGATGAATTATCAGATGCTTTGGATGGATACCCAAAAGGTCTCAAATGCTTAAAAAACCATTGGAAACGAGATGACTCACCCATTAATATTGCTAGAAGCAACCAATGCTGCGAGCGTGCGATAAAAGTTATGCAACAGTTGCAGGCATTTTGCAGAAACACGGATAACCTCTCCCTGAGATTTATCCTTTCCAATGACATTAATTTGTCCAAGTGACTTCTTTGTTTGATTTTTGAACCGTAACAATGCAATACATGCTATTCTTTGTTTCTTGTATACAACTTGGCAAAGGCTTTGTATGTCTTTAAGATCCAATCAAAACACCAAAATATTGCATTATTTAAAACCATTTTGTGCGTGACCTTTTTACATCAAATGTGAATAAAAATTGGATTTTCTTGAATCTTTTATAAAAGTTCATCAAGTTATAATACAGGGATAGGGGGTTCTGAAAAAGTTGTAACCCTATTGTACACTTTTATGAATGAATGGTGATAAGGTTTGATCAATTCTAGAAAAGTTTTATAAAGTAGTTGGTAACCAAATCTAGGAGAGTGATGTCGTATGTTGAGAAAGTTAACTGTCCCAACGTATGAGCACAACTGCATGATTCAAAAACAAGCAGCTCTGTAGAATTTGACATTCCTTTTCTGGATGAACTTTTCTTCCATTGCTATGACTTTCTACGTCAAACTTCTTATATTCATCTGCGTAGAGGATTAATGCATTACTCTCCAAAAATAAAATAAAAATTGCATTTTTAAACGTATACCATTCTGAACACTAATTGTTCACAAGATGAAATCAACCAGAGGCTTAATGTTGCGTATCGCGTAGAGAGATGACTACGCTTCGCAATCAGAATTCCCTGTAACGTAGGCTACAGTTCGTTCTCAAGTTTGACGCTGCAGTTAAAGCCTACTTCAAGAAGGACCTAATGCTACAGCATCAAGAGCACTCATGTTATTTAGGCCCTGATTGGTCCATATAAAGTCGTTTCTCATGATTTTTACGACCAGAGAATTTCATGATGTACGGAAATTTTTTGTAATTAGATTTTAACTACTAAATAGTAAAAGGAGAACTCTCTACGTGATTCGATTGATATTAATTTTTTTCTTATATACCGGTGGCTGCTTTGATACCAGTGGACAGTGGTATTTCCTGGATGGGGATGTAGGGAATGCATCCTCTCCAGGTTATGCCTTTGCATACTTGTTTATTATCTATCGAAAAGAATTTAGTTGCGAAAAATAGAACTTTGAATAAGTTGATCTCCAAAAAAGAGGCTTTTGTTTTCAATTGGGTCTGAAACAGATACATTCTCTCCCACAAGTTGCTAGATGGGCCACTAGCAGTGGATTAGTCTAGGTTACGCGATCTTCGTCTGCTTCGCTCTCTCAACTAATGGAAAAACTATTTTTGCACCCCTTATATCTCTTTCATCACAACGAATCTTTTATAAAGCATCAGGAGTGGGCCGACCTTTGATATGGTCAGTGGGGCCGATTGACACCCATTTTAGGTGAAAGGGGAGCGACAGTCAAGAAGCTCGATGCTAAAACTGCGATATGCTCGGGGAAAGAACACTTCACTTGTGCAAAACTTATTTTTCAGCTTCTATTTCATGTTGAAGTTTGATTAGGTCGGTGACGTAAAAATTTTTACTTTCCTAATCTACAGTATTGTCGTGAGCACGTTTAATAATAATCATTACTCTAAACTGTTCTTCAAACTAAAAAAACGATTTTGGCTTAAAACCTCGCCTAAAAACCAGTTTAGAAAAACAACTAAGTCTTGGTCTTTTAACGCGCGAACGTTTTTTCTCGGTAAAAGGATTAGAGCAATCGTCTGAAATTTAAGCCTCAAAACTGCTTTTTATGCTTCAGCTGAATGGAATGTAAAGCTTACATTACCAGAGAAACAAGGTTTTGTCAACTTTATTAAAAACAGCATGGCAACACTGATTGAAAACAAAATAATGCGAGGGCACAATAATAAAAATGGGATGGGGCAGCCGCCCCGAAAATGTATAAACCAGACTTAAAAAACATTAGTTTTACACAATTTTTCTTCTGGTTTGACTACCCTGGAAAGTTTCTAAGATATGGCTCTGGATATAGTAAATAAACACGTTCAAATAAAAAGTAGACGGAAGAGGATGCATAATTGTTCAAGCAGCATTTTACAAGCAGCACAAAGCTCAATTTTCTCCCGCCATTCAACATGCGTGCACTGGAGTAAAACTTGGGCCATACTCGATCCCAAGCTGTGGGGATGGAAGATTGAGGCCCCATTTTCTTGAATACACGACAGTAATGAGAGGAGAGGAGCCAGTTCCTTTCTCTCGGCAGTTTTTCCTTCGGCACAAAGGTCTGCCTGTGTTACTACTACCTGGGTATAAGTGGCGAGCTGGTTTTAGAAAATCCGACACAGTCGGAATTCGAATCCAAACCCTACGTTTGGGAGAAAATGCGCTCAATGTATCAGGTGTATTTTTCCCATCTTCAGCGAGCACTTTGAGGATGCGCGCTGAAATCGACTTGAGCGAGATATTTTCACAAAAATAAAGTGACTGGAATGAGTGCATTACATGTGCTGCATCTTCAAATGAAATAATCTTTAGTATACACATTTGCAATTAGAGGTCAATCATTCTTGGTAACTACGCACACATTTTGGTAAGATCACTAGGCCACTTTTGGCAAGAGTAATAATCATACGCCCCAAAACTTGTACTATCAAACACATACTATCATTTGATAGGCAACCATCGCATTATCAAATACTGACCAACACTGCCATCACGCGGAAAATAATAACTGCTCATAAATTGCACAACGTATTTAAGCTACGGTGTTATCACAAAAACATGACACAGGACCATCAAAAAGTCGCATCGCCAAAAAAAAGAAAGGGATTGGAATGTTAGGCCATTCTATCCCGTAAGTGCATGTCTGATCAAACAATGACGTTTTCAATATTCCAATGAAAAGTTTAAAAGCAATGGCTTCAAGCTTACAACAAATTACGATAGCCTGTTGCAGACCTATCGCAATACCGTCTCTTAAAGACAAGCACCAGACAAGGTAACTGTCAATGCTAAACATATCATTAAGTCATGGGTTAAACCCGATTTGGGGGTACAACTCCACGTTCAGCAACTGTGACACGGACACTCCATTCCTACGCCATCACAATTGAGTGTCAAAGATCTTTCTTTAATTGAATTTTAATGTCGTTGTTAAGAAATCGTATGGTTTTTGTGTCTGCAAGAGTGCGAATTCCGGCTAATGGACTTAACACGACATTCTCTGCACTCTTATACTGTAACTTGGCTGATTAAACATGTGCACTGCACAGCTAGTATAATAGCCGTGCTGCTCAGGGAAATATTAACTGCGCACAACTCAAAGCAGAAGCATGAGCGATACCCTTTAAAATCGAAGTCAATTAAACAAAGATACTGTTGGAACACATACAAAATATGCATAATCAAGTACATGGAAAATAACGTAAAACAGTACCAGCAATACAACGTGACATATTGACTCATAAAAAGCACAAGCACTACTTTTTATTAGTCTGAGTTTGCCCTTTAGCTGGGTTCCATTACTACATAGGAATAAAAAAAAAACACTTAAACTTATCAATCACTGAAGGCGCTAAATAGTTTTCAGCCTAATAGCATATCAATGCGCATAAATTTATGATCAACGCTACACAAATCGGAGTTTAGAATGTAAAAGTATTTTTTGAAACGCATTGACGTTGATGGCATTTCAAACAAGTCCAACATTTTCAGTTGATACGCATTTGTATTCATCAAGTAGTTTTTAAAGCTCTTCGCGTGGATCTGAAAACTGGTGCGAGCGCCATCATGAATTAGTTCTATTATAAACAGCAACCAAACAACAACGCCATTAAAGATCAACATTAAGTGAACTTTAGTAGAACTAAAAGCATCATAAAAAAGTGTTGACTGAAAATGAGTTATTGAGCAGGGCAATCAAATATTTCTAAAACACGATTTTGATTCCACTGGCTCTTAACGCATCGGGCTATACAGCTTTTGCAAAAGTATTTAAAGGTTTTGTATTGCTAACATATCTAGTACAATAACGCAATTGAAATTAGAAAAGTATTTTGAAACCATTTGCACAGAAGTCATAGAGGTTTTCGCCAAACTCATTCCGACAATAGAAAAAAATGACATGTACTTGTACCACAAATTAAAGTTAGACGTTAATGATTCGGTGAATGTTTACTGTTAACCACCTGCTTTTGCATCAGATTTTCATTAGCAAGTTTCTCTTCAAATTCTTCATTTTCCTTAGACGCCTATCAAAATCCGAATAGGAGGAAAAAATATTTTTTGAAAATCTTTTTCATTGACTTCAACACGGGAACTTGCAGCATTTTTAAGCAAAATTCGTCAATGACTTTCCACAACCGTACAATAAATAGTTGCTACGCAACACGAAATCATCTTACGTGCGCAACAGTTACAGAAATTAGTGACTAAATATATACTATATTTATGGCTTCATTGCACCGTGCGCAAGCAACTGTAAGAAAATGAAAAATTGCAAAAACGTGACGTAGGTACTGACGCAAAAACCAACTTTTGATCAATTGCAAAGCGTGACGTCACTGCAATGGCCTTCGGTCACGACTAGGCGGCGCTTGAGCGGATGTGACGTCATTGGGAACGGGTGAATTGCGCTAAAACGTTTTTCCAGCGTCGGTTCGGACGGATCGTCATGGATACGCTGGAGATTTTGTCGAAGAGCTTCTGCTGCGTGAAAGTGGTAGGGAGCTTGGTGAGAAATTGGGCGGCTTGGATGAAATCCATTTCAATTAAAGTCCCTTCGTGAAGCTTTAAAATACCTAAACAAACAGCTTTCATTATTGTCTAGAAAACCGATGGTTCGATTCTTGCCCGCTAACTCTTAAAGACCACGGACTAAAAATATGGTTTCTCTACTGGGTTACCTTGTTGTTACAGCTATTTTAGGTTCGATTTTCATCTCATCAGCATGTCAAATTTGCTAGCGTTTACCAGTATAACATGGATGCACAAAATAAAACTTGCTGCTAGCAAAAGCCATAGATGATATACAGCTAGGTATAGGTGCACTGAACTAAGGTCAAAGGTTATAAGGTATCAGCAGATACAGTATTTGAAAATACATAATTTTTGTAGTGTCCTTCCAATCTAAACTTTCGCAATTAGCCTTAGTATCTATTGAACTTCAATTTCTTTGAACCACATTGAGGTAATTAGCATTTTTTGTAGTTTTTGATATATTTTGCGTATTTCTTCTATCAAACAAAGAGAAGAATGACCACAGTATTAGCAGTTCGAAGCTGTATCTTACCAATTGCAGTGCGAAATAAGAATTCTTCCCCATCGCGACAGAATAAGTCCCAAACTCGACTTGCAATGTCAAGGTTCAACGCTTTGCTAAAGATGGTGAAGACCCTGAAATATAAAAAGTGTTGAGAATGGACCGCTCATGCCCAAAATTATGGTCAGAAATAACTTCGTAACAGATCTGAACATTGATTGTTTTACGTTTAAATGTATAAGTTTCCTGATAGCGCAGTAGTTTAAGCGTCCATTTCGCGCGCGACAAGCTTGCAGTTTCAATACAAGTCGAGTAGAATAAAAAACTTAATATATTTGCCATTCACGGGTTTTTTCTCTAGCGCTCGGCATTGTGAAGAAATGTGAAAGATTTGGTGAAATAGGTTATTTATTGCGTTTGGTCCAACTTTCAAAGCGCACGTTTCTAGTGTTACAAAGGGCGAACAAAAAGTCGCGACGTGTACGACCTCATGGCGGAAATATCACCGCTCCTTAGCTTTGTCGTGGCCAGAGTATAAGATACAATAGTCACAGCATCTTGTCAGCAATAGTATGATATGATAAGTTTAACAAAACTCGGACAAAATCGGTGTAAAGAGCTTTTCACTGTCACGTAAGCAATGAAAAACATTAACGACACACACCTGGGTTTGCACAATTTTCAAGTACATGAGATACAAATTAACTTAAGTGCTTAAATAAAAAAAGCAAGCCCCTAAAAACTATATATTTCTAGAAAGGAAATGAAATAAGGAATCCAACTGTGCAAGCCATTTTTCTTTATGAAAACTTGACAAAAAAATTTTGTACCGGCAATTACACCAAAAAATTATTTAACAATTTTACAAAAAATCTTAAAAAGTACACAACCACAAATAATACATTGCTCAAAGTTAATGTGGATCAAGACACACACTATGTACACAAAATAATGGAGCCTTTTCTTTTTATAATCTTTAATTAAAAAATTATCAAAAAAATTTGGGGGGCAACTTTCAAATCAAAAGTTTTGACTATTCTTTTTCATTTAAAAGCACTGAAAAACAAAATTTTCAAAAAATGCTCCATTAATTTATAGTTTGACGTCTGTACAACATTTCCTGAAAATTTCAGCCAAATCTGACAAGTACTTTTTGAGTAGTAGCAATTTTAGTACCGAAAATCACCATTTTGAGAAAATTGCCTTCAAAGTTTCTCTATAAAAATATTGAATTTAGTAAAATTTCATTTTAACCTGGCCTTAATATCCCCTACCAACTTTATATGTTCTCAATAATTTCAATATTTACAACTGGAAACTAGTTTCTCAATACAGTTCGACCAAAATAAATAATAATTGGCGCAATTTATTTAAACAATTTGAACTAATTGGAAGAAAATTAGGTGTTAAAAATGTAGTTTAATATTTCCTGAATATAAAAAAATTCTTGAAAAGGGTTACAATAAATATGATTTTTACTGAAAAGGAAATAAGGTGCTGAAAAACTGAAAGCAGATTTGAAATCTACAGTGTGATAAATTTCAGTTAAAGATTGACTGAAAACAAGAAATCTATAAAAATTAAAATTTTTGGTCGGTGTGTGCCCTTAAGTAAAACAAATGGCTTGGATGAGTGCAAAACATTCTGCCAAATCATAGGCATATTATCCTAACCACATCTACAGTCTCAATCAGTAAAACACGTATTTCAATCTTCCGAGGATGCCAACAAAACCTTTTGAACTAAATTTGACATGTACAGAAGCGAGTACGTCTATTGAGTCTACAAAAAAAATGTCAAGCGTAACATTTAATGACAGCCCCATGCTGATGAATTCAAATCAAAGACCTGTTTATGTTAAATTAAATTAATGGTTGTAAATTGATGACTGGAAAACTGACTATTTGCCGAAATTATGATCTATCTATTTATGCTCATAAAAAGAAATATGATCGGTTTAAGCCAAACAGTTTTGATTAGTGCGAGAATTCCAAGCTATGTAACATTTTATTATATAAATAAAATACTGTCAGTAACAAAAGTACTTCTACGCTCGAACACAAAAACTATTCTAATTAATAAGTTGATTAAATGCTTGATCACGGACTTAGGCATTTCCAACGTCAACAAAATACAAGCTTTACGAAATATAAGCAGTACGGTAATCAGTGCACGGCTTAAAAAGTAAAAATTTGGCGGGATGGTTCCATGCTTTTCTGCGAATGACGTTGGAGCCACTCCGTGATGATTTGCACATTTTCCTCACGAGGAAGTAAGCCACGACTACGAGAAATGTCATTCGCATTTATGACGTTGGGCCTGTTTAGCATTGTGCTCAAAGCGTAATGCGAACATTAGTCAGTGAATGGGAAGTGCAGATTGCCACTTTACCAATGCTAGTAGCGTGCTGATTGCGGTAAAAATGCTTCCAAATGTTTATCATATCTTACTACTTTTAAAGGAACAACCCTTTGCATGCATTCTATATTCAAAGATTTTAACAGATGAATTGCGTGTCAAACTGTTGCAAAGTTATGATTGTTTTCAAACAGCGCTTTGCACTGCTGATGCGATGTATATCCACCATTAACCATCTCGTTTTGCATCAGACTTTGAATAGCAAGCAAGCCTTTAAATTTTAGACATCTTTCTTGACGAATGTCATTGGCTCTTAAAGGTATTGAACCTTGACCTATGAGATCTGGTCACCAACACCAGCAATCACACCACTTACCAATCAATCAAATAAATATCTGGGGTCAAATTCAGCTTTTTGAAATGCAAATACAACTTGGACAGATTTTCGTTGAAAAACACATCAAATGCAGAAAAATACATCTTCATCTGCAAGAAAAAATATGCTCGTTAATAAATTCAACAAACAGCAGTTGCAAAGCTTAGCTGTCGTTCGGGGTTCTATGGTTCAAAGCAAATAGTTCTGGGTTCAAAACCTCTAAACGTCTTTGAATTTGTCAGAAATGAATTTGGAATCAAGATCGCTTGCTGATTAGTCTGCTGCTAAAGCTGGCAGTCAAGTCACAGCGCATCAGTCAGCAATATCTAACCTTGCAATATGCGAGAAATATGATATAAAAAGATGAAATTAGTCTCGGCGCGAACCTGTATCTACTTATCGCCGAAGCAAAAGTGGTCGCTTAGACCTGTCTAATACTTCCAAAGTAGTTTATTTAACGGCAACAGTTAAGAACTGTTTTTTTTGAAGCACTAGCATTTGCTCTTTCAACTCACTTGAAATTCATCGAGCCTATAAAAAGCCACTTGGCACGGTTTGTTCAAGAGGTTGGCAAAGGCAACAAAAGCGTCGGCTGGTTCCATGTTCAGTAGCAGCACGGCAGCAATAAACGACATTCCTTGAACCTAAAAGGCAAAAACATACTTAATATTTCCTGATACTGTTTATGGAAAATCCTACACCGCTACTTGAAAACAACTTGTGTTCGGACCTGCTTCCGAGTCTCCGGTACTTCTGACGCAGAGCATTTCTACTACAAGCAATGTAACCGAGTAAAGGAAAGTGCAATAAAAAGTATTTTCAAAAGAAAATTCAAAACTCAATCAGAATTTGATATTGCGATTTCTAGGTTGAAAGTAGGAACTTGCGCAGAGCTATCGTTGCCACTCGTGCAAACATATTTGCAAAAATAGAATCCCTTGCGGCTCAAAGCAAACTTCAAGTCGCACACTCTACAAGCGTTAACTGAAGTGTCAGCTGTTTGCTCTGTTTGGAAAAAATACGCTGGTCAGCTCCTGCTCGTTGGCAAAATAAAACAAAAATACTTCGATGTACGCTTGATGTGCATGCCGATGCCAAAACACGAATGCATCATAATTAAGAGAGTACAACTGTGAACTCGAGTTATTGCATGAAGCGGAAACTGTTACAAGAAAACAACGAAATCTCTTGAACTAATTTTTGCAAACAACGGAAATCGCATCATATAGGCAACAACGTCGTCACCAAAGACATTTTCATGAACTGAGCTACAAAGTACATCCATCGAGGCGACGACTGTATTAAGAAAATAATCATTAAATGGATAGCACGGACTGAAATACTGGCGTAGCTTTGAAAAAGCGGTTTTACAAAAGTATTTAAGAACTTATCATTTTTCAAAGCTTAAAAAAAGAAAAACCACAAATCAAATACAAAAATAATTAATTGCAAAAGATTATGAAGTTACAGACTTTATGAAATCAGCATTTTCTGTTCTAAAACAATAAAGTTGTCGAATCAGCTATTTGCATTGAAAGAAAGAAAAAAAGTCGATTTTACGTCATTTTTCCCGCGTTTCGCAGGCTCAGACGTGCTGATTCAATGTATGTCTGCCACTCGCTTTCGAACCAGACTTTGTACTGGAGCAATGTAGTGCTTTAAATTCCGTATGCCTTTCCTGACGAATACCAGCGGTGTTTCTGTAGAGTTTTGAACTCCAGACCTTTTGCTCTGACGCCCGTAACGATACCACTACACCACGGGGGCTACTAACATTGAAGTAACATTAAGATTGAAGACAGCTACTACCATTAACATTGAAGCAAAGCCAAAATGTTGACAGATTTATTCAACCATATTTTCTGAACTAAATCAATCAATTTCCAAAGAGTCTACTTACGTAACCGACGTCCGGCCTGTAGCATACGTAAGCGCCAAGTATGTCGTGTAGTATGTCGTGGTAAGGTGCGCCCTGGAAAAATACAAGTCTGATACCATTGGATTGTGTGATACGACTGGACTGAACTTATTATTCAGTGAATTGTTACCCTACGCCTTTCACCGGATTAAAATAGTAAAGCTGCTCACTCATCACGTTGGAATAGGCGACTACTACCAACTATTAATGACGTTTCACTTAGTCAGTGGTGGGGATACCAGTCTGCGTTGATGACAAGTTGAAAGCGGATCTGCACTTTCCTAAAACTCTTATTTTTGCTTCTACATTTGTGGTGTGAAGTTTAATGTCGAAAACGTACCCCGATCTAACGAAAAACGTTCAATTCATCATCAACACAAATGCGAACAAAATTAAACATGCAGGTACAGGTTAGCGGCGATAAAAGCGGATTATCGCAAAGGCGTTACCGAACTAAGCGCCAATTAAGACGGAAAGTAAGCATGTCGGTCTGCAATTATGACACCACAGACGTCATAATCATAGTTGCTCAATAACACACAACTTCATTTGCTTCTAAAACCATATTTTGTGACTAAAATCATACTATTTACAGCATATAATATATAAGTGTGGGTGTGTATGTGTGCGCGTGTGTGTGTAAGTTCAAGCATTTTTATACCAGCCTCTTAAAATTTGGTTTTAGGTGAAAAAGCTAACTTGTCAACCTGATTTGAAATTTTTAACATTAAACTTATTTTGGAAATATAAATCAATCCAAGAAAAATTTGCACACATCTGTTGGTGAATGACTGATAGTATTTAACACGATTAAAACAGCTTCATTAGCTTCCTATTCCATTTTCACTCCCTAGCTAACTTTTCGGGTTCAGTCCAAACTATTTTAGGTTTTTCCATAATTACGACTGATATAGTTAGTCATCAATCAAATGTCTGTAAAGCCAATCACGTTTTTTCTTAGGACGTAAGCTCAAAAAATTCAGAATGTAGTTACAAGAAACGGGTTCTTAAACTTAACGATTGGATTTTTCAGTCATTGAGCAATCACTGCAAATTAGTTTTGAATGACCATTTTTCAAATTGTACAGTTAAAACTGTAGACAAAGGTGTGTTGAAACAATCCTATTACCTTTTGAAATATACAAAGATGAGGAAACGTTCTTGAGATGTCCAAACGTATTAAATCCAAAGTCGATTCTCTGTCTATATCGAGGGCGTCCAGTTCTAAAATCAAGTTCGTAGAGATTAAAGCAATACAACATGCAGCTAAATGCGATGAAATAAGATTCTCAGTGGAAATTGATTCCCACAACTCAGGCATGGCAAAAAGGCAGCAAAAACCGGTGAATCCTAACTAGCGCGCACCAACACTCAGTTTACCGAAACGACATATGTTAGACCAGTGGTTCTCATCATGCGTTGCCCATTTTTGATCGGTAAATTATGTACGGTCCACTTCCTTAATTTCCAACGCAGATCGAAAGCGAAGAGCTTTTTTTTGAGCTCCACAATCAATTCATTGTCTTAAAGTCTGAATTTTCGTATTTTGGGCCTTAATAGAGACCATTTTTTTTATTCGAGATCGACTTTTTCGAAGTCTGTATTTCCCCTTTATCAGAAAGCAAGCCGTGGCCCACCCGAATTTCTGCTGTAGTCCACTGGTTAAGAACCACTGTCTTAGACCCGGCCAAGCAGTAAAAGACAAACTGCAACATCTGAATATAATTCCTTGAGTATGCGTTTTTTCCACTGGTCACAGAGCATTTCGCCAATTGTGCACGGAACAGACTGTGCCCAGACCTGCTTTGGAGTTACCAGCACTGCTGGCACAGAGTATTTCTGCCACAAACACGAGAAAATGCCAATACATGCCTTCCTAAGGTAACAACAACGTAACCATCGTGGTGCTTGAACCACCGCAAACAGTGCTCCAATCAACTGGAAAAATGGAGCGGCTTTATTGCTTTTAAACTGGCATATGTGAAAGTATAACCGCATTCAAACTAAGCTATGGAAAGCCTAAAGAACTTAAAATTAATTTTTAACGTGTGAGATCGCTTTCGTAAGCTAATTTTCTGATGGTTTGTTATCTCTCATCTTTGAACCTGCTACCCTCACCCTTCAACGCCTTGCTTCAAACTGTATACAGACATTATTTTTAGGTAAAACACTGAGAATGCTTTTTTTTGTAAATGCACCAATTTATTAAAACGGCAACATGCGAAACCGCGAATGTCCAAGACGAGTGTTGATAGTTATAACTATCTTCTTCAGAGTTTCATCACTATATTAATTACTTTGATACTATCTACATACTGTTGACAAACAAAAACAGTCCACATAATTGTACACAAATCGAGACGTATCGCTTTATTACTCAAACTATAAGTTGGCCATCACTAATCCGGCAATCAGCTAGCCGGACAATCAGCTATCCGGACAATCAGCTATCCGGCACCAATTTGGCCTAAACTTAATTCTACAGAAATAATTTTGTGCTGTACTGTACCTGTATCAATTATTTCACCTCTATTTCATTAATATTTCAGTTGTCTTTTCTTTATTAACCAACTTGTACTAATTTAGAGGATATTTTAATTTTAAGATGAGGTGGTTAGCAACTGGATTTGTGTATTCTAAGATGATAAATGGTTAATCCGGCACCCCCCCCAGGTTCCAATGATTCCGGATTGGTGATGGTGATCCTATATTACCAATTAAAGATTGAAAATGGTGTAAGTAATTAAGCGAAACGTCTTAAGGTGATTTGGCGAACCTCTTAGTCTTTCATTGATGTGGGCTTGTATGTTTTAATAGATTTGTAATCACTCATTTTTCCAAAGCACGCCCTTACCTTCGCCAATACTTTGAGCGTCCGCTATTGACTGCAGTTTGTCGTGAGCTCTCGTAACCATTATGTTGTACAGATCTGAACAAACACGACGTCAGTGAAAGATATCAGGAATTATAAGAACCGCTAGCGAGTAATCGATGATGCAGAAGCAAATGGTTGGTAATTTACATAAGCCGCATTAGTTGCGCAGAACATCATTCGGGAAAATGGCAAACAATGATACTCTTTTAAGCGACTTCTTGGAAAAATGATAGATACGATGGTTATAGGTTTTGATTCATCAACCTTAGCCAAAGTGTTAAGGCTAGATTGCTATAACTAGACTATCGCACATCACCATCATACGATATAGCTGTTTTTCACTAGTCAAATATACAAAAGCAATATTCTTTCATTTCAATTTTTCCAAATTACCCGAGTTGCAATGCATTTTCAGCAAAACAGACACGATACTCCGGCATAGGCTATAAGTGTGGAACATGTCTGAGAGCCAATTACATAAAACAAAGTCCTGACGAGTTTTGACGCTGATATCTCGAGCGCACCTTTTAGTCAGCGTTTGTACACACAACTAATATTGACCTTATAAAGAAAAAGCAATTAAAAGTGACGCTTTTCCTAAATCGATCAGCAAAACAACTTAATAAAATTCTGAAAAGATTGATTGCGCTCGAAATACGAAGTAATTATCAGAAACCATTTTCAATACCGAAAAAAGAATCTTTTCACCAGCAATTCAAAGCTTGAACTCCTAGACAGTTTCATGAAAACATCCCGCCTAATTTGGTATTTAACAAGCGAATTGTCAATTTGCCAAGATACAGTATTTTTAGTACTTCTGCTGCCAAGCATGGCCAAAAAGCTATTGAATTTTTCAGCAAATCAAACAGCAATGGATGCTCCCACCAGCTATGTTTACCTCTGGTAATATTGAGATCATTACCAATGGCAAGACGCCATACAGCACCTCGTACGTTCGATGGTAAACCTTGCCACCATAGTTGCTTGGTTCTGCTGCTTTGAGATCTAAAAAAATTACAGTTTAAGCAGTGAGATTACAACGCATCAAAAATAAAATGGGGAGTTTATTTAGGCGCAGCAAAGTGCCAAAACACATATAATGCAAACCTATTCAACTCATTTTATATCACATGAACAAAGGGTTAGAAAGACTGCGTTGACATAACGGCTTCGAGTTAAAATGATCCAAGCCAAACGTTTTAGATGTGGCAAATCAAGTAAGTTACAAAAAACGAAAAGCCACCGAGAATAAATTTCTTCACGTGATTTTGCCTCATCCTACAAGGCTCCCATCAATGCCGCTAAAGCTAGGAAAGTTAAGTTTAAAATAAAACACTATCTGGTCAAGCTTGCGGACAAACGTATTGGTACTTTGACTTTATAAACGTCCTCAAAGCTACATTTGATTTGAAGTCAACAAAATACATCGTGTTTAATAGGTACAGTAATTAAAACCATAAAAATTTTGCTCGTAGGAGACAGACGGCTGTGAAATTACAAAACGATTGCCATCTGTGATGTAAAAGTAATTACAATTATAATATCCACTCAATAATAACAAAGAAAGCAGCTAGAGGAACATAACAGGCAATTTGAAAGTAAAAGTTGAAAATGTCAAAGCAAAGCATTGTACTGTGCTGCTTTGCACTGATTATTTCTTAATGTCAGCACACTTTAAAACCAAACTGAGCAGGTAGTAAAATTTGCCAGAGGCCAACTGATAGTTGTAACAGATAACCGCATAAGGTTTATGATACATTCATGTCGAAACGTCATAAACATATTGATAAGCAGAGCAAAGTTCAAGTAACCAATATGAATAATGTTGTCATCTTTGATGTAAAGAGACTGATTTAGAAATCACAAAAATTTTAGTTTTATAGATTGGAACATCTGTAAATTTTGCAAACAAATGCCTACAACTAGCCTTTGTCATCGTCACTCGTAACGTTACATTTTACTAGTGATTTTCTGATCAAGCCACAAAGAAAGAAACGGCAGCCATTCAAAAATTGAGTGCAAAACATGAAATACATTTTCTACAATCAATTTCGAAAAGTCGTAAGTAAAGAGCGACAGGACTTTTCCCTCCCAACTACATCTGCTGACTTAATTGATTCAATGCCAAACCTTCATCAATTCAAGTCGCATTACTAGCTCATCCATCTAAAATATTTAGTTGAAATTAGCCACACCTTACTTGCAGTCAAGAACATTAGCTACAGCAAATATAGCAGTTATGCAAGCAACGAATACATACGCTGTGTTCCAGCTCGGTAATATCTCGTTGCTCCACACCAACCCGGCGTTAGCAATAACCGTTTCTTGTTTTTGTCGCTCTTTCAAATCCTTTGTTTTCTTCAAGAAGTCCTTTTCCTCTGCAAAACGCAACATTAAAGGTTGTTCTGGAGGCAGAAAAAGTCTGCATCAGCATGCACGAAATGATTAAAGCAGCATTGCTGGTGTTGTTAGCTCAGTGCATTTTTATTTTCCACAACAAATAACCTGCACCGCAACTAAGTAAAGAATATTGCCGCAAATGCCTTTTTTTATGGCTCAAGGCGCTCAACTTTCCCAGGCATTGTTTGTGTTACATGAGAAAGGTTTACAAGAGCACAAATTTTTTTATCAGGCGACGTTCGTAAGTATAGCAATGTCTTAGGCAGTACTCAGAACACATAATCTATTTAAATTAAATAACGAAAGCTTGCACTAAACAAAATACACAGCGTTATGACCAACAGAGCAATTTTACCAAACGATTCGCCTCGCAATGCATTTCATATGACAAAACACAACAAGGATTAATCACTTAATTTTGAATGCAGAGCCAAACAGCACTATGCATTCTGCGCTTCAACGAATGCAAAATACGCAAATGAAAATTGTTTGCTCACATACGCGTAAGTTGACATAGATTGTTCATTTATATTAGCCTCATAAAAGACCAAAATCTTGGATGAATGGAAAAATTTGCGCTAAACAGTATTCGCTATAAATATTTTTCCTTTACCTCGTTTTTTAGCGTTCTCCACCATTTTTTTGTACTCCAGCAAATGTTTTTCTGCCTCAGCAGAACTTTTGGAAGGCAGATTACTGAAAAATAGAAACTGTTAGCGATGGCTGTGTAACTCAGCAAGATGTAAAAAGTAGCAACTTATGGCGCTCCGAGAAATCTACCATGCAAGTGGCAAAAGTAACTAAAAATTATCACGTTTATTTAAATGTAAAAAAATTTCAAAAAAACACTGCTACCTCTTTTCACCATTCTAAATCCACTACCACTAGCATCACCAAATCTAAGCTTGGGCCTAGCAAAAAACGTTTATTCAACATAAACGTGACATTCATTCATGAAGTACACTGCTGGACAAAAAAGATGCAAAACTAACGGGTATACGCGCATTTTTAGCGTTCGCTGGAAAAGACGATTATTTCTAACAGCAGCAATCTTGCCAGTATCATTAACCAAACTCAAACGCTGGCACCAATCTAAAGTTATACGATACGTCACTACTAAAAGCACACAACAACAGCAGACCACATGATGATAAACACAAAAATAAGCTCTAACAGTTGCAACAAAATTAATACACACATGGAGTGCTTTTTGGATTGTGGAACAATAAGCATGCATGAATACAGTATGCAACCCAATACGTAAATATAACCTTAATACCAAATCGAATCAACAACGAACTGCTTTTCATAATGCATATCTTGTCTTGAGCCTTTAAAACTTAAGCAATCAACCCTGACAAGATGAGGGTTCATCGCTATCAAGTAAACGAATGGTTAGGATGTTTGCGTTATAGAAGCAAAATGCAAAGAGTATCATGAGATAGAAGGTTATTCAGAGCAATATTAAAGTGGTCATGATACATGATAGGTTGCCATATCGGTGCCATTGTAATCTATATTTAGAGTGATCACAATACGACAGTTCCAACATATAGAACAATGGCTCCTCACCTATTCAACTACACAGTTTCTCTGATTTAATAATCAACAATTACTAGTAAAGGCGATTTTTAAATAAGACTCCTGTCAGAGGATTTTCTTGGTTTACCCAAATCCAAAAATATTCTTATGCAAAACCATGCAAACCTCATACGGAGTGTACCTTATTTAAATATTTCGTAGATCAGAAAAATAAATTTACTGCGAACTTCTGCGAGTCCAAGGACTGCCATTGGTGTGGAAAAGTTTAAACCACCAAGTGAATAAGCTGTCACTATCAATTTCATTGTAACTGCTTAAAATATAAAAAAAATTACAAACCTTGGACGATTTTCTAATATTAATGCAGTTGTTGAATTTGGTTCACATGAAGCACTTCTTTCGATGCTATTGCTGAAATAAAGACATAAACAGAATGACAGAAAGTTATTAAGTGTAAACTTTAATAGCTGATTACTATGGTTAGTCTGCTACAGTGAAATTTTAAAACTTTGGAATTAACTGCATTAAATGCACTTCTACCGCCTAGCTTCTATGCAATACCTTTACAAATTTCTCAACTGAAGCGACATCGAAATACTATTTCTATGGCATTATATCAACTGGCGTGATGGTGTAGTGGTTAGAGCGTCCGCTTTGCAGTCGGTAGTCCAGGTCGAGTCATACCAAAAGACTTTAAAAAATGGTATTCACAGCTTCCCTGCTTTGCGCTCAGCAAATAGGGACAGCTTGGAGAACAAGCTGGCAAGCTTGCTTGTTGTGTCCTTGGGCAAGACACTTAACGGGATGCCTCCATCTTTACGTGGCAGAGCCAAGCAGTCTACCTGTAATAGTGGCCCCAGTCTAAGTGTAGACTTGCAAACTGAGTGTGAGCGCTAACGCAGTGTAACCTATATATACATCTTCCTACATAATGCTCACAACATAGCTCACGCGACGACGAAGATATCAAGATGACAAAGCAATTGCTATCATGATTAGAACAAGAAATAAATAAACAATAAAATATAGTCGATTTTATGCACTTTTTCATGTTTTTACACGCTTACACATGCTGATTCAGTTTATGTCTACCACACCACACTCGAACAGAAACTTGTAATTATATGGCACACTTGAGAGAGCCTATCACAATACTACAATTTAAAACAGAGAGCCTTATTATTGTCCTACAAACGCATGAAAACCACATAATAAGTGGATGCAAAGGAAATGCAGTTATACATAAAATACTTTTGTTCAGACCCGTGTCACCATATCCAAAACCAAGATAGGAATTGAGGCTACAGACATAAATTGTCCCATACTTCGGGAGTATTTTAGCAAACAGAAACTACATACTGATGTGGCTGGCTTGTGTGTGTAATTTGACAGCACAGCCTACCTGGAAAACGATTTAAAAGAGTGTTTGAGACTGTTCAAGCCTGGAATTCCTCTATCAAGTGACGTGGACGAATGCACCCGAGAAAATAATTTCTTTGCAGCAGTATCAGGCTCTTCATTTTGTGTCAGATGATTTGTTGTACTCTTCTTCCAAAATGGACTGAAATTACTAGGAGCAGAAGTAGCTTTCTGATGTTGAGAGGATGTAACCCTAGAAAAAATATAGAAATAGAAATGTTTGATAGGGCCACATTTCAAATATCACAAAGTATGCATTTTTGGAAAATCAATGATAAAGCAAATACAAATTCATATAAATTTTAATGCACAAACACCAAATGCATCGGAATTTGTGAACATGTTTGTAGTTTGTTACAAATTCGGTATTAGATGCTGATTAAAAAAAACCATCTTTCAAAGAAGCTTATGATAGTTATTAGTTAAAGAATCCTTTTTCTGTTGTCAAATTAAAAAGTTCTTTATCGCGTAGGATCAACCATTACTTTTTTCTGCAAAAATGATTAAGATGTTGTATGAGGTTTAAGGCAGGGTTTAAAGCTGTAAACAATAACTGATATCTAAACATAATTCCAACCTGCAACCTGATATCTGAGGATATGAAATGATTTCTTGCTTTACGTGAAAAAGGGTTGATGGCTCATTCTGCATTTCATTTACTTATTTGCTTTTATAAGCTGAGTGTTTCCACAAGAAAATATGATTTAACATACCAATTAAAAATGGATGACAATGTACTTGAAGACTTTCTTGATAGTTTTTGGGACGTTTGTTTCACTGCATAATTTGAGATATCTTGCTGGCTTGATCCAGAATCTTTTTTACTGAGTTTTGTGTTATTAAACTTAAAACTCAAGTTTGTGTCAACAGATGATGCAGAACTGCTTGAATCTGAAGTTTCGTCAATGGACATATCATTTTCACTTAGGTCTATGCTCTCCATTGATGAGGTTGAAAAGACTGGTCTTTGAGGCAGGTCATGGTCATATTGGTGGCTATCAAATGTAACAGATTCACTAGCAATACATTTTTTAAATTTTGATCCAGGGACTTTAAATTCAAAAGATTTGGGTCGTGTTTTTGATAAATAAATATTCTGATTGTCTAATGACAATTCACTTGAATAGGAAAGAACTTTATGTTGGGTTTGTTTATTTGAAAATCCACTTGTCCATGTCTCTGATCGTCTTCTATTGACCATATTATTTTAAACATTAAGTTAACAAAATTTAGGCGAGCTATTAAATGCATTCACTCTAAACACAGATTTTAAAACAAATGACATGATAGTCAACACATTGAACAATAGACAAATGGTGGGAGTGTCAAAGATTACCAAATAATCTTGCAGTCAGTTAGCAGTTTAGCTAGCAGCTAACCATACATCTTACTGCAGCAAATGGGCAAGACGTAAGTGGCTCTGACCCAATGCAGTTCCACTTAGCCATACTACATGTAATATAACAATGGAAGAAGAGATCTCAATGACTTATGACAGCTGGTTAGACATGCAATCAATCATGCCAATACAGCACCTAAAAACTCCCTTTTACTTTATTTGACACAAGGTTCACAAAGAGTTCATAAAAGAAGGTGGCTATATTGCCATGGACAGCATTTTACCTTCAGCTTCCATTTGGTTGTCATGGTTCATGTGTCTTTAAATAATCCTATCTACTACAATGCCTGTGGTAATGCCGTGGTTTATTGGATAGTGATGCTGCCTTCAAATGCCATGGTTATGGGTCTGAATCTTTGCAGGCAGGGTACTTAGACATAGGCAGTCTACATTGGGGGTGGGGGCTCACCAACTGGAGGTAAAATTTTGTGTTAATATGTCATAGACAATGACTAATCAGAAACAAACAAAAGTCACATACTTATTACAACATCAAAATTGACCAACAGCACATGTTTAACAGCAAAATAGATGTCAAAAATAAAAAAACGTTGATGGCAAAAAATCCACTGTAAATATAAAATTGCAAAATGGCTATGCTGAATTGACAGATTGTGTCAGTAAACAGAGATGTAAGTTGTTAGAATTGATTTTGATCGTAGTTTGCATTCAAAGCATAATCAGATTATTTGAAAATATACTGTTTCATCTGTTTATATGGCCATGTAATGCAGGATGTATGATACTAATAGCTTATGGCATAGCCTATATTATAAGCATCGTCAATAATTTTGTCACATGGCAAATCTGTTATTGTAATTTTATCACATAGTGATGGTAATTCCAACTGTACACCTAACGCTAACCCCACTCCTAAATGCTGATCTGTGCTGGTGATATTTGACAACAAAAGAATTCCTGTGACAAATTTATCATGAGACAAAATTATAGTAAGCCTATTGGTAGCAGCTGAAAATAGCAGAAAAAGGTATATATAATATTGAAAGTGATCCTTATTTCAAAAACATTGTAAATGGCTACTATGCTAAGTTTAGGACAGGGTAATAGCTTCTAAACTAGTGATAAAAAAGCAATATTCTTGATATTGTTACTAGTTCACTATTACACTGTATCAGCTTAACCCTGAGCAGGTAAGTGAAAAACTATTTTAACTGAGCAATGATATGAATAAATTTCACACTCTATTGAGGTTTTTCCTTGGGCATGACAAAGAGAGAGATCATGCAGATTTAGCCACTACACTCGCAAATTTTTTTGTTCTGCATTGTCTGCGGTATTGGTAAATGAGCCTTATTCTACTATTGCACAAAGTTGGTGGTACACTAAACAGTGAACATCAAATCAAGTCTACTGGATATAAAAATACTAATGTACAGGAAGAACTACTGAACTACGAGTATATTCTTAATTTTTTTTGCATTTTAAATTATTCTGGATCTTTTGTTGTTTTTCTTTCAGTGTGCAAATTGCATTCACTCTGATTGTTAATGGTGTGAACTGTTGGGAAGAATTTTAACTCAAAAACTTAGTTTCTTTCCTACTTTCCGACCTTGGCTTCACAGTACAGCAGTATAGCCTACTAAGCTTTACTTTTTCCACGGCCAAATACAGGCATTTGTTTTTTGGTTTATCTGAGTCTGATAACACAAATATTAATAATAACTAACTAATGCATTTCACTAACTTTTCAAAAGTAGCTGACGTCTTTTCTTTTTTTAGAGCAACACTAAATCCACAGTACTACCGTAGTGCTAACTCGTCACACTAAATCATCGCACTAGCAATTTCCTTTATAATGTTGTCAAGAAGTGAAATGGGATTTGTTACAAAAAATAACGAATACCACGGATAAACAAAAAATCAAACGGACTAGGCTCCTAAACTCATGTTCCGGAAAGTAGTGTTTGTATTGTTTGTGATAAAAGTTATAAATCTTTTGGCCGCTCATGTTTGACAATCGAGAAAATCTCGGAATGGATTACAAGTTTTTACAGTAAATGACAACGAAACAACAAATAAGATTGCATATAGATTACTTACTAGCACTCACAAGTTACTGATTCACCCACAAATGGTCCAATATCAATTTGACGATCAAGGCCAACTTTTTCAATCCACTGTGACCACACAATCTATTGCAGTGATATCGCGAGTTAAATCTAAAACATGAAATCGCGAGTAAAATCTAATCTTAAAAATATGGATTTTAAGCCAGAAGAATTTCCATAGCAACTTGCCCACACCCTTCAAGCGATTAACTTATAACCGAAGCTGATAAACGAAAAGTATGAAAGTGTTAAACGTTTTCCTAAAGAAGTAAATAAAGCGCTCCGCTACAAATGTCGGTAATCAAAAAACAAAACGACTCATGCCTAAACCTTGGCAGGCAAAAATGAGCTGCCGCTTTCTATTTGCCAAACATAACTGAAGCAACCCACTTAGCTTTCAGCTTTTTAAAACAATCGCTTTCAAAAAGTTGTTTACCAAAAAAGGCCTCTAAACTGATCTTCCCTTATACCAAAGTGCTATATCAGCTCTGCTTCTGTAACCTTACTTGCCCGCACTCCTGAATTTGAGGTATCAATTTGAAAAAGAGCAAAAAACATCAATTTTAACATGCAGGTTTTGAAAATAAGCTGTTTACAAAAATTTGGCGAATTGCGTGAAACAGCAGCTTTCAGAAAGTTGATTTTCAAAAAAAGTTTTTAACTTGAATGGAAAAAAATTGATTATCTCTGAAAAAAAAAGGGGAAAAAGTGCACAACAAGTCTGTTTTTGTGTCTTTAATAAAGTGTCAGTACCGGTATCACAAACTAAAGCAATTTGTTTTAGTTGTATTTAGTTGCGTATTTTGTTGATAATTTGGAAGACTGAATGAAAAATTTTGCCGCTTTCGTGCGGTGTCATACATCCCTGAAATCACAGAACGTAGTGTAGTTGACGTACATCGTGAGAACAAAACATCTTTTGTTGTGCGGTTTGCAACAAAAGAAATGTACCTACTGCATCACTTATGAATGTGGCGTCTTACAGTATGGCATTTTACTAAACTACTTAAGTCTGGAAGTATTCTGACTTGACAACCTAACGATTCCTCAATGCTCCGTGTCTTTTGTGTATTTCTTCGGTTATTTTTTGTTTAGATGTGCTGTTTTTTAAATTTTTTCTCAGTGTTTACGGGAAAGAAACAATGTCATCGCCAGAGCAAGCAAAGTAGTGGGGAAAAAGTAGAAAATGAGGGGAGCACTAAAATAGACCAAATTTTGCATATCAAAACTGATTTTGTGCGGGTGCAAATCTTGCGCAGGTTCAAAAATTTTTTATTTTCGTTTAAAAAAAGACATTATAGGATATAGAATGTTTTGAATTGCATACGATGCGAACCTTCATGATCTTGAAATAGAGATACAACTGGTCGTGTGTTGATGATCAGAAAAATTTATAATATAATGTAATTTGAGATTTTTGCCGTACTTGATGGGTTTAATGGTGTAAACTTGAGATGTGAAATCGTGTTTGAACCTTAAACCACCAAACTACCGGTATTCAAAAATTCAATATACTGCTAATGTAGATAACGTTAGTCAAGTACATGACGCGTTAAGATATATGTTGTTGCACAGTTGGTAACCACTAAATCACCACTACATAACTAAAAAGAACATTGCCGAATACTAAAATAACAAATTTTTTAAGAAAAAACACCGAAGTGCGGGACCAATACTGTGATACAAAGAACACCGAAAAGTTTAAAATAAGTAAATCAATTGACAGTGACACTGTTTCGACCTATCAGGTCTCGTCAGTGTAGTGGGTATGTTATTTTAAATCAACTGAGTTTAACTAAAATAACTGCAGTCTACAAGTTGAAGTACTGAACTGTCGAAAAACGTTTTTTTCCAATCAGTTTTTACTTTTTTTGCCAAGTCGCCTTCAAACGCTTAGTGGACAAGAAGGCTGTGCGAGCGTGCTTCATTGATTTCCTGCGATCTCTCATATAGTTTTCAGAACAGAAAAAAAATCTCACACTTGGCAGTAAAGGCTCCGAGAGTGACTCCTAGTTTCAGTGCAAGATGTACAGTAGGTATCGCCTTAAGCGCTTTACAATCTTTAGGAAGGAGTTTGGCTGTTGTGCGGTTTGTCTTCTCATCACCGTTGAGTTTTGCAACGTACGTCTTAGCAACATCAAATTCTGCCTCCAGACTTGTGCGGTCTATCGAATCCAAAAGAGGCTGCACCATCTTTACATCCAAAAAGTTGCTATTTTCAGGTTGAAGAGCAGAGAAAGTAGCATTTAGTTTTGT
This sequence comes from Trididemnum clinides, assembly GCA_963675345.1. Classification (NCBI taxonomy): domain Eukaryota; kingdom Metazoa; phylum Chordata; class Ascidiacea; order Aplousobranchia; family Didemnidae; genus Trididemnum; species Trididemnum clinides. Next base: position 24,058,220 of record OY776304.1, on the reverse strand, counting down.
ATTTTGATGGCTAAAACGCACGCCTATTTCTTTGATGACTTGATCCATTGTGCTTAAAATAATCTCCGCATTTCGTCTTTATTCATTTCATTATTTTCGTTGTTTCTTGGACTACACAGCCTTGTCCAAATATATCATCACGTCGTGTTCGTCTTGAATAAGTATTAATTTGATTAGGCCTAACGGCGTAACGGCCTCATCTCATATATCACTAAATTTCTCTTATGTTCGAAGACTGTGAACGTTTTCAACTCAGGTGGCAACAAATGGCATTCCAGTTGATAAGTAAATTCACCTTGAAGAATGTTGTTGGCTGGAGCAAACAACTTAGGACCTGTAAAATGCAATGTAAAAATTAGCCGTTTCAAAACGGGATACCCTTAGTGGTTCCATTTTGGAGGCTTTTGGTTGGATTGCTTGGCCTCTCTATGTAATACACGTTAGGTCTCTTTAAGACCATCATAACACAAACACCTTGTTAGGGTATAAACCAGTAAATTAACGTTTAATTAATCAGCTTCCAAACGGCACCAACGAGTAATCCATATTGCCGACGCACATTCGTTCACTGTTTTTCACATTAACATAGCAAACTGGTAACCTGATGCTGTTTATGAAAAAAAGCCATTACCTGTGATTGTAGAACAGTAAAATTACAAAAAAAAAGAGTGCTCGATCTGTGCCTAATGTCAACCAAAAGGCAAAGCGACACATGGAGCAATTTAAAAACTTTTTGTGACAATCCTTGCTATGTAGACACGATATGAATTCGCACTATACTAACATTATAAAAATATTTTTGCAAATAATAAGTTTTCGCATTACACAAATGATAATTTGCTTACATATTTGCAAGTAAAGTATTACATTATACCATATTTGGTAAAAAAACGCAAAATATCAAATAAATTTAAGCACAAAAAGATGTTTTGATCTTTTCGTATGAGCTAGATGCTATGTTTATGGCTTATTTATAAGAACTATTGAGTGTTGCTTGCTAGTCCTTTGTTTGACTGGGCACCACCATCTGTCTGCTACTGTGAATATGAAGGCATCAGATATAACGTTAAATGCCTTTGCCAAACAATACCTATCGAAATTGCGAACTTGTTCCCCACACTACCTTAGTCGTGATGAGCGCCAAGCAGGGAAACTGTCAATATCATTTTTCAAGTCTCGTCAGGGGAAATAAATTCAGGTCTGTGAAGCAGATAGTCCTGAAACCTTTCATAGTCCCGAAATATTATATTTATTCATCATTATAAGCCATCACGCTGTTAATAACAGTGTGATGGGTTGTGGTATGAGCTTCTCCTAAACTCTGAGGCAAGCCATTTAATTGCTTCTCTTTTAATTAGGGAGCCAAGCTGTCTACTCGCCGTTATGATAACGGCGAGTAGACAGCTTAGCCTCGCCAAAGTCACGTCAGCAATTGATTTCGCATCACCCGAATCGGTGCTTGATAAAACCGAAAGACGTTCCGCAACTTTCAAAGAATGCTGGTTAAAAAAACGAATAATTATGGAAATGTTTTCTACACCAGCTGGGTCCTTGGTGCCACCAATTTTGATTGTATATCAAGAACTTCTAATTTCTTGCTTCATACCCTCGGTTACTGAGCTAATAATAAGTTCGTTTTGCATGTCGGGACTGGTGAACGTTACATTTCGCGGGATAGTTTTCATGATTGCACGTATACGCAGGTCTTTTTCAACACTGTAATTAAACAGACTTAAAAAGGGTCCATTTTCCCTTAGTTTTCGCTTTCTAATGCGTCAATTTTTTGTCTGAATGCCAATTGACGAGTAGCTAAAAAAGCTATTATGTCAATTAAGGTAGAAAAATAATAGCGATTTCTTTCATTTGCTTCTGTGTTGATCAATGAAGTGATTTCCTTACCCATTTCAGGCCGTTTGATTTTTTCTTTCGACGAACTGTAGCATGCTAAGTGTTCTTTGGAGGCAGCATGCTTGGAAAAACCTCTATTCATTTCAGCAGCATCTTCCAATTATGATTGCCATCGGTTGTAAAAGTTGATTCACAACGCATTCCTCGAAAATCTCCTCCAGCTTTAGATTTAAAATTGCGGCAAGGAAAGCAAAAAGCTGCATCAAACTTGACAGAATATTCCAACCAATCCCAACTCTGATACCACGCAACATTGAAGCATCTTTTCTTGGCCCCAAACGTGCTTACAGGGTGAGCTCGCAGGTTAACTTGCTATAGGTCGTCAACTCTCAAATTATCAGCATCAGCAGATTTTCGTTTGCTCATGGGCCTTCTTGCAGCAGATATTGTAGGTACACTGCAACTAGCAGACGAGCTGAGACCTTGCAAACTTTCACAACTTTCACTCGAATTAGAACTTTGTAACCAATCTCTAAAAATCATTTTGCCTATTTTTACATTCTCAATGAATAAGCGAAATGTTTATTGCGTCACAATTATTGTGTTGGAGCAGTTGATTGCACCACAACTGTGCAAAGAATCGCTAGCGCCAAACGAGAATTATGTTGAATTGAAAGTTATTTTGCATCATAAATCTTAAGTTTCTTGATACTATTGTTTGTTGTCTTGCTGTTACGCGGTGCTCCAAACAAAACAAAGAATTTAGAGCAACTCAAAATAAAGGGCCCAAGCATCCGTCAGGGGGAGCACGCTCCCCCCCGTAGCAACGACACTTGAAAGAAATAAATTATAACTTTCCTCTTTCTTGTAACTCTTGGATTCCAATTCGAAGCACATTCTCACAAATTTTATTGGACGCTTGAATGATTTGTTTCCTAGCCTAGGATCAGAGTAGCATTGCTTAATTTGTAGGCGAGACTCACCGACAATATTTGAATTTTACGTCACGTGTGATGAAGAACCTTTTGCTAGACAAAATTGTATACTACTCCACAGACAAATCCTAAGTATCATGATGAGAAGAAGGATTTTATAATAATTAAATAGTCTCACACGAACAATCAGAAAGCACCAGACCAGTTTAGCCATTATTGGAGCTCTTCAGTGACCAGCAGGGAACCGAACCTGCAAGATGCTGACCTTCTATTTGTGGTCACTACACCACGCGACTGGACGTCATCGTTAATGTTATAGCTGCGTTTGTAAGTGAGTGACCGGGTTCCTGGTTTTGCTACTTAAGGAGCGCATAGAATTCATTGTCCTGTACCACACCGGCACCTCACAATCAGGACTTCGCCCAACAGGACGTAAGCATCTACTATACAAGAATATTAAAGAGAAGAACGTCAGAATCACAATGATAGTGAGGATTTTATAATAATTAAATAGTCACACACAAACAATCGGGAAGCACCGGACCGGTTCCACCATTATTAGGGATCTTCAATAATGCGTATCCGACCAGCAGGGAGCCGATTGTTCGTGTGTGACTACTTAAATCCTAAGTGGAAACACACGCAAAGCGTAATTCGGTTGTTCTGTACGATTAACGCTTGTTTAATCTCGCTTTTGTGCATTATTTTGTGACCTATACATTGGTCGAACCAATGACGCCCTTTCACCTATACGTATTGAGTTGAACAGACCATCATGTATTGATTTGATTTTTCAGTGCCAATTTGATTTTTCAAGTCAGGCAATAGGAAGCCACTACTTTGTAATTTTTTGAGTCATTTGCAATGCGATATCTTATTACATAGGATTGAAGTGATTGATCTGCAAGTGGCTGTGAAACGGCAAGATCATTGAAAGATTTTGTCCCTTGCGCAAACATACGACGGTGAAGTTGGTTAACCCAGGTTTTATCGCAAACAACTGCGATGTTGATTTTCGATGTGATGACGCAAGACCATTGTCTCTTCTCCCAAAGATTTAAAAAACTTGCGTCCTGGAGGAATAGAAATCTTTGTAAAGAGGCAACTTAAAAACTAGTGTTTTTTGATTGAAGAACACCTCAAAACGGAAAAAGTTTTCTCGCAATCACTTGTGAAAAACGTGGTCAAAAATTTTAAGTGACTGTCTGCTTCTTCCGGAATTTGTTTTTGCCTACGTACTTTTATGTAGAGAACGAAATACATAACCGAAAGTTGTCGGTGATAACTTGAATTATGTCCTGTGGTGCTAAAAATCAACTAAAAATCAACATGGTGCTAAAATTTGATTTGCTTGCGGAATTATTGTATTAAAATTCGCCTTACAAAAAATTTTGTTAGGTTTACTCTCAAGAATAAAATCAGGGCCCTGGGGTAGGCGGCTGCAATCACCAGACTGTTTTTACCCCAAGTGGAGTATCACCAGCCTTCATTTCCAAATAAAAAAAATCATTACGTTTGTTTTGAACTGAAAATTGGAAAGTAATCACTCTTAAAAGTTTACTTTCAAAGCAAAGATGTTGCAATTTTTTTTAGGCGAAACTGCTGTCAGTTTTCCTCTCAAAATAAAGCAATGTGTTACGCCAATGGGTTTGCAGTTAGTTTGTTAGTTATATGGCGGTGATGGTAAGTCATGCTGATTTTACATTTTTGGTCATGATCCTATGTATTTTTTTGCGCGACCATGTGCACTTTATCTTCAGCGTTAGGTGCAGACAAGGCAGTTTTGTTTCACTAATCATGTTTTGTTACAACTATCCCATGGTGATTTAAAGCTGATAGGTTTAATGCACTCATTTTACTCGTTTTAATGGACAAGAAAGATATTTAAATAATTAATGAACTACACTTGATGACATATTACAGTGCCTAGCAAAGGTTTGAGACCAATCACGAAAATAATGGGATTTCGCGCTATTGCTCATCTCACTGTCGTAATCGCGTCAAAATTGTTAGATTGATTTTAGACACTGATTACTTTAGGCGTATCATTTTACTATTGGTAACACTTGAGTTAGGCTTACCATATTTTGGTGATTGAAAAACGGGACGCTCCGGAACAACAGACCTGTTCAGAGGGTTTTGTTACAGCTGACCCGGTAAGGTGCGGGTACACTTAGCGGCAGCAGATAAGGTGTTGACCTTTTTTGTTTTTTGGAGGACACCTCCAATCCCGGTGGAATGTATAGATATCCAATGAAATAGGGTAAAATTTACCCTAAATCAAGGTGTCCTCCAAAAAATAAAAGGGTCAACACCGGTTTTACTGCAGCTGTCACTGTCGCTCCCGCTCCAACTCATCATCGGGCTTAAGGACAGACGTTCAAATTCAGACGCATGGTAGGTCTAGCTATGCTGGCTGAGTGAGTGCAAAAAAAACGGGACTTTAGATCATCTGACCGGAGCAACGCTTTAAAAACCGGGACTGTCCCAGCTGAAACGAGACGTATGGTGAGCCTAACTTGAGCGGCTTTTTGATGAACATTTTCGAAATTTGAAGATAGTGAAAATGGGGTGCTGAAAGTTCCTAAGTAAGGTCTAAAGAACCCAAATTGCCACGCTACATGGTGAAGCATTTTGGAATGGCAGATATCCCACAAAATCAAGGTCAGTGAGACAGCAGTTCGTCAAACGATCAAGAAATTGGAACTATACGGCTCGTATAAGGATCTGAAGAAAAGTCGAAGACCCAGAAAGACTAGCATTTGTGATGAAGCAAATACTGACACGGTCGCCAATAAGTTCTGTCAAGAGAATTCGAGCTGGTTGTAGGCGTTGGAGTGAGTGATATGACTGTTTCAAGGCGACTTTTAAAAGAATTAGGCCTAAAATAACGCGACTGACGACGTTCATGAAATTCAAGCTCTTGGTCTTCGCCAAGGATTACCAGCCTTGGACTCGGGTCCACTGGGGTAATGTCATGTTCTCTGATGAATGCAGCTTTCAGCATTTCGAAGCGAGGAAAAGACAACTTTGCAGGTCATCAGGGAAGTATTACAATAAGAAATGTACACTTTTTACTATGAAACACCCTCTAAGCCACATAATTTCAGGTGCGATTTAGGAAAATGGTTTTGCTGGATTATATTTTTGTGTTTTGCAACGACTATGAGCAGTGCCGAAACTTTGAACTGTTGTCGGATAAGCCGAAAATGCCATGCTTGTCCATAGATCTACAGTCTATATGCAGGGTGGTTTCCTTTATACCGATCGAAAGTCGTGGCAAATTTTCTCGCAAAAACAAAGTCAAAGTCCCAGAATGGCCGGGCAACATCCCCGACCTTATTCCAGTAGAGAATGTGTAGATGGAAAAGAAGGACAACTTACGGGGCAGCAACCATCGAGTGGTAAGATCTGATATGAGTGACAAAGAAAGTATGGGTAATAAAATTGTCAGAATAGTAATGCAAGAATCTGATCCACATGGTGCCAAGGCTTTAAAATGAAGAAAGTGATCATGAACTGTGGAGTGTAGAGGACATACAAAGTACTGAATTTTGATTAAACATGTACGAATGCAGCCTATATGAAAACTGTTTCAAATGAATTCTAGAAACATGAATTTCATGCGAGAACCTCACTACTTGCGAAATAAAAATATTTGATGAAACGTAGTTTTGCTATTTACTGAATAAGAGAAAAATTAGAAAGTGGCCGTAAACTATTGGTTGGCTTCGTACGTTTTTGCGGTTCATCTTTCAAACAAAGCGGTAGCATGATAGCTGCAGATAGCTGGGATAACTAGAGTTGCTGAGCATAAGTTGTTTGACATATCCAGGGTTACCATTTTGTGCTTATTTCTAAGATTTGTTCTCATTTTCAAAGACTCCGTCTCTCTCGCGATCGTCTGTTCTCATTTTCAAACATAAAAAGTAAATGTGATTTTTTAAGGAAAGTACTTTTTAAGGTTTGTGCATATTTTGTCTTAGAAATAGATTGTACTTCGGAAAAACAGCAGTTGAAATGTGATTTTCCAAAAAAAATGGCCAGGATCCTAGCAATGTGCCATTATAGTATAGGAAAAAGTGATCTTCAGAAAAAGACATTTATAATCAGTCATTATCTGCTAGAGATTAGCCTAAACCAGGGGTGGGCAAACTGCGGCCCGCGACGAACTCTTGTGCGGCCCGCGAAAGCCTCAAGCAAATAATTAAAAAAAATTGATTAATGTAGAAGAACGTGATGGGGTGCATTTTTCTCATTGATAGACTTTGAAAATTATATGTGCTTGCATTTTCAATTGAATAAAACTACTTTGATTCATTTGTCTGATAATTGTTGGTTTTTAATGTTATACCAAGTTAAAAATGCAAATCAATTAGAATAATATACCAATGCGTTCGTTAAAAAGTGCGGCCCTCAGCTAACTTCAGTGACCGCGATGCAGCCCACGAGCCAAAACAATTGCCCGCCCCTGGCCTAAACCATGCAACACTGTGTATTTTTGAAAAGGAAATTTCTTCAAGACGCAGAAAATATGAAGTTCAAAGACTTTAGTAAAAGATCATCAATTGATATTCGCGGGAGCGAAAGAGTTAAAAAGATGCTAAAAAATTAATGTCTGCTCAATTAGAATGCGTTGCGCTTGTGTAAAAAACAGCTTTGAATTCAAGTTTATATTTTCTACAAATCTTCTATAAAAAAGGAATCATTTTTGTTTCGAATTTTGTAAACCAATTGATAATATTGTCAATTCTAACTAAGCAAGCAGTGATAAGTTATTCTCTGTGGGCTACGTGGTCATAAATTTTTTGCGTCAGAAGTTTATTAAAGTTTGTTCTTCGCAGTTTAATTTTTTGCTGTTTAATTTCTTTTTTCAGGCATACATTAGTGTGTTCACGAACCAGCTACAGCTTTTGTCAAGGAAGCAGAGGCGATGGAAGGAGGAAAAGAAGGTTATTGTCCTTCAAAAGATTTATAAAAGTTTGGTTTTTGGTCGAATTCCTTTGTTCCCCCTAAAAAGGATTATCCTGTTAGCTCAACCTCAAGATATACCTTTAAAATTTGCTAAATACCTCTTATTTTTACCAAAATTTTGTGGGGTCTCTGAAAACACTGAAGAAAAAAGCATCAGCAATAAAGTGATCTAAAATAAAACAAGATTTTCTCCTTTCTCCCAGAAAATTATGAGCTGACTACGCCAGTTGGCTCTAGCTTTTGTCGGCTAAATCTTAAATATGATGATCTAAGTTTTTTTTTATCAAGAAGCAAAAGCGCATTGGTCTGATTGAGTCGCTCAATATTTATACGCTTTTCAGCAGTTAACGGACGTTCTATCAAAAGCGTAAGACAACTAGAAAAAAACGTGACTAAATAGACTTACAAAGAAAGTACCGATAGTAATCGCAAGAATAATTAGGCAAAGACCCACATCTGCGGAACTCAAATTATTTTGCATCGCGCATTTACTAAAAGAAAAACAAATTCTTTTTTTACACTCCTTCTTGTCATTTTCCCCACCCGTAAAGGATCTCCAAAAGTCACCTAAAAACCAAAAAGCTTGTCCAAAAGGCTTTGATCTAAATTTACAAAGTGTTCTTCAAAAGAAAAACAGTCATGAAATTAAATTAAGGTAACCCCTTTCGAAAAGTTTCCAATAATAAGGTCTCCCGATGTAGGCCTTCTTTTACAATAGCGTCATCACCTGCATCAAACACGTAAACCTTTTAACTCGAATGACAATGTAAATTAAGCTATAAATTGTCATACAAGTTTCGACCTGCGTGATGTGATCATCCTCTGATGAAACGGCTAATTTAAATAAACGCGGTACAAAGCTGCTAACGAAATGAACTTACTTTCTGCTTTTACTACTTAAGTAGTTTTATTGTGGACAAATATATTTTATTTTTACTAAAGTGAAAACAGCCATCATTACTTTCAACTTTTTCTGGAGTATTTTTTTGAGTAAGTAAAGATGTTTTTGCTGAAGTAGAATTTCAAGATGTTTTTTGGGGCACATCAAGGCTTTTGGGACACATCAAGGCCTTTGGGACACATCAATGCTTAGTAAAAAAATGGAAAACATATTGAGCACATTGTATGATGACTAGATGAGACTGACTTCGTTGCTTGGCCATTATTTAATAAATGTCCAACACTATGCTTTCAAATGACACCAAACTTGATATCGTAGCACATGCCGATTTTGGAAATGAAAGTTTGTCAAAGTAGTATTTTTTCATGTAGACACTCTGCATTTTAATTCACATTTTTAAAAAAAATTTCGCCTTTGAAGTTATAGAAATTGGCCTTGACTGACATATCGTATTTAATTTTGCACTAATAAATTTAGGAAAGGTTAATGAAATTTTAAGTAGGATTCATTACCGCCACCTGTGTTTGCTAATGCGCTCAAAAATAGCTCAATATCAAAATATTGTTGAAGATGTTTTTGTGACAGCTTTGTTCAACACGTGTTGCTGAATTTTTGTCAGCAAATGTGGCACATTTTACTTGTCGCCGCTGCTTCTGAGGTAGCAATCTGATTTCCTACTTGCTGCAAGTGTTTCTGTCGGAGATAGGACGGCAAGTTGAACGTCTTCTACAGAGATATCTTCATCACCTTCTTTCTCCTCTTCTCCACCTTTATCAACAATTAGCTAACGCAAAATGCTGCTCTCCGTGATTGTTCGCGAGTTATGAGTCCTTCATCGCTTGTACAATAATCGGTGAAACCAAACGTTTCTGGAATTAATTTTCTCGTTACAGTTTCTTTATCGCAAGTATCTTCCGTTTCTTGTTCTTCTAGGTTGACTTTAGATTGGGTGAAGTTAATTTTTTAAAACAGTTTTTCATTGTTGCTTCAGAAACAGAATTTCAGGCGTTGCTAAGGAGCCTTATTCCTCCTAAAGCAGGAGTGAGGAACCTGCGGCCCGCGGTAAGTTGAGCACTTCTTGAATATTTGCGGGCCAGTCAAAATTTGTGTTCATTTAAAGTGGTGGTGAATATCTGTTTTTATTTTTTTGAGATCAACACTTTTAAAGCAACAAAACAATAATTTTAAACCAAAACCCACAACAAAATTGATCTACATCCGTAAAATTATAAAAATTTGGTATAAGTGTTGCTTTAAAAGTATTTCTCTCCAAAACTAAAAGTACTCACTACCACATTTGCAATCCTTACCGCGGGCCTCAAATTTTACGTCGCAGGCCGCGGATAGCACACTCCTGGCTTATACAGCACTGTGCATCGAATCGTAAGTGGTATCACGTCCCGCGTGAAAAGAAGATCTGCAGCTGTGTCTGTAAAGGAGCAAAATGTTCTGGGAAATGAAAAAGTGTCTTTATAGCCAACTGACTATATAACCGAAGTCGATATAAGCGAATTCTACTGTATTACAAAGCAACTAACATGTACATGTACTCGTATGACACATATCAATCAATACAAGCATCAACTCGTCAATTGCACTATTAGGTCCTTCGTAGGTCTAATAACATAAGATAAACGTTGTACATCTCTATCAAAAGCTATAATACCTGGCGGTTCAGTCATTAGAAAATAGATTAAAAACTAAAAACGAAATTTTTCAACCTATGTGTATGCGACACTGCAAGAGAAGCTTGCATTACTGTTAACAACCAACGCTATATGGTTCGAATGAAGCAGCCACCAAACTATTTATATTATGTAGATCCGTTTTGATGCCGTGCAGCAAGGAAACTGGATGTGGGTGAAGTTGAAAACTGGTATACGCTGTTTGCAGTCACTTTGCTAAGATGCCCTTCAACTGCTTTCCATATTTCATTGTCTCTCAACAGTTTGGCAACAGCCTCAATGTCGGGAGAGTGCACACGGTCTTTGTCATAAGGTCTGTAGAGAAAACAAGCATGGCGAATTAAAAGAGCTCAAGTTTTTTTATAACTTCCATTGAATGATGGTTGTTTTGTTGAGTTGAATTGAATAACATTATTGAATAATTATCACTCTTTTTTTATTGAAATTTTGTAGATTTCATTATCCGCTTTCTTCATGACAGTAACGGATTTAAAACTTATATTTGGAGGAAGGAAGCAATGAAAGATACATATACTATTCATCCGCTCAAAGAAGGAATATTCGCTGTCAATACTGGACCTTGATGCTGTGCGATCCGCCCAACCAGAACCCTACGTGGCAGCATTGCCGCGCAGTGGTTAGGCCTATGCATAGCTTCCTTCTTGTGCCATTTGAGCGCAATGAGACATAATGTGTAGAAGCCGCTCAGCACCACAAACGAAACGGTTTTTCCAGTACTGAATAAAATTTCGAGTTAGTGGTGCATGGTTGAGCGCTCGGCAAATTAAGACACGAAGTCAACAATCGGCACCAGACTATATATAAATATTGGCTAAATATGCGGTACCCAAAGAATTAAAAATTTAGTCCTGGAATCACTTTTTTGCTCAAAATAATTACTTGAAAGACGTTTTCAATTGTTGTTCTTCAATAATGTTCCCATTCATTTATTTCAACCTAATGTTGTCGCGCTTCGCTTATCATGATCTTTAACATCAAGAATTTTAAAACAAAGTCAGCTGTGCTACCTACAGAACAAGCTTGCCACAGAAGGCTTGTAAGCTTTTACGTTCCGCTTAAATTACTTCCAACCTATGCACAGCTTATTTGAATTGACAAAACAAGGTAAGCCATCCTAACGTGTTTTCCTCAAACAAGCACACTGTCTCACTTGGTGACAGATCGGACCACTGAATAGACAGCTTCCAGAGCATCGGTGGAACGGAGAGGACGGTGGAATTCAATCCCTTGACACGCGCAAAGAAGCTCAATTGCAATTACATATTCGACATGGCCAACAACTGCCAATGCCTAAGAATATAAAAGTAATTAAATACAGTATTTTATAGCCCGTTACTATCATCTGCGAAAGGTTTCAGAATCACGGTCATTAGATTTCGAAGAATTGTTAAGCGTGGACCAAGATAATACCAAGGCATCACCCAACGGGATTGTCGAAAGTTATAGCCATATTCTCTTAAAGGACAGCTTATACTTGATCTCAAAAGTAAATCACTTATTTGTTTACTTTTTAAATGAAACCACTAAAGTACAAAATACTAGCAACGTTGACCTTCTCAAATTTTCTTCAAAAATATGTTGTTTGATATAATCAGCTGTTACTAAAATACATCCTTATTTTTCGGACTCGCACGCCAGCAGCCCTAGCAGGAAATATGGGAGGAGTTTTCCGGAAGTGGTTCAAAAATGCGGCACTTTCAACAATACAACCCCAATTGTCATTATCGTCTCACCAAGTCGCAATACATCATTGAGTCAGCAAAGTGGTTGAAGCGCCACTAGCGGTGAAAAAGATCATACGTTCGAAAAACCACAATAGTTTTGTTCTTGGGATTCTACTGCTTGTTGGCGCCGCTTGTGGTTGAGATGTACTGTGCTTACAGTATTCTAAAGCTAATTTGGTCAAAGTACAATGAGGTTTTTTCATATATCCGACAAAAAGATTTTTTCGCTACCGAAAGATCAAAAATATAAATATACAACAATCAAATTAGCCACTCTAACCTTTCGAGCGGCCCAACCACCCATGGACACGTGGTCTTCTTGTCCAGCACTGGTAGAGAGAGAATCAATCGAGGACGGATGGCATAGTCCTTTATTTTCCGATACAAGAGCGGCCGCCGTGCAGTGAGGGAGCATGTAGCCAGAGTTGAGGCCTCCATTCTCAACAAGAAAGGCAGGTAGTTCACTGTAAGCTAGATAAATCAATTTTCATCTTAAGAATGAGGTTTATCCGGAAACTAAGAGCTTTGTGTTGCAAGCAAAAGATGGCCGGTTCAATTACCCAAAGAGCTCTGCGTTGATGAACCATCAGGAAAAGTATTTCTACAGCTACCTCACTTCCTTGCGTGCTCGTTGCATTAATGTTCTGTCCTGGCAGCAGCAGCGGAGAGTTTGAAGCAAAGCTGCACACTTGTTTTATATGGAAACATAATCACTGACCTAGAGAATGTTCCCGAACTACATAAACCGCAAAGCAAAACTAAAAAAAGATCTGTATCAAGCTTTTCGAGGGCCTGCTTTAAAAACTCCTGTCTCCAACCCATTAATTTCTGAATTAAACAGTGTTTTGAAAAATAGTTTTTGATAATGTATGAGTGATATAGGTGTTGGTAAGTCGTGTTATCATGTTAGTATTTATATATCTTTCGTTCATTGAACTACAGCGCCTGGTTGTGATCTCGACCATTAAGCAGTAAGCAGTGATGTAACTAATACCTAACAAACATCTTGGTAAGAATAACAATGCGATTTGTGATGTGCAGTTTATTTAGCAAGCACAAATAAAGACAACACTTAAATTGAAATGTCTACTTAAAATACCACTTATATCATATTGCAAAAAATTAAATTGTTATACTAACCTCACCTGTAAAAAGAAAATCACCCAATGGAGCATTCACCCAATCTGGTGCTAATTAACCTTTGAACCCTCACCTAAAATTTTGGACCAAATGAGCGCAACCTAAAAAAAGTTCTTGTTTTTCTTTGTGTATATTAAACCAAAGACAAAATCGTCAAACAAAATAATCTTTGAGTAAACTGCAGAAAGTGACACTACTTCTACCTATCAGATCTCATCAGATCTTCAAACCTGATATGTCGAAACAGCGTCACTGTCTACAGTTCGCTCAAAGTGCATCGCTTGTCTCTTGTATGACGTCAAAAACAATCTTTCTTTTCAGAAAACAAAAAACTTGCTGATACTTTAGTAAAACAAAATTTGAACGCAAACGCTAAGCAACAACTAATTACATTTATTTCAATGTGTGATACGGCAAAAAGCATCTTGAACAGAGTGCTTGACCGCAATTTTTGCATCCATAAACACTTCGGCTGCCACAATGTGCACATCGTTGGAAGCATTCGCTTCATTTTGAACTGTCAAAACCAAGATCATCAACTGCAGGTGCTAATGTGTTTCTTCAACCAGGATTGTAGGTTTATTGGCGTAATGCTTCATACGGCAAGTGGCAATGCTGCATCGAAAGTAAAGCAGTGAATCACAATTGCTGCATCCGAATTTACGCGCTAAAAGCCGATCATTCTGAATTAAACGTCGCTGCTCCATAAAAAACCACCATTTCTTGTGTGACAACTGCTGAAATGCTAAAACAAATCACATTGTATTGAAATGCTAATCTTGCCGTCCAGTACCACTCATTGTTTCGTTGTAGCTTTTTATGGCAAACGATCTCCTAACACCTATTCTTCAACTTTCGGTCTATTCCACCGCTCTACAGCTGATATTGGCTCCGTATCAAAAACAGTTAAGCAAACTATGACAACGTTGTTGTCTTTGCGACTTACCAAGTTCAATTCCGTAGTTTCCTACACTGACTTAACTATTACTGTAGACAGGTAGTCTCTTTTTCCTGATTGTTTTATAAGCTCTCTGTTCCTGAGAAGGTAGTAGCGTGAGATCTTGTTTATCCAGATAATCCCAGTAGCATCACATCCCACGCGCTTTAATTTATAAGAGTGTAAACGACGTGATCCTGTTATTGCAATGCGGTAGGGTCAGCATTTCTTTTCACTCGAGAAACTACTAAAAATTTCTAGTAGCAGTAACAGCATTTTTTCCAAATTAATCAGTGCTTCCTGATCTTGCTTGCTCTTTTTACCTAGGTTCGATTCAAATGTAACTACATATCCTGACGGAGTGTTCAAGCACAAGACTTTATACCCGAACCTAAATGGCTTTTCAATGATATGATAATTTAGGGAGCTTCTCCCAAAATACTTTATTTGAGCTTCATCGTGTGATAAAAATTGGCCTAAAATAAAATTTTGCTCCAGTTTGCTTTAAAGGTGTTGAATCAATGGCCTTAACTTCGCACATCGATCGTGTTTATGCAGAGCAGCACCATCTGCAGAAAAAAAGCAGTCTTTTCTCATCGCTTACTTTACTGTAGATGAACCGATATCTTTGTTTTCAGACCAATACATTCATCGCTGAGGCATATTTACGTAGCTGCAATAAAAATTAATACCAAATAGCGTCCAAATTTCTTCAACAGATGATTTCAATGGGTCTCTTTTTCCAAATACAATTCAATTGCCTAAAACATTTTTCAGAAGAAAATTATCCCAAAACAGCTTAAATAGTTCGATAGCTGTAAAGTCACTATAAGGGGTTTAGTTTGGTTCAGGAAATAACGGTAATGGCAAAGAATTAGATTTTAGTACAGATATATACTTATGATGGTGAATTTTCTTTCTTTTTTTGCTACGGGTAATTTCTTCTGAAGGATAAGGCGATTCCTTGAAAGAATCTTCAATATTCTCGTTTTGGCTTCTAGCGTTTGCTGGAGCTAGTAGCTGAAGCCCAGTCAAATGATTAACTGCTCCTGGAAAAAGTTCTTTGTTTCCAGAGTATTTATCGGTTTCGCCTCGCACTTTTTGGGACTCTATCACCACCTTATTAACTTTATCAAATGAACTATTTTCTTCTTCAATTGCATCTAATACTTCTGATGCTTGTTCAACAGTGTTTTCTAAAACACAAAACAAAAAATGTAGTGTTACAAAATGATACATTTGTTCCTGGTGGTCGATAACTCTACCGCCTTGATATCTGCTCAGATATTATCAACAAAAGCAATTAATAAGAAGATTTTTATTGCAATACGCAAAGCATTTCTTGCCTAGTTTTATACAAAAAATTCAGAAATTTTTGCGACACTTTTCACTAAACAACAAATATTCTAATTTTTACCCACAACTCACCCCGTGCTTGATGCCATCGTGTCAGAAACGAAAGCTTCTGCTTCAAACCAAAAAGAGTTTACAGCGATACTAAATTTTTGACATAAATAGCAATATCTCTGACAGCTTGAAAACAAATCTGCCAAAAAGATACCGTTAACTTTAAACGGGAAACAAACAACTTTTTTCATAAATATATGTGGTTGATATCTCAACTACTAGACAGAAATGGATTAAAAATTTTTGCAGTGTTTTCAAAAAAAAAAAAGAAAAGTTGACGCTGATGCATCCTTTCCATAATTATAGCTTTGAACAATGGGCTAGCCGCTGTAATTAGGTTTCCTACCTGGATTGCAAAATCTTTCGATTCTTCTTTCACTCATGGATGCCAATTCGTGGACGCCTATCGCTAAATAATCCAACGCTTTTGCCGGATATTCACCATGGAAGTTTCCGCCAGAAATTGTTTCACCTCGATCAATCAAAACCATCTGTCAACAAACAACTTCAGTAAAGACAAACAAACAAACAACAAACAATTTCAGTAAAAATAAAGTTAATTCCACACTCGATCCCGAGCTTTGGAGATGTGAATAGTAAGGCTTCGATTTTTCTCAAAATACGACACTAATGAGAGTATGGGCGCCAGTTCATCCTCCAGCCACTTTTCCTCCAACATGAATGTCTACCCGTGTTATTACACCTTAGGTAAGAGTGCGAGCTGTTTTTCGAAATTATTAATCGATCGGTTTATTGAGTTATGAATGTAGTCTACGCGCCATATATGCGTGTTCTCACGAATGACGTGGCTATTTCACAAAGTAATAGTATGGCAAATAATAAAAGCCCCCTCCCATAATTTGACGAGACTATCTATCCATTTGATGAGACCAGACCATCCGCATCAATCGGGGTTTGAACTTAAGTTGTACGATTGAGAAGCAGGTACCTTAACAACTACACATCATGGAGCTTCAGTAAAGATGAGCGTCCTCAAAAAGGGGGGGGGGGGGGCTATACTGATAAGCGGATTATAACGAGGACGAAATTATCAAAAACAAAATCGAATGGAGGTAGAAAATTTTAAAAGTTTGAAATGGGTAAGGACTTTTAAATGCAATGTGAGAAGTAAAGGCTGGTTTCCATTAGGCGTAGATTGCAGGCGTAGCGCGAAAAATTCTTTGTTTATTTAGTTTTATGCGCGCAGCGAGAGCGCTGCGCAAGGTTCACCAAGCTCTCGCTGAGCGCATAAAACTAAATAAAGAAACAAAACATTTTTCAGGCTACGCCTGCAATCTACGCCTAATGGAAACTAGCCTTAATATTAGGTCATTGTCAAGCGAATGTGATCAGGTCTACGAAGTTTGTTCTTCCAGCCGCTGGCAAACGTTTGCAAATCATAGGCAGGCAAGCTTTTAGGGTGTGGGCCAAACAAATCTTCAAATTTAACAGGAGGGCCGGATTAGCGCTCAACCCAATTCATTACTACAATGCCATGGCTCCAATCGAAAATATGACGTAAAAAAATAAGCAAATGATGCCAAAAGTTAGTTTTTGTTTCAATGTGAACAACGCAGTTGGGATATAGTTTCCTTAACCAATTCACCAAAGTGAGGTTTTTGTGTGATTGTACTGTAGCAATTCTCAGAACAGATTTAACATGTTTATCGTCTAACTGGAATCTATCTTGAGCTTTGTTGATGTTCATCACTCTAAATGCGTGCTCACATATGTTCCTGGAAATATAAAACGAAAACTTTTTTTAATACCAACTTTTGCAATTTTGAAAATTTGGTTTCATTCAGGACAATGATTTTTAAAGTTTTATTCGTCTTAAGGCCAAACTATTTTTATTCAACTTTGACCAAAAATACATTTCTCATAAATCCAATCGGATTTGAATCATTTCTTGTCGTTCAACTATTGTGGCAGAGTGGAGTAAAAACTTGATTGTGAAATTCAAAAAAATGAGATCTCATTAGCTGCTTTTGGGTCCAAAACTTATGCAAAATCTCATGCTAGTTAGCTGACCCCAAAACCGAAATCGCCTTCTCAACCGAAAGCTCAGGAAAGAGTCAAATTTTGACAAAACATCGAATCTATAAAATCGCTGAGGCTACAATATTTGTTTTGGTGTCAGAAGATGTCGAAAACACACTTTTCTATGACCACAAATGCCGCTTTTTGTATAACTTTGATCAGAAAGTAGTGCGAAATGAGATAAATATATTTTAATGCGCAACCACACAGTAAAATCCAATGTTTTGAAATCTTAAATAGGAAAAACTTAAAAAATCGAATGAAGATCAAAAAACTCAGCGCAACTCAATTATTGGTTTTATTGATCGTCAACGTTTATCTTGGTTTAGTTGAAAGGTTTTTCAGAGGTCCTTTAGTCGATAAGTGCACATGATTGAGTTTTTTTTCCTGTAATGTTCTGTAGCATATGTCTAGATGCTGCAATAGTACTGAAAACCTGCAAGCAAAAATATAGCTGACAAGCATTTCATTTTATTTCAGTTTTGGATCAAATCAGCTAATAAAACATTTTTTCCATATTTTGATAGGGAATTACCTGTAAAACTTGGAATTAATAATTATCCAGATGCTAAATTTTCATCATAGTGAAATTGCAGGTTTGTTGATGTTTTGATGATGTATGATATTTGAGACGGCAACAAACCTGCAATAACCCACCACATCAGTATACATCAATGCTGCCAAGCCAATAAACTTAATATTAATTCTTTTAAAATAATTCCAACGGTGTAATACCGACTATGAAGCCAAAATTCAAGAAACGTTACTAATTTGAAAATACAAACCTTAATTAACTTCTTAGTTGCATGCAAATGACTGTTCTTTTTTGCTCAATGATTTTTTAGTTTGCTTAGTTTACCTAAATTTATGGTTTCATCCGTCTTTATGCGAATAATTGCCACCAGTACCTCACTTTTACTTTTTACGTTTGTTGACTTTTGTTGCTTTGTACTATTTGCTTTGTGAGTAAAAAAAAGATATCGTCACTTTGGAATTTGTATATCTTACCGCTTTTGATTTGAGAAATTTGCTGATACAGCAAAGACAAAAAGAATTTTCCTAAAGAGAGCAAAATAAATAACTAAAAACGTTTAGATTTTCAGTAATCTCATTTACTCTTTATCTGTAATTTGCTTTGCAACGTTATGGCTTAAAAAACAAACACTTTGCCGCAGTTTTCAACACTAATAATGGCATTAAAATTTACATTAGATTTTCGAATTTCACATTCAGCAATCTGAATCACAGTAATCAGCTATAAATGTATAATGCAGTTCTCAATCGTATGTAGTCTACTAGTAACTTGATACTAATTTTCCGAAAATAAAATCATAAATAGATAAGAAACAAATAAGAAGTAAAACTATTTTTGTTAGTTATTTCAACTCCAAACATGTATTAATATACATCGTTATAAAACACATTGCGGTACAATTCGTATTCGTAGCAGCTTATTCACGGCGAAGATTTTTTGCCGCCAGACGTTTCACCACAGAAATTTATAATCCGCAATGTTCTATTAGCTTAACTTATCTTTTCTTTAATTGCCGTTGCACGTTTGTCAGTTGATTGAAAAAGGAAATAAATAAATAAAATAGCAGTCAAGCTTTGCCGCGTCAACACTCTACCATCACTACTACCGAAAACACACCGACTGATTAGGTCGCAACAGTCTTTTTCAGGGTTGCCAATGGGAATTTTCAGAAAAACTGCGATCAGTCGTTCAAATAAACCCACATTGAATGGGAAAAACCTGAATTCCGAAAACGGGGTCAAGCACGCCACTGTTTATTGTTCACGTAATATTTAATTATTTTGTTTACTTTGTTTACCACTCTCAAAAACAAAATTGTTTTCCTGCTCTTAGAAATAATGGACTAGAACAATTAGCGTACTTTCTCAGTCCGAAGAGACAAGAACTAAAAAGCTCAATTAAAGGACTACCCTTTGAAATAAAGACGGTGGCAACCTTAATGTTTTATTAGCTGATTTGATCCAAAACTGAAATAAAATGAAATGCTTGTCAGCTATATTTTTGTTTGCAGGTTTTCAGTACTATTGCAGCATCTAGACATATGCTACAGAACATTACAGGAAAAAAAACTCAATCATGTGCACTTATCGACTAAAGGACCTCTGAAAAACCTTTCGACTAAACCGAGATAAACGTTGACGATCAATAAAACCAATAATTACCTTGCGCTGAGTTTTTTGATCTTCATTTGATTTTATAAGCTTTTCCTATTCAAGATTTCCAAATATTCGATTTTACTGTGTGGTTGCGCATTAAAATATATTTTTCTCATTTCGCACTACTTTCTGATCAAAGTTATACAAAAAGCGGCATTTGTGGTTATAGAAAAGTGTGTTTTCGACATCTTCTGACACCAAAACAATTGTAGCCTCAGCGATTTTATAGATTCGATGTTTTGTCAAAATTTGACTCTTTCCTGAGCTTTCAGTTGAGAAGGCGATTTCAGTTTTGGGGTCAGCTAACTAATACGAGATTTTGCATAAGTTTTGGACCCAAAAGCAGCTAATGAGATCCTATTTTTTTGAATTTCACAATCAAGTTTTTACTCCACTCTAATGCATAAAACCAAAAAGAGGTACTACATAAATTGATCTTCAAAAAAAAAATTATGAGAAACAAAATTGTCAGCAATATAAGTTGACTTCCCTCAAAAAAAAGTCATTTGGTCAACACACATTGATTTCCCACAAGGAAGTACTTAGGATGTAAGCTTGCGACGCCTCATTTGGAAACTTCCACTTTAAGATGAATTCTAATTTTCAATCTGCAATTTGTGTTATTTCCCACTAAAGAAAAATCTATGTAGCTTAGGGGAAGTCAAATTGTTTCCTTTAAGCGAAGTCGCATTGAAGATCAATCTGCTTTAATTGCAACTCTTCCAAAATTCTGTCTTAAGTCTTGTGTTAAAGAACAAGGGACAGTCTAAATGAACAGTGAAATTTTTCAAAACTTGAAAACCAATGGCAGAATTTTGCATGCAAGTCATCTAGTTGTTAGGCACTTTTATTCACATGTTGAGTGACCTCTTTCATTTCGGTGAGTTTGGGAACTGGGAAAAAAGCTGTTGGACATTTGTATTGAAAAAAAGTTAACTTGGCTTCAAAAACTTTCGTACTTGCATGCATTCGTGCTCAAATCGATCATTACGGTCAGCAGAAATGTCTAAAAGTGAAAAAAGAGAACCAAATTTTGTAGGAATATTTGGATGGCTGGATTTAATCGAAAAAGGGCTGTAGCTTTTGCCCATCTTTGTTGGTGGACGGTATTGCTGGATTATAGGCGCCACCTTCCACACTGTGTAAAAAACTTTGACATCCACTTGTTACGTTCAAACATTGTAGTTTGGTTTGCCGGAACTGCAAGAGTGTGATGTTGGAAGCAAACAAGTAACAGTTTGTGTTTAGAAATTACGAATAAGGCGTTGCTTTCTACTTTAGGTTGTTTTGTTGAGTATGATCTTGATCCAACCGTTATCTTCAAAGAGAAAAGGAGCACCTAGTCGTATTTCAGAGAGGTATGTGAAGAGTAGGGAAAGCAAGAGCAGACCTGGTTTATACAAAATGCTTAACACCGCATTTTTCTCAAAAGAGCATCGCCTTCAAACACGTAGGCAGCTAAAGTGCTTTTTAGGAACTATATCCTAGCGACCGATTGCCAAAATCATTCTGTAATGCTGCACGGTCTATTATGGATCATACCGGATTATCTGTTGCGCTGTTGAGCTCAACGTTCAAAATTTCCTTTACAAACTCGATGGTATCATGAGCAATTCCATGAACTTGTGGGCAGCATCTCAGAGTGTAGGCGTCCTGGACACGATTGCAATTTCGGTGACTTTCTGAGCAAAAAAATAACTTCTAATAAGTAAGCAACCAGACAATTCTCACGACGTCTTTTACCGCAAGAATGTAAGTACATTTTTAACCGTAAGCAGAAAATGATAAATCTAGATGCTTCACTAAATTTTGCACTCTCTTCATCAATTCTTCAAACAAGAAAATCGAGTTGATGTCTTTGGAAGACAAAAAAGTATCCTTTAGTCTCTCCTTCTAAAATATATGCCTTAATTATTTTGGAGGTGACAATTGACTTTGACGATCTTGTCTATTTGGTCTCTTAAGTCTATTTGCTGTCTCATTGCCGCGAGATCACGCGGAGAATATGTTTATATCTATATGAATTATTGTTTTCGCAACTAAGCACTCGCAAGTAAAAAAAATAGCTTTCTAAACTAAACTGGAGTTAGTAGTGTGCTCAAAGATATTTCTAAAACATAGCAATCTAAACTCGATGAAGGTTTAAATGGTAGGCGCAAAAGAAGCACTGTTCGCTTCAGCTGCTTACCTGTTATTTCCGACATAGTGCCACCATAGTTTAGCAATTTCCTCAAGCGGGCGGCGACGGCTTGTTGACCTCTGTGGGGACGGGCGGAGTGAATCGCTTCATCAAATGCTCTGCTCGTGCCTTGAAGTGCTTCGAGCGTCAGCGCAGCAACGACATCGGCTTGCAGTGCAATGGCCTGAGCTCTTTCGACAGCCTCAGCGCCAAGCGAAGCAATAAACTGCGTTCCGTTGATTAAAGCTAATCCTGTAAAATTAAAAAAATTGCTTGCATAATTGCAATTACTAAAATAACAAAGACTTACAATCTCTTCTATTGCTCACACATGGTGTGATCTCAGGAGAGCTGAGTGGAATGAAGCCTGCCCCTTGACCACAATACATTTTAATCCTACTTAGAAAATTGAGTAAAAGCGTTTTTTTAAAGGCATTCAATAAATGCCTCTAAATCGTTTCAAAGTCATTTTGCAGAGATCTAAAAGATTTTGTTGCTGGCACCGATTTTCCTCTTTTGTGAAAATCTAGCGTGGATGCGTGGTTGCTTGCATGTTATTTTCAGAGCGGCTAAATTTTCATGCTATAAAAATTCGTACTACATTTTAGATTTGTAGTTATAATGTCTCAGGTGTTATCCCCAATAAAGAAAGCAACTGAATGCGTTTGATGTTTTATTAACGTTTGCCTCTTGTGCCTAATTCTTGTTGGTTTAATTTCACTTCATATTTATTAAAATGCACTCCTAAATTAGAAAACAGTGGGAATAGCTGTTCCTGTTGGATCTATTTGTAATTCTTTTCCCATACTTTCCAAATCAACTTGTCCGACAATGACTCTTTTTATTTTACTTGCTGGCTGTTCTCATCCCCATACGGAGTTTTGTGATAAAAACTTATCAATACCCAAACAAATCTTGCCAATGCTTGTTTACACATTTATGTCCTAGAAAAATGAACTGATTACCTTCTTTAGGAGTCAGTTTCAAACGCTCTATTCCGTTTGCTTCCAGAACTAAACTAGCATCGGCCCATCCACTCCCAGGAGACCACATTTTTCCTTTTCCCATGAAACCAAGAGCCATATGGGAAAGCGGAGCGAGATCCCCACTTGCTCCTACAGTTCCTTTTTCTGGAATCCAGGGCAAACAAGAAGCTAAAATGGAAAACCGTATATTACAGATATGACAAACCCCAAATCACCTCTATCTCTACGAGGGCCAACAATTTTTTCAACTATTCTGTGTACACTTCAGAGTGGCTACTGCTAATAGTAGACGTAATTTTTGACTGGTGATTGAAACTAAGATATCCGGCAAAGTGCATTTTGAAGAAAAATGCGTCTTAAATTTTCCCATAGCAGACCAACGCATATTCATTTAGAACAAGCAGCTTCTTGTTGTATGCAACGAATTAAGATGACATACTGCGTCAAGGAAATCTATACTATAAAGTGCACTTCCGTCTCTGCGTGTATGTGTGTGTGCGTTTGCGCGTGCGCTTCAACTCCTCCGAAACTACTGGACGTACGAATATCAAACATGGCACGATTGATCACTACCCCGGTGAGTGTCATAAGAGGATTTGTGACATCGTGATAACGTCACAATTAAAAGTAATTTTTTTTAATTCGCATTTCTTGACTAAGGAAAGCGGTTCTGAGCTTAAACGAAAGCCAGTACCCGATTTACCAACTTAAACATATTCTATGTTTTTAGAATGCCACATGATGTTATAATTAACAATTACTTGCAAAATTTGTTTTCTTAATTTACTCAAAACTACTGATCGTAGAAACGCGATTAAACGCTTTTTCGGGGAGATATTAACAAGGTGCTCATGATAAAAACAAGTCTAAAACAATTTAAGTTCATTTGACGATGCATTAACAGATTATTTGTTAAAGCATTTTAAGCCTTCAAAACATGCTTTGTCTAATTTTTTTGCTCGCTTCAAACTCGCTCTATGACGGCATAATACGTCTGGTGCAATCAACACAGTCTTTCGCTGCTAGGGTCTTCCTCTTTTTCATTTGTCTTGTCTGAACCAGGCATCGGCGGCTTTGTGAGTGAACGTTGCCCATTTTTCTTGGTCATATGAATTGTGAATTATCATTTCCATTTTGTAGTTAAATTGTTTCAGATAAAGTTGTCTTTGTTTGCTAAGTGCTCGCTTCCCATAGATTTTACCGGTGAAAAACAAACGTTCCAGCTTTCGTTTCCGTACTACGTGACCTAGGGATCATCATTGCATGATAATTTTTTCAAAAATTGAAAAATTCTTACAAAATCAGTTTAATCAGAAACTGATTTGTGACCTTATTTCTCAACCAATTTTTAAACTATTTTTAACTTATTAACGATAATTTCAAGGCAATTCCGATAATACATAATACTTGCCGGGGTTGCCCGCAGGGGCCTCCATCAGTGATTTCGGGGTTAACAATATAGGTTCAGCCGGCTGCGCAGTTTTCACCCATCGTGCGCTGGTGTAAAGGAAACAAAAAATTGTGCAAAGACTGAGAGTGAGAGCGCATTTCAGTAGCAATATATGAGTGGTTAATATACGTATATCGTACTTTTCTGAAAAAAAGCCAATTCTTTTTAGGTTTTACAAAACCAAAGCAATGCAAACTATATTAGGGTTTGCATTGCTTTGGTTTTGTAAAACCTATTCATTCAAATTTATAAAACCGCATAAGTTCTTTCATCCCTCACGGAAATTATATATGGGTGGGGCTTAGTTTAACAAAAATTAAATCAATACCTGAAAAATTGCAAAATTTTGTGGTGAACTGCGATTTCAGAAATTTCAAACTACCAACGAACCTGCGATTGAAAAATAGTTATAAAAACTGTTAAGGTGGTAACGTCTTAATATTAAGCTACTAACTCGAAAATGTTTTGCTCCAAGCCAGTGAACGAGTTTCAGATTTGTCTATACCGTGCCTCAAGGGTTTAAGAATAATAAAGTTGTTTAACCAGAATGTCGTAAGTGGTGACTATTTGGTACCTACCAAGTGCAGGCTGACTGTAGATGGTAGAGTTGCCAGCTTAATTGTTTAGTTGGACCACTCACGTCAAAAACCGAGCTTGGGGGTAAGCAAGGGCATTCTCCCATAAAAAATTTTGCTCCAACAAATCCCCATGACCACAAAAAATAAACAAATGGCCCCTTGTCCCCTGCAGCTCCTAAATAGGTAGGGGTGCGAAAAATCTTTGAGTTTAAATCAAAATCTGAATGTCATGGTATAAGATTTAGTACTTTAAATGTGGGAAGTCTTTGTGGAAGAAAAACAGAAGTTTGCGAAAAACTAAGGAAGAAAAGAGTTAATGAGAGCTGCATGCAGGAAGTAAGATGGAAAGGCCAAGGATCTTCTGTAGTGGGTACTCAGGGACGAAGGTATAAACTGTGATGGTCAGAAAATGACGCAGGATCTGGAGGGGTTGAAATCATGATAAAAAAAGAATATATCTGGAAAGGTAGTGGAAGATAAAAGAAAAAGCAACCAAGTCATGGCAGTTGTGCCAACTTTGGGGAAGGAAGTGATGCAAATAATATGTGCGTACCGGCGACAAAGCGAAAGACGCAGGGAAGAAAATTGGTGGAGCTCTGTGATGAAAAAGAGCCGTGCGTGGCAAACTCGGGGTCCCAAAAGGATAAAAAGGAAAACAACCTATACTGCAGGTGGATATGAAACAGAAAATGATTTAGTGCTTGTGGGGAAGAAATGCAGAAAGTATATACGGGATCTAAAAGTGATCAAATGGTAATTACAACACAGGGTGTTGGTCGTAGATCTGGATAATAACGTTCTAAAAAAGGATTGTGAAAAGGAAACGAACATAAGAAGAAAAGTGTGGAAGCTGAATCAGAACCGAACAAGAGCAAAATTTGAAAAAAGGGTAAAAGCACTGCTAAGCATAGGCGTGCCAGAAACGAGGAAAACTTTCTAGGGTGGAATTATGAAGCATGTGATAAAGTGTGTGAAAAGAAGAAGTCTAAGAGAAGTCGAGGAGACCTGTGGTGATGGAATGAGAGGGGTAGAATAATGTAACAAGAAAAAGGAGGGATTTAAAAGCTGAGCAGGCTCCTGTTAAAAGAAAATAAAATCCAGTATTAAGATATAAGAGACCAAACAAGGAAAGCTGTTGCTCGAGCTATGAGAAAGGAAGTCAACCAAAAGTTAAACAATTTATGCCAGAATTCCAACAGTGTTTACCACAGCTTTCTTAGAAAAATGGGAAAGATCTTAGAGAAGGAAGGTGCTTAAGAGGAAGAGACGGATGGTTGGGTTTTATTAAAGAATACGGGGCAAAAATCTGGCTAAAACGTATGGAAAAGTTCATCAATGGAGAGAACAAATAGGAGCAGATGATAGAAACTGACGTAGTAGAAGAGCCGCTGAAAAAAGTTACTCCTGAAGAAACTGTGAAACAATGCAAAAGATGAAGTTAGAAAAGGGAACTAGAACATCGGAAGTAAGTGCGGAGATGATAGTTGCAAGGGGCGAAATTTGGGTTCAAGAGATGTTGGACCTATGAAGCGTGTATTGAATGGTAGAAGAATGCCTGACGAGAGGAAAGTCAGTTCTATATTTAAAAAAAAGAGTGACGTGATAAGCTGTGGATCACATAGAAAAGCAAAACTTCTAGAACATGCCACAAAAATTGTTGAAAAGTGCAAGAGAGGTAAATACAAACACTGATCAGTTTGAATAAAATGCTGTTGGGATTTATGCCTGGTAAAGAAGCAATGAAGGCAACATTCATTGTGAGGAAGATGCAGGAAAAATATCAAAAGAAGGAAAAGAAGTTGTACATATGTTGTGTTGATATCGAAAAGGCTTTTGATAGAGTTTCACGAAAGGTGATGGAGTGGGCCGTGAGAAAGAAGAGTATCCTTAACCGAGTGATGTGGCGAGATGGAGTGCGAGAATTGCAAAAGCAGTGGGTTGGATCCGGCCAACTCCATGAAGACAACACCGGACAAAAACTGAATTACTATCACCTGCTACTACTATAAAGCGCAATTCTTTCTGTGTGTGCGTCGATGTGGTTTTACTCCTCCGAAACTACTGGGCGTTCGAGGACGAAGATTAATTTTCTCTCGGAGGTGTCATAAGGAATTTGCGACGTCACAAGGACGTATTATTCAAACATTTTTTTTTTAATTTCGCAGTTCTTGACAGAGGGAAAATATTTCTGCTCAAAAGCAAGCAAGCTCCCAACTTATTAATTTCCAAAACCTTTCGCTCCTTTCGAGTCTAAAATGACGGCACAATTAACGCTTGATTGCATGATTTGTTCTCAGTATTTTCTCTAAAACTACTGAATTGAAAAATCGCTTTTATGGGACATATCAACCGGGTGCTTTTGATAAAATATACTCTACAACAATCAAAAGCTCAATGGAAAATGCAAAAACAGATTCTTATTTCCAGCATTTCAAGATTCCTAAGCATGCTACTTCTCTATTTTCCAGCTCGATTTAAACTTGCTCTATAACGTCATATTATGTCTGGTACGATCAACAC
Source organism: Trididemnum clinides (assembly GCA_963675345.1). NCBI lineage: Eukaryota > Metazoa > Chordata > Ascidiacea > Aplousobranchia > Didemnidae > Trididemnum > Trididemnum clinides. Next base: position 24,030,705 of record OY776304.1, on the reverse strand, counting down.
TTCCGCTACAAAAGATCATCATACCAAATCTACCAAAGATCAAAAACTGCAACATTTTTACAAAATCCCTTTACTTAAAAACCGATTGGTGACCTCATTTTTCAACAGATTTTTGCACCTGTACCGTAACTTTTTACTTCCTCCCTTCAAAAAAAGTGGTAGCACGAGTAAAAACAGGTAAGTTTAATAGATAAAGATTATGACAAGATACTAAAAATTAGTGTTGTTCAAAAGCTGAAGAAATTTGATTTCCAGCAATATGTAACTCTAATGAATTAGGACCGAGGATTAACTTATAATGGCTAGTCAAAAATTGGTTACTATACATGATGTTCTATGTATAGTTGAATAATTCTCCTACTAGACCAAGAAACTTGCATTTTTTAAAAAAAGTTACTTGTTTGGTATATTTTGACTAGTCTTTTTCGAAAGCGTGCTTCCTTTGCATTGTCTATCTACATTTTCAAAAACGATTATCAAAAAAATGATGTGTGAAAAATTTTACAACGGTAGCCTGTTTCAAGCAAGATATCGGTGATTCTCCTACGAAAAATTGGGTAAAAATGGCATTTTTTTCTCTTTTTTTGCAACAAATTATTGGGTTCCAGTAAATGTTGAGGCAATTTCGTTTGCAATTGGTTGCAGCTAGCGAAGCCAGCGCTGATTTGATATTCCTAATCTCGACATTATTAATGGGGACCCTGCAACTTTAATCAATCAGCTGTAAGTGCCTTATTTCGGGTTTGTTTGCTCCTTACCTGGCTGCGTTTATACCAGGACCAAGCAGCATGCGCACAGCCAGAGGTTTTAGGTCGCACAAATACACCTAAAGTTACGAAAAAGTGGTAAGTAATGGGCCCAATATTTAATAACCTATTCCAGGATAGACATATTAATGACCTTGACGCTCTCCAACAACGTTGATATGCTTTCAAGCCCTCGCTCAATTTAACGGATAAAAATTAGTTAAGTTTAAGGACGCCTATGGCAAAAGAAGGCAAATAAGACGTTTCCAGGGACTCGACAAGTTTGGGAGACATGTAGTGGCTATGCGCAACCCTCTATTATGTTGTTTTTAATCGATTGCTTTTCAAAAACATTTGTTTCTTTAATTTGACTAAAGCATTAACTTTTCCTATTTTTATCATAACTATCCATAGGGAGAAGCCGGGTTGGCCAGCTGAATCGATATTGTTTCCCTCAACATTACTGATGGGGGATCCTGGGGGGGAGGGGGGGGGGGCGACGCTGGCAAAGCCGGCTAGTATGTAATGCGCACTGAACCTAAGTATAAATCGCGATTACTTGCTTGGAGCTAAAGCGCTACTGCGCATTCACCGTACGTTTATATTGTTTATATGGTTTGGTTTAACACATGCTTGATGTAAAGTCACACGTTTAACAATTTAAACTGTTCACTCCAAGTTTGACTAAATCATCTGAAACTTTACAGAAGAATTGTTTAGGTTAATGCATATCATTAAACTATAAATATCGATGTAACTTGAGAAAACATTTTTGGAGGAAAGCTGCGGCACTGCTTTATGCACCAGAAAATAACTTACCATTGAATCCTTTTTCCATGATTTTCAAGTTACGTTCCGATATCCCGCTGTAGCCCTTACATAAAACATTAATTCGCAAAGCAAGCATCATTCGCGTTCTTTCTGGTGTTAGTGGGGAGCCTACTCCGACACAATGTGACTCAATCAAGTTCACTTGCAGTTGCTCCAAATCAGCTTTGGGAATAACAACACGAGCAAACTTTCCAAATCCAGTCGTTACTCCATAAACCACTATAAAGAATTTTGTAAATAGTTATTTACGATAGTCATTTACAAAAAAGCAGCAAATTTGGAAGGAATTTAGAGATGCAGCAACAGCCATATTAAGCTTTACGATTGGCACTAATATTGAAATGTAACATAAAATATCTCCGAATCAGCACTTTATAAAAGGCGATCTTTTTAGTATTTCAGTGACAATCCGCCTGCTAGTGGTAACGTTATCAACAAGCAATTTGTATTCCTGACTGATTGGAAATAAACTGCCGGTTTTTCCTAGCCTGATGTAAAATGGACTTACATTATGATCCTACAAGTTACGTATTACATGATGCTTCCGTCCCAAGGGAAAGAAAAGACCAACAACAAAAACAAAAAACAACATAAAAGTTCGAATTTAAGCACTTCAAGACTTATTCTTGAAACCAATATTAGAAAAGTTTGAGCTTTTAATAGCATTTCAAAGGTTTAATTAAGGTGAAATTGTTTATAAAGATTTTAAGTGATTCTTTTCGGAAAGTGGTAGTTAGCATGGCGACGCAAAAAAACGACAAAGGATAGCACAGATTTCAACAATTTTGTTCTCTTGTTCCCCTAAGATTGCAAAATCCGTCATGAAGCACACACACACGCACACCATTTGACTACCTTTATTCTCATCCACAATTTCATCAAGCAACTTTCGAGACTGGCTCACACGAAGTAGGGCGTCTCGTGAAATCTAAACAAAATTTCCTGTAAAACCTGCGTTGTGAAAATGAGTGCTCTAAAGTCTATACAAGACGATGTTTAAGAGATAACATTCTCCTTCTCCTTCCTTACAAACATTTCATTAAAATACAAAATCTTGCATTTTTAAAGAATAGCCCATTTAGTTACTTGATGATTTTATCAAGGAACATTTCCTTTATTAATTTACCCTCTTCAAGCGAAACCTTCTTTACCTTTTTATCTCTGTATTTTCGCAGATATTTTACTCTTTCGTTTTTACCTGTATCTTGGCTTTCCCTTTCGACAACTTCCATAACGTTTCGGTCGTAAGGGAATTCCCATTTATCATCACGATTTCCTATAAAAACAATGAAACAAAAAATGAGATTTAAACTCGTTTATAAAATTAAGGACTAAAGTAACTTTTCAAAAATATTGCCGCAAAATTAATAATTTAGCAGAAAGTGGGAAAAAGACATATTTTGAGGCATTTTAATTGGGTAAATCAAATCCAAAATTTGGAAAAAAAATCAAAAAATCTACCTCTTTGGGCATTTGCACCGAAGGAGCGGAAATAGTTTGCTCTTATCATTTGAAAACAACTCAACAACGACTCTAGGTGTAAAAAATTTTAGGAATATATAGCGCTTTTGTTTCTCCCCTGGTTATGCTACGTTGCACCAAATGGTTTTGACTAAAATTTTTACTGATTTTATATCAGTAATGATGGGGTCAATAAAACTTATTGTTTAAAAAATGTAAAAATCGAATTGCTCTATGGAAATAAACTGTGATACTTTACTCAAAATTAGCTTAAAATGGGAATTGGGTAGAATAAACTTGAGTGGAGAGTTGGCCCTTGTAACCAACCAGGCTACACCTATTATTCTGCTTTCATACAATTTCAAAGTGATTTATTGCTGAATCGTATAAATCAATTTGTTTTTGCACAGGAAACAGGGATCAAAACAAATTGATCTGAAAAATAAAACGATAAATCTGCTGGATATATCTGCAATGATTGACATCAAGCGCATGATGACGCTGTACAGCGTCAAATAAATAGGCTAAAACATGCTGCGCAAAATCACCGAGCTTAATTAAGTATGCCCGGAATAAAGCAAATTGCGCCCTGCTCTTAAATAGCCATTAACTTGATGAAATTAATTGGAAGGATTACCATATGATTACACTATCAACCAATTTTCAAAAATTTTGCTTACCTTTACATCGATCTTTTTATTGAAGCTGCGTGATTTATAGTCAAGAAAATATAGGCCAATTTGGTTATAAAAGTCGGTTAAAAATTACTGTTGTGTTGCTTTGAAAGTGCTGATCTTCAAAAAAAACAAAAAAGGTCTTCACCACTTTGAATGAACATAAATTTTGACTGGCCCGCTAAAAATTCAAAAGTCAGAAATTAGCCCGCCCGCAAAAAAGGTTGCACACCCCTGGCCTACAGAGTTTGTGGTGATATGAATCAATTGATGAAACAAAACTTTTTGGATTTGCATATACCATAGTCATTTGATAGTAAAAAATATATGCAAACTTACACAACTGAAAAGTCTCAGCTACAGCAATGTAAACATGTGATCAGAGCTGAGGCTATTTAACGTACATGCGACAAGGTTAAAGAGAAATTGAAAAACTGCAAAGTACGCTTACGGTCGTGTTGTTAATTTTGCCTCCTTTCTCTTCCTTGGTACGAAAGCTCAGTAAGAAATAATTTTTTATTATCACTCAACAAATCTAATCAAGATCTGGCTACGGAAGAGCGCAAAAGTTAATTTTAAAGTACCGTAGCTTTGAAAACAAATGCAGACTTGTAGCCCTACAATAAACAAGACGAATGCCATTGATCGGGATCAAAAAATTGTTTGCGTCATGCTGGTTAAATACTTTTACTGTTTGAACCCGGGAAGCACAAAAGCCATTACGTAGCGTCAGGATCGGTGCATACGTGCCGTTACGTTCGACGCCAGTCATAGTTAGCAGCCTACTCTAACCGTATGGTTCAAAGCAAAAGCGCTTAGTCTACTCTTGGTCATGTTGCAAGTAACACTGAGAGTTGAACTTACAGACTTCCGACCACAAGGTTTGCGCCAAACCAAAACAAATGTGAAAGCAACTCTTTAATACACCGGCAAGCCTTTAATAAAAAGAATTGTTCAGCAGAGTACAATTACAAGCATAATGAAGATCTGTGAAATTCACCTCGCACCTTGACAAATGCACATCCCAAATGACAATCAAATCAAAAAAATTTTGAAGTGTTTAATGCAAGACCGTTTTTTGGAAACAAAAGCTGTTGCATAAGCAAGAATGCTTTTGAGAATGCTTTTGATGGATTTCACGACAATTTTTTTGCAAATTGCTAACGTTTTCTGGTTAATTCTCTTCAGGCAACAGCATTTTTACCTCGCGCTGAATCAAGTGTTCGGAACAGAAATCAGGACCATTTCTAAACATAATTTCGGGCCCTCTATTTTTCAAATAGCCACAAACTTAAAATTTGCATTTGCAAATATGAGTAGTGGAGTACTTCTTTCACGTTGCTTTCTCCGCTAAAGACGAACAGACGGTGTTTAGTACTGCCCCGTACAACCTTCATAATATTATTAAATATAAAATAAACAGAGAAAAGATACGTTGTTTCAGCCAGCATGCTTGCGACTGGTAGAGTAGGATCGTCATGGGATGCTTTATGTCCATTCGTTATGATTTTTTGTGTGTCACCTAAAATTTATTTACAAAACAGAGTCACTTTTAAATAACTTTAATTCTAGCCACTATTAGAAAATTGAGTTATACAAAGAAAAATTTAGCCTTTTCTCAACTTTTTGTTACCAACATCCATCACCATCTTTTTCGATCTTAAGAATCAATTCATGCCGAGTGCCAGCTTGAGCTAGTAGGCTACTGCAGCTTCAAGTGACATGAGTTTTGTGACCAGTGTGTAAAAATCAAGCATTCAGGTCTACATCGAGTTAAGGAAAAGCCACTTTGCCGCTGCTTCTTTTTAGCAGATTTTGACGCAGCAAATTTGTCGAAGTAACAACAAAATAAAGTAGGAGATGAAATATTCAAAAGATTTAAAGCAGGCCAGTGCTAACAGCTTCTAGAAATCCATGACCACGTGGGAAGCTTGAATCATATTTCATCTCTAGTTGCGCTTTTACCTCTACAAATGACGTGCAGACGCAAACTGACGTACAACCAACTTTCAGATCTTGTCTAATTGTAAACTAGATTCACCGAAGTCTTCCAGACCGATGCTGAAGACCTCGAAATAATGTATGAAGCATTGCCAAGCAATGCAAATATTTCCTAAAAGTTATTCTGTAAGCACTAACTTTATTCTATATGCACTAAGTTATAAACAATCATTCATTTCTATATGCACTAACTCACGCAAAGTAAGAAATTGTCCATCTTCTAAAACATCTTCAATGCTATCTTTGTTGTTGTATAAAACTTTCCCATTGGCAGAAGCCAGAACACACTGAAATTGAAAATCAATCCTTTAGCCTGCGCCAAAAATAAATGGGTAAAAACAGTTTTAGAGGGAGGAATTAAGGGCGATGTCCCTCCCTCAAACGGTTAGACAATAGCAAGTTTTTTGGAACCAAAGTCGATTTCTAAAATAAGCCTTGAAAAACAAAATTCCCACTTTTAAAAAGCTTTCCCTCCGGAATGCTCCCCCCAAAAAAAACATTGAGCACACTCCCCCCCAAAAAGCATCGAGCACACTTATTTAATAAAATCATACAATAAGCTTAATCCTTCTCCCCTCAATTTTCTTTCTGAATACACCTCTGATTACGAACGCAATAGCAATATGAAGCTGAAGTACCAGTGAAAGGTGAAGAATCACGTGTAAAGCTCTCGCGAACCAGCAATGGTTCGTGAGAGCTTTACACGTGGTTCCGAGCTCGTGTGGTGAAAATGTTTGGTGGCGACAAAATAAAGTCTGGATTAGAAAGTTAAAAACATTTAGAAATCGCATACTCAATCATATCGGTCGCTTGTTCGGTACAATCTGTTTTATGACCTAATCACAAAATCGATTTCCACTTAAGCTCGCTAATTCTTGAGTAATGCACTCTTATTGATGATAATTGCCAAACAATAGGCAAAACAATGTAACAAAGCGAAATCCCAGCTAATTTAATGACAAAGAGTAGAATACTGGAAGCAAGTACAGTAAACCACCTATTCTGGGTAAAAATAGACTTTGGCGTTAACAACATAAAATAAAAGGAGGAGGGCTGGAGAGGTGCATGTAGACTGAATATAAAAAATATAAAAATGAAAATTGAAAACAAACAAAAGGCTGAAAAACAGTAACAAAAACTACAGTTAATATAGTTTTGTTTTTTTGCTGAACGTTCATTAGTTAGTTTGATTACTAAATAAATAGTCATGGGACAAAATGTAGTTTTTCTAAAAGTAGATGGTTTGCAGCTGCTGGAAGAACTTTCAAATGGTACAAGGTTGAACAAAGATTGGGGAACACTGAGCTAAAATCAAGACTGCGAGGTAAAAACGAGAAGAGTTGCTTAAGCGTCGGTAAATTAGCCAGCTTTTTGGTCAAGTAATAGGCCATTGATTCAATAAAGTTTAATCAATAACATGTTGTTGATAAAAAATTGCGGAGATTCCGCAAACATGACTGTATTTAGAGAGGACTGTAAAAAGACTCCGAAATATGTGTAGAAGTGTTAGATTTTGCAGAGATATTTGCTTTTTCGACGCCTGAATTATAAAAACCTATTGCTTGATAAAATTTTGACAGCGAACTACAACGCATAGTTTTCTGCTTTAAAAGCTTATTACACATATTGGCTTGCTGCATCTTTAATTTCTAGTGGTTTTTACTGCATTCCTGCTCTTACTTTTCCGGGAAGTTCTGCTCCGGCTTCCTGGCTTCTTTTTAATGCATCCTCCACCAAACTGGAGATCTTTGCCGTTTTGTCTCCGCAAGGAACAGCCAACCAAGCTTCTCCGACTTTGATATAAAACTTCATTATCAGCGATAACAAAGTAAACAAAACAAATTTTATTGTCAACCTGCGCTTCCTATTCACCTCAGTTCTGCAACAACAAATAAAAAATAGGACATTTTTCATTAACTTTCTCATATTCATAAACATTATTATGATATCATGAGGAAAAACAGATCCAAAAAATTGTTTGTAGAAGAAAATTTTCTGAAAGATCATCATAAAATATTGACTGTATTCTGGTGGTTAAACATTGCCATGAGCAGTTTAGCTCTTTCTCCTTATTTGCTGCTTGGATGCTTTTGTGCAAAACTGCTTAAATAAAGATTTTATATCACTGGTACAAAAAATTTTGTCACTCAGCTTTGGAGTTGGCCTTACAACTATTACAATTCAAGGAAACCACTTTGCGACGCTGTAACTATCGAAGCAGTCTGCTTCGTGTTTATCATTTCCCGGCACATAAAGCAATCTCTTTTTTCTTTCCTCCAAAATATTAACTGCATTCTCTAATGTTTTGCTAGACTCACTTTGACGCCTCTATCTTTTGAAATCAGTGCTTTTAGAGAGACAACACGAAAGTTAAGGAGAAAAAAGATCCTTAGTTACACGGAGATAATATCTTGTCTTCAAAAACACCGCATAACTAGACCTTATAAGGGATGACCCAATTTTAGAAACATCTGAAAGCTTTCTAAATCATAGCTTCCCTCCTTTGAAAAACTCTGTTTACTCCTAAATACGTTTAAAAGAGCTAACATCTTAACCCCTTAATTTGTAACCACTTTGCGAGCCCTAAATAAACCTTGGGTGTAAAGTTTTGACTTTCACTACTTTCACAACAAAGTGCATCGCTAGCCTCTTGCATTACTTTAATACAAATTTTGTTTTACTAAAAAAGTATTTCTGTGAACGGATCGAAGCCAGGTGGTTAAGCAAAACTTTTTGTAAGAAAAAAGTGGGTTAGCTCAAAAAGATTTCTGAATCTCTAATAAAGTGTTTGTTGTATTTTCCAACAAAAATTGACGGCGATGTCTACTCAATTGACGGCGATGTCTATTCAATTCGGTTGTAAGCAAAATACGTAAACGGGGGAGGCACAAGCCACCTTAGCCCGCTTCTCGGATTCGTCCTCGATCTCAATTACTGTATTTGATTTAAACCTTAAACTTAATGTTTGCAATAATTTTTGAAAACTTCTTCTGAGTTTTCGGAAGTTCTTGTGTGCATATCAATTAATTGATTCTGGCTGTAATGCAATAGATTTAGTTTAATGCATTCGGATGTCAAACATTTTTTTTAAAAACGGTAACCTAGTTCAGGACACCAGCCACCAATACATTAAAGTTGCAAACTTTATCTTAAATAAAGATCCCTATTTTTTGACAACATTCTTGTCGATTACATTAGGGTGGTAAGCACAAACACATTTTGCTTTTTTCCATCGTCATTTCTTCAGTATTATAATTATCAAGCTTTAACTCGTTTTCACAAAAGGATTATTTTTAGCTTGAAAAAGTTTTAATTTTCAGCATGCAATCTAAATTAAAATTGTCTTTCTATTGTTCAGCCTCTGTTTTTGAAATTATAGTCGTGAAGAAATCTAATTTCTAAAACAACAGCTGTAGGAAAAACAATACCAAACCACTGACTAAAAGTTATATCCGCCTGCAGCTATAGCAAAGTCACTTTGTTTGATTTTGATTGACAAGAATACAAATTAATCCACAACTCTTGCGCTTTTAGTTGTGTGATCATAATAATTGAAACACGCAAAATCAACGCCTTTTTACTCCCATACTTTCAGCCAATCAACATTGACCGAGCTTGCAGCGATAGATTTCATGTTTTAAACTCATTGGTTAAAAACAACAGCTTACAATAACATTGGCTATGAAATCTACGAGAAGCGTGATGGCCTTTAGTAAATAGCTTTAAAAAATTGTTTTTTTTAATTAAGTGTGCTTTATTAAAAAAGTGATTTCTTAAAGCACAAAATTGTCTTTTCCACTGCATTTTTCAGTTCTGAGAGGGCGAATAGACACATCACCAAAAGTGCTTGTTTCAAGTTGAAACATCGATTTACTACAGTTGACAAATCAGGTATAGCGTGATGTTGAGTATTTTGTTTTTTCTAAGAAAATCCGGTTAGAATCAGATTAAACTCTCAGCACTCAAATTGCGTATTTCTGTTTGCAGAAACTTAATTTGAAATTGTTCGAACAAAGTTCCACAGTTGAACCTGGGCAGACTCTGCCACTCTTCCTACCACGGTTGTAGTGATAAAACATTAAGCATGGAAACGCCTCTGGAAATTAATTTTTCAATGCGTTTCGAATTTGGTTGTTTAATCCAGACGGTTTTTATTCATCAGATGGACAGGCGTCGACTTTCTACCTTGATTTGAGCTGCCGCAGTAAAGTGAATTGAAATGTCACCTCATCGCAGTATTCTCCCACAACTTTCAGAAGCAGAAAATAAAACTACCATGTTTATCGCTAGTTGATTTTAGATAGGCGTTATTTCTATCTGTCAGACAGGCACGGCTAAATGTCTACTGCATGAGTTAGCCCAGTGGTTTTCAGCCTTTTTGCTGGAGCGGAACCCCAAGGAAACATTCTAGTGGCTCGAGGAACCCCTGTGCAATAATTCTATTGTTTTATGCAAAAAACAGCGTTTAATTTAACTAAAAAAGCAAAATAAAAATTTGTGTAACTTCTGACGGAATCCCTGTACCGTGCTGGCAGAATCTTAGGGTTCCGCGGAACCCTGGTTGAAAACCACTGAGTTAGCCATTTGCCTTGGTGCACAAGCTGTGTATCTATTGCTATGTCGAGAAAGAAGGCCTTCCGCCTGAGGCGCTTGATAAAAGATCGAAATATTTTAGCCATCATGTTGTGGGGCGTTGCTTCGGATTTAAAACCAAATATGGCTTTAAATTTGGTTTTAAATCCAAAGCAACGCCCCCACAGCATGGTGGAGTAAAATATTTCAAGCTTTTATCAAGCTATGTCGAGATGTCGTGGCTGATTACAAAAAAATTTCGGAAAGACCTCGCATCGAAATAATACACAAACGCGTTCTCAGGCCAAAAAAAGTGTGGAAACGGGGTTCCCTTCTCACTTCATCCCTGCTCCTTCCTCATTTATTATGGCTCTAGAATTTATAAATTTTTAATCCTCCAAGCAAGAATGTTACTGCAGTCACCTCAGCTCACACTTTTTTAGTTGTAGCCAGTTGCCGGTAGCCACCGAAATATGCCTATTACTTTCACGTGCGTGCTTGCCAGTTACGTGCACTACCATACCGCTTTGAAAGAAAGCACAAAAGTTAAAGTTGTGCCAACAAAAATTACTCTATCTACGAGTCTGTTTTAAAACGAATGTAATACTGCTAACTTCCTTCAAGTTTTAAATCTAACACCTTTTAGTCATCGAATGAGCTTATGGCCTACTACGACATACAGTTCTATTATTCATTCTATCATTAATTAATTGTGTTATTGTGAACTGACGAAACTCATGCCAATGCTGCAATGCAAGTCATGCAAAAAAATCACGTATTGCTTTTATTGCCACGTAGTGCAGCATCCGCGAATCAAATCAGCAGACGTGTAAGTTCTCTTCTGCACACCACACAAGTGTGATCCTCATCCACACAGTAGGGCAGGGATCGGCAACTCCTGGGGCGTAGTCCGTTGCCCGTACGTAACGAATTTGTTTCTGGGCCGTGCAGAAATAACACATTGTGTTTTTGTTGCCGTTTAGTAGCACTGCTAAAATATTCTTTCAAGTTGTTGTATAATCTTTTGCCCATTAACTTGCGCGAGCACACTGGCGTCAGATCGACTTTTTTCGATTAGTCCATACTTTCGCTTCAAGAAGCGATTTAAAAAACCAAAACTGTGTTTAGACTTTTAGAACAGGCTGCTGTTGAAAAGACAGAAATCGAAGGCCGATCCACAAAATAATGCCTGTTTAAACCAGTCCGTAGCGCGAAAAAGGTTGGGGATCCCTGCTATATAGCGCAATTCTCACTTGTCAGTCTGTGTTTTTATTATACAGCCTCCACCGCCTTGTCTGAACCTATCCTTCATCTCCCTTGCGTTTAGAGGAGCCATTCAGCCGATTCGCACAAACTGGTTCTTACAATTGTTTATGGAGCCGGCTGTTACAAATACTTCGGCGTGAATTTACGTTTTAAAAATTTCGATATCAAAAAAAATGTTTTTCTCTCATAAATCGGTTTTTGCCTCCCATGGGGAGGTCAGCCTCCCTGATTTGAGACCAATGCTTTAGGGCTTAAGATAGTGTCATAATCAATGAGCATGAAGTTAACTTGAAACCAAAATTGTATAAATTTTGATTATTTTTTCCAAAAATGCGGACCGTTGATATACGGCTGAAAACTTTTTTGGAGATGAAGTGATAGACTGTTTGTAAATGAGACCAGTTTTTATTTAAAAGCAATAAGAGCTTAAAGAATAACAATTGGTTTATCATTTCACCCCGTGCTAATTGCTAAAGATAAATTAAGCCTTTAGCTTCATTTAATGATTGTAGAGTCAGCGTTTGCAATTCTTGGGGATCCGTTTTTTTTACACTGGCTGGCAAGCAAATGTGCCAGAAATGTTTTGTAAAGAACAATTTTTGCGAATAAGTTTCTCAAACTTTAAATGGGTTATTGCGCATTGCCACTACATGTTCTCCAAGCTTCTAGACCCCTGGCAACGTCTTATTTGCTCTGTTTTCACCATAGGCGTCCTCACACTGAACTAACTTTTACCCGTTAAATTAAGAAAGTGCTTGAATTGAAAGCGTATCAAAATTGTGGAAGGGCGCTAAAGTAATTGATATGCATATATTTTCGGGATTAAGCTATTAAATATTGGGCCCACTACTTAAGACTTTATTATTGCTGTTTGGGTATTTGTATGAGCTAACGTCCCTGGCTGGGCGCATGCTGCTTGGTGGTGGCATAAACGAAGCCAGGCAAAGAACAAAACAACAACAGCAGCACCCTCATCAGTCATGTCAAATTTCAGAATATCAGTTCAGCCGAGTTCCTGGAGTTCCAGGCCACATCTTACTTGCCTTGTTTGGTGCATAGGAACTGAACTTGCTCGCAATTGAAGCAGCCAACGATTTCAAAAGGTTATATTAGTTTATTTTATGAAGTGGATGGAAGTAAAATTTCAGTTATGGCTAGTAGAAGCGCCAAAGTAATTTATGTATGTATGTTCAGAAATAGCCTATTAAATATTAGGACCACTACTAACGACTTTTTCGTAGCTGATTGCTTATTTGTACGATCTAAAGCCTGTGAATGCAAGCTAGTTGCTTGGCCGTGGCATAAACGCAATCGGAGAAAGAGCATACTAACCTGAAGTTATGTACTCAAAGTTAAGTTAAGTTACTACCTGAGCTGTAGTGTCTTGAGACATGTCTCGGTCTCGAGACACTATTTTTCAAAGTCTCGGTCTCATCTCGGTCTCGAAGGTTTGAAGTCTCTGTCTCGGTCTCGTCTCGGCACCTTGAAGTCTCGGAAACCGGGCATGTCTTGGCCATATTTAAAGCTTTGTTTTAAAATTACATAAAGTATGCAAAATTTCCGACAGTTTTGCTTTGCAGCAAAACCCACATTAATTTGAACTTATATTGAAAAGAACAGCTTTACGTACAGCAGCGTTATGGTAAATGCGTGTATCACAATATATAATTATTTTTAAGCATTCCTTATTAAATAGCTTGTTCCTTATTAAATAGCTCATAGCCTGGTATATTGCAACGTGTTGGGAAATTCATCGGAATGTTCAAAATATTTGTGACATTTTGCAAACGTTTGGTTTCAAAAGTCTCGCCTTCCGTCTCGGCCTCGCCACGTTCAAGTCTCGGTTGCGTCTCGACTTTTTGCTAAAAGTCTCGGTTGCATCTCGACTTTTTGCTAAAAGTCTCGGTCTCGCAACGTCAATGTCTCGTCTCGGTCTTGGTCTCGAAGATTTTGGCCGAGACTCCAGCTCTGGTTATTAGCCTTCAGTAGCAGCTATTAGTAATGTTAAGGTTAAGAATATCAAACCAGACGGCTGCGTCGGCTTCAATTACCTGCAAACTGAAGTGGCCTCAACATTTAGATGATATGTAGTAGGATACTAATAATTTGTTGCAAAAACAAAACATGACCATCTCTACCTCCGTGTTTTTGTAGGGGGATCACCAGTTTATTTGCTAGAAGTAGACTACATTTAAAAATGTTTAGAGACTTCATTTTTAGATGAACCTTATAACAATTTTGATAAATACTGCCAAAGAGTCATGCGTTTGATAAAGATACAATGTTCCCTTGCTACATCGCCGTTCAAATATTACGGATTCACGACTTCGCGGGTTTTTTGTGATATATATTTGGTTTTTACGACGAGTCGCCATCCGAGCAATGTTAGTATGGCAAAATATACGGGATCATCTCTGGACCCAGATTTCGGCCTTTTGGCCTCATCAGCAAGGACTCGTCCCATCCAACGCGGCGCCCCCGGAGGTAACGTTGTGCGCATAGAATTAGAAATTGACGTTGTTTCCGCATTGCAGGTGGACGCGATGCGTGACTAGAAAATCAATAGCTACTGTATCGGGGTAAAGCGATGTGGTATCACGAACCATAACAGTGCATAGGCCAACGTTAGAGTGTTAAAAGTGCAAACCGTGACGCTAGTTGAAACAAACCTGTTGTCAGAATCTACGTAGCCCGGGACTGCCATAAAGCGGGCAGTCGGGCGCGTGGTGTTTAAAATTTAGGCGGCTGTTATGAAACTTACATCGCAAATTTTTTGAAAAATCTAGAAAATTGGACCACAAAAAATTTCCTGCAAATCCATTAAATAATAATAGGTAGTATTCAATTGTATTTTTTAGTCTAAAAATAACAATACATGCACAAAATAGCATAAAAACATGTGCTCCGTGGTTTGTTTGCATCTACCAGCTCGCTACGCAGCTTGAATGACATTCCCTTGGGCTGTGTTTGAGTTTACAGCATTTGTGTTCAACTTTGTTATAATTTTCTACCCCTGCAAATCTGAGCCAGTTGCTACTACGCCTTCAGAGAAAGAGTTGCCTCAGCAGTGGCACTGCTTTCTGAAGAGACGAGAAACGTATCACCGCCTGCGCAGTACAATGGAATCTCCTCTTGCAAAATCAATTCTTGCAGAAACTTTTTCCTAAACGAGTTTTGATTTGAATATAGTACGGAATTGATTTATTAAAATGCAGTACAGCACAGTGCTAAGGACGTGCGTAAATTCAAATTTACTATGTACAAAAAAGCAGAAGGGTTTTTGATTAGAAAAGGAGATTACTACTGGTCGATTTAATTACATTTTCCTTTTATTAACTGTTATCTACTTCGCAAATTTTCACTTATCTGGGGGTCTTGGAACGGAACTACTGCAATCAGTAAGGAATCACTGTTGTCAAAATGTACCAAAGAACAAAGTTTTTCTAGGAATTGCAAGTTAGTAAAATCCAGGCGTCAAAATTTTGAGCGTTTTTAACCGGTAGGTTACGTTTTGCAACTTTTAAAATTTTCATTATTTAATAAATCGTTTTGCAATTTTAGATAGATAATGCCAATGAACCATGTTTGCCAAAAAAATAGTCAAAATGTACCGAAGAACTAACTTTTTTTAAAAATGCAGGTTTTTGGTCAGGTACGAAAATTGTTTTACTGAACATGGAACATGATGAATGGCAAACTATCGCTGATTAGCCATTCTAAACTAAACCTTTGCCCTAACTAATACAAGTAAGAAATTGATGGAAAGCAAATTTCTTCATTTTTCAAACGACACTGATTGTTAGTACCTTATCATAACCTTTTACATTAAACTTACCTGTTTTTACTCAGATTGCCACAGGGAACAAAAAGTTACAGTACAGGTTTTGAAGTATAGTTTTTTTAGTATAAAAACTAATAGCAAGTTTACATGCCATGTATTATTGGAATTGCCTTAAAATACCCTTTAATTTGTTTAAAAAATTTGAATGAGAAATGAGGTCACAAATCAGTTTTCAAGTAAACTGATTTTGTAATAGTGTTACCATTTTTGAAAAATCATAAATTGATGATTTTTGTAGCGTGTTAATCGTACCAGGCAACATTATGACCACATGGAGCGAGTTAAAGCGGACACAAAAAAAGCAAGAAGCATACTTAGAAGGCTTAAAATGCTTAAACAAAGATTCTGTTGTTGCATTGCCAATTGAGCTCAAATTGCTGTAGAGTTTATTTTTATCGGAAGCGCCTTGCTACGTTCTCCCAAAAAAGCTTTTAATCGTGTTTCTACGAATAGTATTTTTTGAGTAAATTAAATAACACATGTTGCAATTAATTGCTAATTGTGACTTCATGTGAGATCCTAAAGAAGTAAAATTTGTTGAAGTTACTAAAAAATTAAGGGGGGAACAATACCCAGAATAATAAAGGAGGACATGTCCATAACATTTATTTAAGCAAAGGTTAAACCAAATAGAACGACTAATCACAACCAAACGCAAATAAAATCACAGTATTTCGAAACTGCATGCTTATTGATCAGTTATTGCTCCAACGCACAGTTTATGCAAATTATAGCCGTCTAGTTTTACGTTTCCCATGGACCAACTGGCACAAATTTCTTATAATTTTGAAAGCAAGTGACGACAATCTGGTAATGCTTTCGTTAATCTACAAATTTCACACTGCAGCGCGCAAACACTTGTGTTTTAGAAAGAAGAAAAGTCTTACTTTTCGTGTAATCTTGTCGCAGTTTACTGGCCAATTTGAAGATAAACTCTCTTCCAGAAATTTTCTCCATTGGGTGCTCTAGGTAAAAAAATGTACGCATTTGTGACGGCCAGATTAAAAATGTCATAAAACACAGCAACCGGCAAACGGCGAGTGCTTGGTTCACAGAATACTGCCGAACCTTTAGATTGGCAACACTCTCGGTACATTTAGTCTGATTTTACAGAAGTAAAATACTGAATTTAGTTTTCTTTTTTCGTTTGTTTTTGTACTTGCTGAGAATTGAACAAAACTGAGGATACGTACATTCGTTTTAGGCTTGCCCTCTTATGTGGTCAACGTTTGAAAACTTGCTCGAGTCATGCTGCTGTGTTACCTTTGCAGATGGAGGCTGTTCTCAATGGCCTATTGACTGTGCCAACAACGTGGTTTTGTTTTTTTTTAATTATTTTGCCAGCGCCAAAGAAGTACAAAACTTATCTGTTGTCACGTTTCTCCCCTTTTCCAAACATGGCTCCATCAGCTGCAGCACAACTCTACCAGAAAGTCCTCGGGAAAAGGGAAGCAATTCATCTTTACCGAGATATGATTTGGGTTTTCTGATGTATTTTGATTCAACATCTGCGGCTAACCAAAATTTGATTCCCAATTTATTGGGTTTATTTGCCATATATTGTGTAAAACGACAACGAGGTTTTGTTAGAAAGAATTGGTTGTTGACAATGATATTCTCTCCGGGTTTGTAGCATTTTCTTTAATTTGGGATTTTATTACATTTAACTTTGCTCCTAATCCAGACCTCCCTACATTTAAATGAAGATTAGTGTTTTGTACCGATATCTTTGCAATTACAGATACCGATATCAGTAATGGGCTTTACCATTTGAGTTCGCTATCAAAATGATAGTGGATAATTTTGCTGCCTGGTGCTGTTCTCACTAAATAGTAGCAAGCATTGCAATGTCATTTAAGATAATGACCTAACTGTCTGTTTTAAGCCATTAATCATTAGGATCGCTACCTACCACTTTTTCGTTACTGTAGGCGAATTAATATAACCTACCGTCTCTGACTGCGTGCATGTTTCTTGGCCCTGGCATAAACGCCGTCATGCAAAGAGCAAACTAACCCGAAATGAAGCACTCACAGTTAAGCTATGGTAGTAGCGGGTCCCCCATTAATAATGTCAAGGTTAAGAATATCAAATCAGCTGGCTACTGCGACAGCCTCGCCCAATTGCAAAGGAAATTGCTTTAACATTTAGATCATATGTAGCTTGACACTTACATTTTGCTGCAAACGATAAGAAAGAACCATTTTTACCCTCTCGTCTTTTTCTTTAGTGATCACCAAGCGTTTTGCTTGGAATTAGCTACATATTAAAATTTGTAGACTTCATTTTTCGATGAATCTTTTTGAATATTTTGATGGATAATGCCAAAGATCCATGCTATCGAGAAAAAACAGACAAAATGTACTAAAGACTTCGTTTTTTAGAAATTGCAACATTGTAAAGTTTAGGCACCAAAATTTTGGGTGTTTTTATCGGTAAACTACATTTCATAAACATTTGGAGACTTCAGTTTTTGCTGGATCTTTTTGAAGACGTCGACAGATAAGGCAAAAGAAGCACGCTTGTGAGAAAAAGTAGTCAAAATGTACCAAAGAACTAACTTTGTTTAGCAATTGCAAGTGTGTTAGGTCAAATAGAATAATTGTTCAACTAAAAATGAAACATTTTGTATGGCAACCAATTTTTGATCAACCATTGTAACTAATCCTTAACGGTAAGTAACTGAAGTCACATATTACTGGAAAGAAGTTTCCTAAGCTTTCAAAGGACAGTTGGTAACTGTTAGTAATTTACCATAACGTTTTTGTATTAAAGTCACCTGTTTTTACTGAGCTTTCTACTTTTTGAGAGGGGTAAAAAGTTACACCACAGGTCTTAAAATTCGGTTTTTTCAATACCAAAACTAATATTAATTGTACATATTATACACTATTGGAATTGCCTTGAAATAATCTTTAATTTGTTGAAAAAAAGTTTGAAAAGTAGTTAAGAAATGAGGTCACAAATCAGTTTTTAGTAAATTGACTTTGCAAAAAAAGGGCAATTTTAGAAAACATCTTCATATTATGATTTGTGGTAGCGTAAGATTTGTGTTAGTTGTACGAGACATACTATGACATCATAGAACCAGTCTCAAGCGTGCGAGCGAAAAAGACAAAAAATGCTTAGAGGGCCTAAAGTGCTTAAATAAAGCATTGCTCGTGGCATAGTCAAATAAGCTTTAATTGTTGTAAAGTTGTTTTTATCAAAAG
Organism: Trididemnum clinides; assembly: GCA_963675345.1. Lineage (NCBI taxonomy): Eukaryota > Metazoa > Chordata > Ascidiacea > Aplousobranchia > Didemnidae > Trididemnum > Trididemnum clinides. Next base: position 24,012,101 of record OY776304.1, on the reverse strand, counting down.
CAGCTTATCAATATCTCCGGAAAGATTGCTTGTTTAATCGCGTTTCTGCGATCAGTAGTTTTTGAAAAAGAACAAAACCACATTGTGCAATCAAGCGTTGATTGTGACGTCATTTTAGAACACAAACAAACGAAAATTTGAGTAATGTCATAAATCAGAAGTTGGTTTTCGTTTGAGCAAAAAGTAGTTGTCCTCTGTCAAGTAATGCAAATTCAAAAATAAATATTTTTGATTATGACGTGACACTTACCACGGGGTGGTGATCAGTCGTGCTATGATGTTTGTACCTTAAGCAGTTTCAGAAGAGTTAAAACAGACAGGCACACAGACACACGGATAGACAGACAGACAGAATTGCGCCTAATAGTGTAGATGACTTAAAAATTTGGTGCGCTACAGTTTAAAACTAAAATTAATTTCAACAAAAATAAATTCTACTTTCACATAACTAACTTTTGTGGGCCACTGTGGTTTACCATGCTCTAGACCCCACTTGCAAACAGACTGTGATATCTACAGAGTACAGACTTAGGCTGAAATTGATAACCACTAGACTAGGCATAGCTGTTGAAACATCAGAATATCTCTTCTCTTCTCTTCTGCAATCCGTGTTAAGTTATCCCTATTATAACAAAGCAATAAGTGCCTGGATCTCATTCAGCGATATTTTCCAGTAGTCATTCGCAAAATACTATGAGCTTCAGCTGTACTACAAGATTGAATGAGAAATAACTCACGTTTGTCAATCAGTAGGCTAATTGAAAAGCGCTCAATGGTATATCTACCATTCGTTCTGCACATGGAGTCAGCTTCGATTTTTCTATGGGGATATTTTAGATAGCTTACCTTCCTCTTTTACCAGGTATTACGAATAAGTAAATTTGCTTTGTTAGAATAGTTATTGTATGTGTACAAGAGTGTATCAAAAATGTACAAGAGTGACGTTAGACCAGCCATGCTTTATGGAATGGAAACTGCTGCAGTGACGGAAAGACAGATGGGAAAAATGGAAGTAGCAGAGTTGAAAATGGTGAGATGGGCGCTGGGAGTGAAAAGAAAGGTCAAGATAAGAAACGAATATGTGAGAAATCGCAATGCAAAACTACAGACACGTGAGAAGGAAAGAAGAAGGCTCCGAGGGAAAGAGGATAATGGGAATGGCGATGCCAGGTACAAGGAAAAGAGGAAGGCCATGGAGAAAGTGGATGGATTTGGCAATTTGGAGAAGATTTGAAAAGCATTGGAGCTAAAGAGGAAGACGAAATCGATCGGTCAAATGGAGAGTACTTTCGCGCTGTGGCGACCCCGAATAGGGAGAAGCCGAAAGAAGAAGAATAGTTATTGTATGTGTAGTCTCAGTAATTTATTGCTTTCATTTTGCAGTAATTATTTTATTCGTAAATCTAGAATTGTCTCGAATCTAAACTTGGTTTTATATCTCGGTTGTTTTTGCAAAAACCTTTTTTTCTTCTGAATTAAGATTTGCTTCGCAACACGCCTTCTTTTTGGCGTCACAATGGTAGATCATATGTTTACGTTCAGGACTGATTTAGAACACACTTTTCCCTCGAAAGTTTTCGATTGCCGATGTGACGTACTTTATTAGCGGATGCTTTTTTTGTCGCATGATGTCGTTCTCGATTATTCTAGATTGCGTCCCATTCACATATTGAAGGTGACGAGATTTTTACGCACCTAAAGAGAGAGTGAGAGAGAGTGCAAGAGAGCGTAGAGATCGAGAGTATAGAGAGGGATAGTGTATCATTTTGTAATGGTTTGTTGTGGAATATTGGCGTGGCAAGAATCACGTGGTTAATTGATTGATATAGTTTTTATACCTTGATATTATAGTGCATTGGTTTTGTGTGATCGACAAGCGAAGAAATTTTAAAGTTTCGAGTTATTCTGTGAATATATCTGTTCTGTTTTTCATCAAGAAGTGCTTGGTTTAAAGTATTGTGGTTAAGTATTTAGTAGAAATCAAACTTCACCTAGCTGTTAAGTTGCAGTCAGAATTGATTATCTGAGCGATACTACAAGTCGCCTCAATTTAAAAAAAAGAGAAATTCAAAGTTGAGATGGAACCAAAACTTTACTGTATTTACGCAACACCAGAGTCCAAATCCATTGGGGCCCTTCGATTTTTTCCAGTTCCTTCAATGTTTTCATTACTTTCATCAGTTGCTGCAACGGCGAAATAAGAAGTTGATCCAACTGTATACCAAAATATAATGCCAGCAATATAAGGCTTACAGTTTTCACAGCGCCCAACATTGTGATCATCAGGTCTCAAACTGCTCGGCAACTGACATATAAAACAAAAAACAGTAAAAACTAAGAAATGTCGTCGCTACCTTCGGCATTATAAACGGTAAGAAACAACCTCAGCAGTTTTCAGTTATCTTCATTCATGTTCAGAATTTGTCACTGAAAATTAGGTTAGGCAACTAATTAAGGTAGAGCGAAGCAAATGGTGTATGGGGTAACGTAAACTATGAGTCTCAACCCGTCCATTTTTAGTCAAGGTTTTCCTTCAAGAACAACATTTTCAACAGCAGCATCTTTATCTAACTTATAAGCAAAGAAATCTTGAGATGAAACAGTAATCCGTACGAAAAAAATGAAGTCTCTTCTGCACTTAGTAACATGCTTATTAGGAAATGTGGTATAAGTAGCTGTAGCAATAAATGAACGATGAACAGCGACTAATTAAAAAGATGTTAGCACGTTTGTTTACGTCATTGTTCTCTTCTCTTCATGGCATAGCATAGCGAGTTATACGATATAAGTCTATCTGTATCATCCTTTGAAGGGGTCACAGCAACAGCATCCCTGTTTCCTAGGGGTCAAGTTTGGGATGTTTCCTGATACGTCTTCCGCTGTTAGGCCTTCACTTTTGCTGAGTTTATCGTCAGATGTCGGCAGTCGTCACGAATAACGTCATTAATTTCAATGCCACTTTCTTTACCTGAATCATCTTCTACTAGCTTAGCCATCGTGTCAATTGCCGAGCTGACAATCTTTTACGATTTTTTGACGTAGTATATGTTAATGAAAGAACATTGTATTGCGAAAAGACGAGGCTAGTGGTTACACTGATAGCTGCAGTGATGAATCTTCAGATTTAATTCCTGCTTGTGAAGACATACATAATCAACTGCAAAAGCAAATTCTGTAACCCGTTTACTGAAATAGGCTGCGGAATATCTAGTTGTCAAAATAGTTTGTAGGTGATCAGAAAATGATTAGAAAATTTTTTGAATTGTCTTCGTTCCTTAAACTTATTTACTGGACAATTATTCCTACTAAACTGTAAAGTGTTAGCGCTTTCATGAGATAATAAATAATTGCTATTTGTCAAAAGCACAGCTGAATAATAAAGTTCTATCCAGCATTGATTGGTACACGAGATTTATGCAAAAATAGCTAGCGGTCAAAATGACCGCCTTCGGCCGTTTGGGGTGAAGATATTCATAATTATTTTTCTAAACAAACGGTGGTCAGGAAACTTAGCTCTTACATGCCAAACTAATATTTAGGAAAAATCAGGAAGTTTTGCCTGTTTGCTTGTAGCATAAAAAAAAATAGCAAAATTTTAAAATGAAAAACGATTAAAATAACCGTTCTGGCCGTTCTAGTGTTAAACAATAACCTAATCTTGTGCAATAACTCTGAGTGCTAGACTTTGAGTTAGTTTGCACTTCCCCCAGCTTCGATTATGCAAGAACCTAGCAATATATGCGCTGCCCGCAGATTTAATAAATATTCAATTACGAAATGTCGTAAATGGTATGCCAAACATTTGATGCTCATTTCTGAAGTTAAACAACAATGACTTTGGCGTTCTTTACCTCCCCCCCACAACTTTACAATTATGCCTCCGTGCAAGTAGTGAAATTTAGGGATAAAAATTTATGAAAGTATCGCCTGATTCAATTATGAGCAATTCGAGTTCCTAAGAGCATGCTGCAAACAGGGCAAGTAAGACGTTGTTAGAAACTTTATAAACTTTGGGGGAAATATAGCAGCTAATCGCAACCCCACCCCTAATGTTTTTTCGCGATTCCCATTACAGTCGCGAAACTTTTGATTTTGGAATGAGAACAGGAAATGTCAAAAAATACCTCTGCTTTTTAACACTATTCTCACAACTATGCATTGGGTGAAGCCGGCGCAGCTGTTTGAATTGATAGCCTCAACGTTGACATTACTGATGGGGCCCTGCTCTTGTAATAACTTAACTGTGAGTGCTTCACTTCAGATTAGTTTGTTTTTTGCCTTGCGGCGTTTATGCCAGGACCAAGGAACATGCGCTCACCTAAGGTTTTTGGTTGTACGAATACGCATACATTTACGAAAAAGTCGTTAGTAGTAAGTCTAATGTTTAATAGGTTATTCCTGAAAATGGATATCAATCAGTTTGGTGCGCTTCCTTAACTTTGATACGCTTTTCAAGCACTTGCTGAATTGAACGGATAAAATTTTGTTCAGTGTATGGACGCACTACATTCTGAAAACTGGACAAATAAGCAGTTGCCAAAGACTACAGCAACTTGGGAGAGATATAGCGGCTATGTGCAAACCCCATGATGTTTTTTTAATCGATTCTTTTTAGAAAACGTCAGTATTGTTCCGGCACAAGATTTGTTAACAAAAAATTTTAAAATATATACTTGAACATAAACTTGTTATTACTGTGCTCACAACTATCGATTGGATGAAGCCAGCGCAACCGTCTAAACCAATATTTTTTATTAGCCTAATATTTCCAAATTTTTGTTTACAGCTTACAAATTTTTGATCAACATTCCTAATAGTTAATTGATTATACAAATGGCTAACAATAACCTAACAATAGGCATTATGTTTCTTTGTTGCTTGTTTGCTTCGCCCGTGCTTGGAAGAAGCGGTGAAGTTTGTTTTCCTGTTGGATCTCCGGACACGCCCACTGTCCATCCTCAACCTGCCCAAGGACGCCCTGGGAAGGTCGGACCACCTGGAATGCCCGGACAGAAAGGGCAACGTGGCGAGATTGGAACTCCCGGCCAATGTGCGTGCAACCCAAGTGAAATCGAAGAACTGCAAAAAGAACTCGAAATTCAAAATGGTAAAATTTTGATTATTTTGAAGAGATATTTGTTGTGCTTGCATTTGAGATATGCATTGGTTGCTTTAGTGCAGTAAAGGCTTACCAATGTATAGGTCTCGGCATGAAAATAATTCAAGCGTAGTGGCTAACTCATCATCATTCATAAAAAAAGCACACAGAACAGTCATTAGCAAAAGGGTATGAACGATTAAAAAGTAATAGACACGAAAGTAGTAAACTAACAATGAGTATTTTTGTAGTCTACTTCTGCAATAACTATAACTGTTTTTAACTTTTATGATGCAATTTCAGCATGTTTAAAGTCAACAGAAAAAAGTTTTTGTGAATACAGAGGCATTTTGTATTGCAGATCTGTTTATCTAAGGCGTTAGCCACTTGAATGTAGCTGGGTGGCGTGATCCTATACCTTCGGAAATAGAAAGATAGAATCTATTGAAATACGGGTAACCATCAACAAACACGCGCCTACTTAATGCGTTGGCGATGGCAAAGTCAGGATATACATTTGAAGGAGAGAAATTTCCTAAAAGTTTTTCGTATTCTAAAAGAATATGTTTAACCAAAATCATGATATTCAATATACGTTTTCAAAATTTGTCAAATAAACTTTTTGTTCCAAATGAAATAGGTTTTATTGCGACTTTTAGTTAATTTTCTGCAAATACTTTCAGGCTGAAGTGAACGAAACATATTATTTCACACACAGCCGTGAGAAAATAATATCTCAGTTTCTTGGTGTGAAAATTTTTTCCTCCTTTGCTTGCAAATAATGCAATATCAGATCACCTCAAAGGCATTTAGGATGACTATTACTTTTGTGCACTTTCCCATCTTGCTACGGCTTGTGTGTTGGAATTCACTGAAAAAGGGTTAATGCAAACAAAGATTAGTGTTCCAACGAAGCTCAAAAATATGGCAACTATATTTCAACTTCTGCCAATAAAGGTGCTTGAGCGGGGTTTACTTATTATCGCTATTTTTTCTGATTAAAGAAAAATCAAAAAATCTGGAAAAATCGAATATAAATTTAACATTTGAAAAGTGTTTATTCTTCAATTTAATTTTTTTTCAAAATACCTTTATTGGCAAAAAAGTGGCAATCCTTAAAAAGATTATTGTGTTTGACCTTTGGTTTCAAGTGCAGGTTATCTCTTTAGTTTCTAGTTGTTTTACACTTCCCAAAGTTACACTGCACCCCACTGTTTGTTCTTCCTAATATACTCTTTGCAACCTTTTTGCATAAATAATTATAACAATATTTTCAGCCAGAACTAACCGCTTACTGTACGAACTTGTCAGAACAAATGGAAGAGGTGAGTAGAATAAGACCAAATATGTATTTCTGCCATTGATCAATTTATGATCGGATTCAATTAAAATATGATCAAAAATTTTTCTAATAGGTTATTCTTCTTTTTTCGAAAGTTATTTATACACGCGATTTGAAACCCATTCTTTTGGTCTTGTTTCTGTTTTTTGGGGCAAAATATTGCCATACAGTGCGATGTCAGTGTTGGAGGAATTCGAGTCAAGTGACTGGACAAAAGTAAAAAAAGACTCAACTTCACTTGAGTCATTTGCCCAAAATGACTCCACTTGACTCGAAACTCTACGTCAGTGATTTGGGACTCGAATAAAGACTGGACTACAATGACTCGAACTCGAATCGAGACTCGGCTGACCAGCCGATAACAAAATTACTTTCAAAAAAGTTGTGATTTCGTTGTGATATGCAACATCGAAAATGGTGAAAAGCACTTTCATACACCAAACGAAAGTGCTCACAATCAGCGATCTTACGTAATATGAGACATAGAATTTGGTAATAAGCATTTCCTATATGCCACGGGTGTCAAACTCATTCAGTGCTGTGTGCCACATTTACATACCTGAATTTTATACGGGCCAGTTTCTGTTGAAAAAAAATTGAAGCAGCCAAGACTGTATGCCAATGGCCTGCAAACTTTTTTGGCTGCCGGCACAGGAAACCAATTGATCAAATTTCGCGGCACACTTGCCACCCAAATCCATTCCTATTGATGGCGAGTGAGATTATTTGAAAATCACCACTTCTCCGTGCAACGATCTCCGGAAATCGTGTCATGTAGCCTAAAATGGTGCTGGTCTACAAAAAAAGATCCTTACCTCTCTCGCCGTAACCTGTAATGCACCACCCGCGACTTATAGCAGTTGTCGACCGTTACTTCATGGCAGCATTTTCTCAATTTTGGCAGACAATTTGTATCAGTAGAAAGCACTTTAAAAAGACTCGCGGCACACCGCGGCACACTGCGACCCATCTGCATATATTCCGCGGCACTCAGTTTATGAAATATTGCTGTATATATATTTTTTTAAAGATTAATTCTTTCAATAAGGATTTTCTCGCATTTTTCACTCAATAGCTACGTGAACTTTTTTTGAAAATAAATGTTCTCATCACGGCGATGGTCGATATTTTCACGTAATTTCATCTTGAAAGACTTTTTTTCTTGTGGAAAACAATTTTTTGAAGACCAAATTTGGAGCCAGGAATTCGCACTGTGCCACAAAATCGTTATGCAGGCCACAAAATATGACGTCCCTGGCCACATTTGGCCAGCGGGCCGTCAGTTTGAAACCCCTGCTATATGCTATATGACGTAGTATTGCTCACGATTATAATTTTTGTGCGCTGTAACACAAAAAAATTTTGAGAAAGGCATTGCTATGTGCTAAAGTACAAAAATTCTCAACGGAAATATTCCGAAGTAATATGACATAGAAATTTTAAAGTATTCGTTTCTATGTGTTTTAGCACATAACTTCAATTTAAGCATAAGAAAGTGCAATTTACAAATAACGCCCCATAATTTTATTAAGCTGTAAACACTCAGCAATGTCTTGCAAGCATTTATCTAATTAACAAACATGTGAAAAAGAAAAACGAGTGAACTAGTAGATGCTTGGACAAATTTTGTCAATCAAATATCCAGTTTTACACTTGAGTAAATCCCGAAAGTTTGAAAATAATAGACTTCAGATTGTCTACCGAAAATACCTACGTACTAGGCAGTAACATAGGTATTTGCACCACTCAAGTAAAGTTTACTTACGGTATTTTTTGTGAGACCTTGTACTGCAGGCATGCACCACTCAAAACAGTAAAAGGTTACTACAATCAAATATTTATCCACCGAATGCTTGTCTACAGATTACTGCACAATTCCTAAAACATTTGCTCTCACAGTATTCAGCACTAGCTGTTCATTTAAGTGAAGAAACATCATGAAGATCTTTTCTCTATACTTAAGGCAACCGTGCCATAGATTACTAGCCGGTTTTGCAGCATCGCCCGGAAGGGCTACTAGTCAGTTATTTCGAGTCAGAAATATCGGTTCAGCTGGCTAGGCCGGCTTCACTAGACTTAAATTTCTGAGAAAACAGCAATTAGTTGGCAGCAATGGAGGCGTCACTCCTATTTCTCTTATTCCCATCATCGTACTTTGAATTGAGGCTGGTCTTATTCACAAACTCTGAACTATTTGACATATTCTGTTCATTTCTTCGAACAAGCAAAAGGGGCGCAAAAGACAGAACTGCAGGTGGACACTGTAGTTGTTTTTGTTCTGCAATTACAAAAACAAGTTATTTGGTGGTTGACTTATTTCACAATACCGTGCAACTCTCCTCATAATGTTGTTTGGACATCAGTTTCCTTAACAAATTAGTCTTAACCTGACAAATTTTGTCAAAACTAATCATAAATCAAATCAAAATACAACGAAACAGAAATACACTTTGAATGATACGAATCAAAATACCGAATGACCTATAATTTCGGTTTCACTTGTCTTCGACATTCTTAATGAAAGACACCAAGTTATATGTGAGTGGCTATTTAATAATAAGTGACACCAAGTTATATGTGGTGATTATTTGATAAATTTTTTCCAACTTCCTTGGTTCTACCTATTTGCTTTGGTCCCGGAGTGGAGCAAAAGAGGCTATACCTCATAAATTTCAATGAAATAACAAGCATTTTGTTATACTTTGTTGCACGCGAAAAAACTTCTTTTGGGTTAAGAACGAACAGGTGCGCGACGTGATTGTACTACAAAGGTATTCTAACGTAGAGTCCATCTACAATTCAGTTGTTATAATTTTAGTTCTTGCCGTTGCATTTTGAAAAACAGACTAAAACCGATGTGTTAGAGCTGCAATACATCGTTTTACTGCAACCGGCTGCATATCAGTAATAGACTTAGCTATTTTTTTTGTTTTCAAAAAGGCAGTGGATAATAAGTACAGCTGCAGCCTGCTGCTATTTTCACTGAACTGGTACTAGACAGTATTATGACGGCACTTTACATCACGACGAAGTAGTGCTTTTTTACAGCATTCAAGAAAAACAAGGAAAAAGCAAGCTTGAAAAAACGCTTAATTGCTAAATTGTATGTTGCTCTGGAAATATATCGTCGATTGCAAAAAGTAGGTTTTGTCGGAAGCAACAGGTAAAAAACCTTTCAACCGCGTTTTTACGGTCAGTACTTTTTGAGAAAATGCAAAAAACACACTTTACGATTGGTAGTTGATGATGATGTCATCCTAGTTCCAATGGCATAAAATTTCTTGGAGTTGATAAGTCGAGTGCTGGCTTTTATTTCAGCAACAAACCGTTTTTCTCCGTCAAGAAATGGAATTTGAAAACATTTATGGCTCCATAATGACGTGATTAACCCCCTTAAGACACTCACCCCACCATAAAGATCAATCGTTCTAAATTTCACTTCTGTAGTTTCGGAGGAGTTAAGCACTCAGTCAGACAAACACACACACACACACACACACACACACACACACACACACACACACACACACACACACACACACACACACACACAGGCAGACAAAATTGCACTCTATCATATATATTGACCCTCTCTGCAAGCGTCACCGGCAGGGCCCCTTTCTGTATGCTTATGTTAAAAGTATCGGTTCATCTGACTGGGTCGACTATACCCTATGAACAGATGTGAAAATAGTAATAAAAATTCAATGTTTTTTTGACATCAACAATTGTTGTTCAGAAACAAAACTACCGGTTTTTCATAGGAAATGAGTGTAGAAGCATTATAGGAGGTTGCACATACCATTATATTTATCCCAAGTTTCTCGAGTCCTTAGCCATGACTTACAGGTCTTGTTTTCAGCAAAGGTGTCCTTAAGCTTTGAAGACTTTTATTTGTTCAATTCAACAAGTGCTTGTTAATACGTAAAGCCGTGGTAGGGCACCAGAGTGATTGATATGTACTTGTAGAATCAATCTATCAAATGTTAGGTCCACTACTTACGACTTTTTCGTAACGTGTAAAGAGTATATTAACCCGAAGTGAAGCACCCGCGTTAATTTATCGCAATAGTAGGGTCCCATCAGTAATGTCATGTTATTGATATCAGTTCAGCCGGCTGTGCTCACTTCTCATTGGATAGTTGTAAGAGCAGTAATAAAAGTAAATGCGTTTTGACCCAGCCATTGTCGTTTCAAGATCAAAAGTGCGGTTGTTTAAAGGGAATCGATTGAAATAAACATTAACTGATGTTGCGGAGAGCTGCTATATTTTCCACAAAGTTTGTGGAGTCTCCGGCCATGTCTTGCTTGGTCTGTTTTTAGCAAGGCTTGCTTAGGAACTGCACTTGCGCACTATTAAAACAGCCAACGATTTCACAATTATTTGCTCATTTTGTGGAGTGCATAGAGGAATAATTTAAAATTTGTTGAAAGGCACCAAAGTAATTGATATGTATTTACAGAAATAACCTATCAAATATTTGGCCCACGACTCACAACTTTTTCCTAATTATATACCCGTTTGTACGACCAAAAACCTCAAACTGTGGGCATGTTGCTTGGTCCTGGCATAAATACAGCTAGATAAAGAACAAACTAACCCAAAGTGATGCGTTCACAGTTAAGTTATTACAATAGCAGGGCCCCATTAGTAATGTCTAGGTGAGTGATATCGAGGTGATGGATATCGGTTAAGCTGGCTGTGATGGCTTTACCCAGTGAGTATATAGTTGTGAGAACAGTAATAGAAAGTTAATGTGCTTTGACCTTGGCAATTGTCTTCAAAATCAAAATCCGTGTTTGCAAAGGGAATCGAGAAGAAAAACATTAGGGGTGGGGGTTACGATTAGCTGCTATATTTTCCCCAAAGTTTATAAAGTTTCTAGCAACGTCTTATTTGCCCTGTTTGCAGCATGCACTTAAAAACTCGATTTGCTCACAATTGAAACACGCAATACTTTCACTAATTTTTATCCTTTAACTTCACTACTTGCACGGAGACATAAATGTAAATTTGTGTGGGCTGGCGCCAAAGTGATTGTTGTGTAACTTCAGAAATGTTTGGCATACTTTTTACGACATTTCATAATTGCATGCATAATAGTAGGATTTAAAATCTGTGGCTGCGCATATATTGCTAGGTTCTGGTACAACTGCACCTTCAGGAAATGCAATCTAACCCAAATTCAAGCCCTCACAATTAAGTTATTACAATATATCGGATTATGCTTAAGTCTATGTAATCCGTGGATCAGGTTATTGTGCTAGATGTGTGAATAATTGTTGTGATTACTATGAGGTTTCACATTAAAGCTCTTCCATTTATTTAACTTCGCTACATTTGATCAAAATATGTAAGAGATTAAGATTGGTTAGGCTTTCAACAAGACTGCACAAAAGTTTTGAAACCTGCCATTGCATTATTACACTGCAGTAGGTTTTTTGACCAACCGTCATGTTAATACTGTAATGTATCATTTTTCTCTCACAAGGTGCATATACATTGTTTGCTTTCGAAATAATAGTGAATAAAAACCACTTCTAGTTGTGCTTGTATCTTTGCGTACCTTAATAACTATTAGTCATGTTACTAAACCATGTAAGGTCTTTGTTGGTGGAGATATTTCAGTGTGATAAGACGTTAGTTGTAACCAAAGATAGGAGTTAAATTGTTTGTATTCTAAGTAGTTGTGTCACTGAAAAATAAACACACAACGGAGGTTTCCCCTGTTTGATGCAGTGCTTGCGTTTGAAATACACTTTCCCAAAAGCCTACGCCCTCAACTACAGTTATGAAGTAGTCACACATAAACAATAAGGAAGCACCAGACCGGTTTGGTCATTATTGGTGCTCTTCAGTGGTGCGTATCCGAAGAGCATGGAACCGAGCCTTCAAGATGTAAACCTATCTACGGTAAGTGTCACTTGACCACTTGGCTGGACGCCGTTGCTAAAGTTTTAGCTGCTTTTTTTGTAAGTGACTGACTGGATTTCCTGGTTTTGGTACTTGTGGAGTGCATAGAGTCCGCTATGCTGTAAGTTCACAGCGGCACCTCACGACCAAGACTTTACCACAACAAGAGGTAAGCATCGCCCTATACAATTACATTAAAGGGCGGAACGAATGAGCATAATGAGAGAGTGAGGATTTATATCATAATGAAGTAGTCATACACGAACAATAAGGAAGCACCAGACCGGTTTGGTCATTATTGGTGCTCTTCAGTGGTGTGTATCCGACCAGTATGAAACCGAGCCTTCAAGATGTAAACCTTCTATGTATGGTAAGTACCACTCGACCAACTGGCTGGACGCCGTTGTTGATGCTATAGCTGCTTTGACATTAGCAAATATAAAAATAAGTAGCTACAAAAAAGCAGCTATAATGCTAGCAACGGCGCCATTCAGGTGGTCAAGTAGTACTTACCATACATAGAAGGTTTACATCTTGAAGGTTCGGTTCCATGCTGGTCGGATACGCACCACTGAAAAGCACCAATAATGACCAAACCGGTCTGGTGCTTCCTTATTGTTCGTGTATGACTACTTCATTATTATATAAGTCCTCACTCTCTCATTATCATTATCAACTATAGTTATTTAAAAACCATAGAAAACTTAAGATTAGCAATTAGTATTGAAGTGACTTTGGTCGTTACAAAAAAAGGGCTCGACTGACTCGAGTCGTTTGCACGAAATGATTAAGCTCGACTCGACATCAATGACTTGAATTGACTTCAAAGCGATCTTTGCTAACGCTGCGGACTGCACACTTCGCTCTTCAATATTTATTGGCTACGCTTGACTAGTTCAAAAAATTAGTCTGATTTAAGCTCAAAACTCGAAATTATCGTAAAGTATTTTTTCCAAGAGAATAACATTGCAGTTTCTTTACAAGAACAACTCGAAAATTCTTGATTTGTCTGGAAAGACCAACAGCTTTACGCCGAGTTATATTCTGATCCAAGCTATTTGATATAAAGATTAAATTTATTTGAAAAAAATTTCCAGATTAACGTCTTAGCTTTATTGTCAACATACAGTGAATATTTGTGGAGTTGGATTGAAGAATGGATTCGTAAAAGATGGCGACATTACAGCATCTTCATTTCGTCATTTTGCTTTTTTGCCTCATTACGGAAGATTGGATAGAGTTGGTTCGAATGCCGCTTACGGTGGCTGGTTAGCCAAAACAAAGACAGGTTACTGTTTTATTAAATTTGTAGCTCTACAACATTGTTCCGATACGTCATATAAGTTTCACAGTTAGTCGTCTTAAAAAAAAGTTTTTTTGAAACTTGCTTTGGATAGGAGGAAGCCGTTTTCAAAGCTCAATTTGTTTTTCTTTGGCCCAACAAGTTGCAACAAAAATTTGAGAACTTCTTTCTACTTTGTGTTCCATTTGAGACAATTTAAAACCTATTGGAGAACAGCTATCGAAAATATCTTTTATATTACGCGTGGCAAAAAAACAAAATATTTTCTCTTTTTTTAAGATGGAAAGTTTTGGGATTTTTTTCTTTTAACCATAGTATTGTTGTGTTTAGCTGGTGAATGGATTCAAATAGATTTGAAAAAAGCGACACGAGTGGTTGCTGTGGTCACACAAGGTCTAAATTTTCCGGGAGCTTCTAAGTATTGGACAACCAGCTACAAAATATCGTATGGGAACAGCACTGACGCAATGCAGACAATCAAGCAGGATAATGGAACAGATTTGGTAAGTAACTGTATATACTGGCTTGAGGTTAAAACCTTCATTGTATATAAGGAAGATGTTTTGAATTCTTGTGTGCAAAACGAACTTTAAAAGCGGCTCTTTTCTTTATTTTGCTCGAAAAAGTAAATTTTAATGTCATAAAGGAAGCTCGTCTTCTACTAAGTATACTAGGCTGCTAATTGTACTTTGTAATATTTTAATTTGTTATGGTTACTAAGTGGTATTTGTAAGATTTTGGTCACGAAAAACTCTTCAATGAAAAGGAAGACTTGTTTTGGAATTATCAGCACTAACATTCATCATTTCCAGTAAAATTTTTAAGCAGCCAAGGTTTAGTTTAGGTTCAGTAGATTTTATATACTGTATATTATTTTATGCATCAAGCTTTGGGCAGCTGGCAGCTCACAACAAGTGTGATTGAGTTAAGCTAAATTTTTCTAAATCTGTTGTTCTCTTTTGAAAAAATACTTTTTGAAGTTTTTTACGGATAGATCATATTATTTATGCCGCATATCCTGGTTGTCTGAAAAATTCATCGCCGCGAAATGTCTAAAAGTTACTTTTCACCAGTCGTCATTTTTAAAAAACATTTTTTTATTTTTTTACTCTTTCGCTGCGGCGATTGTAATCAATCGATAATCTCGTGTTTTCAATGTTTTCTTCTAATTTTTTTCCGTCGAGTTACAAAATTAGTTTATTAAAAAATGGATTTATGACTTTATTTCTTATGCGATTTTCATAAAATTTTCAAAACATCACGCTTAGTCCTTCACGCATCGGAAAATGAACCACTTATCTTTTAATTCTTGGATTTTCTTACCAAAAAAGGGTTAAAAAGACCAAGAGCCCAGCTGCAGACGACAAAAATAGCCAAATTCTCAGCAAGAGCCTACTGCCTTGAAATCAAATTAAGATATCATGTTTTCCAGAAAAGCAAACTCTTTGTCATTAACACAGTCTGAAAACTACTCTTTTGTGTCATCATTTGACAAAATTTCAAGCAATAACAAATAATTTATCAATTAATATTTTCAATTTTTTTAGGGGCCTTAAAACTTCCTAAAAGAGTTTGTATGGCAGTTAAAATATAGTAGATTTGGTTTTTAAAAAACATGATATGTTGCTAAATACCGGTCTCATTTGAAAGCTTAGAAAATTTGCTTTCCAGCAATATATAACTTTAAATAGTCAAGGCTAAGCGGTATATGATATTTACTGATCAAAAATGAGTATCCTACATCATATCAGTTCAAACCCCCCACAAATTTTCGACTCACTTTAACTAAATTACAATTTTCAAAAAGCTACATTCTTTAAAACGATAAAATAAATTGCAAACATTTCACCACTAAAGTCGTCGTTTCGTATCAAGTTTCCAAGGAGATAGAAGCTAAAATATAAGTTTAAAAGCTGGCGGAAGTTTGTCTTCTCTAAATCAAAGTTTGCTGTATCCCACTTGTTTCTCAACAAATGGGAGGAGTGTAAAAAAGCTTCTGTTTCATTGTTAGTGACCACATGTTTTATTTAAACTTGATATTTTCTAAATAGTGAAGAAATTCCTGTTTGAAAAATACAAAATGTTACATGGTTTAGGCTAATCTTTAGTAGAAAATGACTGATCATATTTTTGGAGCTAAATGTAACTAACAAAGTTTGGTGCCGGTCGCTACCGGTCAAAAAAAGGTCATGGGCCTCAGAAAGTTGCAAATTGTAGAAAACCTAGGCGTTTATGTAAGTTTTGACTGATATACCTTGAAAGCTTATTTCCTTAGCATCATCTAGCGACCATTAGTAAAAAAATTGGTAGAAAAACAAAATCTGTACTGATCATTGAGGTAAAAATACTTTAACTTCGAAGACAACTCAGAACCTATAGGGAATGGTGGGTGGGGTAATTTGCACAAAATTTGCATATTCAAAAACAATTGTTTTTATTGTTGAAGTGTTCATATCATCATATGATGATGTTGGTAGCGATAGAGTTAAGCTAAATTTTTCTAAATCTGTGGTGCCCCGTTTGAAAAAATACTTTTTGAAGTTTTTCACGAATAGGCCATATGATTTATGCGCGCATATCTTGGTTGTCTGAAAAATTCATCGGCGCGAAATGTCTAAAAGTTATTTTCCAACAGTCGTCATTTTAAAAAAAATATTTTTTATTGTTTTCACAAAATCTTCCATAAAAGCCAAGCAAATTATAAATTCAAGTTAATTATTTTTAGGTGTTCCAAGGAAATAGAGACCTTAACAGCCACGTAACCAATGAATTTCCAGCGCCAATATTTGCGAGATACTTTCGTCTTCTAGTACAGAGTTGGAACAATTGGCCTGTAGTGCGTCTGGAATATTTGACATGCTGAAGTTATTCGCTCGCGTGTAACCACTAACCCAGTCACCGATAAATGAATGCACTTGCTGATATACTGTAGTCTTTTTGATGATCGAGCTTTGAGAGAACCACAGTAGATTGACAGAAAAGCATCTTTGACAGAATGAAATAATTCATCCAAGAATACCGAAAAATTTGCTTTCACATCAAATTAATTGAACGCGAAACAAACTCGTAAAGTTAAGAATATCTGTTGTATGCATTGGTGGGCAGTCGGTACTATAAAAGTCAGTACCAGTATTTGGTATAAGAAAAAGTTCCTCGAACCCGGTAAGGGTACAGCAATAATAGAAATATGGACAAAAGTATCGCTTTACTTGAAAGCAGTGTTATAAGAAAACAATATTTTTGCGCCTTTAAATTAAGGCGACTTTCAAATGTGACGTATGGGGAGTATTCCAAAGAATTTGAATGCAACCTATTGGTATTGCCTGGGGAGAGACACTAACGTGTACAGAAGTTTTATAACAAAGGAAGAGATTAAGCAATCCACTAATAACTTTAGAGGTCGATAAAAGTTTGCCAAAAATGAACTTTTTTCGGCAAAATTAAGATGAGTAATACGGGAAATTCCAATTTCGTATATCATGTTATTTGTCTCCGTTCACGAAAGTGGCCGTATTCACGTAATTTAAGTTAGAGTTGATTAGAGGTACAGAATTTAAAGATTGCGGAAAGTAAAGTATTCGCATTCTTTTACTCTTCGTCTGACATTTTTTAAGGGAATCCGTCAGAAATAGAGTAAAAAAGATGAAGTGAGTTAGTTATGTAGAGACACAGTTGACGAAAAGAAAAAAAGGATACATTGCCATTGGTAAAAGAAGCAACCAATTGAAGAAGAGGATACTAATGTGCGATTTTTACGCCATAGACAAATTCTTTTTGATCACATTAAATTGGTTTCGATGTTTTGATGTAAGTGGCTTCAAGGGTAGAGAGATGAAAAGCAGTACGGCCTCGGACAAAAATGGAAAATCTGCCATTGTTGTATTCGCTTGCACATGCCGTGTTTTGCAAGAGATGTTGCTCGATAGCGGAGAAAGAAAGTTTCAGCTTTAAGGCTTCTGATTGGCTTGCAAGAGCGGGCTAATGTGCTAGGGTCTTGAGAAGTATGTTCTTGAAGAATGGTTTTAGGCACGTGCTGCTTAATCCTCTGCTGTAACCTTTAAGCAGTGCGGCCCACGTACTGACTATCACAGTGGCACAGATAATTAATAAAAAAATGTTGCTTTGATGTGAAGCGTGTAGTACATCCTTTGCAGCTCCAGGCAGAAGCTGTCTGGTGGTGTAGAGTAGGGGTGCACAACACAGAGCACGCGAGCCCAATGTGGCCCGCCACAAGCCCGAACGTGGCACGCGAACGGTTTGGTAAAGAGTAATTCTTGTATTTGGAATAAATTGTAACAACTCACGTAAGTAGGATAGCGGCTGGAAGGGCCGGATTAATTACGACATGGAGTTTGATCTGAACGGCACTGCGCAGTACAGTATGTATAGAGTGATCTTTAAAAAAATGGTCAGCATCTAGATATAGAGCAGAGGTGGGCAAAATTTTCAATAGAAGAGCCACGTGCGGAAATGTAGAACTGCGGGAGAACCACAAATTCCGTTTGGAGCGTTAATACAAGTACAACAAACAAAGCAAGCTATACTCAAAACAATTTAGTA
The DNA here is from genome assembly GCA_963675345.1 of Trididemnum clinides. NCBI lineage: Eukaryota > Metazoa > Chordata > Ascidiacea > Aplousobranchia > Didemnidae > Trididemnum > Trididemnum clinides. The sequence goes on along the minus strand of OY776304.1, from coordinate 23,993,884 downwards.
GAAACAAACACAACGATGCACGATATTACAGTTTATGGGTGATTTTACCAGCATTAGATCAACTGTGGGTTTCTATTCTATTGGCTAGTTTCTGAAAATCTGGACGATAAGATGTCAAGGTGGTACGAATTAATTCGCTCAAGTGGTCATTTGTTAGGCTTGCACGATATTTTGATTTTACGAATTTCATTACAGAAAATAAAGATGCACAGCAAGTTGTGTTTAGAAGGAAAGGAGTCGTGCACTGGTCTTTTTAAATTCTTATGACACTTACCATGGGGTGGTGATCCATCGCGCTAAGTTTGATGTTTAATAAGCAGTTTCAGAAGAGTTAAAACAGACAGGCACACAGACACACAGATAGACAGACAGACAGAATTGCGCTTTATAGTATAGATGAGTCAAAAATTTGTTGCGCTAAAATTTAAAACTAAAATTAATTTCAACAAAAATAAATTCTACTTTCACATAACTAACTTTTGTGGGCCACTGTGGTTTACCATGCTCTAGACCCCACTTGCAAACAGACTGTGATATCTACAAAGTACAGACTTAGGCTGAAATTGATAACCACTAGACTAGGCATAGCTGTTGAAACATCAGAATATCTCCTCTCTTCTCTTCTGCAATCCGTGTTAAGTTATTCCTATTATAACAAAGCAATAAGTGCCTGGATCTCATTCAGCGATATTTTCCAGTAGTCATTCGCAAAATACTATGAGCTTCAGCTGTACTACAAGATTGAATGAGAAATAACTCACGTTTGTCAATCAGTAGGCTAATTGAAAAGCGCTCAATGGTATATCTACCATTCGTTCTGCACATGGAGTCAGCTTCGATTTTTCTATGGGGATATTTTAAACATCTTGCCTTCCTCTTTTACCAGATGTCACGAATAAGTAAATTTGCTTTGTTAGAATAGTTATTGTATGTATAGTCTCAGTAATTTATTGCTTTCATTTTGCAGTAATTATTTTATTTTGTGAATCTAGAATTGTCTCGAATCTAAACTTGGTTTTATATCTCGGTTGTTTTTGCAAAAACTTTTTTTTCTTCTGAATTAAGATTTGCTTCGCAACACGCCTTCTTTTTGGCGTCACAATGGTAGATCATATGTTTACGTTCAGGACTGATTTAGAACACACTTTTCTCTCGAAAGTTTTCGATTGCCGATGTGACGTACTTTATTAGCGGATGCTTTTTTTGTCGCATGATGTCGTTCTCGATTATTCTAGATTGCGTCCCATTCACATATTGAAGGCGACGAGATTTTTACGCACGTAAAGAGAGAGTGAGAGAGAGTGCAAGAGAGCGTAGAGATCGAGAGTATAGAGAGGGATAGTGTATCATTTTGTAATGGTTTGTTGTGGAATATTGGCGTGGCAAGAATCACGTGGTTAATTGATTGATATAGTTTTTATACCTTGATATTATAGTGCATTGGTTTTGTGTGATCGACAAGCGAAGAAATTTTAAAGTTTCGAGTTATTCTGTGAATATATCTGTTCTGTTTTTCATCAAGAAGTGCTTGGTTTAAAGTATTGTGGTTAAGTATTTAGTAGAAATCAAACTTCACCTAGCTGTTAAGTTGCAGTCAGAATTGATTATCTGAGCGATACTACAAGTCGCCTCAATTTAAAAAAAAAGAGAAATTCAAAGTTGAGATGGAACCAAAACTCTACTGTATTTACGCGACACCAGAGTCCAAATCCATTGGGGTCCTTCGATTTTTTCCAGTTCCTTCAATGTTTTCATTACTTTCATCAGTTGCTGCAACGGCGAAATAAGAAGTTGATCCAACTGTATACCAAAACATAATGCCAGCAATATAAGGCTTACAGTTTTCACAGCGCCCAACATTGTGATCATCAGGTCTCAAACTGCTCGGCAACTGACATATAAAACAAAAAACAGTAAAAACTAAGAAATGTCGTCGCTACCTTCGGCATTATAAACGGTAAGAAACAACCTCAGCAGTTTTCAGTTATCTTCATTCATGTTCAGAATTTGTCACTGAAAATTAGGTTAGGCAACTAATTGAGATAGACCGAAGCAAATGGTGTATGGGGTAACGTAAACTATGAGTCTCAACCCGTCCATTTTTAGTCAAGGTTTTCCTTCAAGAGCAACATTTTCAACAGCAGCATCTTTATCTAACTTATAAGCAAAGAAATCTTGAGATGAAACAGTAATCCGTATGAAAAAAATGAAGTCTCTTCTGCACTTAGTAACATGCTTATTAGGAAATGTGGTATAAGTAGCTGTAGCAATAAATGAACGATGAACAGCGACTAATTAAAAAGATGTTAGCACGTTTGTTTACGTCATTGTTCTCTTCTCTTCATGGCATAGCATAGCGAGTTATACGATATAAGTCTATCTGTATCATCCTTTGAAGGGGTCACAGCAACAGCATCCCTGTTTCCTAGGAATCAAGTTTGGGATGTTTCCTGGTCCGTCTTCCGCTGTTAGGCCTTCACTTTTGCTGAGTTTATCGTCAGATGTCGGCAGTCGTCACGAATAACATCATTAATTTCAATGCCACTTTCTTTACCTGAATCATCTTCTACTAGCTTAGCCATCGTGTCAATTGCCGAGCTGACAATCTTTTACGATTTTTTGACGTAGTATATGTTAATGAAAGAACGTTGTATTGCGAAAAGACGAGGCTAGTGGTTACACTGATAACTGCAATGATGAATCTTCAGATTTAATTCCTGCTTGTGAAGACATACATAACACTGGTTTACAAAAAAAAATCAAGTTGAAAGTTGTCTATAATTGTTTAGCTGAATTAGGAGTATTTTGCACCACTCAAATCAAAAGTGAGACTCATTTTTCTCAATCAGGTCAAATTTTTTTTCTAAATTGCTTTTTAAAAATGCCTTTTATCTATAAATAAACTTTGAGGATATTAGTAGTTGATTTATGTAAAACATTTTTCATGTAGGCTATAATATGTATCTGATAGAATGTTTTTAAAACTCTTTCGATCCCGCGCCGGTATCATTAACGGCAAGCGATTTTTATGCGGTCGCTTCCGCGACGGTATATATACCGGCAATAACAGAAATGGCGGACATGCGAACAATTGTTTGCGTTCATCTCGTTCAAGCAAAAACGTTTATATATATACCTTTGTAACATTCTGTTTGTGGTTTGTAATTTAATTTTTTTGATTTTTGTTGTGTGCTTCGCTCACGCGACGGTAAATATGCCGGCAAAAAAATTTTTGATGGACGCTCTTTTTACGCGCACGCCAGTTTTACAAAATGGCGGACGGGACCGAAAGAGTTAAATCTCAAAAAAATGAAATGAAGAGCATACATTAAAAAAGGAAAGACATGTATGTTGCATCATCGTTAGGCAAATTTTAAGAAATAAACTTTCGTTTATAGTAATGCAAGAGACTAGCGATACACTTAGCAAAACTGCAGACAGTGACACTGTTTCGACCTATCAGGTCTCTTCAGTGCAGTTGGTGACCGACAAGAAGCTAGAGGCTTTTAATAAAGCATAGCTTAGACCGCCACACTTTCGGTATCTATACTAGATCCGCTTGGTGGAAGGTATGTCAGTACTCTGCGAAGCCATATCAATCGTGAATGAGTGGCGGTTGTCGCAGGTGCACTAAGTCTTTCGTTTCTTTGATATTCTTGAGTGAACAGCAGAGGGAATATCTCTCTTCAGAGTCCAGCAGTAATCAGCCATTATGGCTGCATCCCAACGTCCTTGGTACCTGGTTTCCATTTCTTTTATATCCTGATGGAACCTCTCCCCCTGCTCATCACTCATAGCGCCAAGGTTTTCAGGAAATCGATCGATATGTGAGAATAGGTAGTGCATTTTTATGCTCATGTTGCATCCTAGGCTTTTGAAAGCATAAAGCATGTTGGTGATAAGTTCTTCATAATTACTGGCTTTGTTGTTACCCAAAAAATTTTTCACAACCAGAACAAAGGCTTTCCATGCTTCCAAATCCAATTTGGTCATTGATTTCTCAGACTTAGGATCTCTGATAAGCTGACGAACTTGAGGACCATCAAAAATGCCACCTTTCAATTTTTCAATGGATAATCCTGGAAAAAACCTGGCACAAGTAACAGAAGCAACTACCATCCTTGTCCAGGGCTTTGGTGAACTGTTTAATCAAGCCAAGCTTGATGTGCAGCGGTGGCAAGAGTATTTTGTATTCTGTCCACCAGAGAATTGTTGACAATGTTGTTTGATCTACCCGGCACCATTTCATCTCTTGCAGGCCAGTCCTTCTTGATATAGTGCTGAGATCTGTCCCTACTGTCCCACATGCACAAAAAGCAAGGGTATTTTGTAAATCCAGACTGTTGTCCCAATAGAAGATTCACCATTTTAAAGTCATCACATATCTGCCACTCGTGCTGACGGTAAGAGATTTTCTCCAGCACATACTCCACTGAATCATAGTTCTCCTTCAGTGAAGTTGAGTGAGCAAGGGGTACTGAAGCAAGCTGGTTGCCATTATGGAGCAGAACACATTTAAATGATCTCTTACAGCTGTCGATAAATAGTCTCCAATCTTGGGGTTCATAATGTGGCACTCCAAGCTTTTGCAGAAGATAAACAATATCTGTGCAGTAAACCAAATCTTTTTCTTCAAAAAAGAAATGAAGGAATTCTTGATGCCTGTTGCGATAAAAAGTGATACGTGTGCCATGAGACAAGAGGCTTTTTTCCTTTAATCTGGATGCCAAGAGCTCAGCTGAAGATTTCGACAAATTAAGATCACGAACAAGATCATTAAGCTCATTTTGGGAAAAAGGATGTGGAGTATCATTGCTAAAATCCGCTTCTTCATCCTCTTGGTTCTCTTGAGAAGCGGTAGAACCGTTATCACTATCTTCAGAAAGCATTGCATAGACAGGGACTGGGCATTCATTAGAGTGAGAAACAGGACGACGTGCTGATTCAAGATCAGGATACTTGAGAATTTTACGGTTCTTTCTATTAATCCCAGTCACATCAATAGCACAACAATAGCAGTCTGAGACATGGTTTCTGGGCTCTCTCCATACCATGGGTATTCCAAATTTTAGACTGGTCTTCTTACCTTTACTCCACTGACGCAGACATTCAGTGCATGACTTGCACACTATGTGTGGAGCCCAAGCTTTGTCCTGGTCACCAAGTTTCATACCAAAATAGGCATGATAAGTTTGGTTTATAAAAGTTGTGACTGGATTCCTATAAGGAACGAGTGTGTATTCACCGCAAATATAGCAGAATATGTCAGGCCTATTTCGACAAGATCTTCTAGTTGACTTTATTTTAATCACTTGTAACCTTTAAAAAAATGAAAAAGTATAGTAATACAACCAAGTTAATGTATGTGAAATCTTCAGCATCTAAAATAGACTAAAGAAAACCAACGTCATTTTTATTTTTAGATTCAGCACATTAAAATCATCCTAAATTGATTAATAACTGCTATACAATAAATTGCGTGTTGAGCAGTCCTGTCTTATAAGAGAATTCCTAATATAAAAGAATAAACCATACTTTGACTCAGAAATCAACAAGAATATGCTACAATCAGTAGCCCAACTTTCTGCTCAGCGTTCATTTCTTACCAACTACATATCTTGTTGTACAGCAAATTTGAGTATTGAGTTTACTTAAAGGTTTGTGATGTCATAATCATTTAACAAACATCACAATAACAGCCTACAATTATAATTACAACGCTACAGTGTATATAGACGTACTTCTAATGTTAAGGTAAAAAAGGTATAAAATAGCAAATATCTCAAAAACCTGACCTGATGAGAGAAAATTAGTATGATTTTCGGAATCAGCGCCCCTAAATTAGTCCTAATCGGCTTAGAGACCTTAGACAAAAAAAGTGTGTTGGCCAGTGTAATCAATTGCAAAAACAAATTTTGTATCCCGATTACTGAAATAGGCTGCGGAATATCTAGTTGTCAAAATAATTTGTAGGCGATCAGAAAATGATTAGAAAATTTGCTGAATTGTCTTCGTTCCTTAAATTTATTTGCTGGACAATTATTCCTACTAAACTGTAAAGTGTTAGCGCTTTCATGAGATAATAAATAATTGCTATTTGTCAAAAGCACAGCTGAATAATAAAGTTCTATCCAGCATTGATTGGTACACGAGATTTATGCGAAAATAGCTAGCGGTCAAAATGACCGCCTTCGGCCGTTTGTGGTGAAGATATTCACAATTTTTTTTCTAAACAAACGGTGGTCAGGAAACTTAGCTCTTACATGCCAAACTAATATTTAGGAAAAATCAGGAAGTTTTGCCTGTTTGCTTGTAGCATAAAAATAAATAGTAAAATTTTAAAATGAAAAACGATTAAAATAACCGTTATGGCCGTTCTAGTGTTTAAACCATAACCTAATCTTGTGCAATAACTCTGAGTGCTAGACGTTGAGTTAGTTTGCACTTCCCCCAGCTTCGATTATGCAAGAACCTAGCAATATATGCGCTGCCCGCAGATTTAATAAATATTCAATTACGAAATGTCGTAAATGGTATGCCAAACATTTGATGCTCATTTCTGAAGTTAAACAACAATGACTTTGACGTTCTTTACCTCCCCCCCACAACTTTACAATTATGCCTCCGTGCAAGTAGTGAAATTTAGGGATAAAAATTTATGAAAGTATCGCCTGTTTAAATTGTGAGCAATTCGAGTTTTTAAGTGCAAGTTGCCAACAGGGCAAGCAAGACCATGCTAAAAACTTTGGGACAACTACAGCAGCTAATCGCAACCCCACCCCTAATGTTTTTTCGCGATTCCCATTACAGTCGCGAAACTTTTGATTTTGGAATGAGAACAGGAAATGTCAAAAAATACCTCTGCTTTTTAACACTATTCTCACAACTATGCATTGGGTGAAGCCGGCGCAGCTGTTTGAATTGATAGCCTCAACTTTGACATTACTGATGGGGCCCTGCTCTTGTAATAACTTAACTATAAGTGCTTCACTTCAAGTTAGTTTGTTTTTTGCCTTGCGGCGTTTATGCCAGAACCAAGCAACATGCGCTCACCTAAGGTTTTTTGTTGCACGAATACGCATACAATTACGAAAAAGTCGTTAGTAGTAAGTCCAATGTTTAATAGGTTATTCCTGAAAATGCATATCAATCAGTTTGGTGCGCTTCCTTAACTTTGATACGTTTTTCAAGCACTTGCTGAAGTGAACGGATGAAAGTTTGTTCAGTGTATGGACGCACTACATTCTGAAAACTGGACAAATAAGCAGTTGCCAAAGACTACAGCAACTTGGGAGAGATATAGCGACCATGTGCAAACCCCATGATGTTTTTTTAATCGATTCCTTATTAGAAAACGTCAGTATTGTTCCGGGACAAGATTTGTTAACAAAAAATTTTAAAACCTATTCTTCAACATAAACTTGTTATTACTGTTCTCACAACTATCGATTGGATGAAGCCAGCGCAACCGTCTAAACCAATATTTTTTATTAGCCTAATATTTCCAAATTTTTGTTTACAGCTTACAAATTTTTGATGAACTTTCCTAATAGTTTAATTGATTATACAAATGGCTAACAATAACCTAACAATAGGCATTATGTTTCTTTGTTGCTTGTTTGCTTCGCCCGTGCTTGGAAGAAGCGGTGAAGTTTGTTTTCCTATTGGATCTCCGGACACGCCCACTGTCCATCCTCAACCTGCCCAAGGACGCCCTGGGAAGGTCGGACCACCTGGAATGCCCGGACAGAAAGGGCAACGTGGCGAGATTGGAACTCCCGGCCAATGTGCGTGCAACCCAAGTGAAATCGAAGAACTGCAAAAAGAACTCGAAATTCAAAATGGTAAACTTTTGATTATGTTGAAGAGATATTTGTTGTGCTTGCATTTGAGATATGCATTGGTTGCTTTAGTGCAGTAAAGGCTTACCAATGTATAGGTCTCGGCATGAAAATAATTCAAGCGTAGTGGCTAACTCATCATCATTCATAAAAAAAGCACACAGAACAGTCATTAGCAAAAGGGTATGAACGATTAAAAAGTAATAGACACGAAAGTAGTAAACTAACAATGAGTATTTTTGTAGTCTACTTCTGCAATAACTATAACTGTTTTTAACTTTTATGATGCAATTTCAGCATGTTTAAAGTCAACAGAAAAAATTTTTTGTGAATACAGAGGCATTTTGTATTGCAGATCTGTTTATCTAAGGCGTTAGCCACTTGAATGTAGCTGGGTGGCGTGATCCTATACCTTCGGAAATAGAAAGATAGAATCTATTGAAATACGGGTAACCATCAACAAACACGCGCCTACTTAATGCGTTGGCGATGGCAAAGTCAGGATATACATTTGAAGGAGAGAAATTTCCTAAAAGTTTTTCGTATTCTAAAAGAATATGTTTAACCAAAATCATGATATTCAATATACGTTTTCAAAATTTGTCAAATAAACTTTTTGTTCCAAATGAAATAGGTTTTATTGCGACTTTTAGTTAATTTTCTGCAAATACTTTCAGGCTGAAGTGAACGAAACATATTATTTCACACACAGCCGTGAGAAAATAATATCTCAGTTTCTTGGTGTGAAAATTTTTTCCTCCTTTGCTTGCAAATAATGCAATATCAGATCACCTCAAAGGCATTTAGGATGACTATTACTTTTGTGCACTTTCCCATCTTGCTACGGCTTGTGTGTTGGAATTCACTGAAAAAGGGTTAATGCAAACAAAGATTAGTGTGCCAACGAAGCTCAAAAATATGGCAACTATATTTCAACTTCTGCCAATAAAGGTGCTTGAGCGGGGTTTACTTATTATCGCTATTTTTTCTGATTAAAGAAAAATCAAAAAATCTGGAAAAATCGAATATAAATTTAACATTTGAAAAGTGTTTATTCTTCAATTTAATTTTTTTTCAAAATACCTTTATTGGCAAAAAAGTGGCAATCCTTAAAAAGATTATTGTGTTTGACCTTTGGTTTCAAGTGCAGGTTATCTCTTTAGTTTCTAGTTGTTTTACACTTCCCAAAGTTACACTGCACCCCACTGTTTGTTCTTCCTAATATACTCTTTGCAACCTTTTTGCATAAATAATTATAACAATATTTTCAGCCAGAACTAACCGCTTACTGTACGAACTTGTCAGAACAAATGGAAGAGGTGAGTAGAATAAGACCAAATATGTATTTCTGCCATTGATCAATTTATGATCGGATTCAATTAAAATATGATCAAAAATTTTTCTAATAGGTTATTCTTCTTTTTTCGAAAGTTATTTATACACGCGATTTGAAACCCATTCTTTTGGTCTTGTTTCTGTTTTTTGGGGCAAAATATTGTCATACAGTGCGATGTCAGTGTTGGAGGAATTCGAGTCAAGTGACTGGACAAAAGTAAAAAAAGACTCAACTTCACTTGAGTCATTTGCCCAAAATGACTCCACTTGACTCGAAACTCTACGTCAGTGATTTGGGACTCGAATAAAGACTGGACTACAATGACTCGAACTCGAATCGAGACTCGGCTGACCAGCCGATAACAAAATTACTTTCAAAAAAGTTGTGATTTCGTTGTGATATGCAACATCGAAAATGGTGAAAAGCACTTTCATACACCAAACGAAAGTGCTCACAATCAGCGATCTTACGTAATATGAGACATAGAATTTGGTAATAAGCATTTCCTATATGCCACGGGTGTCAAACTCATTCAGTGCTGTGTGCCACATTTACATACCTGGATTTTATACGGGCCAGTTTCTGTTGAAAAAAAATTGAAGCAGCCAAGACTGTATGCCAATGGCCTGCAAACTTTTTTGGCTGCCGGCACAGGAAACCAATTGATCAAATTTCGCGGCACACTTGCCACCCAAATCCATTCCTATTGATGGCGAGTGAGATTATTTGAAAATCACCACTTCTCCGTGCAACGATCTCCGGAAATCGTGTCATGTAGCCTAAAATGGTGCTGGTCTACAAAAAAAGATCCTTACCTCTCTCGCCGTAACCTGTAATGCACCACCCGCGACTTATAGCAGTTGTCGACCGTTACTTCATGGCAGCATTTTCTCAATTTTGGCAGACAATTTGTATCAGTAGAAAGCACTTTAAAAAGACTCGCGGCACACCGCGGCACACTGCGACCCATCTGCATATATTCCGCGGCACTCAGTTTATGAAATATTGCTGTATATATATTTTTTTAAAGATTAATTCTTTCAATAAGGATTTTCTCGCATTTTTCACTCAATAGCTACGTGAACTTTTTTTGAAAATAAATGTTCTCATCACGGCGATGGTCGATATTTTCACGTAATTTCATCTTGAAAGACTTTTTTTCTTGTGGAAAACAATTTTTTGAAGACCAAATTTGGAGCCAGGAATTCGCACTGTGCCACAAAATCGTTATGCAGGCCACAAAATATGACGTCCCTGGCCACATTTGGCCAGCGGGCCGTCAGTTTGAAACCCCTGCTATATGCTATATGACGTAGTATTGCTCACGATTATAATTTTTGTGCGCTGTAACACAAAAAAATTTTGAGAAAGGCATTGCTATGTGCTAAAGTACAAAAATTCTCAACGGAAATATTCCGAAGTAATATGACATAGAAATTTTAAAGTATTCGTTTCTATGTGTTTTAGCACATAACTTCAATTTAAGCATAGGAAAGTGCAATTTACAAATAACGCCCCATAATTTTATTAAGCTGTAAACACTCAGCAATGTCTTGCAAGCATTTATCTAATTAACAAACATGTGAAAAAGAAAAACGAGTGAACTAGTAGATGCTTGGACAAATTTTGTCAATCAAATATCCAGTTTTACACTTGAGTAAATCCCGAAAGTTTGAAAATAATAGACTTCAGACTGTCTACCGAAAATACCTACGTACTAGGCAGTAACATAGGTATTTGCACCACTCAAGTAAAGTTTACTTACGATATTTTTTGTGAGACCTTGTACTGCAGGCATGCACCACTCAAAACAGTAAAAGGTTACTACAATCAAATATTTATCCACCGAATGCTTGTCTACAGATTACTGCACAATTCCTAAAACATTTGCTCTCACAGTATTCAGCACTAGCTGTTCATTTAAGTGAAGAAACATCATGAAGATCTTTTCTCTATACTTAAGGCAACCGTGCCATAGATTACTAGCCGGTTTTGCAGCATCGCCCGGAAGGGCTACTAGTCAGTTATTTCGAGTCAGAAATATCGGTTCAGCTGGCTAGGCCGGCTTCACTAGACTTAAATTTCTGAGAAAACAGCAATTAGTTGGCAGCAATGGAGGCGTCACTCCTATTTCTCTTATTCCAATCATCGTACTTTGAATTGAGGCTGGTCTTATTCACAAACTCTGAACTATTTGACATATTCTGTTCATTTCTTCGAACAAGCAAAAGGGGCGCAAAAGACAGAACTGCAGGTGGACACTGTAGTGGTTTTTGTTCTGCAATTACAAAAACAAGTTATTTGGTGGTTGACTTATTTCACAATACCGTGCAACTCTCCTCATAATGTTGTTTGGACATCAGTTTCCTTAACAAATTAGTCTTAACCTGACAAATTTTGTCAAAACTAATCATAAATCAAATCAAAATACAACGAAACAGAAATACACTTTGAATGATACGAATCAAAATACCGAATGACCTATAATTTCGGTTTCACTTGTCTTCGACATTCTTAATGAAAGACACCAAGTTATATGTGAGTGGCTATTTAATAATAAGTGACACCAAGTTATATGTGGTGATTATTTGATAAATTTTTTCCAACTTCCTTGGTTCTACCTATTTGTTTTGGTCCCGGAGTGGAGCAAAAGAGGCTATACCTCATAAATTTCAATGAAATAACAAGCATTTTGTTATACTTTGTTGCACGCGAAAAAACTTCTTTTGGGTTAAGAACGAACAGGTGCGCGACGTGATTGTACTACAAAGGTATTCTAACGTAGAGTCCATCTACAATTCAGTTGTTATAATTTTAGTTCTTGCCGTTGCATTTTGAAAAACAGACTAAAACCGATGTGTTAGAGCTGCAATACATCGTTTTACTGCAACCGGCTGCATATCAGTAATAGACTTAACTATTTTTTTTGTTTTCAAAAAGGCAGTGGATAATAAGTACAGCTGCAGCCTGCTGCTATTTTCACTGAACTGGTACTAGACAGTATTATGACGGCACTTTACATCACGACGAAGTAGTGCTTTTTTACAGCATTCAAGAAAAACAAGGAAAAAGCAAGCTTGAAAAAACGCTTAATTGCTAAATTGTATGTTGCTCTGGAAATATATCGTCGATTGCAAAAAGTAGGTTTTGTCGGAAGCAACAGGTAAAAAACCTTTCAACCGCGTTTTTACGGTCAGTACTTTTTGAGAAAATGCAAAAAACACACTTTACGATTGGTAGTTGATGATGATGTCATCCTAGTTCCAATGGCATAAAATTTCTTGGAGTTGATAAGTCGAGTGCTGGCTTTTATTTCAGCAACAAACCGTTTTTCTCCGTCAAGAAATGGAATTTGAAAACATTTATGGCTCCATAATGACGTGATTAACCCCCTTAAGACACTCACCCCACCATAAAGATCAATCGTTCTAAATTTCACTTCTGTAGTTTCGGAGGAGTTAAGCACTCAGTCAGACAAACACACACACACACACACACACACACACACACACACACACACACACACACACACACACACAGGCAGACAAAATTGCACTCTATCATATATATTGACCCTCTCTGCAAGCGTCACCGGCAGGGCCCCTTTCTGTATGCTTATGTTAAAAGTATCGGTTCATCTGACTGGGTCGACTATACCCTATGAACAGATGTGAAAATAGTAATAAAAATTCAATGTTTTTTTGACATCAACAATTGTTGTTCAGAAACAAAACTACCGGTTTTTCATAGGAAATGAGTGTAGAAGCATTATAGGAGGTTGCACATACCATTATATTTATCCCAAGTTTCTCGAGTCCTTAGCCATGACTTACAGGTCTTGTTTTCAGCAAAGGTGTCCTTAAGCTTTGAAGACTTTTATTTGTTCAATTCAACAAGTGCTTGTTAATACGTAAAGCCGTGGTAGGGCACCAGAGTGATTGATATGTACTTGTAGAATCAATCTATCAAATGTTAGGTCCACTACTTACGACTTTTTCGTAACGTGTAAAGAGTATATTAACCCGAAGTGAAGCACCCGCGTTAATTTATCGCAATAGTAGGGTCCCATCAGTAATGTCATGTTATTGATATCAGTTCAGCCGGCTGTGCTCACTTCTCATTGGATAGTTGTAAGAGCAGTAATAAAAGTAAATGCGTTTTGACCCAGCCATTGTCGTTTCAAGATCAAAAGTGCGGTTGTTTAAAGGGAATCGATTGAAATAAACATTAACTGATGTTGCGGAGAGCTGCTATATTTTCCACAAAGTTTGTGGAGTCTCCGGCCATGTCTTGCTTGGTCTGTTTTTAGCAAGGCTTGCTTAGGAACTGCACTTGCGCACTATTAAAACAGCCAACGATTTCACAATTATTTGCTCATTTTGTGGAGTGCATAGAGGAATAATTTAAAATTTGTTGAAAGGCACCAAAGTAATTGATATGTATTTACAGAAATAACCTATCAAATATTTGGCCCACGACTCACAACTTTTTCCTAATTATATACCCGTTTGTACGACCAAAAACCTCAAACTGTGGGCATGTTGCTTGGTCCTGGCATAAATACAGCTAGATAAAGAACAAACTAACCCAAAGTGATGCGTTCACAGTTAAGTTATTACAATAGCAGGGCCCCATTAGTAATGTCTAGGTGAGTGATATCGAGGTGATGGATATCGGTTAAGCTGGCTGTGATGGCTTTACCCAGTGAGTATATAGTTGTGAGAACAGTAATAGAAAGTTAATGTGCTTTGACCTTGGCAATTGTCTTCAAAATCAAAATCCGTGTTTGCAAAGGGAATCGAGAAGAAAAACATTAGGGGTGGGGGTTACGATTAGCTGCTATATTTTCCCCAAAGTTTATAAAGTTTCTAGCAACGTCTTATTTGCCCTGTTTGCAGCATGCACTTAAAAACTCGATTTGCTCACAATTGAAACACGCAATACTTTCACTAATTTTTATCCTTTAACTTCACTACTTGCACGGAGACATAAATGTAAATTTGTGTGGGCTGGCGCCAAAGTGATTGTTGTGTAACTTCAGAAATGTTTGGCATACTTTTTACGACATTTCATAATTGCATGCATAATAGTAGGATTTAAAATCTGTGGCTGCGCATATATTGCTAGGTTCTGGTACAACTGCACCTTCAGGAAATGCAATCTAACCCAAATTCAAGCCCTCACAATTAAGTTATTACAATATATCGGATTATGCTTAAGTCTATGTAATCCGTGGATCAGGTTATTGTGCTAGATGTGTGAATAATTGTTGTGATTACTATGAGGTTTCACATTAAAGCTCTTCCATTTATTTAACTTCGCTACATTTGATCAAAATATGTAAGAGATTAAGATTGGTTAGGCTTTCAACAAGACTGCACAAAAGTTTTGAAACCTGCCATTGCATTATTACACTGCAGTAGGTTTTTTGACCAACCGTCATGTTAATACTGTAATGTATCATTTTTCTCTCACAAGGTGCATATACATTGTTTGCTTTCGAAATAATAGTGAATAAAAACCACTTCTAGTTGTGCTTGTATCTTTGCGTACCTTAATAACTATTAGTCATGTTACTAAACCATGTAAGGTCTTTGTTGGTGGAGATATTTCAGTGTGATAAGACGTTAGTTGTAACCAAAGATAGGAGTTAAATTGTTTGTATTCTAAGTAGTTGTGTCACTGAAAAATAAACACACAACGGAGATTTCCCCTGTTTGATGCAGTGCTTGCGTTTGAAATACACTTTCCCAAAAGCCTACGCCCTCAACTACAGTTATGAAGTAGTCACACATAAACAATAAGGAAGCACCAGACCGGTTTGGTCATTATTGGTGCTCTTCAGTGGTGCGTATCCGAAGAGCATGGAACCGAGCCTTCAAGATGTAAACCTATCTACGGTAAGTGTCACTTGACCACTTGGCTGGACGCCGTTGCTAAAGTTTTAGCTGCTTTTTTTGTAAGTGACTGACTGGATTTCCTGGTTTTGGTACTTGTGGAGTGCATAGAGTCCGCTATGCTGTAAGTTCACAGCGGCACCTCACGACCAAGACTTTACCACAACAAGAGGTAAGCATCGCCCTATACAATTACATTAAAGGGCGGAACGAATGAGCATAATGAGAGAGTGAGGATTTATATCATAATGAAGTAGTCATACACGAACAATAAGGAAGCACCAGACCGGTTTGGTCATTATTGGTGCTCTTCAGTGGTGTGTATCCGACCAGTATGAAACCGAGCCTTCAAGATGTAAACCTTCTATGTATGGTAAGTACCACTCGACCAACTGGCTGGACGCCGTTGTTGATGCTATAGCTGCTTTGACATTAGCAAATATAAAAATAAGTAGCTACAAAAAAGCAGCTATAATGCTAGCAACGGCGCCATTCAGGTGGTCAAGTAGTACTTACCATACATAGAAGGTTTACATCTTGAAGGTTCGGTTCCATGCTGGTCGGATACGCACCACTGAAAAGCACCAATAATGACCAAACCGGTCTGGTGCTTCCTTATTGTTCGTGTATGACTACTTCATTATTATATAAGTCCTCACTCTCTCATTATCATTATCAACTATAGTTATTTAAAAACCATAGAAAACTTAAGATTAGCAATTAGTATTGAAGTGACTTTGGTCGTTACAAAAAAAGGGCTCGACTGACTCGAGTCGTTTGCACGAAATGATTAAGCTCGACTCGACATCAATGACTTGAATTGACTTCAAAGCGATCTTTGCTAACGCTGCGGACTGCACACTTCGCTCTTCAATATTTATTGGCTACGCTTGACTAGTTCAAAAAATTAGTCTGATTTAAGCTCAAAACTCGAAATTATCGTAAAGTATTTTTTCCAAGAGAATAACATTGCAGTTTCTTTACAAGAACAACTCGAAAATTCTTGATTTGTCTGGAAAGACCAACAGCTTTACGCCGAGTTATATTCTGATCCAAGCTATTTGATATAAAGATTAAATTTATTTGAAAAAAATTTCCAGATTAACGTCTTAGCTTTATTGTCAACATACAGTGAATATTTGTGGAGTTGGATTGAAGAATGGATTCGTAAAAGATGGCGACATTACAGCATCTTCATTTCGTCATTTTGCTTTTTTGCCTCATTACGGAAGATTGGATAGAGTTGGTTCGAATGCCGCTTACGGTGGCTGGTTAGCCAAAACAAAGACAGGTTACTGTTTTATTAAATTTGTAGCTCTACAACATTGTTCCGATACGTCATATAAGTTTCACAGTTAGTCGTCTTAAAAAAAAGTTTTTTTGAAACTTGCTTTGGATAGGAGGAAGCCGTTTTCAAAGCTAAATTTGTTTTTCTTTGGCCCAACAAGTTGCAACAAAAATTTGAGAACTTCTTTCTACTTTGTGTTCCATTTGAGACAATTTAAAACCTATTGGAGAACAGCTATCGAAAATATCTTTTATATTACGCGTGGCAAAAAAACAAAATATTTTCTCTTTTTTTAAGATGGAAAGTTTTGGGATTTTTTTCTTTTAACCATAGTATTGTTGTGTTTAGCTGGTGAATGGATTCAAATAGATTTGAAAAAAGCGACACGAGTGGTTGCTGTGGTCACACAAGGTCTAAATTTTCCGGGAGCTTCTAAGTATTGGACAACCAGCTACAAAATATCGTATGGGAACAGCACTGACGCAATGCAGACAATCAAGCAGGATAATGGAACAGATTTGGTAAGTAACTGTATATACTGGCTTGAGGTTAAAACCTTCATTGTATATAAGGAAGATGTTTTGAATTCTTGTGTGCAAAACGAACTTTAAAAGCGGCTCTTTTCTTTATTTTGCTCGAAAAAGTAAATTTTAATGTCATAAAGGAAGCTCGTCTTCTACTAAGTATACTAGGCTGCTAATTGTACTTTGTAATATTTTAATTTGTTATGGTTACTAAGTGGTATTTGTAAGATTTTGGTCACGAAAAACTCTTCAATGAAAAGGAAGACTTGTTTTGGAATTATCAGCACTAACATTCATCATTTCCAGTAAAATTTTTAAGCAGCCAAGGTTTAGTTTAGGTTCAGTAGATTTTATATACTGTATATTATTTTATGCATCAAGCTTTGGGCAGCTGGCAGCTCACAACAAGTGTGATTGAGTTAAGCTAAATTTTTCTAAATCTGTTGTTCTCTTTTGAAAAAATACTTTTTGAAGTTTTTTACGGATAGATCATATTATTTATGCCGCATATCCTGGTTGTCTGAAAAATTCATCGCCGCGAAATGTCTAAAAGTTACTTTTCACCAGTCGTCATTTTTAAAAAACATTTTTTTATTTTTTTACTCTTTCGCTGCGGCGATTGTAATCAATCGATAATCTCGTGTTTTCAATGTTTTCTTCTAATTTTTTTCCGTCGAGTTACAAAATTAGTTTATTAAAAAATGGATTTATGACTTTATTTCTTATGCGATTTTCATAAACTTTTCAAAACATCACGCTTAGTCCTTCACGCATCGGAAAATGAACCACTTATCTTTTAATTCTTGGATTTTCTTACCAAAAAAGGGTTAAAAAGACCAAGAGCCCAGCTGCAGACGACAAAAATAGCCAAATTCTCAGCAAGAGCCTACTGCCTTGAAATCAAATTAAGATATCATGTTTTCCAGAAAAGCAAACTCTTTGTCATTAACACAGTCTGAAAACTACTCTTTTGTGTCATCATTTGACAAAATTTCAAGCAATAACAAATAATTTATCAATTAATATTTTCAATTTTTTTAGGGGCCTTAAAACTTCCTAAAAGAGTTTGTATGGCAGTTAAAATATAGTAGATTTGGTTTTTAAAAAACATGATATGTTGCTAAATACCGGTCTCATTTGAAAGCTTAGAAAATTTGCTTTCCAGCAATATATAACTTTAAATAGTCAAGGCTAAGCGGTATATGATATTTACTGATCAAAAATGAGTATCCTACATCATATCAGTTCAAACCCCCCACAAATTTTCGACTCACTTTAACTAAATTACAATTTTCAAAAAGCTACATTCTTTAAAACGATAAAATAAATTGCAAACATTTCACCACTAAAGTCGTCGTTTCGTATCAAGTTTCCAAGGAGATAGAAGCTAAAATATAAGTTTAAAAGCTGGCGGAAGTTTGTCTTCTCTAAATCAAAGTTTGCTGTATCCCACTTGTTTCTCAACAAATGGGAGGAGTGTAAAAAAGCTTCTGTTTCATTGTTAGTGACCACATGTTTTATTTAAACTTGATATTTTCTAAATAGTGAAGAAATTCCTGTTTGAAAAATACAAAATGTTACATGGTTTAGGCTAATCTTTAGTAGAAAATGACTGATCATATTTTTGGAGCTAAATGTAACTAACAAAGTTTGGTGCCGGTCGCTACCGGTCAAAAAAAGGTCATGGGCCTCAGAAAGTTGCAAATTGTAGAAAACCTAGGCGTTTATGTAAGTTTTGACTGATATACCTTGAAAGCTTATTTCCTTAGCATCATCTAGCGACCATTAGTAAAAAAATTGGTAGAAAAACAAAATCTGTACTGATCATTGAGGTAAAAATACTTTAACTTCGAAGACAACTCAGAACCTATAGGGAATGGTGGGTGGGGTAATTTGCACAAAATTTGCATATTCAAAAACAATTGTTTTTATTGTTGAAGTGTTCATATCATCATATGATGATGTTGGTAGCGATAGAGTTAAGCTAAATTTTTCTAAATCTGTGGTGCCCCGTTTGAAAAAATACTTTTTGAAGTTTTTCACGAATAGGCCATATGATTTATGCGCGCATATCTTGGTTGTCTGAAAAATTCATCGGCGCGAAATGTCTAAAAGTTATTTTCCAACAGTCGTCATTTTAAAAAAAATATTTTTTATTGTTTTCACAAAATCTTCCATAAAAGCCAAGCAAATTATAAATTCAAGTTAATTATTTTTAGGTGTTCCAAGGAAATAGAGACCTTAACAGCCACGTAACCAATGAATTTCCAGCGCCAATATTTGCGAGATACTTTCGTCTTCTAGTACAGAGTTGGAACAATTGGCCTGTAGTGCGTCTGGAATATTTGACATGCTGAAGTTATTCGCTCGCGTGTAACCACTAACCCAGTCACCGATAAATGAATGCACTTGCTGATATACTGTAGTCTTTTTGATGATCGAGCTTTGAGAGAACCACAGTAGATTGACAGAAAAGCATCTTTGACAGAATGAAATAATTCATCCAAGAATACCGAAAAATTTGCTTTCACATCAAATTAATTGAACGCGAAACAAACTCGTAAAGTTAAGAATATCTGTTGTATGCATTGGTGGGCAGTCGGTACTATAAAAGTCAGTACCAGTATTTGGTATAAGAAAAAGTTCCTCGAACCCGGTAAGGGTACAGCAATAATAGAAATATGGACAAAAGTATCGCTTTACTTGAAAGCAGTGTTATAAGAAAACAATATTTTTGCGCCTTTAAATTAAGGCGACTTTCAAATGTGACGTATGGGGAGTATTCCAAAGAATTTGAATGCAACCAATTGGTATTGCCTGGGGAGAGACACTAACGTGTACAGAAGTTTTATAACAAAGGAAGAGATTAAGCAATCCACTAATAACTTTAGAGGTCGATAAAAGTTTGCCAAAAATGAACTTTTTTCGGCAAAATTAAGATGAGTAATACGGGAAATTCCAATTTCGTATATCATGTTATTTGTCTCCGTTCACGAAAGTGGCCGTATTCACGTAATTTAAGTTAGAGTTGATTAGAGGTACAGAATTTAAAGATTGCGGAAAGTAAAGTATTCGCATTCTTTTACTCTTCGTCTGACATTTTTTAAGGGAATCCGTCAGAAATAGAGTAAAAAAGATGAAGTGAGTTAGTTATGTAGAGACACAGTTGACGAAAAGAAAAAAAGGATACATTGCCATTGGTAAAAGAAGCAACCAATTGAAGAAGAGGATACTAATGTGCGATTTTTACGCCATAGACAAATTCTTTTTGATCACATTAAATTGGTTTCGATGTTTTGATGTAAGTGGCTTCAAGGGTAGAGAGATGAAAAGCAGTACGGCCTCGGACAAAAATGGAAAATCTGCCATTGTTGTATTCGCTTGCACATGCCGTGTTTTGCAAGAGATGTTGCTCGATAGCGGAGAAAGAAAGTTTCAGCTTTAAGGCTTCTGATTGGCTTGCAAGAGCGGGCTAATGTGCTAGGGTCTTGAGAAGTATGTTCTTGAAGAATGGTTTTAGGCACGTGCTGCTTAATCCTCTGCTGTAACCTTTAAGCAGTGCGGCCCACGTACTGACTATCACAGTGGCACAGATAATTAATAAAAAAATGTTGCTTTGATGTGAAGCGTGTAGTACATCCTTTGCAGCTCCAGGCAGAAGCTGTCTGGTGGTGTAGAGTAGGGGTGCACAACACAGAGCACGCGAGCCCAATGTGGCCCGCCACAAGCCCGAACGTGGCACGCGAACGGTTTGGTAAAGAGTAATTCTTGTATTTGGAATAAATTGTAACAACTCACGTAAGTAGGATAGCGGCTGGAAGGGCCGGATTAATTACGACATGGAGTTTGATCTGAACGGCACTGCGCAGTACAGTATGTATAGAGTGATCTTTAAAAAAATGGTCAGCATCTAGATATAGAGCAGAGGTGGGCAAAATTTTCAATAGAAGAGCCACGTGCGGAAATGTAGAACTGCGGGAGAACCACAAATTCCGTTTGGAGCGTTAATACAAGTACAACAAACAAAGCAAGCTATACTCAAAACATTTTAGTAGAAACAAACACAACGATGCACGATATTACAGTTTATGGGTGATTTTACCAGCATTAGATCAACTGTGGGTTTCTATTCTATTGGCTAGTTTCTGAAAATCTGGACGATAAGATGTCAAGGTGGTACGAATTAATTCGCTCAAGTGGTCATTTGTTAGGCTTGCACGATATTTTGATTTTACGAATTTCATTACAGAAAATAAAGATGCACAGCAAGTTGTGTTTAGAAGGAAAGGAGTCGTGCACTGGTCTTTTTAAATTCTTATGACACTTACCATGGGGTGGTGATCCATCGCGCTAAGTTTGATGTTTAATAAGCAGTTTCAGAAGAGTTAAAACAGACAGGCACACAGACACACAGATAGACAGACAGACAGAATTGCGCTTTATAGTATAGATGAGTCAAAAATTTGTTGCGCTAAAATTTAAAACTAAAATTAATTTCAACAAAAATAAATTCTACTTTCACATAACTAACTTTTGTGGGCCACTGTGGTTTACCATGCTCTAGACCCCACTTGCAAACAGACTGTGATATCTACAGAGTACAGACTTAGGCTGAAATTGATAACCACTAGACTAGGCATAGCTGTTGAAACATCAGAATATCTCCTCTCTTCTCTTCTGCAATCCGTGTTAAGTTATTCCTATTATAACAAAGCAATAAGTGCCTGGATCTCATTCAGCGATATTTTCCAGTAGTCATTCGCAAAATACTATGAGCTTCAGCTGTACTACAAGATTGAATGAGAAATAACTCACGTTTGTCAATCAGTAGGCTAATTGAAAAGCGCTCAATGGTATATCTACCATTCGTTCTGCACATGGAGTCAGCTTCGATTTTTCTATGGGGATATTTTAAACATCTTGCCTTCCTCTTTTACCAGATGTCACGAATAAGTAAATTTGCTTTGTTAGAATAGTTATTGTATGTATAGTCTCAGTAATTTATTGCTTTCATTTTGCAGTAATTATTTTATTTTGTGAATCTAGAATTGTCTCGAATCTAAACTTGGTTTTATATCTCGGTTGTTTTTGCAAAAACTTTTTTTCTTCTGAATTAAGATTTGCTTCGCAACACGCCTTCTTTTTGGCGTCACAATGGTAGATCATATGTTTACGTTCAGGACTGATTTAGAACACACTTTTCTCTCGAAAGTTTTCGATTGCCGATGTGACGTACTTTATTAGCGGATGCTTTTTTTGTCGCATGATGTCGTTCTCGATTATTCTAGATTGCGTCCCATTCACATATTGAAGGCGACGAGATTTTTACGCACGTAAAGAGAGAGTGAGAGAGAGTGCAAGAGAGCGTAGAGATCGAGAGTATAGAGAGGGATAGTGTATCATTTTGTAATGGTTTGTTGTGGAATATTGGCGTGGCAAGAATCACGTGGTTAATTGATTGATATAGTTTTTATACCTTGATATTATAGTGCATTGGTTTTGTGTGATCGACAAGCGAAGAAATTTTAAAGTTTCGAGTTATTCTGTGAATATATCTGTTCTGTTTTTCATCAAGAAGTGCTTGGTTTAAAGTATTGTGGTTAAGTATTTAGTAGAAATCAAACTTCACCTAGCTGTTAAGTTGCAGTCAGAATTGATTATCTGAGCGATACTACAAGTCGCCTCAATTTAAAAAAAAAGAGAAATTCAAAGTTGAGATGGAACCAAAACTCTACTGTATTTACGCGACACCAGAGTCCAAATCCATTGGGGTCCTTCGATTTTTTCCAGTTCCTTCAATGTTTTCATTACTTTCATCAGTTGCTGCAACGGCGAAATAAGAAGTTGATCCAACTGTATACCAAAACATAATGCCAGCAATATAAGGCTTACAGTTTTCACAGCGCCCAACATTGTGATCATCAGGTCTCAAACTGCTCGGCAACTGACATATAAAACAAAAAACAGTAAAAACTAAGAAATGTCGTCGCTACCTTCGGCATTATAAACGGTAAGAAACAACCTCAGCAGTTTTCAGTTATCTTCATTCATGTTCAGAATTTGTCACTGAAAATTAGGTTAGGCAACTAATTGAGATAGACCGAAGCAAATGGTGTATGGGGTAACGTAAACTATGAGTCTCAACCCGTCCATTTTTAGTCAAGGTTTTCCTTCAAGAGCAACATTTTCAACAGCAGCATCTTTATCTAACTTATAAGCAAAGAAATCTTGAGATGAAACAGTAATCCGTATGAAAAAAATGAAGTCTCTTCTGCACTTAGTAACATGCTTATTAGGAAATGTGGTATAAGTAGCTGTAGCAATAAATGAACGATGAACAGCGACTAATTAAAAAGATGTTAGCACGTTTGTTTACGTCATTGTTCTCTTCTCTTCATGGCATAGCATAGCGAGTTATACGATATAAGTCTATCTGTATCATCCTTTGAAGGGGTCACAGCAACAGCATCCCTGTTTCCTAGGAATCAAGTTTGGGATGTTTCCTGGTCCGTCTTCCGCTGTTAGGCCTTCACTTTTGCTGAGTTTATCGTCAGATGTCGGCAGTCGTCACGAATAACATCATTAATTTCAATGCCACTTTCTTTACCTGAATCATCTTCTACTAGCTTAGCCATCGTGTCAATTGCCGAGCTGACAATCTTTTACGATTTTTTGACGTAGTATATGTTAATGAAAGAACGTTGTATTGCGAAAAGACGAGGCTAGTGGTTACACTGATAACTGCAATGATGAATCTTCAGATTTAATTCCTGCTTGTGAAGACATACATAACACTGGTTTACAAAAAAAAATCAAGTTGAAAGTTGTCTATAATTGTTTAGCTGAATTAGGAGTATTTTGCACCACTCAAATCAAAAGTGAGACTCATTTTTCTCAATCAGGTCAAATTTTTTTTCTAAATTGCTTTTTAAAAATGCCTTTTATCTATAAATAAACTTTGAGGATATTAGTAGTTGATTTATGTAAAACATTTTTCATGTAGGCTATAATATGTATCTGATAGAATGTTTTTAAAACTCTTTCGATCCCGCGCCGGTATCATTAACGGCAAGCGATTTTTATGCGGTCGCTTCCGCGACGGTATATATACCGGCAATAACAGAAATGGCGGACATGCGAACAATTGTTTGCGTTCATCTCGTTCAAGCAAAAACGTTTATATATATACCTTTGTAACATTCTGTTTGTGGTTTGTAATTTAATTTTTTTGATTTTTGTTGTGTGCTTCGCTCACGCGACGGTAAATATGCCGGCAAAAAAATTTTTGATGGACGCTCTTTTTACGCGCACGCCAGTTTTACAAAATGGCGGACGGGACCGAAAGAGTTAAATCTCAAAAAAATGAAATGAAGAGCATACATTAAAAAAGGAAAGACATGTATGTTGCATCATCGTTAGGCAAATTTTAAGAAATAAACTTTCGTTTATAGTAATGCAAGAGACTAGCGATACACTTAGCAAAACTGCAGACAGTGACACTGTTTCGACCTATCAGGTCTCTTCAGTGCAGTTGGTGACCGACAAGAAGCTAGAGGCTTTTAATAAAGCATAGCTTAGACCGCCACACTTTCGGTATCTATACTAGATCCGCTTGGTGGAAGGTATGTCAGTACTCTGCGAAGCCATATCAATCGTGAATGAGTGGCGGTTGTCGCAGGTGCACTAAGTCTTTCGTTTCTTTGATATTCTTGAGTGAACAGCAGAGGGAATATCTCTCTTCAGAGTCCAGCAGTAATCAGCCATTATGGCTGCATCCCAACGTCCTTGGTACCTGGTTTCCATTTCTTTTATATCCTGATGGAACCTCTCCCCCTGCTCATCACTCATAGCGCCAAGGTTTTCAGGAAATCGATCGATATGTGAGAATAGGTAGTGCATTTTTATGCTCATGTTGCATCCTAGGCTTTTGAAAGCATAAAGCATGTTGGTGATAAGTTCTTCATAATTACTGGCTTTGTTGTTACCCAAAAAATTTTTCACAACCAGAACAAAGGCTTTCCATGCTTCCAAATCCAATTTGGTCATTGATTTCTCAGACTTAGGATCTCTGATAAGCTGACGAACTTGAGGACCATCAAAAATGCCACCTTTCAATTTTTCAATGGATAATCCTGGAAAAAACCTGGCACAAGTAACAGAAGCAACTACCATCCTTGTCCAGGGCTTTGGTGAACTGTTTAATCAAGCCAAGCTTGATGTGCAGCGGTGGCAAGAGTATTTTGTATTCTGTCCACCAGAGAATTGTTGACAATGTTGTTTGATCTACCCGGCACCATTTCATCTCTTGCAGGCCAGTCCTTCTTGATATAGTGCTGAGATCTGTCCCTACTGTCCCACATGCACAAAAAGCAAGGGTATTTTGTAAATCCAGACTGTTGTCCCAATAGAAGATTCACCATTTTAAAGTCATCACATATCTGCCACTCGTGCTGACGGTAAGAGATTTTCTCCAGCACATACTCCACTGAATCATAGTTC
Organism: Trididemnum clinides; assembly: GCA_963675345.1. NCBI lineage: Eukaryota > Metazoa > Chordata > Ascidiacea > Aplousobranchia > Didemnidae > Trididemnum > Trididemnum clinides. The sequence continues at coordinate 23,968,499 of OY776304.1, read as the reverse complement.
TCCTTCAGTGAAGTTGAGTGAGCAAGGGGTACTGAAGCAAGCTGGTTGCCATTATGGAGCAGAACACATTTAAATGATCTCTTACAGCTGTCGATAAATAGTCTCCAATCTTGGGGTTCATAATGTGGCACTCCAAGCTTTTGCAGAAGATAAACAATATCTGTGCAGTAAACCAAATCTTTTTCTTCAAAAAAGAAATGAAGGAATTCTTGATGCCTGTTGCGATAAAAAGTGATACGTGTGCCATGAGACAAGAGGCTTTTTTCCTTTAATCTGGATGCCAAGAGCTCAGCTGAAGATTTCGACAAATTAAGATCACGAACAAGATCATTAAGCTCATTTTGGGAAAAAGGATGTGGAGTATCATTGCTAAAATCCGCTTCTTCATCCTCTTGGTTCTCTTGAGAAGCGGTAGAACCGTTATCACTATCTTCAGAAAGCATTGCATAGACAGGGACTGGGCATTCATTAGAGTGAGAAACAGGACGACGTGCTGATTCAAGATCAGGATACTTGAGAATTTTACGGTTCTTTCTATTAATCCCAGTCACATCAATAGCACAACAATAGCAGTCTGAGACATGGTTTCTGGGCTCTCTCCATACCATGGGTATTCCAAATTTTAGACTGGTCTTCTTACCTTTACTCCACTGACGCAGACATTCAGTGCATGACTTGCACACTATGTGTGGAGCCCAAGCTTTGTCCTGGTCACCAAGTTTCATACCAAAATAGGCATGATAAGTTTGGTTTATAAAAGTTGTGACTGGATTCCTATAAGGAACGAGTGTGTATTCACCGCAAATATAGCAGAATATGTCAGGCCTATTTCGACAAGATCTTCTAGTTGACTTTATTTTAATCACTTGTAACCTTTAAAAAAATGAAAAAGTATAGTAATACAACCAAGTTAATGTATGTGAAATCTTCAGCATCTAAAATAGACTAAAGAAAACCAACGTCATTTTTATTTTTAGATTCAGCACATTAAAATCATCCTAAATTGATTAATAACTGCTATACAATAAATTGCGTGTTGAGCAGTCCTGTCTTATAAGAGAATTCCTAATATAAAAGAATAAACCATACTTTGACCCAGAAATCAACAAGAATATGCTACAATCAGTAGCCCAACTTTCTGCTCAGCGTTCATTTCTTACCAACTACATATCTTGTTGTACAGCAAATTTGAGTATTGAGTTTACTTAAAGGTTTGTGATGTCATAATCATTTAACAAACATCACAATAACAGCCTACAATTATAATTACAACGCTACAGTGTATATAGACGTACTTCTAATGTTAAGGTAAAAAAGGTATAAAATAGCAAATATCTCAAAAACCTGACCTGATGAGAGAAAATTAGTATGATTTTCGGAATCAGCGCCCCTAAATTAGTCCTAATCGGCTTAGAGACCTTAGACAAAAAAAGTGTGTTGGCCAGTGTAATCAATTGCAAAAACAAATTTTGTATCCCGATTACTGAAATAGGCTGCGGAATATCTAGTTGTCAAAATAATTTGTAGGCGATCAGAAAATGATTAGAAAATTTGCTGAATTGTCTTCGTTCCTTAAATTTATTTGCTGGACAATTATTCCTACTAAACTGTAAAGTGTTAACGCTTTCATGAGATAATAAATAATTGCTATTTGTCAAAAGCACAGCTGAATAATAAAGTTCTATCCAGCATTGATTGGTACACGAGATTTATGCGAAAATAGCTAGCGGTCAAAATGACCGCCTTCGGCCGTTTGTGGTGAAGATATTCATAATTTTTTTTCTAAACAAACGGTGGTCAGGAAACTTAGCTCTTACATGCCAAACTAATATTTAGGAAAAATCAGGAAGTTTTGCCTGTTTGCTTGTAGCATAAAAATAAATAGTAAAATTTTAAAATGAAAAACGATTAAAATAACCTTTATGGCCGTTCTAGTGTTTAAACCATAACCTAATCTTGTGCAATAACTCTGAGTGCTAGACGTTGAGTTAGTTTGCACTTCCCCCAGCTTCGATTATGCAAGAACCTAGCAATATATGCGCTGCCCGCAGATTTAATAAATATTCAATTACGAAATGTCGTAAATGGTATGCCAAACATTTGATGCTCATTTCTGAAGTTAAACAACAATGACTTTGACGTTCTTTACCTCCCCCCCACAACTTTACAATTATGCCTCCGTCCAAGTAGTGAAATTTAGGGATAAAAATTTATGAAAGTATCGCCTGTTTAAATTGTGAGCAATTCGAGTTTTTAAGTGCAAGTTGCCAACAGGGCAAGCAAGACCATGCTAAAAACTTTGGGACAACTACAGCAGCTAATCGCAACCCCACCCCTAATGTTTTTTCGCGATTCCCATTACAGTCGCGAAACTTTTGATTTTGGAATGAGAACAGGAAATGTCAAAAAATACCTCTGCTTTTTAACACTATTCTCACAACTATGCATTGGGTGAAGCCGGCGCAGCTGTTTGAATTGATAGCCTCAACTTTGACATTACTGATGGGGCCCTGCTCTTGTAATAACTTAACTATAAGTGCTTCACTTCAAGTTAGTTTGTTTTTTGCCTTGCGGCGTTTATGCCAGAACCAAGCAACATGCGCTCACCTAAGGTTTTTTGTTGCACGAATACGCATACAATTACGAAAAAGTCGTTAGTAGTAAGTCTAATGTTTAATAGGTTATTCCTGAAAATGCATATCAATCAGTTTGGCGCGCTTCCTTAACTTTGATACGTTTTTCAAGCACTTGCTGAAGTGAACGGATGAAAGTTTGTTCAGTGTATGGACGCACTACATTCTGAAAACAGGACAAATAAGCAGTTGCCAAAGACTACAGCAACTTGGGAGAGATATAGCGACCATGTGCAAACCCCATGATGTTTTTTTAATCGATTCTTTTTAGAAAACGTCAGTTTTGTTCCGCGACAAGATTTGTTAACAAAAAATTTTAAAACCTATTCTTCAACATAAACTTGTTATTACTGTTCTCACAACTATCGATTGGATGAAGCCAGCGCAGCCGTCTAAACCAATATTTTTTATTAGCCTAATATTTCCAAATTTTTGTTTACAGCTTACAAATTTTTGATCAACATTCCTAATAGTTTAATTGATTATACAAATGGCTAACAATAACCTAACAATAGGCATTATGTTTCTTTGTTGCTTGTTTGCTTCGCCCGTGCTTGGAAGAAGCGGTGAAGTTTGTTTTCCTGTTGGATCTCCGGACACGCCCACTGTCCATCCTCAACCTGCCCAAGGACGCCCTGGGAAGGTCGGACCACCTGGAATGCCCGGACAGAAAGGGCAACGTGGCGAGATTGGAACTCCCGGCCAATGTGCGTGCAACCCAAGTGAAATCGAAGAACTGCAAAAAGAACTCGAAATTCAAAATGGTAAAGTTTTGATTGTTTTGAAGAGATATTTGTTGTGCTTGCATTTGAGATATGCATTTGTTGCTTCAGTGCAGTAAAGGCTTACTAATGTATAGATCTCGGCATGAAAATAATTCAAGCGTAATGGCTAACTCATCATCATTCATAAAAAAAGCACACAGAACAGTCATTAGCAAAAGGGTATGGCATGATTAAAAAGTAATAGACATGAAAGTAGTAAACTAACAATGAGTATTTTTGTAGTCTACTTCTGCAATAACTATAACTGTTTTTAACTTTTATGATGCAATTTCAGCATGTTTAAAGTCAACAGAAAAAATTTTTTGTGAATACAGAGGCATTTTGTATTGCAGATCTGTTTATCTAAGGCGTTAGCCACTTGAATGTAGCTGGGTGGTGTAGTCCTATACCTTCGGAAATAGCTGAAAATAGAAAGATAGAATCTATTGAAATACGGGTAACTCTTTCGCTCCCGCGATCATCGATTGATGATCTCGTGTTTTCAGTGTTTACCTCAACTTTTTTTTATTGAGTTAAAAATTAGTTTACTAAAAAATCAATTTGTGACTTTATTTTTCATAAACTTTTCAAAAGATCACGATTATTTCCTCACGCATCGGAAGATGTATAATTTGTGCCCTAATTCTTGAATTTTTATACCCAAAAACGGTTAAAAACACCAACAACCCAGTTGCAGACGACAAAATCGGCCAAATTCTCAGCACGTGCCAACTACACTAAAATCAAATTCAGATTACATCTTTACCACAACACCAAATCCTTTATCATTGACACAGTCTGAAAACTACTCTTTTGGGGCATCATTTGACAAAATTTCAAGCGATAATAATAAATTTTACGTTTTTGATTGTCCAAATTTTTTAGGAGTCTCAAACCCCCCCAAACAAATTTGAATGATAAGTAGATAAAAGTAAATTTAGTGCGTAAAAAATATGATATGTTGCTAAATATTGGTTACTACATTCGAAAGCTTAGGAAATTTTCTTTCCAGCAATATATAGCTTTAAATAGTTTAGACTAAGTGGTATATGATATTTACTGATCAAAAATGAGTACTGTACATCATATCAGTTCAAAACCCCCAAAATTTTTTTACTTACCTTCATTAAATTATAATTTTTAGAAAAACTACACCCTATAAAAAGATAAAATAAATTGCAAATATTTCATCAATAAAGTTGTCATTTTGTATCAAGTTTCCAAGGAGACAAGAAGCGAAATACAAGTTTAAAAGCTAGCAGAAGTTTGGCTTCTCTAATTCAAAGTTTGCTGTATCCCCCTTGTTTCTCAAGAAATGGGAAGGATGTAAACAAGCGGCTGTTTCATAGTCAGTGACAGCATATTCTATTTAAACTTGATATTTTCTAAATCTTGAAGAAATTCCCTGTTCAAAAATACATAATGTTACATGGTTTAGGCCATGCATGGGCAACCTTTTGTCACTGGGGGCCAAAATGTGCATTTGGAACTTGACTGAGGGCCGGAGCCGTAATTGTGATTTTAAGTGTAATCTAGGTACATATTTTTGTGGAGTTTGGATTGTATTCATGTAATGCTATTTTACATGCAATGTGTTTTCAATTTTGTTTGCACAGGGATATCCATAAAAAATGTATACCTATATTGATATAGACAGCATTTTTGCCATATTTTATCTGTAATTTCTGTATTGACATATAATTGTAATAATGAAAACAAGGGTAGTTAAAGGTAACATTTTTCATGAAAAATTTATTGAACCCAATGAATTGTCAATCTTAATATGTCAGATATGCTATAAAACTAATAGTAATGTTTAATTAAATTACTTTTTAATGGGAAATCTGGGCTTGGTGCTCTTTCACCAACGTGTCAATTTTTGGTGCTATGCTGGAGGCGGCCACTCTTAGACTATTTTCAAGATGACAATTTGTCAGTCTTGATCTAGTTTTTGACTTAGTGTGCTTCATTTTGGTGAACAGTTGCTAGCAGATATAAGTACTCCCAAATAGTGATATTTTCTTTCGGGCTAAATCTTTAATCTTTGGAAAGGATTCTTCAGGTAACCTTTTATAAAACTCAAGCAATGAATAATCTTTCATGTCCCGCTTTAAATCATCATTTCCTTGTAGTTCAATCAATTCCATTTGGAATTCTTCGGGAGCCTGTTCAACATTCACATCAAATGGTGATGAAAACATATGCAAACTACTCTCTCGTGATCTAAAATCTTGAAATCTATGATCAAATTCCTTATTCATGGATATGAGCTCATCAGCATAAGGAGCACATTTTGATTTGCCACAGCCAGCCAATGTCGGGAAATGGAATGTGTTATCATTTCTAAGCTGTTTTTCCCACAGTTGAAGTTTGCTTTGAAATGTTTTCACATGACTGTACAGATGATGAACAAACTGGCCCTGTCCTTGCAATTTTGTATTCAAGTCATTGAAATGCATTGTCAAGTCAACAAGAAAAGCAAGATCCCGAACCCAGTTATCATCACTTAATTCCGGAATGATTTTGCCTTTTATATCCATAAATGTAGCAATTTCATCTCTGAGATCATAAAACCTTTTTAACATTTTTCCTTTGCTCAACCATCGCACCTCACAGTAATAACTCAGATCTCCACATTCTGCCTCAACATCCTCCAGAAATTGTTGAAGCTGGCGATGATTTAATGCTCGAGATTTGATGAAATTGATAGTAGAAACAACTTTTTTCATGACATGGTCAAATTTTACTGATTTGGCGCACAAATTCTGTTGGTGAATTATGCAGTGAAATGCAGTAAAATCGTGCATATCAACATTATTAGATGCCAATTCTTTTTTAATGTGGGAAGTTACACCGGCTCTACTACCAACCATTGCAGATGCCCCCATCCGTTGAAAAACCATGAAGGTTTTGAAGTTGGAGATTGAATTTTGTCATTAAGGCTTTCACTTCATTGAAAATATCATTTCCTGTGGTGGTGTCTTTCATTGCTTGAAGGCCAAGCATTTCTTCCGTAATGTTAAATTCTTGGTCAATCCCACGAACAAAAATTGCAAGCTGGGCTGTACTAGTAATGTCTGTGCTTTCGTCAATAGCTAATGAATAATATACAAACTTTGAGGCTAGCTCTTTTAAAGTCGATTCTATGTTTGTGGCAAGTTCTTCAATACGCCTTGTTATTGTTCTTCGTGACAAACTAATATTATCAAAATCTTTCCTCTTTTCTGGGCACAAAAATTCAGCTACCACTATCAAGCAGTCCTTCACAAATTCACCATCAGAATAATTTTTCGAATGTTTTGCAATTTTTTCATTCACAATGTAACTAGCACGAAGAAGGTTATCAGCATTATCACTTTTCTTCCTGAAAATTGATTGTTGTTGTTTCAAATTCTTTATCATATTTTGAACCTTTTCTTTCCTGCGTTCACCTTGAAAACTGTCATATTTAGCAGAATGCCTGGTAACGTAATGTTGCCTAACATTATATTCTTTCATAACAGAAACTGACTCTGAACATAGCAAGCACACTGGCTTTTCATTTATTTGAGTGAAAAAATAATCAATTGTCCACTTTTCCTGAAAAATTCGAGATTCAGTATCTACTTTTCTCTTCTTATTAGTGGCCATTTTAAGGTTAATTACAGTCAATAATTTCCGCACTTTAGTACCGTCTAAATATATAATTAGTATGACAAAGTATGTACTGCTGGGAGCAGCACATTATATAAACGAATATCGATATATTACATAGGCCTACAGCCCTAGAAAATTTATTGGCGGGCCGGATGAGAAGCCTTGGCAGGCCGGATTTGGTCCGCGGGCCGTAGGTTGCCCATGCATGGTTTAGGCTAACCTCTAGCAGATAATGACTGATCATATTTTAGGTACTAAATTTAACTATCAAAATTTGGTACCGGTCGGTACCGGTCAATAAAAAGGTCATGTGCCTCAGAAAATTGCAAATTGTGGAAAACCTAGGCTTTTAGGTAAGTTTTGAGTGATGTACCTTGAAAGCTTATTTCCTTAGCATCATCTTGCGACCATTTCTAAAAAAATTGATAGAAAATAAAATCTGTAGTGATCTTTGAGGTGAGGGTACCTCTTTAATTTTGAAGACAACCCCCCTCAGTTGGGGGGGTTAATTTGCATAAAATTTGCATATTCAAAAAAAAATTTTTTTTCTATTTGAAATCCTCAAGAAATGTAGATTTCAACGATATATAACACTTAATGTAGAAGTAAACAGCTGAGTAATGATTTACAAACAAACTTGAGGTAGATAATTATGATTAATTATGATTGATTATGACAGTTTTTCGCGCTGCCACCTTACGGACATTTTTTTTCGCTATTTTCGCGGGAGCAAAAGAGGTAACCATCAACAAACACGCGCCTACTTAATGCGTTGGCGACGGCAAAGTCAGGATATACAGGGTGTCTCAAAAGTAAGTATACACTTTAAAATTTGAAAAACAATCTAATGGCTTGTTCAAATTTGTCAAAATTTTACAAAAATATTCTATAAACTACTAGAAACAGATCACCGTCCTAATATCTTGTTGAATTTATGTATTGACAGAATGTTAGACCTCAATGTGGGAACCACCAATTTCGAGACATTTCAGCCACCTTTTGACGCATTCTTGCCCGACACTTTGCAATAAATCTTGTGTAACTAGTTCACATCATGCTCTAATTTTTTGTTCCAACTCTTCAAGGCTTTGAGGCCGTGTGGAGGAAACTTTACTCTTAAAGAAACCCCAAAGGAAAAAGTCGCATGGGGTTAAGTCAGGTGAACGAGCGGCCCATTCCAGAGGACCTCTGCGCCCGATCCACCGATCGGAAAAAAACTGATTTAAATAATCTCTGACTTTCCTGGCGTAATGTGCAGGAGCTGGTTGAGCAGTGTTTCACACATTTCTACCCTGCGATCATTATCTTCTTCTTCAAGTTTGTGTACAGTTTACAACTTTTAGGGAAACGCTTTAATATCTTTGCGTAACATTTGTTGAATAGATGATCGGCTGATCTCCAGTTCTACTGCTGCACGACGTATGAATTTTCTTTGACTCAATGCACATGCCTCTTCTAAAACCCGAAAGTTTTTCTCTGAGCGTCCGCTCTTTGGTCTTCCTGATCTTTGTGCATCAACCACAGATCCAGTTTCCATAAATTTACAATGAATTGCATAAATTGTTTGTCGTGTAGGAGCCGAATTAATTCCGAATTCCCTGTTAAAGAGGCCCTGAGTTTGCCTTACTGATCCATATGCTTCTTGCCAAACAGCAATTTTGCACCTCATTTCTCGGGCTAATCTCCTTGTCGTTTTGTGGGTTAATGAAAAATGCAAACAATACTTAAATTTTACTACTTATCCACACTATGTTCTCTGAAGAAGTGAATACTCTAGGATGAGTACCTGAAAAGCAAATCAAAGTTGAAAGTGTATACTTACTTTTGAGACACCCTGTACATTTGAAGGAGAGAAATTTCCTAAAAGTTTTTCGTATTCTAAAAGAATATGTTTAACCAAAATCATGATATTCAATATACGTTTTCAAAATTTGTCAAATAAACTTTTTGTTCCAAATGAAATAGGTTTTATTGCGACTTTTAGTTAATTTTCTGCAAATACTTTCAGGCTGAAGTGAACGAAACATATTATTTCACACACAGCCGTGAGAAAATAATATCTCAGTTTCTTGGTGTGAAAATTTTTTCCTCCTTTGCTTGCAAATAATGCAATATCAGATCACCTCAAAGGCATTTAGGATGACTATTACTTTTGTGCACTTTCCCATCTTGCTACGGCTTGTGTGTTGGAATTCATTGAAGCATGTTTAATGCAAACAAAGATTAGTGTTCCAACGAAGCTCAAAAATATGGCGATTATATTTCAACTTCTGCCAATAAAGGTGCTTGAGCGGGGTTTACTTATTATCGCTATTTTTTCTGATTAAAGAAAAATCAAAAAATCTGGAAAAATCGAATATAAATTTAACATTTGAAAAGTGTTTAGTCTTCAATTTAATTTTTTTTCAAAATACCTTTATTGGCAAAAAAGTGGCAATCCCTAAAAAGATTATTGTGTTTGACCTTTGGTTTCAAGTGCAGGTTATCTCTTTAGTTTCTAGTTGTTTTACACTTCCCAAAGTTACACTGCACCTCACTGTTTGTTCTTCCTAATATACACTTTGCAATCTTTTTGCATAAATAATTGTAACAATATTTTCAGCCAGAACTAACCGCTTACTGTACGAACTTGTCAGAACACATGGAAGAGGTGAGTAGAGTAAGACCAAATATGTATTTCTGCCATTGATCAATTTATGATTGGATTCAATTAAAATATGATCAAAAATTTTTCCAATAGGTTATTCTTCTTTTTTCGAAAATTATTTATACACGCGATTTGAAACCCATTCTTTTGGTCTTGTTTCTGTTTTTGCGCAAAATATTGTCATACAGTGCGATGTCAGTGTTGGACGAATTCGAGTCAAGTGACTGGACAAAAGTAAAAAAAGACTCAACTTCACTTGAGTCATTTGCCCAAAATGACTCCACTTGACTCGAAACTATACGTCAGTGATTTGGGACTCGAATAAAGACTGGACTACAATGACTCGAACTCGAATCGAGACTCGGCTGACCAGCCGATAACAAAATTACTTACAAAAAAGTTGTGATTTCGTTGTGATATGCAACATCGAAAATGGTGAAAAGCACATTCATACACCAAACGAAAGTGCTCACAATCAGCGATCTTACGTAATATGTGACATAGAATTTGGTAATAAGCATTTCCTATATGCCACGGGTGTCAAACTCATTCAGTGCTGTGTGCCACATTTACATACCTGGATTTTATACGGGCCAGTTTCTGTTGAAAAAAAATTTAAGCAGCCAAGACTGTATGCCAATGGCCTGCAAACTTTTTGGGCTGCCGGCACAGGAAACCAGTTGATCAAATTTCGCGGCACACCTGCCACCCAAATCTATTCCTATTGATGGCGAGTGAGATTATTTGAAAATCACCACTTCTCCGTGCAACGATCTCCGGAAATCGTGTCATGTAGCCTAAAATGGTGCTGGTCTACAAAAAAAGATCCTTACCTCTCTCGCCGTAACCTGTAATGCACCACCCGCGACTTATAGCAGTTGTCGACCGTTACTTCATGGCAGCATTTTCTCAATTTTGGCAGACAATTTGTATCAGTAGAAAGCACTTAAAAAGACTCGCGGCACACCACGGCACACTGCGACCCATCTGCATATATTCCGCGGCACTCAGTTTGAAAAACATTGCTGTATATATATTTTTTTTTAAAGATTAGTTTATTCAATAAGAATTTTCTCGCATTTTTCACTCAATAGCAACGTAAACTTTTTTTGAAAATAAATGTTCTCATCACGGCGATGGTCGATATTTTCACGAAATTTCAACTTGAAAGACTTTTTTTCTTTTGGAAAACAATTTTTCGAAGACCAAATTTGGAGCCAGGAATTCGCACTGTGCCACAAAATATGACGTCCCTGGCCACAATTGGCCAGCGGGCCGTCAGTTTGAAACCCCTGCTATATGCTATATGACGTAGTAATGCTCACGATCGAAATTCTTGTGCGATGTAACACAAAAAAATTTTGAGAAAGACATTGCTATGTGCTAAAGTACAAAAATTCCCAACGGAAATATTCCGAAGTAATATGACATAGAAATTTTGAAGTATTTGTTTCTATATGTCTTAGTACATAATTTCAATGAAAAGTGCAATTTACAAATAACACCCCATAATTTTATTAAGCTGTAAACACTCAGCAATGTCTTGTAAGCATTAGTCTAATTAACAAACATGTGAAAAAGAAAAGCGAGTGAACTAGTAGATGCCTTGACAAATTTTGTCAATCAAATATCCAATTTACACTTGAGTAAATCCCGAAAGTTTGAAAATAATAGACTCCAGACTGTCTACCGAAAATACCTACGCACTAGGCAGTAACATAGGTATTTGCACCGCTCAAATAAAATCTACTTACGATATTTTTTGTGAGACCTTGCACTGCAGGCATGCACCACTCAAAACAGTAAAAGGTTACTACAATCAAATATTTATCCACCGAATGCTTGTCTACAGATTACTGCACAATTCCTAAAACATTTGCTCTCACAATATTCAGCACTAGCAGTTGATTTAGGTGAAGAAACATCATGAAGATCTTTTCTCTATACTTAACGCAACCGTTCCATAGATTACTAGCCTGTTTTGCAGCATCGCCCGGAAGGGCTACTAGTCAGTTATTTCGTGTCAGAAATATCGGTTCAGCTGGCTAGGCCGGCTTCACTAAACTTAAATTTCTGAGAAAACAGCAATTAGTTGGCATAAATGGAGGCGTCACTCCTATTTCTCTTATTCCAATCATCGTACTTTGAATTGAGACTGGTCTTATTCACAAACTCTGAACTATTTGACATATTCTGTTCATTTCTTCGAACAAGCAAAGGGGCGCAAAAGACAAAACTGGGGGTGGACACTGTAGTTGTTTTTGTTCTGCAATTACAAAAACAAGTTATTTGGTGGTTGACTCATTTCACAACACCGTGCAACTCTCCTCATAATGTTATTTGGACATCAGTTTCCTTAACAAATTAGTCTTAACCTGACAAATTTTGTCAAAACTAATTATAAATCAAATCAAAATACAACGAAACAGAAATACACTTTGAATGATACGAATCAAAATACCGAATGGCCTATAATTTCGGTTTCACTTGTCTTCGACATTCTTAATGAAAAACACCAAGTTATATGTGAGTGGCTATTTAATAATAAGTGACACCAAGTTATATGTGGTGATTATTTGATAAATTTTTTCCAACTTCCTTGGCTCTACCTATTTGCTTTGGTCCCGGAGTGGAGCAAAAGAGGCTATACCTCAGTGGCGGATGCAGAAGAGGATGCATCCATACCACCAGCCTTTCTTAGTCTTGGTTTAAAAATCTTATTTGTTTATGTTTGTCTCAAAAAAGAATTTCGTTTGATAACTTGAGCTTCAAAAAATTTATCAACCCCAAGAAGAAGAATCTTCACCTTTAATAATAATGCGTGAATTCAAACTTCTCACCCTCTACATTAAAAGTGCATGGATGAGCTATTACTATATCTCTTGCATGCAATTATCCGGTTGGTCTAAAAATCTTTTTAAGAAAAAAATTTCCCTTGGTAGGTACGATTGTATATTTGGTGACTATGATTTTACACTGAGGCATTTTTTCAGAGATTAACTTCGGTAGTAATGGCGAGATTGTTCGGTGACTCAAGCGTGACAGCTAAATAACTAAATACTGACAATCACTGTATTATTAAACAACTAATTTTTATTTTCGTCGCTGCTGTTACGCCAAAAAGATTATCAGGCATGCATGCCATCTTATTGAAATAAAAATCTTAAGCTCGTCTGGTGAGCCTTTGGGCAAAAAGTTGTTAAAAATAAAAATTTGTTTGTAAATGTAAGTGTGATCTACTTAAACAAATATTTTTATTGGCTTCCCTCTAGATCAGTGTTTCCCAACCTTTTTTATTATAGCGCCCCCTTGTTCTTAAAAAAAATTCATACCGCCCCCCAACTTTCAAATGTTATGCACAAATTACTACGCACGTTTTGAAAATAAAATTACTTACTAATCGTCACTAATATCTTATGAATGTATATTTAGTAAGCTAGCAGCTAGCAATATGTTGATTGCACGAATTAAGGAGAAACAAAAGAATGTCAATAAAATATACATATTGTATTTCCATCAAAAATAAAAAAATGCCCATTCAAAACGCTTAACACTAAAAGCAACAAACGAATCAAAAACACAACCTCAATCAGTAATAACTAAAAAGCGGAAGTGCCAACTAATTTAAAACAACGAACGAATAAATAAAATAACATAAAATTACGCCTTGAAAAAAAAAATTACTAAAAACTAAGTTTCACTGAAAAAAATTGATTCTTTAACTTTATCCTATCTAATCTCAGTTGCTATATTTAATGTGACGGCTGAATTTGGTGTTTGCATGCTAATTCTCTTATTCTCGGTTCAATATTACTCAAAATCAACCTTAAGTCTCCTCTTTCAGCGATTTGCAATCGATTTCTTTGTTTCGTCAGTAGCTGAGTGACAACACTAAATCCTTGTTCAGCCAAGTATGTAGTTGGAAATGCTATGAAATAAATTTTAACTTCTTCCCACAACTTAGGATATCTTTCAGGGATTTCTTTTTGTAACCAAAATTGTTGATATGATTGCTTGAAGAGAGGTTTCAATTCGAAGTCATTTTTTAAAGCAATCAACTCTTCTTGTATTTCAATATCTGTTTCATTCATACAGCTATCTGTAAATGGTTGTAGAAACCAGTCCGGTACCTTCATGTTTATAATATCTTGGTATCTACAGCTCATATCCTTGTGCAGCGTTTCTAAATGATCGCAATAGATCAAGAGGTGATCATCCGACAGATTTGAGCCATCACAATTATCATTTTCTATCGATTCTAGTTCATTAAGTGTCTGAAATTGAGTTAGATTCCGGCGGCCAATATTATTCTTGAATAAGATTAGCTTATTTATAAATGTACAAATCTTAGAACTTGCTTGAATAAGATTTAAATTACTACCTTGCAATTGCAAATTAAGGTCGTTGAATATGGTGAATAAATCTACCAAATAGGCAATGTCTCTTTTGTGTGCTAAGAGATAATCGCTCAATTCATCACAATTATTTTCGTTGAGAAACTGCACCACGCTCTTGAAAAGAGAGTAGAATCGTTTTAAACAATTTCCTTTTGACAGCCACCTCACTTCAGTGTGCAATAAAAGACGATCAAATTCTTCATCGTTGCTGTTACAAAGTTGTCCAAACATCCGGGAATTTAGGGGTTGAGACTTTATTCTATTTACTGATTTAATAACAGCATTAAGAGATTTATGAAGCTGTTCACTCAAGTTTCGGGCAACGAGATGTTGCCGATGAATTACGCAATGTACTGTAAAAACGCATGGTACAGCTTTCTTTAAGCATGCAAGGAAACCTTTGTATTTACCTGTTAATGCAGGAGCACCGTCTGTTGCACAAGCAACAATATTGTTCATGGGGATATTTTTGTCTTTAAAGAACTGATTAACTACATTAAAAATAGATACACCTCTAGTATCCGTTTCGAGTTCTTTCGCAAACAGCAGTTCCTGTGCAACATTCTCATCTTTAATAAAACGAGCATATGCCAAAAGAAGTGCCTCATTACCTGGTAGTGTAGACTCATCAAGCTGTAAACCAAATTTTTGAGTTTTAAGTATGCCACACAATGTTTCTTCTATATTCGACGCCATTTCGTCAATCCTTCTCTGTACAGTAGTATTACTAAGTGGAATTGCTTTCGTTATTGTACTGGGTGAAGCATGATGCACTACTGTACGCAAAACTTCCTCTATCGCTGGCAAAATAAGTTGCTCTCCAATTATGTGAGGTTTTCCTGACTTAGCAATCATTTTGGAGATATTGTAGGAACAAATAAGTCCATCGTCATTTTTTTGTGACTGCTTCGTCGCAAAAAAAGATGTGGTATTTCTGTTCTCAAATTTATTTCGCAATGTTTGAAAGTATGACAAAGGTTTTTTCTCATTGCCAGGATGGATCTTTTTAAAGTGCTCAGAAAGTCTAGATGGCTTCATTGCCTCATTGGTGAACACTTTTTGACATAGAAGACACATCGGCAGTTGTTTATTATTAGGAGAACTGATAAATCCATACTTAAGATATTCCACGTTATATGGTCTGCACTTTTTTTTGAGCGTGTTATCTGTCATTATTATGGTTAAATATATTTACTGAAAATAAGTTTAACAGTTATACAAAACATTGATAAAATACGTGACCGTAGTGATAGCGACATAATTAGATACATAACCAATAGTAACATTATTACTAATAATGTTATTTAAATTGTCTATAAATAATAGCTGTTTGATTTTTAAAATATGAAAAAGATCTTTTTTGAACAAGTTAATAGTATTCAATATATTGAAAATATATTAATTCTGTGTGAATATCACAAGATCAATTTAAAATTTAAATTTACGTCTGTGAATAGTATTTTAAAAATGGAAAAGTCCTCGAAATAAATAAATTGAAAAATTATTTATTATTTTTGAACAATTATTCTTGTAGTATTAATAATATTTATGCATTAATTTTAAAAAGATACACAAAATTTGGTTAAATAGCACCAAAATTTGTAAATTTACTAATGCCGTAGCTCAGTTAAAATTTGCTTATTCATGTATATTCCTTGGTTAAAATTCTCATTAACTAAATGTAAAAATGATATATTGAAAATGTTCACAAATGTTCGATAGGTTCTATAATGTTTGTAAATATTATTTAAGTCCAAGACTAATTTACTAATTCTATGCGAATAAAAGCGCGAGCAACATATTTGTCACAAACCTTAACAGGGGGTGGTTAGGGCGTGTGTGACGTCTTATTTATTTTGGCTAAAAATATATTACTCTTAGATTGTGTCTGAAATACGCTTCACGTAGGCTTCAAGGTAAGTCGAAATTCTATGCGTAGCTTTACTTAAAACTCTCAATTTATTAAGGACAAACTCTTTTGCCCTATTGCTTCTTTTAATTTAAGTAATTCTTTAACAATCTAACGTCTCTTCCAGTTAGATTAATTACGCTTCTTTTTAAATTCAACAATGTTATATTACAGCTTTAACAGTTTTTGACTTTTCACAACAAAAATATTTCACTTCAGTATCGATTTCAATGTACAAGCACTATTGCTTAAAATAACCGCTTCAAATTCTTCAACAACGATAGGCTATTAACAAATGCGATAATACTTTTCCATTTTTCACCTCTTTTCACTTCCCATCCCTCTCTATGTGTTTTTTTTCATGCGCAGCTACGATATTTATAGAAAATTATCACATGACCCAAGAAACTTCCAGATTTCCAAATAAAACTAAAGCAAAAATGCTAGAACAAAAGAAAGCTCTAGTAAATTAGTTATAGCGAATGACTATAAATAGCGTCAAAATTTAGAGGTTACTCGAACAAGCGAACAAGCTGGATTGTTACGTCATAAAAGCGTACATGTTTTTGCAAAGAAAAAAGGCAGCTGTAGTAGGCTAAGACTAATCTTGCTAGCAATGCATTTAACAATACGAAATATACAAAAACAAAAGCATCAGCAGAAAAGCGAGCAATGACAAGAAATCTAACGAATTAATATGATATTTTGTGACAATATTACACACATATGCCACCGTCACGAACACACGGGGTCTAACTAAGAGTGTAAGCAACTGAACTGTAATGAACTGATTGGTGCCTATTGCCTACATACAGCAGACGCGGCAAAACGAGGTAGAAATTGGAAAAATACAGTAGATTATATATTCTTCTGTACAATTGTTTCTTGTGATAACACGTAGAATTGTAGTATGTAATGTATTTTATATATTATTATTTTATTTTTTATAAGCATTTTTATAACGCCCCCCTTATGTGTGTTCAGCGCCCCCTCAAATAAGAAATTGCTCACAGCGCCCCCTTGCAAGTCTCCAACGCCCCCAAGGGGGCGATACCGCCCACGTTGGGAAACACTGCTCTAGATTATGGATTTCATAAACTATATTTATGATACCAACATTCGTAGTAATAAATTAGGATTGTGCTAGCTAACAAGTACAGCAAACATTTTCTTAAATTTATGTGGTCAGTTGACTGAGTGCATTGAGGCTTAAATTTAAAATTATGGAAGAATAGTGAAGTGATCAATGCATTTTCAGGAAATAAACTATGAAATAGGCCTACTTTTTACGACTCTTTTGTAACTGTAGACCCGGCTGTAAAACTAATGGCCTGTGGCGGCGCATTTGTAGCCTACTGTAACTTTTTCCCCGGCATAAACGCAGCAAGGAAAATGTGAAGTGACCCGGAGCTCAGAGTCCAGCATCCACAATTCAGTTGTCATGATAAGTTAGGTCACGGCTAAAGTGGATAACCTATCGACCAGCTTTTGTGCTAAGAAAAAGAATAATTTGTTTGTAAATCCTGCAAAATTTCAATGAAATAACAAGCATTTTGTTTCACTTTGTTGCACGCGAAAAAACTTCTTTTGGGTTAAGAACGAACAGGTGCGCGACGTGATTGTACTACAAAGGTATTCTAACGTAGAGTCCATCTACAATTCAGTTGTTATAATTTTAGTTCTTGCCGTTGCATTTTGAAAAACAGACTAAAACCGATGTGTTAGAGCTGCAATACATCGTTTTACTGCAACCGGCTGCATATCAGTAATAGACTTAACTATTTTTTTTGTTTTCAAAAAGGCAGTGGATAATAAGTACAGCTGCAGCCTGCTGCTATTTTCACTGAACTGGTACTAGACAGTATTAAGACGGCACTTTACATCACGACGAAGTAGTGCTTTTTTACAGCATTCAAGAAAAACAAGGAAAACGCATGCTTGAAAAAACGCTTAATTGCTAAATTGTATGTTGCTCTGGAAATATATCGTCGATTGGAAAAAGTTGCTTTTGTCGGAAGCAACAGGTAAAAAACCTTTCAACCGCGTTTCTACGGTCAGTACTTTTTGAGAAAATGCAAAAAACACATTTTACAATTGGTAGTTGATGATGATGTCATCCTAGTTCCTATGGCATAACATTTCTTGGAGTTGATAAGTCGAGTGCTGGCTTTTATTTCAGCAACAAACCGTTTTTCTCCGTCAAGAAATGGAATTTGAAAACATTTGTGGCTCCATAATGACGTGATTAACCCCCTTAAGACACTCACCCCACCATAAAGATCAACCGTTCTAAATTTCACTTCTGTAGTTTCGGAGGAGTTAGGCACTCAGTCAGACAAACACACACACACACACACACACACACACACACACACACACACACACACACACACACACACACACACACAGGCAGACAAAATTGCACTCTATCATATATATTGACCCTCTCTGCAATCGTCACCGGCAGGGCCCTTTTCTGTATGCTTATGTTAAAAGTATCTTTCATCTGACTGGGTCGACTATACCTAGGGTTACCATACGTCCCGCTTTAGGCGGGACAGTCCCGCTTTTTGAGGCCTTGTCCCGCTTTTTTCATCGCAAATCCCGCTTTTTGCTTGAGTGAAACACAACGGACTTAACCACATTTTTGGACAGTTCAATTAACTCTGCAACTAAACCGGGGCGGTGAGATGCGGTTGGTAGGCTTGATTGTTAAGGCAAGGCTTGAGATCTGAAAATTATGACGAAAATTGGGGTGGTCTCCAAAATAAAAAAAAAAAAAAAAAGGTCAACGCCCGGTTGCTTACAAAATTTTTCCACTTTTGGGCTTGAAATAAGCAGAAAACGTACAAGTAACAGGCGATGACCTTTTTTTTTTTGGAGATCACCCCAATGTTTGTCTTCGGCTAGGGTCCTCCACGAATGCCTTGACAATCAAGCCTGTAACCGCATCTCACCGTCCCGCTTTTGATAAAAAAAACGTTGGAGGGGCCATAAATCTCATCTCGTGAATATTCGTCATCCAATGTCCCGATTTTTGCTTTTCAAAATATGGTAACCCTAACTATACCCTATGAACACATGTGAAAATAGCAATAAAAATTCAATGTTTTTTTGACATCAACAATTGTTGTTTAGAAACAAAACTACCGGTTTTTCATAGGAAATGAGCGTAGAAGCATTATAGGAGGTTGCACATAGCCATTATATTTATACCAAGTTTCTCGAGTCCTTAGCCATGACTTATTTGTCTTGTTTTCAGCAAAGGCGTTCTTAAACTTTAATGACTTTTATTCGTTCAATTCAACAAGTGTTTGTAAATACATGAAAGTCGAGGGAGGGCACCAGAGTGATTGATATGTACTTGTAGAATCAATCTATCAAATGTTAGGTCCACTACTTACGACTTTTTCGTAACTGTATGCGTGTAAAGAGTATATTAACCCGAAGTGAAGCACCCGCGTTAATTTATCGCAATAGTTGGGCCCCATCAGTAATGTCATGTTATTGATATCGGTTCAGCCGGCTGCGCTCACTTCTCATTGGATAGTTGGAAGAGCAGTAATAAAAGTAAATGCGTTTTGACCCAGCCATTGTCGTTTTAAGATCAAAAGTGCGGTTATTTAAAGGAAATCGATTGAAATAAACATTAAGTGAGGTTGCGGAGAGCTGCTATATTTTCCACAAAGTTTGTGGAGTCTCCGGCCATGTCTTGCTTGGTCTGTTTTTAGCAAGGCTTGCTTAGGAACTGCACTTGCGCACTGTTGAAACAGCCAACGATTTCACAATTATTTGCTCATTTTGTGGAGTACATAGAGGAATAATTAAAAATTTGTGGAAAGGCACCAAAGTAATTGATATGTATTTACAGAAATAACCTATCAAATATTTGGCCCACGACTCACAACTTTTTCCTAATTATATACCCGTTTGTACGACCAAAAACCTCAAACTGTGCGCATGTTGCTTGGTCCTGGCATAAACACAGCTAGATAAAGAACAAACTAACCCAAAGTGATGCGTTCACAGTTAATTTATTACAATAGCAGGGCCCCATTAGTAATGTCTAGGTGAGTGATATCGAGGTGATGGATATCGGTTAAGCTGGCTGTGATGGCTTTACCCAGTGAGTATATAGTTGTGAGAACAGTAATAGAAAGTTAATGTGCTTTGACCTTGGCAATTGTCTTCAAAATCAAAATCCGTGTTTGCAAAGGGAATCGAGAAGAAAAGCATTGGGGCTGGGGGTTACGATTAGCTGCTATATTTTCCCCAAAGTTTATAAAGTTTCTAGCAACGTCTTATTTGTCCTGTTTGCAGCATGCACTTAAAAACTCGATTTGCTCACAATTGAAACACGCAATACTTTCACTAATTTTTATCCTTTAACTTCACTACTTGCACGGAGACATCAATGTAAAGTTGTGTGGGCTGGCGCCAAAGTGATTGTTGTGTAACTTCAGAAATGTTTGGCATACTACTTACGACATTTCATAATTGCATGCATAATAGTAGGATTTAAAATCCGTGGCTGCGCATATATTGCTAGGTTCTGGTACAACTGCACCTTCAGGAAATGCAATCTAACCCAAAGTCAAGCCCTCACAATTAAGTTATTACAATATATCGGATTATGCTTAAGTCTATGTAATCCGTGAATCAGGTTATTGTGCTAGATGTGTGAACAATTGTTATGATTCCTATGAGGTTTCACATAAAAGCTCTTCCATTTATTTAGCTTCGCTACATTTGATCAAAATGTGTAAGAGATTAAGATTGGTTAGGCTTTCAACAAGACTGCACAAAAGTTTTGAAACCTGCCATTGCATTATTACACTGCAGTAGGTTTTTTGACCAACCGTCATGCTAATACTGTAATGTATCATTTTTCTCTCACAAGGTGCATATACATTGTTTGCTTTCGAAATAATAGTGAATAAAAACCACTTCTAGTTGTGCTTGTATCTTTGCGTACCTTAATAACTATTAGTCATGTTACTACACCATGTAAGGTCTTTGTTGGTGGAGATATTTCAGTGTGATAAGACGTTAGTTGTAACCAAAGATAGGAGTTAAATTGTTTGTATTCTAAGTAGTTGTGTCACTGAAAAATAAACACACAACGGAGGTTTCCCCTGTTTGATGCAGTGCTTGCGTTTGAAATACACTTTCCCAAAAGCCTACGCCCTCAACTACAGTTATGAAGTAGTCACACATAAACAATAAGGAAGCACCAGACCGGTTTGGTCATTATTGGTGCTTTTCAGTGGTGCGTATCCGAAGAGCATGGAACCGAGCCTTCAAGATGTAAACCTATCTACGGTAAGTGTCACTTGACCACTTGGCTGGACGCCGTTGCTAAAGTTTTAGCTGCTTTTTTTTTAAGTGACTGACTCTATTTCCTGGTTTTGGTACTTGTGGAGTGCATAGAGTCCGCTATGCTGTAAGTTCACAGCGGCACCTCACGACCAAGACTTTACCACAACAAGAGGTAAGCATCGCCCTATACAATTACATTAAAGGGCGGAACGAATGAGCATAATGAGAGTGTGAGGATTTATATAATAATGAAGTAGTCATACACGAACAATAAGGAAGCACCAGACCGGTTTGGTCATTATTGGTGCTCTTCAGTGGTGTGTATCCGACCAGCATGGAACCGAGCCTTCAAGATGTAAACCTTCTATGTATGGTAAGTACTACTCGACCACCTGACTGGACGCCGTTGTTGATGATATAGCTGCTTTGACATCAGCAACTATAAAAATAAGTAGCTACAAAAAAGCAGCTATAATGTCAGCATCGGCGCCAGTCAGGTGGTCAAGTAGTACTTACCATACATAGAAGGTTTACATCTTGAAGGCTCGGTTCCATGCTGGTCGGATACGCACCACTGAAAAGCACCAATAATGACCAAACCGGTCTGGTGCTTCCTTATTGTTCGTGTATGACTACTTCATCTATATATATAAAAGTGAATGTCTGTGTGTATGTGTGTGTGTGTGTGTGTTCCCTATAGGTAGAAAGGTTAAAAAGTTTACATAAAAACTAAAGGTGTATTCTTATGTAAAATTCTCCGAGGAAGACAACGGAAGTAGTTCCGAACCTCTAAGTGCCCCCCTAAGGGAGCTATGGGGTGCAGAACCCCCCTTTAAAAATTCAAATATATTCAATTTTGATGAAATTTAAACCATATGTATAAGACACTAAATTAGAAAGCTTTCCAAAATTTCAGCCTTTTTCGACTATATTAGGGGGCAGAAAGCCCCCTTGAAAATTTAAAGTTTTTGTTAGGTACCACAAACAGAAAAAAATTTGTGACATATAAAAATCCAAATTTGACGGTTATGAGCAAGACTGTACTTTTAAAAATCCCTAGCAAATTAACCCGTCGTAGATCAGGTAAATATAACTTTTTTCAGGGAAGCCAAGTACGATGTTTTGATTTCAATCAGAAACGTCTATGGGGGGATACGAGCCTATGGGGCGATATTCGAGATGAGCATTAAGAATTATAGATATAAGAATATAATAGAAATAGGTGTAGAATTGTAGAGATTACATGTTAAAGTGAAAGCAAGTGTTGAGAAAAACTCAGAAGAAGATAAAAGATAAAATCAAAGTATAAGGTACTAAGCATTTTAAAGTCTGAAACGGTTCGTTGTTTAAGGCCAATACTCACCAAAACAAGTAGGTTATGTGACCACCTCTCTATGTGGAATGTAAACATTCTAAATTGATTTTTGATGGTTTAATGATGAGAAGAGTTAAGCAGAGACTTGCTGAAGAGTACATATCAAACCAAGTAGGTTATGTGACCAGTCTCTACATTGAATGTAAACATTCTTAATTGCTTTTTCATGGTTTACTGGTAAGAAGAGTTAAGCAGAGACTTGCTGTAAGCTATAGATGAGCAGTTCTGAGGGAGACTTGAGTGCTGTTAGAGATGTGTGTGTGGTGGTAAAGACTGGCCTTTGGCCTTTGTATATATTTAAAAATATAAGTATGAACAGTGTTCCTATCCTTTGATACTAAACAGAGAAAACCCAATAAAAATAGTAAAAGAATATAAATTTCACTGATTTATGTGTGCATTAGAGAGAGAAATATACTGCTCCAGTGATAAACATAATATTAATTTCTGATACACAAACAAAATAAATAAAACACATGCATACACCACCTATAGAAGGAAAAATTAAAGAACCCTAAAAAAAAATGAAAGTGTATTGTCACATAAACATTTCCAAGGAAGACTGTGGAAGTGATTTTTTTTTTTCTATAGCCAAGTTTTTTCTTGTGTGTGTTTCATTCTTTCATGGTTTATTGTTACTTATGCACTCTTATGTCCTGCCCAAAATTGATTTTGTTTTTATCCTTTCCGATACAAAAATTCTTCAGTGCCATCAATTTTCGATAACAACTATTAGGATTAGTTCCCTCACCATATTCTGAATATTTAATTTTTGATAACAATAATTAAGATTAGTCCCCTCACTATATCCATACCGTCAGTGCATCATTAATATATTTTCCATAAAATCACCGAGCTACTCATTCTTCCTTGTAACTTTTATTTATTTTCTTTTATACGATTGTATGAGGAACTTGCAAAATATTGCATGATTGAATCTTGTGTAATTAGGTCAAGAAAACTTATGATCTTATTTCCATTTTGATGAAGGTCCACTTTGGGGGTCTACAGGACCCGTGTTAATTGAACACCCAAAAAACAACATCCATATTGTACTGTATGAGCTGGGAAAATTATTCTTAACAAAAAGGGATTCTACTTGGCTACCCCCTCTCACCGCCGATTGTTTTTCTTTTAATTACAATAACATTTAGGATATAATAGCATTCATTAACAAGGGACCTATTGTCATAAAATTAAGATTGCATGCACAAATAGGATTATTGCTGCCTATATTTTTGATACGTTTTCTAAAATAGGGGTCCTATCAGAGCACCCTCGACCAATTTTCTCTTTTTATTTTACTTTTTTTTAATTGCAATAATTTCTACATGCAGATTGCATGAGCTATATGATTTGGAAACAAATTGTAAAAATGGAGTCCAACTTGGCATATACACTGCATGCACTCAGGAAAATATTGTGGGTTATGTAAGTTTGGATGCATTTTCTACAATAAGGGTCCCTGCGGGGACCTCCTCCTGTCATTTTTTTTCTTCTGATTGCAATAAAATTGGGATATAAGTAGGCAACCACACTGATGAAAGTATCCAAATTTCACTTTATTTTCATCATTGTCCCCTTCCCCACCACCGCTAAGCAAGTGTTGTCAGAATAGTAATCACCGGGATAACTTACATCTGACCAAATGACGTAGCTTTTTTATCCTATACCCGGGCAACGCCGGGTACCTCTGCTAGTTATTATATAAATCCTCACTCTCTCATTATCATTATCAACTATAGTTATTTAAAAACCATAGAAAACGTAAGATTAGCAATTAGTATTGAAGTGACTTTGGTCGTTACAAAAAAAGGGCTCGACTGACTCGAGTCGTTTGCACGAAATGACTATGCTCGACTCGACATCAATGACTTGAATCGACTTCAAAGCGATCTTTGCTAACGATGCGGACTGCACACTTCGCTCTTCAATATTTATTGGCTACGCTTGACTAGTTCAAAAAATTAGTCTGATTTAAGCTCAAAACTCGAAATTATCGTAAAGTATTTTTTCCAAGAGAATAACATTGCAGTTTCTTTACAAGAACAACTCGCAAATTCTTGATTTGTCTGGAAAGACCAACAGCTTTACGCCGAGTTATATTCTGATCCAAGCTATTTGATATAAAGATTAAATTTATTTGAAAAAAATTTCCAGATTAAGGTCTTAGCTTTATTGTCAACATACAGTGAATATTTGTGGAGTTGGATTGAAGAATGGATTCGTAAAAGATGGCGACATTACAGCATCTTCAGTTAATAGTAATAGGTTTTTGCCTCATTACGGAAGATTGGATCGAGTTGGTTCGAATACCGCTTACGGTGGCTGGTTAGCCGACACAAGGACAGGTTACTGTTTTATTAAATTTGTAGCTCTACAACATTGTTCCGATACGTCATATAAGTTTCATAATTAATCGTCTTCAAAAAAGTTTTTTTAAAACTTGCTTTGAATAGGAGGAAGCCGTTTTCAAAGCTAAATTGTTTTTCTTTGGCCCAACAAGTTGCAACAAAAATTTGAGAACTTCTTTTTACTTTGTGTTCCATTTGAGACAATTTAAACCTATTGGAGAACAGCTATCGAAAATATCTTTATATTACGCGTGGCAAAAAACAAAATATTTTTCTCTTTTTTTAAGATGGAAAGTTTTGGGATTTTTTTTTTTAACTATAGTATTGTTGTGTTTAGCTGGTGAATGGATTCAAATAGATTTGAAAAAAGCGACACGTGTGGTTGCTGTGGTCACACAAGGTCTAAATTATCCGGGAGCTTCTAAGTATTGGACAACCAGCTACAAAATATCGTTTGGGAACAGCACTGACGAAATGCAGACAATCAAGCAGGATAATGGAACAGATTTGGTAAGTAACTGTATATACAGGCTTGAGGTTAAAACCTTCATTGTACATAAGGAAGATGTTTTAAATTCTTGTGTGCAAAACGAACTTTAAAAGCGGCTCTTTTCTTTATTTTGCTCGAAAAAGTAAATTTTAATGTCATAAAGGAAGCTCGTCTTCTACTAAGTGTACTAGGCTGCTAATTGTACTTTGTAATATTTCAATTTGTTATGGTTACTAAGTGGTATTTCTAACATTTTGTTCACGAAAAACTCTTCAATAAAAAGGAAGACTTGTTTTGGAATTATCAGCACTAACATTCATCATTTCCAGTAAAATTTTTAAGCAGCCAAGGTTTAGTTTAGGTTCTGTAGATTTTATATATATTATTTTATGCATCAAGCTTTGGGCAGCTGGCAGCTCACAACAAGTGTGATTGAGTTAAGTTAAATTTTTCTAAATCTGTTGTTCTCTTTTGAAAAA
This sequence comes from Trididemnum clinides, assembly GCA_963675345.1. Taxonomy (NCBI): domain Eukaryota; kingdom Metazoa; phylum Chordata; class Ascidiacea; order Aplousobranchia; family Didemnidae; genus Trididemnum; species Trididemnum clinides. Next base: position 23,942,496 of record OY776304.1, on the reverse strand, counting down.
ATACTTTTTGAAGTTTTTCACGGATAGATCATATTATTTATGCCGCATATCCTGGTTATCTGAAAAATTCATCGCCGCGAAATGTCTAAAAGTTACTTTCCACCAGTCATCATTTTTAAAAAACATTTTTTTATTTTTTTACTCTTTCGCTCCGGCGATTGTAATCAATCGATAATCTCGTGTTTTCAATGTTTTCTTCTAATTTTTTTCCGTCGAGTTACAAAATTAGTTTAATAAAAAATGGATTTATGACTTTATTTCTTAAGCGATTTTCATAAACTTTTCAAAACATCACGCTTAGTCCTTCACGCATCGGAAAATGTACAACTTGTATCCTAATTCTTGGATTTTCTTACTCAAATAGGGTTAAAAAGACCAAGAGCCCAGCTGCAGACGACAAAAATAGCCAAATTCTCAGCATGAGCCTACTACCTTGAAATCAAATTACGATATCATGTTTTCCAGAAAAGCAAACTCTTTGTTATTAACACAGTCTGAAAACTACTCTTTTGTGTCATCATTTGACAAAATTTCAAGCAATAACAAATAATTTATCAATTAAAATTTTCAAGGTTTTTAGGGGCCTCCAAATCCCCTAAAAAAGTTTGTATGGCAGTTAAAATATAGTAGATTTGGTTTTTAAACAACATGATATGTTGCTAAATACCGGTCTCATTTGAAAGCTTAGAAAATTTGCTTTCCAGCAATATATAACTTTAAATAGTCAAGGCTAAGCGGTATATGATATTTACTGATCAAAAATGAGTATCCTACATCATATCAGTTCAAACCCCCCACAAATTTTCGACTTGCTTTAACTAAATTACAATTTTTAGAAAGCTACATTCTTTAAAACGATAAAATAAATTGCAAACATTTCACCACTAAAGTCGTCGTTTCGTATCAAGTTTCCAAGGAGATAGAAGCTACAATATAAATTTAAAAGCTGGCGGAAGTTTGTCTTCTCTAAATCAAAGTTTGCTGTATCCCACTTGTTTCTCAACAAATGGGAGGAGTGTAAAAAAGCTTCTGTTTCATTGTTAGTGACCACATGTTTTATTTAAACTTGATATTTTCTGAATCCTGAAGAAATTCGTTTTTGAAAAATACAAAATGTTACATGGTTTAGGCTAATCTTTAGTAGAAAATGACTGATCATATTTTCGGAGCTAAATGTAACTAACAAAGTTTGGTGCCGGTCGCTACCGGTCAAAAAAAGGTCACGGGCCTCAGAAAGTTGCAAATTGTAGAAAACCTAGGCGTTTATGTAAGTTTAGACTGATATACCTTGAAAGCTTATTTCCTTAGCATCATCTAGCGACCATTAGTAAAAAAATTGGTAGAAAAACAAAATCTATACTGATCTTTGAGGTAAAAATACTTTAACTTCGAAGACAACTCAGAACCTATAGGGAATGGTGGGTGGGGTAATTTGCACAAAATTTGCATATTCAAAAACAATTGTTTTTATAGTTGAAATCTTCATATCATCATATGATGATGTTGGTAGCGATAGAGTTAAGCTAAATTTTTCTAAATCTGTGGTGCCCCGTTTGAAAAAATACTTTTTGAAGTTTTTCACGAATAGACCATATGATTTATGCGCGCATATCTTGGTTGTCTGAAAAATTCATCGGCGCGAAATGTCTAAAAGTTATTTTCCAACAGTCGTCATTTTTAAAAAGCATTTTTTATTGTTTTCACAAAATCTTCCATAAAAGCCAAGCAAATTATAAATTCAAGTTAATTATTTTTAGGTGTTCCAAGGAAATAGAGACCTTAACAGCCACGTAACCAATGAATTTCCAGCGCCAATATTTGCGAGATACTTTCGTCTTCTGGTACACAGTTGGCGCATTTGGCCTGTAGTGCGTCTGGAGTATTTGACATGCTGAAGTTATTCGCTCGCGTGTAACCACTAACCCAGTCACCGATAAATGAATGCACTTGCTGATATACTGTAGTCTTTTTGATAATCGAGCTTTGAGAGAACCACAGTAGATTGACAGAAAAGCATCTTTGACAGAATGAAATAATTCATCCAAGAATACCGAAAAATTTGCTTTCACATCAAATTAATTGAACGCGAAACAAACTCGTAAAGTTAAGAATATCTGTTGTATGCATTGGTGGGCAGTCGGTACTATAAAAGTCAGTACCAGTATTTGGTATAAGAAAAAGTTCCTCGAACCCGGTAAGGGTACAGCAATAATAGAAATATGGACAAAAGTATCGCTTTACTTGAAAGCAGTGTTATAAGAAAACAATATTTTTGCGCCTTTAAATTAAGGCGACTTTCAAATGTGACGTATGGGGAGTATTCCAAAGAATTTGAATGCAACCTATTGGTATTGCCTGGGGAGAGACACTAACGTGTACAGAAGTTTTATAACAAAGGAAGAGATTAAGCAATCCACTAATAACTTTAGAGGTCGATAAAGGTTTGCCAAAAATGAACTTTTTTCGGCAAAATTAAGATGAGTAATACGGGAAATTCCAATTTCGTATATCATGTTATTTGTCTCCGTTCACGAAAGTGGCCGTATTCACGTAATTTAAGTTAGAGTTGATTAGAGGTACAGAATTTAAAGATTGCGGAAAGTAAAGTATTCGCATTCTCTAACTCTTCGTCTGACACTTTTTAAGGGAATCCGTCAGAAATAGAGTAAAAAAGATGAAGTGAGTTAGTTATGTAGAGACACAGTTGACGAAAAGAAAAAAAGGATACATCGCCATTGGTAAAAGAAGCAACCAATTGAAGAAGAGGATACTAATGTGCGATTTTTACGCCATACACAAATTCTTTTTGATCACATTAAATTGGTTTCGATGTTTTGATGTAAGTGGCTTCAAGAGTAGAGAGATGAAAAGCAGTACGGCCTCGGACAAAAATGGAAAATCCGCCATTGTTGTATTCGCTTGCACATGCCGTGTTTTGCAAGAGATGTTGCTCTATAGGGGAGAAAAAAGTTTCAGCTTTAAGGCTTCTGATTGGCTTGCAAGAGCGGGCTAATGTGCTAGGGTCTTGAGAAGTATGTTCTTGAAGAATGGTTTTAGGCACGTGCTGCTAAATCCTCTGCTGTAACCTTTAAGCAGTGCGGCCCACGTACTGACTATCACAGTGGCACAGATAATTAATAAAAAAATGTTGCTTTGATGTGAAGCGTGTAGTACATCCTTTGCAGCTCCAGGCAGAAGCTGTCTGGTGGTGTAGAGTAGGGGTGCACAACACAGAGCACGCGAGCCCAATGTGGCCCGCCACAAGCCTGAACGTGGCACGCGAACGGTTGGTAAAGAGTAATTCTTGTATTTGGAATAAATTGTGACAACTCACGTAAGTAGGATAGCGGCTGGAAGGGCCGGGTTAATTACGACATGGAGTTTGATCTGAACGGCGCTGCGCAGTACAGTATGTATAGAGTGATCTTTAAAAAAATGGTCAGCATCTAGATATAGAGCAGAGGTGGGCAAAGTTTTCAATAGAAGAGCCACGTGCGGAAATGTAGAACTGCGGGAGAGCCACAAATTCCGTTTGGAGCGTTAATACAAGTACAACAAACAAAGCAAGCTTTACTCAAAACAATTTAGTAGAAACACACACAACGATGCACGATATTACAGTTTATGGGTGATTTTACCAGCATTAGATCAACTGTGGGTTTCTATTCTATTGGCTAGTTTCTGAAAATCTGGACGATAAGATGTCAAGGCGGTACGAATTAATTCGCTCAAGTGGTCATTTGTTAGGCTTGCACGATATTTTGATTTTACGAATTTCATTACAGAAAATAAAGATGCACAGCAAGTTGTGTTTAGAAGGAAAGGAGTCGTGCACTGGTCTTTTTAAATTCTTATGACACTTACCATGGGGTGGTGATCCATCGCGCTAAGTTTGATGTTTAATAAGCAGTTTCAGAAGAGTTAAAACAGACAGGCACACAGATAGACAGAATTGCGCTTTATAGTATAGATGAGTCAAAAATTTGGTGCGCTAAAATTTAAAACTAAAATTAATTTCAACAAAAATAAATTCTACTTTCACATAACTAACTTTTGTGGGCCACTGTGGTTTACCATACTCTAGACCCCACTTGCAAACAGACTGTGATATCTAAAAAGTACAGACTTAGGCTGAAAATGATAACCACTAGACTACGCTTAGCTGTTGAAACATCAGAATATCTCCTCTCTTCTCTTCTGCAATCCGTGTTAAGTTATCCCTATTATAACAAAGCAATAAGTGCCTAGATCTCATTCAGCGATATTTTCCACTTCCAGTAGTCATTCGCAAAATACTATGAGCTTCAGCTGTACTACAAGATTGAATGAGAAATAACTCACGTTTGTCAATCAGTAGGCTAATTGAAAAGCGCTCAATGGTATATTTACCATTCGTTCTGCACATGGAGTCAGCTTCGATTTTTCTATGGGGATATTTTAAACATCTTGCCTTCCTCTTTTACCAGATGCTACGAATAAGTAAATTTGCTTTGTTAGAATAGTTATTGTATGTATAGTCTCAGTAATTTATTGCTTTCATTTTGCAGTAGTTATTTTATTTTGTGAATCTAAAATTGTCTCGAATCTAAACTTGGTTTTATATCTCGGTTGTTTTTGCAAAAACCTTTTTTTCTTCTGAATTAAGATTTGCTTCGCAACACGCCTTCTTTTTGGCGTCACAATGGTAGATCATATGGTTACGTTCAGGACTGATTTAGAACACACTTTTCCCTCGAAACTTTTCGATTGCCGATGTGACGTACTTTATTAGCGGATGCTTTTTTTTGTCGCATGATGTCGTTCTCGATTATTCTAGATTGCGTCCCATTCACATATTGAAGGCGACGAGATTTTTACGCACGCAAAGAGAGAGTGAGAGAGAGTGCAAGAGAGCGTAGAGATCGAGAGTATAGAGAGGGATAGTGTATCATTTTGTAATGGTTTGTTGTGGAATATTGGCGTGGCAAGAATCACGTGGTTAATTGATTAATATAGTTTTTATACCTTGATATTATAGTGCATTGGTTTTATGTGATCGACAAGTGAAGAAATTTTAAAGTTTCGAGTTATTCTGTGAATATATCTGTACTGTTCTTCATCAAGAAGTGCTTGGTTTAAAGTATTGTGGTTAAGTATTTAGTAGAAATCAAACTTCACCTAGCTGTTAAGTTGCAGTCAGAATTGATTATCTGAGCGATACTACAAGTCGCCTCAATTTAAAAAAAAAGAGAAATTCAAAGTTGAGATGGAACCAAAACTTTACTGTATTTACGCGACACCAGAGTCCAAATCCATTGGGGTCCTTCGATTTTTTCCAGTTCCTTCAATGTTTTCATTACTTTCATCAGTTGCTGCAACGGCGAAATAAGAAGTTGATCCAACTGTATACCAAAACATAATGCCAGCAATATAAGGCTTACAGTTTTCATAGCGCCCAACATTGTGGTCATCAGGTCTCAAACTGCTCGGCAACTGACATATAAAACAAAAAACAGTAAAAACTAAGAAATGTCGTCGCTACCTTCGGCATTATAAACGGTAAGAAACAACCTCAGCAGTTTTCAGTTATCTTCATTCATGTTCAGAATTTGTCACTGAAAATTAGGTTAGGCAACTAATTAAGGTAGAGCGAAGCAAATGGTGTATGGGGTAACGTAAACTATGAGTCTCAACCCGTCTATTTTCAGTCAAGGTTTTCCTTCAAGAACAACATTTTCAACAGCAGCATCTTTATCTAACTTATAAGCAAAGAAATCTTGAGATGAAACAGAAATCCGTATGAAAAAAATTAAGTCTCTTCTGCACTTAGTAACATGCTTATTAGGAAATGTGGTATAAGTAGCTGTAGCAATAAATGAACGATGAACAGCGACTAATTGAAAAGATGTTAGCACGTTTGTTTACGTCATTGTTCTCTTCTCTTCATGGCATAGCATAGCGAGTTATACGATATAAGTCTATCTGTATCATCCTTTGAAGGGGTCACAGCAACAGCAGCATCCCTGTTTCCTAGGAATCAAGTTTGGGATGTTTCTTGATCGTCTTCCGCTGTTAGGCCTTTACTTTTGCTGAGTTTATCGTCAGATGTCGGCGGTCCTCACGAATAACATCATTAATTTCAATGCCACTTTCTTTACCTGAATCATCTTCTACTAGCTTAGCCATCATGTCAATTGCCGAGCTGACAATCTTTTACGATTTTTTGACGTAGAATATGTTAATGAAAGAACATTGTATTGCGAAAAGACGAGGTTATTGGTTACACTGATAGCTGCAGTGATGAATCTTCAGATTTAATTCCTGCTTGTGAAGACATACATAATCAACTGCAAAAGCAAATTTTGTAACCCGTTTACTGAAATAGGCTGCGGAATATCTAGTTGTCAAAATAGTTTGTAGGTGATCAGAAAATGATTAGAAAATTTGCTGAATTGTCTTCGTTCCTTAAACTTATTTACTGGACAATTATTCCTACTAAACTGTAAAGTGTTAACGCTTTCATGAGATAATAAATAATTCCTATTTGTCAAAAGTACAGCTGAATAATAAAGTTCTATCCAGCATTGATTGGTACACGAGATTTATGCGAAAATAGCTAGCGGTCAAAATGACCGCCTTCGGCCGTTTGGGGTGAAGATATTCATAATTTTTTTTCTAAACAAACGGTGGTCAGGAAACTTAGCTCTTACATGCCAAACTAATATTTAGGAAAAATCAGGAAGTTTTGCCTGTTTGCTTGTAGAATAAAAAAAAAATAGCAAAATTTTAAAATGAAAAACGATTAAAATAACCGTTCTGACAATTCTAGTGTTAAACCATAACCTAATCTTGTGCAATAACTCTGAGTGCTAGACTTTGAGTTAGTTTGCACTTTCCCAGCTTCGATTATGCAAGAACCTAGCAATATATGCGCTGTTAGAAACTTTATAAACTTTGGGGGAAATATAGCAGTTAATCGTAACCCCACCCCTAATGTTTTTTCGCGATTCCCATTACAGTCGCGAAACTTTTGATTTTGGAATGAGAACAGGAAATGTCAAAAAATACCTCTGCTTTTTATCACTATTCTCACAACTATGCATTGGGTGAAGCCGGCGCAGCTGTTTGAATTGATAGCCTTAACTTTGACATTACTGATGGGGCCCTGCTCTTGTAATAACTTAACTGTGAGTGCTTCACTTCAGATTAGTTTGTTCTTTGCCTTGCTGCGTTTATGCCAGGACCAAGGAACATGCGCTCACCTAAGGTTTTTGGTTGTACGAATACGCATACAATTACGAAAAAGTCGTTAGTAGTAAGTCCAATGTTTAATAGGTTATTCCTGAAAATGCATATCAATCAGTTTGGCGCGCTTCCTTAACTTTGATACGCTTTTCAAGCACTTGCTGAATTGAACGGATGAAAGTTTGTCCAGTGTAAGGACGCACTACATTCTGAAAACTGGACAAATAAGCAGTTGCCAAAGACCACAGCAACTTGGGAGAGATATAGCGACCATGTGCAAACCCCATGATGTTTTTTTTAATCGATTCTTTTTAGAAAACGTCAGTTTTGTTCCGGGACAAGATTTGTTAACAAAAAATTTTAAAACCTATTCTTCAACATCAACTTGTTATTACTGTGCTCACAACTATCAATTGGATGAAGCCAGCGCAGCCGTCTAAACCAATATTTTTTATTAGCCTAATATTTCCAAATTTTTGTTTACAGCTTACAAATTTTTGATGAACTTTCCTAATAGTTAATTGATTGTGCAAATGGCTAACAATAACCTAACAATAGGCATTATGTTTCTTTGTTGCTTGTTTGCTTCGCCCGTGCTTGGAAGAAGCGGTGAAGTTTGTTTTCCTGTTGGATCTCCGGACACACCCACTGTCCATCCTCAACCTGCCCAAGGACGCCCTGGGAAGGTTGGACCACCTGGAATGCCCGGACAGAAAGGGCAACGTGGCGAGATTGGAACTCCCGGCCAATGTGCATGCAACCCAAGTGAAATCGAAGAACTGCAAAAAGAACTCGAAATTCAAAATGGTAAAGTTTTGATTATGTTGAAGAGATATTTGTTGTGCTTGCATTTGAGATATGCATTTGTTGCTTCAGTGCAGTAAAGGCTTACTAATGTATAGGTCTCAGCATGCAAATAGTTCAAGCGTAGTGGCTAATTCATCATCATTCATAAAAAAAGCACACAGAACAGTCATTAGCAAAAGGGTATGGCATGCAGAGACGTAGCAGCCGTCCCCCAAACCCCCCAATTGGGGGGGGGGGGGCCCAGGCCAACTTTGGGGGCCCAAGTTAGTCTGAAATTGCTTTTTGGCTACGTGACTATTTCTAGTTCAGCAGACTTGTTTACAACCGATTTAAACTGTAGGAAGAAATTGGCTTGTGACATCATAAGTGAATGCAACGTCATTTTATCTCGCAGAATCTAGAATATTTCGATTGATTTTCGGGTAGAATCTTGAATATTCGATTGACGTAACAATGCCGTTGTTACGCAAAAATCATAGAATGGTCTGGAATTCTGTTTGGCTATAAATACCGGGACAATATATATACACTGCAGAGTGCAGATAAAGTATTTTGTTGACATTGTATAGAATGAAACGTTCAAAAAGTGGTGCTCAAAAGAGAAAAGAAGCAGCCACTGCTCGAGATGCTGTAGCGAAATTGCCCAAGATGACAGATTTTTTCAAGATTACTGAGCAGAGTAGACCTGGCACTAGTACCGAGAGGGATGAAGAAAACTATAGTGTACAAGAAAAAGAAGACTATGACGATCAGCATCAAAGTGATTGTGAATTTTCAGAAAATGTAAGTTGTGATTTACCTGCCAATACGCAACCTTCAATATCAAAAATAACTGAATCTCAATTTACCCTATCCCTGATGACCCATGTAAATGGCCTGAAAGTATTTCTGATGCTCAACGATGTGATATAGTAAAGCGTGGACCACATCAACTAATAATGAATTTTCCATATAATAACACAACTCCAAGGCGACGTTTTTCCTCCAACCATTATAAACGTGTGTTACCTAATGGTGAAAGTGTTTCACGGTCGTGGCTAGTTTATTGTGGGGAATCAGATCAAGTTTTTTGCTTTTGTTGTAAGCTATTTGGAAAAACACTAAGCCCCTTTTGTAGTGGTATAAATACATGGGAGGGTTTTTCGAAAAAACTGAAAGACCATGAAAACGGCATTTCCCACCAAAAATGCTGCAGTCAATGGATGTTGCTAGCTGAAGGGATAAGAAATTCATCCACTATCGACAAACGCGAGATGAATATTTTTTTCAATGAAAGACGTTTTTGGAGAAATGTTTTATGGAGACTTATCGACATTGCCTTGTTTCTATCGGAAAGGAATCTTGCTTTTAGAGGATCTGAAGAAGTCTTAGGATCTCCCCACAATGGAAATTTTCTGGGTATATTTGAGCTTTTGGCAAGAAGAAATCCGATCCTAAAAGAGCTTCAAGACAGAATCAAGAATAAAAACACTAAAGATCACTATTTGAGTCCTACCATACAAAATGAACTAATTGAATTGCTAGCGACAGATGTTGAAAAAGAAAATTTACAGCAATTGAAATTGGCAAAATATTTTTCTATAATTTTGGACTGCACTCCAGATATGTCACATCATGAACAAATGTCTGTCATTCTCCGTTATGTACTATGTAATGAAGAAGCTGCTGTTGTTAAAGAAACATTTTTTGGCTACTTGAGAATAAGTGACAGTACTGGGAAAGGCTTGTTGGACGCTTTCTTAGAAAAAGCGACCGAACTGCAACTCGAATTGTCTGATTGTCGAGGTCAGTCATATAATAATGGTGCTAACATGAAAGGAAAACATTCTGGGGTCCAAGCAAGAATGCTAGACATCAATCCCAAAGCTGTTTACGTGCCCTGTGCAAACCATACCCTTAACTTAGTTGTTGTTGACAGTGCTAATTCATCGACGGAAGCATTGACATTTTTTGGAGTACTTACAAGGTTGTATGTGCTGTTTTCTTCCTCTGCTCAGCGTTGGGAAATTTTGAAGAAACATGTGCAGCTGTCCATAAAGTCACAATCTGATACTCGTTGGGAAAGCAGAATTAAATGCATCAAACCTCTTCGATACAATTTAAAAGAGATGTTGCTGGCACTGAAAGACTTGGAAGCCATTTCCATAGAAAGAAAAGATGGAAGAGCTGCCTCAGAAACAAAATCGTTGATAGCTCATTTATCAAAATGGAGTTTTCTTTTGTCGGTGTTTATTTGGTATGATATCCTATTCCAAGTCAATAAAGCAAGCAAGATTCTTCAATCGTATGGAGTCTCCCTTCATACAATGGAAACGGAAATCCAGGCAACTGAAAAGTTTTTGCAAAACTATCGCACAACGGGTTATGACAGTGCCGCAACATCTGCTGTTGAAATAGCACAGGAATTGGATATTGATCCTTCTTTTCCTCCGTCAAGAAGTGGAAAGAAAAGAAGATTGTTTGATTACCAAGGTGAAGAGGAACAACGAGCTACTCCTGAACTGAAATTTAAAAGCAACTTTTTCTATCCATTAGTAGACCAGGCTATTATGTCAATAAAGGAGCGCTTTAATTTGTTACGTGAGGTTTCTTCCGCCTTTTCGTTTTTGTACACACGAGACAAACTTTTGCTTGTGCAACAAGAAAATGCTCTTCTTACTTGCTGTAAAGAGTTTCAAAAAAGTTCGGTGACATTGATTCTGATGAAATGAGCGCTGAGCTACAGCGGTTTGTTTTAATTTTACAAAAAAAACGCAATCTCAATACGGCTCAAGACTTTCTGAACTATCTTCTAAAGACTCATTTATTTGAATTGTATCCGAATGTGTACATCGCACTTCGAATCTTACTAACTTGCCCCGTGACTGTTGCCAGCGCTGAAAGAAGCTTCAGCAAATTGAAACTGATCAAAACTTTTAATAGAACGTCTATGACAGACAGTAGACTATGTTCATTAGCCATGTTGTCAATCGAAAATGACTGCGCCCGATCTCTTGATTATGACAATGTCATAACAGCATTTGCGAACAAAAAGGTTCGCTCCAGACTATTTAAATGATACTGTGTTTTTATAACTTTTTCACGTTTTTCAGCGTCATTGCTTTCGTTTCGCAGTGTCTGCATAAATGTCCTACTGAACTCTGGCATCGGTGCCGAATTTTTTATGACTTGCACCTTTGGTATCGGCATGCTTTATTCTGACATTAGCCTGTTTACTTATGTACAAATTGTGGTGTATTTTCTTAATGCAGCTTTTCAATTTTACACCTCTAAAGTGATATGACCTGTGCGCAGGGGCTCTTGCGCTTACTTTGGGGGGGGGGCCCGAAGTTGGAGTGCTACGGGACTGATGGCATGATTAAAAAGTAATAGACACGAAAGTAGTAAACTAACAATGAGTATTTTTGTAGTCTACTTCTGCAATAACTATAACTGTTTTTAACTTTTATGATGCAATTTCAGCATGTTTAAAGTCAACAGAAAAAATTTTTTGTGAATACAGAGGCATTTTGTATTGCAGATCTGTTTATCTAAGGCGTTAGCCACTTGAATGTAACTGGGTGGCGTGATCCTATAACTGGGTGGCGTAGTCCTATACCTTCGGAAATAGCTGAAAATAGAAAGATAGAATCTATTGAAATACGGGTAACCATCAACAAACACGCGCCTACTTAATGCTTTGGCGACGGCAAAGTCAGGATATACATTTGAAGGAGAGAAATTTCCTAAAAGTTTTTCGTATTCTGAAAGAATATGTTTAACCAAAATTATGATATTCAATATACGTTTTCAAAATTTGTCAAATAAACTTTTTGTTCCAAATGAAATAGGTTTTATTGCGACTTTTAGTTAATTTTCTGCAAATACTTTCAGGCTGAAGTGAACGAAACATATTATTTCACACACAGCCGTGAGGAAACAATATCTCAGTTTCTGGGTCTGAAAATTTTTTCCTCCTTTGCTCGCAAATGGTGTAGTATCAGATCACCTCAAAGGCATTACGGCTTGTGTGTTGGAATTCACTGAAAAAGGGTTAATGCAAACAAAGATTAGTGTGCCAACGAAGCTCAAAAATATGGCAACTATATTTCAACTTCTGCCAATAAAGGTGCTTGAGCGGGGTTTACTTATTATCGCTATTTTTTCTGATTAAAGAAAAATCAAAAAATCTGGAAAAATCGAATATAAATTTAACATTTGAAAAGTGTTTAGTCTTCAATTTAATTTTTTTTTCAAAATACCTTTATTGGCAAAAAAGTGGCAATCCCTAAAAAAATTATTGTGTTTGACCTTTGGTTTCAAGTGCAGGTTATCTCTTTAGTTTCTAGTTGTTTTACACTTCCCAAAGTTACACTGCACCTCACTGTTTGTTCTTCCTAATATACACTTTGTAACCTTTTTGCATAAATAATTGTAACAATATTTTCAGCCAGAACTAACCGCTTACTGTACGAACTTGTCAGAACACATGGAAGAGGTGAGTAGAATAAGACCAAATATGTATTTCTGCCATTGATCAATTTATGATCGGATTCAATTAAAATATGGTCAAAAATTTTTCCAATAGGTTATTCTTCTTTTTTCGAAAATTATTTATACACGCGATTTGAAACCCATTCTTTTGGTCTTGTTTCTGTTTTTGCGCAAAATATTGCCATACAGTGCGATGTCAGTGTTGGACGAATTCGAGTCGAGTGACTGGACAAAAGTAAAAAAAGACTCAACTTCACTTGAGTCATTTGCCCAAAATGACTCCACTTGACTCGAAACTCTACGTCAGTGATTTGGGACTCGAATAAAGACTGGACTACAATGACTCGAACTCGAATCGAGACTCGGCTGACCAGCCGATAACAAAATTACTTTCAAAAAGTTGTGATTTTGTTGTGACATACATCAAAAACGGTAAAAAGCACATTCATACACCAAACGAAAGTGCTCACAATCAGCGATCTTACGTAATATGAGACATAGAATTTGGTAATAAGCATTTCCTATATGCCACAGGTGTCAAACTCATTCAGTGCTGTGTGCCACATTTACATACCTGGATTTTATACGGGCCAGTTTCTGTTGAAAAAAATTTAAGCAGCCAAGACTGTTTGCCAATGGTCTGCAAACTTTTTTGGCTGCCGGCACAGGAAACCAATTGATCAAATTTCGCGGCACACCTGCCACCCAAATCCATTCCTATTGATGGCGAGTGAGATTATTTGAAAATCACCACTTCTCCGTGCAACGATCTCCGGAAATCGTGTCATGTAGCCTAAAATAGTGCTGGTCTACAAAAAAAAGATCCTTACCTCTCTCGCCGTAACCTGTAATGCACCACACGCGACTTATAGCAGTTGTCGACCGTTACTTCATGGCAGCATTTTCTCAATTTTGGCAGACAATTTGTATCAGTAGAAAGCACTTTAAAAAGACTCGTGGCACACCACGGCACACCATGGCACACTGCGACCCATCTGCATATATTCCGCGGGACTCAGTTTGAAAAACATTGCTGTATATATTCTTTTTTTAAAGATTAATTCTTTCAATAAGAATTTTCTCGCATTTTTCACTCAATAGCAACGTGAACTTTTTTTGAAAATAAATGTTCTCATCACGGCGATGGTCGATATTTTCACGTAATTTCAACTTGAAAGACTTTTTTTCTTTTGGAAAACAATTTTTCGAAGACCAAATTTGGAGCCAGGCATTCGCACTGTGCCACAAAATATGACGTCCCTGGCCACATTTGGCCAGCGGGCCGTCAGTTTGACACCCTTGGTATATGCTATATGACGTAATAATGCTCACGATCGAAATTCTTGTGCGATGTAAGACCAAGAAATTTTGAGAAAGACATTGCTATGTGCTAAAGTACAAAAATTCTCAACGGAAATATTCCGAAGTAATATGACATAGAAATTTTAAAGTATTTGTTTCTATATGTCTTAGTACATAATTTCAATGAAAAGTGCAATTTACAAATAACGCCCCATAATTTTATTAAGCTGTAAACACTCAGCAATGTCTTGTAAGCATTAGTCTAATTAACAAACATGTGAAAAAGAAAAGCGAGTGAACTAGTAGATGCCTTGACAAATTTTGTCAATCAAATATCCAATTTACACTTGAGTAAATCCCGAAAGTTTGAAAATAATAGACTCCAGACTGTCTACCGAAAATACCTACGCACTAGGCAGTAACATAGGTATTTGCACCACTCAAATAAAATCTACTTACGATATTTTTTGCAAGACCTTGTACTGCAGGCATGCACCACTCAAAACAGTAAAAGGTTACTACAATCAAATATTTATCCACCGAATGCTTGTCTACAGATTACTGCACAATTCCTAAAACATTTGCTCTCACGATATTCAGCACTAGCTGTTCATTTAGGTGAAGAAACATCATGAAGATCTTTTCTCTATACTTAAGGCAACCGTGCCATAGATTACTAGCCTGTTTTGTAGCATCGCCTGGAAGGCTACTAGTCAGTTATTTCGAGTAAGAAATATCGGTCCAGCTGGCTAGGCCGGCTTCACTAAACTTAAATTTCTGAGAAAACAGCAATTATTTGGCATAAATGGAGGCGTCACTCCTATTTCTCTTATTCCAATCATCGTACTTTGAATTGAGACCGGTCTTATTCACAAACTGTGAACTATTTGACATAATCTGTTCATTTCTTCGAACAAGCAAAGGGGCGCAAAAGACAAAACTGGAGGTGGACACTGTAGTTGTTTTTGTTCTGCAATTACAAAAACAAGTTATTTGGTGGTAGACTCATTTCACAATATGGTGCAACTCTCCTCATAATGTTATTTGGACATCAGTTTCCTTAACAAATTAGTCTTAACCTGACAAATTTTGTCAAAACTAATCATAAATCAAATCAAAATACACTTTGAATCAAACGAATCAAAATACCGAATGGCCTATAATTTCAGTTTCACGTGACTTCGGCATTCTTAATGAAAAACACCAAGTTATATGTGAGTGGCTATTTGATAAACTTTTTTTAAATAAATTTAGTGAGGCGTTTTTTCAGAGATTAACCTCGGTAGTAGCGGCGAGATTGTTCGGTGACTCAAGCGTCACAGCTAAATAACTAATTACTGACGATCACAGTATTATTAAATAACTAGTTTTTATTTTCGTCGCAGCTGTTACGCCAAAAAGATTATTAAGCATGCATACCATCTTATTGAAATAAAAATCATCAGCACGCCTGGTGAGCCTTCGGGCAAAAAAGTTGTTGAAAATAAAAATTTGTTTGTAAATATAAGTGTAATCTACTTAAACAAATATTCTTATCGGTTTCCCTCCAGATTATGGATTTTATAAACTATATTTATGATACCAACATTCGTAGTAATAAATTAAGATTGTGCTTGCTAACAAGTACAGCAAACATTTTCTTAAATTTATGTGTTCATTTGACTAAATGCATGGAGGCATAAATTCAAAATTATGGAAGAATAGTAAAGTGATCAATGCATTTTCAAGAAATAAACTATGAAATAAGCCTACTTTTTACGACTCTTTTGCAAATGTAGACCCACCTGTAAAACTAATGGCCTGTGGCGGCGCATTTGTAGCCTACTGTAACTTTTTTCCTGGCATAAACGCAGCTAGAAAAATGTGAAGCGACCGGAGCTCAGAGTCCAGCATCCACAGTTCAGTTGTCATGATAAATTGGGTCACGGCTAAAGTGGATAACCTATCAAACAGCTTTTGTGCTAAAAAAAAGAATAATTTGTTTGTAAATCCTGCAAAATTTCAATGTAAAAATGGGCATTTTGTTTCACTTTGTTGCACGCGAAAAAACTTCTCTTGGGTTAAGAACAAGCAGGTGCGCGACGTGACTGTACTGCAAAAGTATTCCAACGTGGAGTCCACCTACAATTCAGTTGTTATAATTTTCGTTCTTGCCGTTGCATTATCAAAAAACAGACTAAAATTGATGTGTTAGAGCTGCAATACATCGTTTTACTGCAACCGGTTGCATATCAGTAATAGACGTAACTATTTTCTTTTGTTTTCAAAAAGGCAATGGATAATTAGTACAGCTGCAGCCTACTGCTATTTTCACTGAACTGGTACTAGACAGTATTAAGATTTAAGACGACACTTTACATCACGACGAAGTAGTGCTTTTTCAAAGCATTCAAGAAAAACAAAAAAAAAGCATGCTTGAAAAAACGCTTAATTGCTAAATTGTATGTTGCTCTGGAAATATATCGTCGATTGCAAAAAGTAGGTTTTGTCGGAAGCAACAGGTGAAAAACCTTTCAACCCCGTTTTTCGTTCAGTACTTTTTGAGAAAATGCAAAAAACACATTTTATAATTAGTCGTTAATGATGATGTCATCCTAGTTCCTATGGCATAAAATTTCTTGAAGTTGATAAGTCGAGTGCTGGCTTTTATTTCAGCAACAAACCGTTTTTCTCCGTCAAGAAATGGGATTTGAAAACATTTGTGGCCTCATGATGACGTGATTAACCTCCTTAAGACACTCACCCCACCATGGAGATCAACCGTTCTAAATTTCGCATCTAGTTTCGGAGGAGTTAAGCACAGAGTCAGACAAACACACACACACACACACACACACACAGGCAGACAAAATTGCGCTCTATCATATATATTAACCCTCTCTGCAAGCGTCACCGGCAGGACTCTTTCTGTATGTTTATGCTAAAAATATCGGTTCAGCTGGCTGGGTTGACTTCACCCAATGGATAGATGTAAAAATATTAATAAAAATTCAATGTTGTTTTGACATCAACAATTGTTGTTCAGAAACAAAACTACCGGTTTTTCATAGGAAATGAGCGTAGAAGCACTATATGACGTTGCACATAGCCATTATATTTATCCCAAGTTTCTTGAGTCCTTAGCCATGACTTATATGTCTTGTTTTCAGCAAAGGTGTTCTTAAACTTTAAAGACTTTTATTCGTTCAATTCAACAAGTGTTTGTAAATACGTGAAACCGTGGGAGGGCACCAGAGTGATTGATATGTACTTGTAGAATCAGTCTATCAAATGTTAGATCCACTACTTGCGAGTTTTTCGTAACTGTATGCGTGTAAAGAGTATATTAACCCGAAGCGAAGTATCTGCGTTAATTTATTGCAATAGTTGGGCCCCATCAGTAATGTCATGTTATTGATATCAGTTCAGCCGGCTGTGCTCACTTCTCATTGGATAGTTGTAAGAGCCGTAATAAAAGTAAATGCGTTTTGACCCAGCCATTGTCGTTTCAAGATCAAAAGTGCGGTTGTTTAAAGGAAATCGATTGAAATAAACATTAAGTGATGTTGCGGAGAGCTGCTATATTTTCCACAAAGTTTGTGGAGTCTCCGGCCATGTCTTGCTTGGTCTGTTTTTAGCAAGGCTTGCTTAGGAACTGCACTTGCGCACTGTTAAAACAGCCAACGATTTCACAATTATTTGCTCATTTCGTGGAGTGCATAGAAGAATAATTTGAAATTTGTGGAAAGGCACCAAAGTAATTGATATGCATTTACAGAAATAATCTATTGAATATTTGGCCCACGACTTTCGACTTTTTCGTAATTATATACCTGTTTGTACGACCAAAACCTCTAACTGCGCGCATGTTGCTTGGTCCTGGCATAAATACAGCTAGATAAAGAACAAACTAACCCAAAGTGATGCAGTCACAGTTAAGTTATTGAAATAGCAGGGCCCCATTAGTAATATCGAGGTGAGTAATATCAAGGCGATAGATATCGGTTAAGCCGGCTGTGATGACTTTACCCAGTGAGTATATAGTAGGCCGCCAACGATATAGGGCGCCGCCAACGAAAAAAGTTTGGTAACCGCTGCTGTAATGTATCATTTTTCTCTTACAAGGTGCATATAGGTTGTTTGCTTTCGAAACACTAGTGAATAAAAACCACTTCTAGCTGTGCTTGTATCTTTGCGTACCTTAATAACTATTAGTCATGTTACTACACCATGTAAGGTCTTTGTTGGTGGAGACATTTCAGTGTGATAAGACGTTAGTTGTAACCAAAGATAGGAGTTAAATTGCTTTGCATTCCAAGTAGTTGTGTCACTGAAATATAAACACACAACGGAGATTTCCCCTGTTTGGTGCAGTGCTTGCGTTAGAAATACACTTTCCCAAAAGCCTACGCCCTCAACTACAGTTATGAAGTAGTCACACATAAACAATAAGGAAGCACCTAAACGGTAAAAGAAGTAAATGGAGAAACCAAAAAAAATGGCCTACCCCAGGGTAGTGTTCTAGTCCCACTACTCTTCAACATCTACACAAACGACCAACCTCTACCAAAAAGTACACATAGATTTCTCTATGCAGATGACCTTTGCATCACCGTCCAAAACAAATCTTTTGAAATGGTTGAACAGCATCTTCGAAAGGCACTTCCAATTTCAACCTTATACAGTACTACCAAAACAACCGATTAAAAAGCAATCCGGCAAAAACACAATCCTGTCTATTTCACCTACGCAACCATCATGCTACCCGCAAAATGAACATAACATGGAATGGAACACCAATCTCGCACGACAAATACCCCGTATATTTGGGCGTCACAATGGATAGAACCCTCTCCTTCAAAGAACACATAAGAAAACTAAAGGCTAAAATTCAATCACGAAATGCTCTGCTTTCCAAATTAGCAAACTCTAAATGGAGAACAAACCCTTATACTCTGCGCACAACTGCTTTAGCACTGTGCTTTTGTACAGCTGAATACGCGTACCCAGTATGGGAGAGATCAGCTCATGCAGGAAAAATCGACTCAGCTCTGAATGATACATGCCGACGAATTACAGGATGCCTTAAACCGACCCCCCTTAACAAGGTGTACAGCTTGGCAGGAATCGCCCTTCCTCCCAGCATTCGCCGTGAAGTATACAGCCAATCTGAACGACAAAAATGCAATTTGGACCAACGACATCCCATGTACGGATTGACAGCCGCCCCATCCAGACTAAAATCTAGAAAGAGTTTCTTGAGAACTGTTCCTCCTCTCGACAAGCACATCACGCACCAACTTAAAACACAGAACCTATGGCAGAACTACACAGACAATATTCCAGACCAACATAAGCTCCAAAATTTCCCGGTTTAAGAATCTTTCCCCCCAGGACACAAGTTACAATGGAATAAATGGCGTTGTCTCAACCGTTTAAGATCAGATATAGGCAAGACCAAATCTCTTCTACTGAAGTGGGGCTACTTACCCCCCGGCACTGATACCACCTGCCAGTGTGGAAAAGAAAATCAAACCATGAACCATTTGCTAACTTGTGAAAAAACTGGAACAACCTGCACCATGGATGACCTGTTACAATGTAACAGCACTGCCAAAAAACTCGCAACGACTTGGTGCAACTTAATCTAGCTCAAACGGACTCGAAGAAGAAGAAGCACCAGACCGGTTTCGCCATTAGCGGTGCTCTTCAGTGGCGCGTATCCGACCAGCATGGAAACAAACTGTCAAGATGTAGACCTTCTATCTATGGTAAGTACCACTAAACCACCTGGCTGGACGCCGTTGCTGATGCTAAAGCTGCTTTGACATTAGCAACTCTAAAAATAAGTAGCTACAAAAAAGCAGCTATAATGTCAGCAACGGCGCCAGCCAGGTGGTCGAGTGGTACTTACCATAGATAGTGGTGCGGCAGCACCAGGTTTCAACTCTTTGATTCCCGCGCCAAGCGTACAGTCGTTGATTAGCACTGAACCAGTAGAGTTGCTTTGTAGAGCTAGTAATATTAGCTCTACGGATCCTTTTTGCTTCGTCAAACAAAAAACAGGAAGCGGTTGAAGCTTTCTTGCAGTGTTTTATTTACAAATATGCGCAGCTCCTCTCAGCGTGCGCAGAACGAAAATTCACGGCGATAAAGGCTACCACACAGCCTTAATAACAATTAAACAGGGGGACCAACACTCAGGCCCAAACAGAAATCCGAAGCATAATCAGTAATAAGGCCGAAACGAAAAGAAAAGACCAAAGAAAGACAATACAACAGAGGAAGGCTTTTAGAAGTAGTCCGTAGGAAACCCGGTTGTAACGTCTACTACTTCTCAGTAGGGGCTAATTGTTCGGTTCGTTGTAGGGGTCTAATTTGAAGCTATATTTACTTAACTCCTAACAAAACAACACGAGATCACTTAATTTATCACAATATCAATCAATTTTGTGAAAAATTGCTTATGAAGTCTTTGCGTCACATTCTCAAAGACTACGCTTTATGAAGTCAAATCGCTGTAAAAAACTACATGGCGATTGGCGGAACAGATAGAAGGTTTACATCTTGAAGGTTTGGTTCCATGCTGGTTGGATACGGGTCACTGAAGAGCTCTAATAATGATGAAACCGGTCTGGCGCTTTCTTCTTATTCGTGCGAGACTACTTCATTATTATAAAAATGCTCACTCTCTCATTACCATTATCAACTACAATTATTTAAAAACCATAGAAAACTTAGAATTGGCAATTAGTGTTGAAAAGACTTTAGTCGTTGCAAAAAAAAGGACTCGACTGACTCAAGTCGTTTGCACGAAATGACTAAGCTCGACTCGACATCAATGACTTGAATCGACTTCAAAGCGATCTTTTCCAACGCTCCGGGCTGCACACTTCGCTCTTCAATATTTATTGGCTACGCTTGACTAGTTCAAAAAATTAGTCTGATTTAAGCTCAAAACTCGAAATTATCGTAAAATATTTTTTCCAAGAGAATAACATTGCAGTTTCTTTACAAGAACGAACTCGCAAACTCTTGATTTGTCTGGAAAGATCAGCAGCTTTATGCGGAGTTATATTCTGATCCAAGCTATTCAACATTAGGTTAAATTTACTTAAAAAAAATTTCCAGATTAAGATCTTAGCTTTATTGTCAACATACAGTGAATATTTGTGGAGTTGGATTGAAGAATGGATTCGTAAAAGATGGCGACATTACAGCATCTTCAGTTAACTATATTCATTATTTGCCTCATTACGGAAGATTGGATCGGGTTGGTTCGAATACCGCTTACGGTGGCTGGTTAGCCAAAACAAAGACAGGTTACTGTTTTATTATATTTGTAGCTCAACAACATTGTTCCGATACGTCATATAAGTTTCATAATTAATCGTCTTCAAAAAAGTTTTTTTAAAACTTGCTTTGAATAGGAGGAAGCCGTTTTCAAAAATTTGTTTTTCTTTGGCCCAACAAGTTGCAACAAAAATTTGAGAACATATTTTTACTTAGTGTTCCATTTGAGACAATTTTAAACCTATTAGAGAACAGCTATCGAAAATATTTTTTATATTACGCGTGGCAAAAAAAACAAACTATTTTTCTCTTTTTTTAAGATGGAAAGTTTTGGAATTTTTTTCTTTTAACTATAGTATTGTTGTGTTTAGCTGGTGAATGGATTCAAATAGATTTGAAAAAAGCGACACGAGTGGTTGCTGTGGTCACACAAGGTCTAAATTATCCGGGAGCTGCTAAGTATTGGACCACCAGCTACAAAATATCGTTTGGGAACAGCACTGACGAAATGCAGACAATCAAGCAGGATAATGGAACAGATTTGGTAAGTAACTTTAATCATTGAATTGAGTTTAAAACCTTCATTGTACATGAGGAAGATGTTTTAAATGTTGATGTGCAAAACGAACTTTAAAAACTGCTCTTTTTGTGATTTATGCTCGAAAAAGTAAATTTTAATTCCATAAGGGAAACTCGTAATCTTAGTATACTAGGCTGCTAATTGTATTTAGTAATATTTTAACTTGTTATGGTTACTAAGTGGTATTTGTAACATTTTGGTCACGGAAAACTCTTCAATAAAAAGAAAGACTTGTTTTGGAATTATCAGCACTAACATTCATCATTTTTAATAAAATTTTTAAGCAGCCAAGGTTTAGTTTAGGTTCAGTAGATTTTATTAATATTCGTTTATGCATCAAGCTTTGGGCAGCTGGCAGCTCACATCAAGAGTAATTGAGTTAAGCTAAATTTTTCTAAATCTGTGGTTCTCGTTTGAAAAAAATACTTTTTGAACTTTTCACGGATGGACCGTGTTAATTATTATTATTTATGCTGCATATCCTGGTTGTCCGAAAAATTCATCGGCGCGAAATGTCTAAAAGTTATTTTCCAACAGTCGTCATCTTAAAAAATATTATTGTTTTTACAAAATCTTCTATAAAAGCCAAGCTAGAAATAAATTCAAGTTGATTACTTTCAGATGTTCCAAGGAAATAGAGACAATAACAGCCACGTAACCAATGAATTTCCCGGGCCAATAACTGCTAGATACTTTCGTCTTCTGGTACAGGGTTGGCATAATTGGCCAATAGTGCGTCTGGAATATTTGACATGTTGAAGTTATTCGCTCGCGTGTAACTACTAACCAAGTATGTTTTTAACCGATAAATGAATGCACTTGCTGATATACTGTAGTCTTTTTAATGATTAAGCTTTGACAGAATGAAATAATTTATCCAAAAATACTGAAAAATTTGCTATTACAGCGAATTAATAGAACGCGAAACAATTTCGTTATCTTAAAAATGCCTGTTGTATGGATTGGTGGACAGTCGATACTTTGAAAGTCAGTACCAGTATTTGGTATAAGAAGAAGTTCCTCGAACCCGGTAAGAGTACAGCATAAATCAAAGTATTGACAAAAGTATCACTTTACTTAAAGCCAGTGTTGAAAGAAAACAATATCTTTGCGCGTTTGAATTAAGGGAACTTTTAAATGTCGTGACGTATGTGGATTATTCCAAAAAATTTGAATGCAGTTTATCGGTATTGCCTGGGGAGAGACACTAACATGTCCAGAGGTTTTGTAAGGAAGGAGGAGCATAAGCAATCCAGTAACAACTTTAGAGGTCGCTAAAATTTTGCCAAAAATGAAGATTTTTGGGCAAAATTTAGGTGAGTAATATGAGAAATTCCAAATTTTAAAATGCTGTTTTTTGTCTCCGTTTATGAAAGTGGCTGTATTCACCTAATTTAAGTTAGAGTTGATTAGTGGTACAGAATTTGAAGATTGCAGAAAGTAAAATATTGATATTCTCGAAGCTTTTTGTCTGAAACTTTTTAAGAGCATCCGTTAGAAATACAGTGAAAAAAATAAAGTGAGTCAGTTATATAGAGACACAGTTGACGAAAAAGTAAAAAGAAAAAAGGCTCCATCGTCATTGGTAAAAGAAGCAACTAATTAATGGAGCGGAAACTAGTGTGCAATTTTTTCGCCATACACAAATTGCTTTTGCTTACATAAATTTGGTTTAGATATTGTGATGTAAGTGGCTTCAAGGGTAGAGAGATGAAAAGCAGTGCGGCCTCGGGCAAGAATGGAAAATCTGCCATTGTTGTATTCACGTGCACATGCCGGATTTTGCAAGTGATGTTGCCCCATAGCAGAAAAAAAAGTTTCAGCTATAAAACTTCTGATTGGCTTGCAAGAGCGGGCCAATTTGCTACGGTCTTGAGAAATGTGATCTTGAAGAATGGTTTTAGGCACGTGCTGCTTGATCCTCTGTTGCAAACTTTGGGAAGTACGACCCACGTACTGACTATCACAGTGGCACAGAAACTGGTAAAGAATCTTGCTTTGATATGAAGCAGGTAGTACATTTTTTAGAGCTGCAGGCAGAAGCTGTCTGGTAGTGTAGATAATGCGTGGCTCAACAGCAAAGTGACAACGTTTGACTTGTGTTTAAATTTCCTTTTTGTATCTCATCGAGACATTGCCCAACCATGGCAAGTGAAGATAAACTGGGCATTCCTTTGGATCTGATTGTGTTGGTCTGCGAAACTGATTCATCTTTCTGGTGAAAGCAGTGTTAGTTTCAACTTCAGTGTAGCCGTTGTTAATCAGGATTGAACATATCTTAAAAAGTTCATTTTGAGGAGAAGATGCAGAACATGTTCTGCAGTGTTCTGCATCTTCTCTTCAAAATGAACTTTCGAACTTATTTAATTAACTTAACTTAAGCTTAACTATCTAACCAACATAATGTTACTTCACTATGCGAATTTTTACTTCTTCTTCTTCGTACGGGCAAGATTTTTCATTTTTTCGAGAAGCTTCTCAGATTTACGTGTGAGTTTCTCATAAGCTCTTTTGTTAGTCCTCAGTTAAACTGAGCCACCACTACGGCTGTAGACATTCAGTTAAGTGTCTCGCCCAAAAGTACAACAAGCAAGCTTGCCAACTTGTTCTCCACGTTATCTCTTTTGTAGTGGGCGCCAAGCAGAAAAGCTGTGAATATCATTTTTCAAAGTCTTTTGGCATGACTCGACTTGGGAAATGAACCCCAAAATTTTACTAAAAAATCGAGACAAAAGTAAATTAAAATACCATGGTTTTGGTAAAAATTTTTTTGATTTAAAAATATCTGGACAAATTTCGATGTGGTATCGTACATGCAATTGTGGGAAGCATTACAATGTAAAAACTCAACATTCGTTTTTGTTGTAATTAAAAGCTTTAACCTTATGTCATTTTATATCAAAACATATTTGGATAACGAGATTTAGGAAACTTGATTTTAGAAAAACCTTGAGTCCCTTTAAAAATAGTTTGGGAACCACTGCTGTAGAAGACCTTGGTGGTGCGGCAACCGACAACCTGAAAATGGATTTGTGCGCTTGTTTTTTTAGGAAACCATTGCTGTTTTTCTGCTTTGCGTAACTGTTGCCAATGTTTGAGGACAGCTAAAAATATGTCTTTACACATTAGCTTGTCTTCTGCACACATACTGTTTTAAAATAGGCGTACTTACTTTATTTCATAAATTACGTTTGCTAAGCTGTCAAAAGAATTTCCTGAATTGATCTTAGAATCTTTTGTTTTGTCATCCTTTGTCAACCCTTTGATTAACGTCAACTTCTTGAAGCAAATTAATGTTCAAAAATCACAGAACTGTGAAGGGGCTGAACAGGAAAAATAAGGATAACAGACTTTAGATAATTAAAAGCAGACATTTTCTACAAAAAAGAATGTTTGAGGCTTTTGGAGAGATTTGATCCCTTCTTTCAAGCCTAAATCGAAACGAAAGCAATGCGGTCGTAAGTTAAAACCAACCATGACTCGCTTGATGAAGAGACCGTGAAAATTCCTGCCGACACCAAGCGACCGCAGACGTCACTACCTCGTCGAACCACGGTCCAACAACGAAAACCAAACAGAGAGTTTCTTGCTTGAGAAAAAGCAGGTTTACAGTCAAGTGGCCAAACCGGTTTGAACAGCAGCTTTGACTCAACTTGGCGCATGCAATTCAAATCTTGAAGCGAAGTCTTATTCAAAAAATAAATAAAAGATCAGAATAGACGAGGGTGCAGCTAAGGAAAAGATTTATAAAACCTGTGTATTTGACTGAATGGTTAAGCTCCTATAAAAAAAAGTCAACACTTGATTTTAACCCCGGTGAAATCGTAGAAAATTTATTTGGCAGTCTTGATTATTACCAACGTTTAGTGGGATCTCTTTAAAGAAAAGATTATTACTTGAGCAATTTTTAATGACCAAAAAAATTACAAACTGATTTTATATTGGCAAAAAATTGACTTTGCAAGAAAAAGGAACTAATAAACTAAAAATGCTACAAAGTCACTTCAATTCTTGTTGATACTGAAATTGTAATGTAAAACTGTTATATTAGTCTCAATTCGTTCCTGGCACAATCTTCAACCAGACTAAAACAGATAAAACGTATATTATTTTAAAAGTTACTGACACGACGCCGGCGTCTACTCGTCACAATGTATACCAACTTAACTGTTTTCTACCGTCCTACTCGTCGCGTGCAACACGCCTTATTGGCATAATTAGCACCCAGCACAGAGAACCCGCCCGAAGGCGGACCGCGCTATCAAGGCAACCCGTGTTCAAAACCAACGTGTAACAAAACTGCGTGAAATTTTGATAATGTTTGGTGTCAAGCAATGAAATTTTGATTCTGTTTCAATATTGGTATTTTAAAATTGAGGCAAAATAATGTATCTCTCAAAAAATTTGCCTGACTGCAACTTTCCTGAGATATCGATAATTCAGTGTAAAATATCTAATCTACCTGCAGTAAATGCAGACCACTTCTTGTTCAAAACTAAAGCAAGTATATTCACAAATAAAATAGCATCAACTGCCCTAACGACTAAAACAACTTTTTCAACTTTTAATCCTTTACGGCTTTCAACAACAAACAATTATTCCTCAAATGAACTAAAGGAGATATACATGGGCACTAATGCACTATTCCCCCACATCTCTCTCTCTGAAGATTTTCTGTCATTTAAATTTATATCTTGACTTTTCTGTGCTTAAATATTTTAGGTGTTCTGCAAGTTTCAAATAAAAACAACAATTGCAATCACTGTGATGTCATAAGTTCAAATTTCGCGAGTTTTGTCACAGACAAATATTACATCACAATTGAAACGGTGAAATCACAATGTTGTAAACAAGCTTGCCTATATATGATATAAAAATAACAGTTTTTAAAGCTGCTACAAATCATTATTCCTAACATTTGATCTATACTAGTATTTCTTATCCTGGGGTAAATTTTTTATTTCTGGGGATGATTTTCTTGATCTCCCAAAAGGTCTTCAACGTGACAAAAAGAAAACTGATCATTTCAGCTTGAGGGTTTTGGGGAGAATATTTAGTAAATTAAAATGGAAGACGAAAACAGGAAAAAGGTTAAGATCCGATATTCTATAGGTCAGCTGCATGAAGAAGGTCAATAAAATAGTTTTATGCAGATTCCATGATAGGTTTACGAAAACACTTTTCTCAAATTCTTTTTTTTCAGCTAAAAATTCTGACTCTCCTTTGCTACCGAAATATTTTTCGTCAAAAATATTTTAGGTTGACAGCAAAAATCCCGCGGATGACGTTAATGCCGAGTGCTCTACCCAATTCGTTGCAATATGAGATGCAGTTTTACTCAAGTTTTCGAAAAACTAATAAATGAAATATGTAGTCAGAAGGCTTTAAACTTCTGCCAAGAGACTGCTCACTGTAACGGAAATGATAAGAGGTTTGTATTTAGGAATCTATTTGAATAAGATGTGTACTAAGTTCCTGACGATTGTGAGTACGTGAAATCTAAGATTGCACTATAAGTGTTCTAAATTGATATAGGTAAATAAAAATGTATATGCGAATAATATGCAACGAAATATGTGTAACTTGGTGTTCAAATATAAATTGACCCAACAACAAATATGACCAACAAATAAAAAGTGACTTTTAATCGTCCAAGTTATCACCACAGATATTTCAGCAAAAACTTTTTCCGCGGATCTATTTCAAAATTGTGGTTGTCTTTGACGCTGAGATCCAGAAGAGCTCAAACAAGTTTACTGGATAAATAAAAAGTTTGGTTCGAATTTTTTTGGTGAAACTTCTTTATTGTAAAAATAAAACAATTCATGATCGACAAACAAAAATGACGTGTGACAGCACTACAAAGTAGAAACTAGAGCCATATTAAAAAAAGATGATTTTTCATTACGATCTTCGTGGTACTACAAGCTCGCAACGTTTGTCGCAAACGCAGTAACAGCTGTAGGCCAATCCTGGCATTTCTTTCTTAAGGAATGAAGGAACGTTTCCTAATTACTGCAGTTCCTTTTTGGTTGATTTCGGTCTTGGTTGCAAGTGGAGCGGTCACGTTCACGCAAAAGCTTGATGATCAATTTGTTCAATTTGAATTAAACTGAAGAACGTCTTTTCTATATTTCAGCAGGTAAAGCCAATTGCTGTTTTGGAGATACCATTTCTTGATAGCTCACATAGATTCCAATGACAAACAAAAGGAAGCAGAGCATTCCAAGCACCTAAAAGTAAAAATAAAGTAGGAGATAAAATCATGAAAAATTAGCATTTTAGTCACTGTAGTTTAGAAATGGCTTTTCTGGGAAGCTTGGTAATGGAATTCACAAAAATAAGTAGGCAATCCAAACAAACTAATCCGGACTGACGAAGAGCAACACGCATCGACCCTGTTTTGAAGACGGATTTTTACAAACACAAGATCATTTGCAATATCTTGCGATGCTAACACATATGAAAACAATAGCCATGTTTAGTATTAGACCAATTGACAGGTACTGCATGCATAAAAAATGATTTTTGATCGTTTATATTACCTTACAAGCTATTTTAAATCACATTTTTATAAACTATTACTGCTTACTTTGCTAATCAGAGTAACCTTTTTGACAACGCATTTAAATGTCGGTTCCAACATAACAACTAAATTTTTGACCTAAACAGGCAAACTACCCTCAGGCCAAAGGATTTTTATTGATGGCGTTACTCTATTGAGAACTAAAGCTTTGCGATGTTTTGTTTTTGTATTTTTTCACTTAAACTCAGCACGATTGATATCCACTTCGAGTAAATGTCTTAGCGGCTGGTGGCGTTGCGATGACGTTATAACAAAAGATAATTTGCATTTCTAAAAGGAAGAAAGTGTTTTTGCCAAAAAAAATCAGACCCAAACTTTCAACTTGCAGAAATTTTATCCATATAGGGCAAAGATAACGTTAAAGCGTGATACCAAATGTTTTTTTCTAAAAAATGATGACTGAAGAAATGCGGTTATCCGCTTTGTCGCAAGCGATTAACATGATGCTTCTGACAAAAAATATACAACAATTTGAGCTTTTAAGATGCAATTCTTTTTCAAAGTGTTTCTAATTTTAAACATTCTTTTCTACATTTTATCTTGAATGCTTCAAAAGCTTCTGTGATGTCATAACGCTGTCTGGTATGATTTTAGTGAAAACAGTAGCAGGTAACAGCCAAACTTACCACTTTCATTACCAAAGCAAACGTAAATTGCTAAGGTGCTGTCTTATAACGTAGAATGATATATTACAATACTAACATATTGGTATGTATTATCTTCTTTGGTAATGCAATGGCAGGTGGGAAAATAGCAATAACTGTGCTCTAGGAGACCCCACGTTAGAATACCTTTCTATACTCATACTTTATCACCCAAATAATCTTAACTCTTTAGAAAAATTGATCACATGTAGCAAAGTGTAAAGTTGTGATGTGAGCTCCTGCCTTAAGCCACATGGACCAATAAATCAATGCAATATCTTGCTCCCAATCATTTTTGAAAAATTTATATAAAAATATACCACGCGTTCTCGATGCCACTACTTTTTTGACTTAATTTTTATTTTGTAGCAGCCGCATTTTTTTAAAAATCCGATTACGAGTTTTTAAGTGTTTGTTATGATGTTTTTAGTCGTAAAAAAATGTATTTCTGTTGAGTGTAATTGAAATTCATTGATATGTTATTATTGGAGCTGGTTATCTGTTAAACTACATTCTTTTTGTGAGAAGTTGATGTTTACTTCACTTTAACACCCGCCCACAATTTAAATTGGTTTTCATCCCAGAACTTACGGAAAGGAATATCTTGAAAATAAGACTAATCTTGATTTTTAAAAATATGGAAATCGGAATTAGAGGCAGTTACACGCAGCAAAATCCTAACTTAAAGAAAAAAATCACAATATAACAAAAGACCTATCAATTTGTAAAACGGGACCCATATCCTTAACCTAAGGGAAACGCAAAATCCCCTTTACCCTATTGGCTACACGCAAGCAATAAACAGAGCTAGTAGACCCAAGACATAGCCAGGACCGTCAAGTCACAAATTTGATTATAAAAAAGAGCGCGCCAAGTCGTGAAGTACGCTTACTTTTTAGCATCCAATTTTTGTATTTTTAATAATAATCTCTACATTGATGCCACCATCCTCTCAGTTTAACTTAAATTGTGTCCGCTTTGGTTCCTCATTAAAAGGAACAGAGACATCGGGATCATAGATTTAAGGTCTACAGCAATCTTGCGAATAACGTTTTTGACTTCACTATTTAAAGTACAGGGTGTCCACAAAGTCTTTAGACAATTAAAAAAATTTATTGATCTTACAACTGACGTTGGAAATGTCTGAAATGTTTAAATAATATCAAGTAAATAGTCAAGTTTTTATTCAAAGCATTAATAAATTTCTATATGAGCCCCATTTGTAGCACGGAGGACATCTAAACGATATTAAATTTCAGTCAATGTCCTTCTCAACATTTCTTCATCAGTTGTCTCCACAGCGGCAGTTATTCTTTCCCCAAGGTCACTTATGTCTTTTACTTTGGTGCGGTACACACCATCTTTCACGTAGCCCGAACGAAAGCAGAGCGGATGGACTTTGTTGGGCTACGACTAAATGCTGATGAATAAGCTCGATGCCTTTTTCAGAAGTTTTTGACCATCCACTCCTCGGTTTTAGTAGCAACGTTCCCGTTCCCACAAACTGCTTAAGCCAATTGCAAATCGACTGACGTGCTGGGGCTCGTTTTGCATATTTAGCTATGAAATTTCTTTGTGCTTGAATATTAGATTTCGTTTTGATAAACCAAGAAACACATTTTGCTTTTTCTTGTGGTGTAGTCATTTTCAACAAGGGTTGGAAATCAATTATTTTATTTAGCTAATTCATCTCTGAAATAAAAAAGTGATATCATAAAAAACTTTAATAACAACTGATTAATATGCAAAAAGAATTATTTTGATAGCATTTAAAAAAATTTTTTAATGAATTTATAAAATTGTCTAAAGACTTTGAGGACACCCTGTATATTAAATTGAGGAAGGAGAAATGGATGTGCAGAAAAAGCATTGATATTTCATTACTTATCTCACGACTACACATTAGATGGAGCCAATTTAGCCAGCTGAACGGATGTTCTTAACCTCGAAAGTTACAGATAGGGGCATGCAGTCGACGTCAGCTAGTAAGCTATATGCTACTCACAAACTTTTTTCCACAGGCAAATAAATTTTCCTGAAGCCTTAATGAATAATTAGCAGCCCATTTTTACTTCCCTTTTAATTTTTAATCATTCTATCTAACCAGTCGTCTTTGCAGAAAGTTTGCAGGTTCACCGTTCAACGCGTTATGTTGTTTACTTCAAGCTTGCACCTTGGGTTCTAACTACGCTTGCGCTAAAGGCTATGACTTTTATGGCTTAGAGCTGACTCGAAGACTATGAGATCATTTTACAAACTCCCAAATTGTTTCTGCTATATACAATGAATTCAATGTTTTTATTATGTGTCATTTGGTTAATTCCATCTTTTAATCTGTAAGTTGCTAAGCACTTTGAGAAAGGTAGGCCACTGCGTTTATTGCGTATGATCAAACGCCTAAATATGTAGACCACTTAGTACTTACTGTTGCAGCTACCATCCATGGATTTGCGGCAAAAACAGCAGCTGAGATGGATGCGGTTAGATAGAAGAGTGTGGCAAGAACGTAGAATACAATTTCCTGAAAGAAATTGAATAGAGAGTAAATGCATGTATGGATCTTCTCTATGTTCGCCCATAGCAGCACAAAATGAAAAAACAATAACAACCGAAAAAAGGAAACGTTAATACATTAAGGAAAGCGTATTGCACTTAAAACAGAAAAAATGGTTGACAATAGCATGGCCATCAAAACTAACCGAAAATAAAATGAAACAAAAGAAAACATAGTTTTATTAGGCTTAGTTCAATACAAAGAATATGGAGAAAGCAGAAGCTATACTTGGACCAGAAATAGAACGGCTGACCAGAGACAAAACTGAACGCATTCTGCACACATCAGTAAGATATCAAAATAAAGATTTGTAATTACACATGACTTCATAAAAAAACAAAAAAATTCTGGATAACAATACGTTGGAATAGCTGTTCATCACTGGCCGTCCCGCTTCCTACTACACGAAGAACATCAAGGATTTATGTCCACAAAAATCAAAGCTATATTTGACGACTGACAGTTGATCAAATTATCATATCTATATGGTATGATGTTTTTTGCCACTAGCACAAAACTTTTTTATGGAAAAAGGGGAACAAGTTAAAAGAAGACATTTTTTTAGGAAATCAGCTATTTAAACCGATCGTTTTGCTCGTGAAATTAAGTGAAAGACTCTTTTTGATTAGATGTCAAATTTTTGAAAGACATCGTTTCACTGTCGAGAAAATTTTTGAAATTCATGAGGCTGCCCATATTATGGAGAGAGATGGTAACAGTCTAAGGGTGTGAAGTCCCAAGCATCACCTTGTATTACAATTATGTTTTTTTTAATGAGTATGCTTACCATATATCAAATGTTTTATCGGGTTTTGAGGGTGGGAGAACAAGTCTCAGATTCTAGCAAAGTACTACCGGTACCTTCCCATTTACGCAAAACTATAAACATACGCAGTATACATGTATGAGCTTATTGTTACAAACCCCAATCGGCCACCACGACCTGTGGTGTAGATTCAGGAATTTGAGGATGAACAAGATTACTACCAACCACATGAAGAACTGACATACAAAGCAGAAGTATTGGAAAGCATGAAATGATTGAAACGTCCACCAGGGGGCGCAGGCGGCGCATAGAAAAGCGGTAAGACTGAACACCTAGAAAATAAATAGTAAAAGCATTATCAGCAGTCATAGGCCAGTACTATCAAAGACTGATTTAGAAATTGTCTTTATTTAGAGGGAGAGGGAGAGACTAAAATTCATCAACTGCAATTTTCAAGAAAGAAAGATTTTTAGGGGAAGGGCTTACCCTACCCTAAAAATATGATATAGTTATCGGTTGCCTCCTATACTTCTTAAAACTTGATGTAGCTAATCCAAACTTGGATTCCAGTCAGGGCTGAAAGAATTTAAAGTTGAAAAGAGCATTTTCTTGACGAATTCGAGGACCACATGCATCCTATCTCCCTCCAATCTAGCCCTATTTTTAATATGTTTAATAACTAAAAGTTGTAAATCTAAGCTACAAAATTTAATCAAAAAACTTGGATCACTTGACAAGGATTAAAATTTTTCCCCTATACAATTTATTTTTCAGGTCCCTTCCAGTGTACACTGCCCCGTACATTTACATACCGGGCCTGCCCCTTCAGTGTACACTGCCCTTTCTTTCAATGCCCTGCCAGCTGAGATTCGAACCTGTAACCATTAACTTGATAACTAACTGGGGAAAATTTTGCACTTGTTCCAAAAACTTAAGTGTTTTTTCCTTTTATTTTTCGCCCGGATGGATAGGCTTACACACCAACTGAATATTTAGGTAGCCTTAGTAAAATAGACGGAGACGGCCTCAGATAAAGGGAAAATTATTTTTTAGCAGGTTGAGGCACGGATCCATTTTAAAGATGTTATGTTTGGAGATCATCTCACTAGTCGAGAGCGATATTATTTTTCTTGTTTTGGTTTCTCACGCCTTTTTCGCTTAATTTCTCAACTTCAAAGACCGTTTTTTTGGAGAAAACTATTTGCAAGAAAATGTTTTAAAAAGCAAAGCATTTCGGGAGATCTACAGCCCTCCAAGCTTTCAAACATCTCTGCCTATAATAAATAATCTCCGACCTTGGATGCGATGTTGTTAAGTGAACAACACTTCATGAGCTAGGAACAACTGACTTAGGCAGACTTATTTGAGAAAATCTACCTTTATTTTGAAATTATTAAATGATTCGTTACAGTATGAACTGTTGACATAGCAGCAGTTGTAGAAAGAATAGTAAGTTAACACTTGACATAGCCTGCTGCGTTTCAAGTAGCTGGCTGTGAAGAAAGTGTAATTACTTGAGTTGATTGTTTTTTAAAAGCGTTGACTACAATGAGTATAATTGAACGGTTTTAACGACAACAATAGCTCTGGATTTAATTCAAGCGTTTCGGTCAGCAATCATCTTCTCGTTACGCGGGAAGTTATCAATGATAACCTAACTTATAGCCAAGCAATCAAGTTTGGGTATGTTAATGAAGGAATTGGTCGCAAATGTGCGATGGGAGTCAATATTGCTCAGGTCGGCTAGGTTTGGAGAGAGTTTAAATCTAACATGGTGATCAATTTTTTTAGGATTTTGCTGGTTTTTGATCCCACAAAAAAGTTTAGGAACATTTGCTTCTTTTCTAAAAAAATTCTTGATTGCTCAACCGGTTATCCGCCAAGTCAACGAAGTTTGTTGTTACTTTGTTTTGTTTGTAATAGGCTATGTTACTCACTGCTTGAACTATCTTCAATATGGCAAAGCGCGTTTTAGGATAACCTCGATTGCACGTAAACGGCTTGGTAGATCTTGAGTTTTCACTGTTGTTTATAAAATATTTCAAGCACATCTTTGCTAATTAAAACCTAGATTGCTTTAGCTGCATTAAAAAAACTGTACAACTCTGCTAGCATTTCAACTGCTTGCGATCACTGTAATTATTACTCTGGCTGAGCTCCGGTGTTTTTTCAGTATTAATGTTTTTTCTTTCAGGTTCCCAGACTTTCACATTAGACAATGGAATGAGGCGACCACTTAACAATGAAGCGCACTATTCAAAATAAAGAGGCGACTTGTTTGCGGTGCTTTATCGCTATCGGCTCAGTGCCTAGCTTTTAGTAGCCAGAAATCAACTTTGAACTGAGCCGAAATACAACAAAGCATTTAAAAAAATTATTGTCTTGTAAGTTACCGTAATTTTTTCATCAAACAGCTTAGTTTTCAAGATATTTGTTACTTGTCTTTACTTTGCGCAATCACTCAAATATCAGGTCAATACATTCAGATAAATCATAATGTATGGAGTTTTTGACGAGTTCTGGAATAGAAGTCAATGAGCATTTTCACTGTAAATTAAGTTTTTCCGTGCAATAATTTATGATCAACGACACAACTACAGAATTGGTCTTTTTGCTTGAAGTAACTTTGATCTTAATTCTAAATCTTAACTAGCCTTAACGCTTACTCTAATTCTGATTAACCTTAACTATTGCCACTTAAATTAAAAATCTAAATGTAGGCCGCAACCTAAACTCCTTGCTGAGTATATACTCGTTCTTAAGTGGTAACGGATTTTTGAAATTAAGAAATACACAATAAACAAAAGCTCAAAATAAAAAAAATAAAACGAGCATAATGCATTTGCCAACTAAAGCAAGAGTTTGCGCCACACTACACTGTATCCTCAAAGAGAGCAAAACCTTAAAAGTCAAGCAACTATAGCGTATTGCCTCGGTTCAAAAAAAAGACAGGGCCTTTTTCTTCAAACACAAGAATTACGCCTGGAGAACAACGTGCTGCAACTTATTAACTGCATTACTGACGCAACACACCGCCCTCCTTAAGAAAACCGGGAGTTATTTCAACATTGGACCAAAAACAATGATGATAACAATAATAATAATCACAACACAAGCTACAAACACACTGCACACAAAAAACACGCACACATCAATTATTGAGGTCCAATGATATTTTCAGCAGTGCTGAGTGAGCACAGTTGAGTTATTGGTCGGTTCAGCAGCGCTGTTGCAGTTTTAATTTTTGCTCTGCGAACCAGTTCATTTTTTTCTCTTTTAGTTTCAACTACAAGCCCCAGGCTCCAAGCATTTCTTGGTAAGTTATCATCAGCAATTAATACGAGATCACCTTCAGAAAAATTGGCAAAATTTTTAGTCCATTTCTACCGTTTTCGGAGAAGCGGCAGATATTCTTACACATCGTTTCCAAAATATGTCAGACCTGTATTGTACATGCCTCCATCTTTTTTTGGAAAATAGGTCGGACGAGTCAAATTCACCAGGTGACAGTGAAATGTCTTGCTTTGATTGAAGCAGCATGTTCGGCGTCAAAGGCTTATGTCCTTCCCGTCGTTTGAAATATAAGTTTAGGGGCGATTGTTGATGATGTTCCTCACACATAAAAGTAACCAAACTTTTTTAGTCTAGAGTTTGTAAGTGAGTTACGGCATTCAACATTTTTCGAACCGATCTGATGCATCGCTTCCATACACCGCCGTGAGGGGAAGCAGCAGGAGTGTTAAATACCCACTTTCTTTGTTTCTGCAACAAAATTTATGAATAACATTATGATTCCATTTCTCAATCGACAGCTTTAACTTCTTTTCAGCCCCTACAAAATTAGTAGCATTGTCCAAGCGAATTTCTATCACTGGGCCTCTGCGAGCAATGAATCCTCGCAAAACTTGAATAAGCGAACTTGTGTCCGACGATCTAACGACTTTGATGTGAATGGTTCTTAGCACCAAACAAGTAAATATAACCCCATACCGTTTTATTATGCTTCTGCCTCGCTTCACCAAAAAGGGTCCAAAATAGTCAATACCCACAAAGGAAAACGGCGGCAATCCTGGCGTAACTCGATCAGGTGGTAAGTCAGCCTTCTTCTGAGCGCCCAGTGGTGCGTGAATCTTTCGTCATGTTACGCATTTCCCCAAGGATAGTACAAATTAACGAGTTTGACTTTGGAATACTAAATTTTTCTCGCACTTCAAAAAGAACATAATTTCGACCGGCATGGCCTGAAACGCAATGAAAATGAGATATTGACAACGAAGCTACTGCAGACGCGCGAGGAACAAGAATTTGGAGCTTGCTACCACACGCAATAGGTGCCGAAGCTAATCTTTCACCCACACGGATAACACCATTATCATCAACAAAAGGATCGAGACTCGCCAATTTATTGTTCTGCTTTAGTGGCTCACCATACCTCAACTCTTGCAGCTTATCGATATAATGCTTTCGTTGAAGATACTTCAAAATTTGGAGTTCAGTTTCCTGCAATTCTTCAACAGATAAAGATTCGATGGATTCGTGCTTGGCACGTTCTGTTCTGTGTTAATGTAGGTTGTAACGGTAGCGCAACAGCAATCCCATCGTTGCTTTTAACTTATTGCAACTGAAAAACCTAGAAAAAAGATGATCTACACTGTCGTCAGCAGGCGTTTTTACTAGCCATATCTTTGATGATTTTATTTCCAGATCAGAATCCAATTCGCTTTCAAGAAAGTCTGGTTGCTTTGGCCACGATACGGAGTTTGTCAGAAACTGAGGTCCACGCAACCAAATGGAGCACTTTAAAAGTTTACTCGCGGTCATTCCTCTGGCTATTATTTTGGAGGTTTAACACTAGGCCTACCAGTTACAGAATGCCATTGAAAAACCTCAGAGTTACCTCCAATCAAAGCCACAGGATTGGCTGCAAATGTTTTCAAGACACTAGACTGATTGCGGATGTAGCGCATCACAATTGTGCTATCAGTCCAAAAGTGCCATGCGACTTGATCCAATCGAAATTTGCGACGCAAAACTTGGTCATATGATGTCTTATCGGTAAGGTGGCTGCATTGAGTTCCAATCTTGGAACAGTAACTCTTTGGATAGGCGTAAGTCTACACTTTGCAAGCACAATGCTACAATGACCATTAAAACCTTCATCAACCAATTGAACATAACTGACACAGCCATACGCTTGTTCTAAAGCGTCATGAAAATAGTGTAATTTAATCATAGATGCATTACCAAAGTTTGTTGGCTTCAAACATCGAGGGACTTAACCGGTAGGATGGCGTGGTAGAACGTCCGCTTTGCAGTTGGTAGACCTAGGGTTCATTTCCCACGTCGAGTCATACCAAAAAACTTTAAAAAATGGTATCTACAGCTTCCCTGCACAGCGCTCAGCATAAAATAGAGATAGTGTGGAGAACAAGCCGGCAAGCTTGTTTGTTGTGTCCTTGGGCAAGGCACTTAACGAAATGTCTTCATCTTTATGTGGCAGACAGATGGTGGGGCCAAGCAGTCTACCCGTCGTGGTGGCCCCAGTTTAATTGAAGACTTGCAAACCGAGCGTGTGCGCTAACGCAGTGAATATACATCTTTCTGCATAATGCTCACAACAAATAGCTCGAACTAACAAAAAGATCTAGGTACCTTGAAGGCAGCAAGCTTGGCAAGATCACTTAACCACTCATCAACTCGTTTTTGTGATTGTTCATCAATCGCATCATCCCAGGAAAGTTTTGCTCAGCACTGATTTTGCTGCAAAACTTTATTTGATTGAATAAACGGTGATAAGAACCCTAACGGATTATAAATTGAATTTGTTTTTGACCAAATGCAACGACAATTGCGTACACTCCTTTTGTATTCAATCTTAAACCGCAACACGTCTTCTTTAATCGACCACAACAATCCAAGAGCTCTGATCTCTGAATCTTGTGAAGGCAATTGTAAGGAATCACAAACAACTGGAGCTTGATCACTTTTTGAGATGGTATGCATTACATTGCTATTATTCCTCACCCATTTGGTCATTTGAAAACCCCCCTTTTTGAGAAGGTTAGTCAGGTTATGAGATTCACTGAGAGAGGAAACTAAATAGTTATCAACGTAAAAATTATTTGAAACTGTTTCACATACGTTTGGAGCAAACAATGGCATGATGCTTTCGGCAGTTTTATGTAAAGCAAAGTTGGCACAACTTGGAGAACAAGCTGCTCCAAACACATATACCTACATCTTGTATTCCTTGAGTTCTTGGTCCAAATTCCCATTTTCCGACCAGAGAAATTGTAGAAAATTGCGGTTTTCTTTGGGAATTCCTACCGAGCGGAACATTGCTTGATTATCTCATA
This sequence comes from Trididemnum clinides, assembly GCA_963675345.1. Classification (NCBI taxonomy): domain Eukaryota; kingdom Metazoa; phylum Chordata; class Ascidiacea; order Aplousobranchia; family Didemnidae; genus Trididemnum; species Trididemnum clinides. The sequence goes on along the minus strand of OY776304.1, from coordinate 23,903,932 downwards.
TAACTCCAAAAAATTCCAGCCTATATCTGCAAAGCTTCCCTAATAACGTGTTAGTGAAATTAGGTGCTTGTAATAAATTATCGCTAAATGAAATTCCTTGAAAAAGAGCAGAACAGTCGAAAACTACTCGAATCTTTCTTGGTTTGGCTGGATGATACACCACGTGGTGACGGATGTACCAGGTTTGGTCGTCATGTTTGGGCTTTCCAGCCCTTTCCGCATACCCACTACTGAGCATCTTGTTAACAAATTTAACATAATCATTTTAAAACAATAGATTTTTTGCAAACTTTCTTTTGGGTACACAAGTCTTTTTTCAACAAGTGATCTATGGGAAGGTATTTTAAGCAGGGATGTGGCAGCGGCAGCGGAAGCTGAAAGCGGTCCTTTTTCTGTGGAAGCGGAAGCAAAAACGCGAAAATTCTACCGCTTCCGCATAGGTTATTTGACTTAAAGAGTAACTCGGAAAAAAAGTTTTGTCCATTTCCCGATGTGGATTGAACGGTGAATTTGTACTATAAGTCTGAATGAACGTGGATATCAATAGCGCGAAAGAACGAGGAAAATTATAACTAGGATCACATTTTGTATTGATTACTGGTAAGAAAAAAGTAGTTTGGACAATGGAACGTAGCCGAGAAAACGATTACTTAATTAAACTTAACTGATCTTGGTTAGGGGGTTGAAAACGTTGGTAAAGAAATTATTCACGACGGAAACAACTTGATCATTCTGCATAAGTGCTCTTCGACAGGAATTCCGCAAAACATGTAGCTGTGATGCGTGAGGGATCGCGAAGGTTTTTTGTTTATTGCAAGTACGAGTATTTATTTCTTATTTTGGTATATTGATTTCTTGTATGTAGTGGTGTTCCGTGTATACAAAAAGTTAGTAATGGAATCTTGTGATAGCAAGTTACAGAACTTGATGTAATTCTGTTTACGACTTTAAGAGCGTCTGAATTTACTAACTCCCTTTATTACGTAATAGTGGGACTGTAATTTCAATTTTGCTCACTGTATCATCATCGTCCGTCAAATTGATATCGATTCCCGGTGACTTCATGAGTTGTCTTTCTCCATTCGTTTCTATTTGTTGCGAGTTTTAAAGTACTTTCAAGGTTGAGTCCCAGTTTCTCCGTGATTTCATCTGGCCATCTCCTTCTTGGTCCTTCCCTTTTTCTTTTCCGTTCCACCTTTTCCTACATAATCACTTTTTCCAAGTTGCTATCAGTTCTCAAAATGTGTCTTCATTACTTTGGTTTTTCTCGTTCACTGATATTAAGGAGTGACATGTGGGGCTGTATCTGCTCCTAAACCCAATTATTCGTTTTCTGGCAGTCCATGGAATTCTTAGTAGCCGTCTCCAAGCCCACATTTCGAAGAATTTTGGTCTTTGCTGATCCGCCTTACGTAGTGTCCAACTTTCGCTGCCACATGTCACCACTGGGAACACAAGAAAATAAATCAGTTTTGTTTTCGTGGCTACAGATATGTCATCATCTTATATTCTTTTTACCAGCTTAGTTATGGTACTGCGATCCGTGCCCAGCCTTCTTCGAATTTCTTTCTCGCAATCTGCATCATCACAAATAAATAATTGATCCCAAGAAATTGAAGTTATGTACAATTTCGATGTGATAATCTTTCAGTTTGAATTCCTGAAGTCCAACTGTTGTCATCACTTTTGTTTTCTTTATATTTAATCTCAAGATTTGCTTTTTCTCTAGTTTCTTTGACTGTGTTTATGAGTATTTTGAGATCATCTAAGTTTCCATTGATCAGTGTTGTATCATCTGCGTATCTCAAGTTATTTATCATTCTCCTCCTATTGTTTTTCCTTATATCGTCTCTATTCCAGCTTTTCTCATTATGCTCTCCGTGTAAAGATTAAATAGACACGGAGATAATATGCAGTCTTGAGGTACATCTTTTCCAATTTTGTACCACGATGTGTTACCAAATTCCGTCCTCATGGTAGCTTCTTGGTTAGTGTACAGGTTGTCCATTAGCTTTATCAAGTGTCTAAGTATCCCCAACTCTTGCAAGTTTCTCCATAGTAAATCATGGTCGACGCCATCAAATACTTCGCTGTAATCAATAAAACACATGAAACTATGGTAATGTAAAAGGCTAGCGATTTAGTTGGCAAACTGCAGACAGTGACACTGTTGCGACCTATCAGGTCTCTTCAGTGCAGTTGGTGACCGACAAGAAGCTAGCCGCCACTTATTCACGAGACATAAAAATATCTTTTTGCATTTCTATCGCTTTTTCCATTATTCAACGCAATTTGCGATATGATTTCTAGTCCCTCCACCTTTACGAGATCCAGCCTGCTCTTGTAGCAATTCAAATTCTACGTAGGGTTGAATCCTTTTCTGTATGTCTAATCGTTTATTCACTGATAAACCAGATTCTATTAAGAAAGCTAGGCAGCAGGCACACGCAGCCAATCTCTTCATGTAACTTTTCCTTTATTGACCAGCAGAGCATCAACCTTAGTGCAAGATACACACATATATCACTACTAGTGTTACAGTGTACTAGAGTACGGTCTGTAAACAATATAAAACACATTCTCTACTGGTTATCCTAGCCATAATCCCTACTAGCTGAGTAATGGCAAAATAGTTCAAATAATACAGAATAAGCTAGCTCACAAACCAAAGCCATGAACATAGTGGCCAACTAATGTTTAGATACTCGCAAATCAATCCGAAATAGGCTAAAATAAATGCACTAACAACTAGCTCTTAGTAGATGAAAACCATTTTGCAAAACAAAGAAAGATCATGTTACTAAGATTGCCACACAAAAAAACTCAATATTTAAATTAATGGAAGCAGCCACAGATATCGCTATCAGTATGATTTTAAATAAAACTTTACTTGAGTGGGATATTAGAGCCATTGTTCGGTGGTCCGAGGATTCCCTTATGCATTCCCGTAATGGGATGTGGTACAGTGAGAGTTTGTTGTCACGTGGTTGTTTCGCTCTAGTTCATACTTCGCCTTGATATGCGCAGTAGCTGCCTTTGTCTCACCAAAGCATTTCACTTATTTACGTGTTAGAGGTTATGCGGTCGCTATAGAAAACGCGCCGTATCTGCAATTCAGTTTGATATTCAGTATGAGGCTTCGTATTGTGTAGTAGACTGAAATTCAGTAAGGCCTGTGGACACAGGTTCAAGCAGTAAGATGGCAGTCGTACGTGTTTATATTGGTAGACTGGCAGTGGACTCTAAATCTGCTTATTAGTTACCTTCTTTGTGTGCTGTAAAGTGATTACCTCGCTGGGCCGGATTAACTGGTCGAGCGTTTATGTGTTCTAACTTCTAAGGATACGTTTTTCTTGTTTCATGTATGGTACTAGGTTACGCATAAGTTGCCTGTAACGTTTTCTTGATGTAATATAGAACTTGTGGCAAAATAGTACAGTCTGATACTACACAAAGATTGAGAACGTTAAGGTGAAGACGTTACCGCTCATATTCAAGTGGAATCAAGCCCGAGGTTGAAAGGGCCCTACGTCACCAGCTGGCAAGGCTTCGGTTCGTGCTGCACCAGGATGTATATAGATCTCTTCCAGTCAATAGGCCATTCGCACGTTTCCCATATTTTTTACACAGAATTGTAACGATTTCTGTTTCTTCTTTTCCTGTTACCCTTATAAGTTCGTACTGTTCATACTGTATATGCGACCAAAATTTGGCATTTTACTATTCAGAAAGATTAGAATCAATAAGTGTTGTGGGGACGGCAGAAGATCCGTATTAATGATTAAAGCTCAAGTTAACTCAAAGTCAGAGTTAGTTGAGGATAGAGAGGGAAAACCGCTCTATATCGTTGTAATTTGTTGGTGTGACAACAGGTTAATGTCGAGAGCTATAATATGTGGTCATACGGTTTAGATCTGAGAAGCATTAGATAAACTGTTGTAAAAAGATTGTAAGTAGTGAAGGAACTTATAATTACTGTTTATTTGTTGAAGTGTTTAATTATTTTTTGAAGTGTAGTAACGAAATATTTGATTTTCTTACAAGCAATTCGTGATTTCTAAATTTTTGTTGGTAGGGATTCCGTGACAAACGCGAAAGTACATCAGGCGTTCCGCGATGACAAAAAGGTTGAAGAGCACTCTTTTATGTTCAAGACGAGTTCTAATACCTACGAACAAACAAACACAGAGTATTTCGGAACAATAAGCTTAAGCGAATAGGTAAAGTAATAGCAATATATGGATGGATTTTTGTCTCCTCAAAACAATAAAGTGCAGGAGAAGGCAGGCTGCAGACCCAAAAAAATTTAAAAAAATTGTCAACGGTCGTTTTCTCGTTTTTTGTTAGTGGAAGCAAAAGCGGAAGCAATGGGTGTGGAAGCGGAAGCGGGTGACGAAATAGCCGCTTACAAATCCCTGATTTTACGACTTGGCGACCTTAGCGAAAGAGCAATTTGATAATGTTATAACCATGCAACTGAATTGAACGTGTAACATGTGATAGAAAGCGTTGATCATCAATATGCATTATTATTTTTTGAGGCAAATCAAGATCGATAAATATTGTGAAAGAATTAAATGACACATTGATACCATACTAGGCTACTGCACTGTTTCTATAAACCATTGTTGCTACCTTGTAGCATGTTGTCTTTTTGATTGAATGTAAAATCCGACTAGGCCTATGCTGCTTTGTGGTGCTGTAGGTTACCAAAACTATGATGTCACAAAAGCGTGATTGCTAAGTTATTTAAAATGATCTCAAAAAGGTTATTTATGTTTAAACAAGTGCTGCTTTGTGCGAATTGTTTTTGATTTTTTGTTCGTTTATAACGCTTGTGCAGCAGTTACGCTAATCAGCGGTCATTTTAGTATCCATGTAACCAATTAACTATGACTGTTGACATGCTAACTCACTCAGAAGTTAACTTTCGAAAACCGCATATTGTTAAAAAGCATTGTCGTTTTTGCAATGTAAATATTGATGAAAAGCAAAGCTGACGGATATAACTTTGCAGGGTCTACCAGTGCCGTCATGATTCCATGACTTTGAGAAATGAATACATTCGATCATTGACTTTATCTGATCCCAGATGATTAATCATACAGCTCTGGCGGAGTAGATTGGTTTGCCCAAGACCACAGAAAAAAAAATGACTGCTTTGTTTTACGTTTTTATGGATTAATTTACTTTATTCATTATCGAAATTGTGCATGAAAAAATCTAAATCTGGACCACTACTTTTGCATACATTTTATACTTTTTCTGCTGCAACCCATAAAAATACAAATATTGTCAAATTAAATATAATAGTTTTATATTCATGTTGTTTATTAAAAACTTGTGTTATTGAATGGTGTATGGGTTCGTTTTTTTTATGAGCATATCATGGTTCCCGCTCGATCCTACTCTACCAGTACTTTTGCTAGTTGAAACTCAGTTATGTTGAGCATAAATTCGCGCTGCGCAATGACCGATAACTCAACCTTGAAAGAGTCTACGTGTGATTAACGTTTTTTGTTTCGTGTTGTCTACGTCAATGCTATATGAGGAACTCGGTGTCTTTTACCTCCCCCTCTCTTCGACCGATAACTCAACCTTGAAAGAGCTTACGTATGATTAACATTTTTTGTCTCCTGTTGTCTACGTCAATGCCATACAAGGAACTCGGTGTCTTTTACCTTCCCTCTCTTCTTAAATTGTTCTTATCTAACTATTTTAATTTTTGTGCGAAATGTCACTAAGGTGGACCTTCAAATTGATCCCAGACCAGTTTTAATGCAAAGAGCGAAGATGGGAAGCTCACAATGATAGGATTTATGCTAATTTTAGCATAGGCACTTAACTCTCAACAATCTTTGTTGCGGTATCATCTCTGAATTTAATTTGAAGGGCTGGTAAATTTGCTGTTCCAATGGCCCCATATTAAAATTTTTTACTTCAATTATGTTTAATGATTTATCCTCATTCTTTTCTTTAATTGTGGTTTGTATTTATGTGGTTGATGATAGCTTCATATTTATTAATACAAGCTTTTTGTGAGACTTAGAGCATGGAAACTGCAGAATTTGATCGCTAACTGCTCTAATATGGAAAACATAGCAGAATGCAACAGGTCACGTGTAGAAGCTCAGCATTGAATTACCAGTATAAATTTACAGGTAATCTCCTAAGAAGTTAGGTTCTCGGACTCGTTAGGGAAAAGTTTGGTTGGGGAGGTCCAAGGCTGCGAACTCGAACTCGAAAGAACTCGATCTTTTTGCCGAACTCGAACTCGAACTTGAACTCGAAACTCAAAATTTTGTGGGACTCGAACTCGAACTCGAAAATATTTAAAGCGAGTTCGAGTTCATTTTTATTGGTACAATATCATTACAACTGAATTTTAAAAAGTGAAATCTTTTCATTGGAAATGAAGGACCTTATGCAGAAAGTAGGCTTAACCTTATGCAAGTTATTGCCTTAAGCATGGTTTAACAACTTGTTTAAGCCGGCCTTTTATAAGTCACCATTGTAGATGGCTTAAATCGCGACTTATGTAAGCAATGAGGCAAAACCCTAGTTATTGTATTGCTGTTGCTAAATTTTAGGAATGGGCCTCAGGTAGCTTAAATCAGTAACACGGTTATGCAGCATGCCGTATCACTTACTGTAACCGCTTCAACCAAATCTTTTTGCAAACAACAACTTCCATTTGTATCGCACCATAATAACGTACAGCGTGTCACCTGCGCAGCAGTAACGTCACAACCCCTTCATAAACTGGGTTTGAAAAAACGGTAAACGGACTCTCAAAAGTCTCGTTGAAATTTAGTTTTTGCATACCGCCAAGCCTCCCTTTGTAAGCCCGACTTGCGCAAGCTCGGCTTAGGCTTAAGCTCGACCTAAAATAAGTCTGCTTTCTGCATAAGACCCTTAATGTTTTGCGAAAACATTACTGGCACTCAAAAGAACGTTCTAATTAGATTTAAGAGTTTTGCAATGTAAACAGTCACAGTAGAGAATGGGTGACTTAATTGACAGTTTACTTTTTCTTTGTAAACAATGAATCTCTGACATAGCCCTTGTTTTGATCGAAAGCGCACATTCACGGCAGCCGCGACTAAACTGCGATTGTTATTCAGATCCAAGAATAAACAATTGGAAGAGCCGCTTCTTACTACGGCAAAAATTCTTAGTGCTGTTGCGTGTCGCGCCTCGCACTTCATTGAGCTGCCACGCCAAACATCTTTTTGTCTTTTTTTTACATTTTTTTTATTAGTTTGCTTTCGGCGGTTTAGCACCTTGCTCCCGCTGATATGTGTGTGATTCTAGTTGTTTACTGTTAGAGCTGCGTTTGCTAATTTGCAACTTCGTGCGCCCCCAGTTTGACGCCCAGCTCGCGCACCTTTGCTGTTTTACCCTATGATTTTACTGTAATATTAACAGACGAAGTACATACCGTCAGGTTTGTAGCCGCTCGGCTATCTCCGTTTAAAGTACATCGTGCTCCTATAGTTCGCACGCCTGGCGATGTAACCTCACGCCAGGAATCTAGCCTGCATGGCTTTCCGGCAACCTAGCCGTGATATTGCAACGCGTATTGTTTATTTGCGTATTGTTTATTGTTATTGTATGCGTCTAAAATCACGTTTGTTTATTGTTATTGTATGCGTCTAAAATCACACACATTTATTTTTCTTTTTTTATTAGGGCTAGATTATGTTTATTTTTATCTTCTCTTGGTAGCTCGGTGATCGGCTTGCCTTTCCCGCCATTAGGTTGTTTACCCATTATTTTTTGTTAATGTGACCTGTGCAGTGTCCTGTTTACATAGACGTGTGCAGCGACCTAATTCCTGGTGTCGCGTGCAGATTTTGTTACCGACCATGTGGTCGGAGATATTGTGCTCTCTTTCTTCGTTGATCGCCGTGGCGGACGGACGTGTTCTGGTTGTCTGTCATGTTTCTCGTTCGTTGTTGATCGTCGTGGCAGAAGGACGTGATTTTTGATTATCTGCCACAGCTTGCGCGAATTGATGGTATAAAATATTGCTGTAGTGCTTTCTTCCTTATGACTGCCATAGTTCCCAGCAATTGGGATTCAGTCAGCACGTTATTGCTCTAAGGAACTTGTTTCCTACATTGGTGACCCCGACGTGATTGAAGGAAGAAAGAAAGAAAGAAAACAGCAAAAATAAAAAAGGAATTAATTCAACCGCCAAATTTGCAGAAGAAAACTTACAAATCGTCGCAAGAATTTAAAGTTAAGTACTTTTCTCCAGTGTTTTTTTTGTATAGTTTCCACGTAACCATGCTAAGAGTAATGTGCCGAGGTAAAACCATAATACTCCTGGTTCATGACAGGAGATCGACGGAGTTTTAAATTTATTCTCGTCCTGGGAATGACATAAAACTGCATCCGGCCTTCGTCCCGGGCATGACGTAAAACTGCATCCGACCTTCGTCCTCAGCACGACGTAAAACTGCACCCCCTTTTTCGTCCTGGGCATGATATAAAACTGCTTCCCGCTTTTTCGTCCTAAGCATGACGTAAAACTGCATCCCATTTTTGTCCTGGGCATGACGTTAAACTGCAGCCACTTTTTTTGCTTGTGCTGGTACACCCTTTTATTTCTTTTGTTTTAGTTCTGCAGTTGTGTTTTATGCTTCATTTTTGGGAGAAATTTTTTATTGGCCCTAGTCAGAAGCTATCTTCAATTAGGATTTTAACATATGCCTGATCACTGCCATGCCTTACCATTTTGTAAACACATGAATATAACGTCTGTGAGCCGAATTGATGCGTGTTTGTATTTTGTTTCCAGCTTACCGTGCATTGATCCTGTGCTGCTGCTTTTCATCGTTTGGACGCCTGAAAGACAAGCCCAAGATCGACAACGTTTTCTTCTTTCATCCTTTCGCACGTCTCCGCTGGCTGCGCGTGCTTGAGGGGGGGAGTTGTGTAGCGTGTCGCGCCTCGCACTTCATCGAGCTGCCACGCCAAACATCTTTTTGTCTTTTTTTTACATTTTTTTTATTAGTTTGCTTTCAGTGGCTTAGCACCTTGCTCCCACTGACGTGTGTGATTCTAGTTGTTTAATGTAAGAGCTGTGTTTGCTGATTTGCAACTTCGTGCGTCCCCAGTTTGACGCCCAGCTTGCGCACCTTTGCTGTTTTACCCTTTGATTTTGCTGATGAAGCAATGTTAACTGACGAAGTATCTACCGTCAGATTTGTACCCGCTCGGATATCTCCGTTTCAAGTATATCGTGCTCCGATAGTCCGCACGCCTGGCGATGTAACCTCACGCCAGGAATCTAGCCTGCATGGCTTTCCGGCAACCTAGCCGTGATATTGCAACGCGTATTGTTTATTATTATTGTATGCGTCTAAAATCACACACACATATTTTTATTTTTTTATTAGGGCTAGATTATGTTTATTTTTATCTTCTCTTGGTAGCTCGGTGATCGGCTTGCCTTTCCCGCCATTAGGTTGTTTATCCGTTATTTTTTGTTAATGTGACCTGTGCAGTGTCCTGTTTACATAGACGTGTGCAGCGACCTAATTCCTGGTGTCGCGTGCAGATTTTGTTACCGACCATGTGGTCGGAGATATTGTGCTCTCTTTCTTCGTTGATCGCCGTGGCGGACGGACGTGTTCTGGTTGTCTGTCATGTTTCTCGTTCGTTGTTGATCGTCGTGGCAGAAGGACGTGATTTTTGATTATCTGCCACAGCTTGCGCGAATTGATGGTATAAAATATTGCTGTAGTGCTTTCTTCCTTGTGACTGCCATATAGTTCCCAGCAATTGGGATTCAGTCAGCACGTTATTGCTCTAAAGAACTTATTTCCTACAGTGCCATGCCGGTTACCCAAGTATCTGTGGAGCGATTGTTTTTTTTCTATGAAATTCATTTTAAGTGACCAAAGATTGTCGATGACGCAAGAGTTACTGCAGTCCATATTATATTTGCGCGCTAATGCTGAACGATAAAACAAACTTTAAATGTTCATACAGCTACTGTATGAAATTTTACTGCTACTTTTTGTAGATAAATGGTGAAGTCGACATAAGACTCGCCATACTTTCCAGTGTTTTGTGAATTTCTTTTTAATTTTTTTTTCTGCTTTTCGTTTATTTTTCGGTAGTTTGACACAAAAACCTACAATGATTCAATTGTAAGTTGTTTTTCAATTTTCGCTTTCAATACAAATTTACAATACACATATTGCCTGGCTTATAGCAACCACATTTGCTTATTATCACAGATGTTTGAACATTAGTTTGAACGTGCAATTTTACTGCAAACGTGCTTAGAATAAGTCAATCACTTTATTTTCTGAACTCGAAAAGAACTTGATAAATTTTGACAGAACTCGAACTTGAACTCGCAAAAATGAAAATGTCGAACTCGAACTTGAACTCGAACTCGCAAAACAAGCTGAACTCGAAATCGAACTTGAACTCAATACAAAAATCGACCGAGTTCGCAGCCCTGGGGAGGTCATACACTTTTCCTACGCCTCCCATCTGAATATACCATCAATGTAAAAGAGATAAGTGCACGCCTCTCCCAAAATATTGTCAACCCTCCCGTTTCCATAAATTTCCAAAATAGGCAAAGAACTCGCTTGCGAAAGGTTAATATCAAATAGTACGATATTTCCTGTAAAAAAGATCTTCAAATTTTTTGTAAAAAAAAATATTTTCAGCCTCCCCACTCCGCAGAATCTTCGAAAATATACGTAATAAGTAAAAAATGGTCTTCACGCTTATTTGGAACTGAAAATAAACAAAAAGTCACGCAGAAAAACTTATTCTCGGAAAAAGTTCTCAACCTTGTTCTGAGACAGTTGTGCTTTTCCTCTTACCTCATACACAATGAGTATTACGCCAACGAAATAACCCAGTTTTTAGGGGAGTTGCAAGATTGATACTGGTTCGCGTTTTAATTTTGAGAGAACTGACAAACCAATTTGTTCTACTACGGTGCAAATCAATGCCTTTTCAGTAAAAACACTTCAAAGTTTAGCTGAAAACGGACTTTTGAGAGACATTACGTTAACTCTTATCCTAACACGCAACTTGCAAAAAAATGTCCGCAAGGTGGCAGAGCGAAAGACTGTCATAATTTGTCATAATCAATCATAATTAATCATTATAAAATACCCCAAGTTTGTTTGTAAATCATTACTAATCTTTTTACGTTTACATGAATTGTTATGTATCGTTGAAATCTCTATTTTTTGAAGATTTCAAACATAATAGAAACAAAAAAAAATTTGTTGCTAATTACCTCTCTCCAATAGGTGCTGAATTGTCTTCCAAATTAAAGTACCCTTGCCTCAAAGATCACGACAGACTTTATTTTTCTACCAATTTCTTTACAAATGATTGCTAAATGATGGTAAAGAAATAAGTTTTCAAGGTATATCAGTCAAAACTTACCTAAAAGCTGAGGTTTTTTACAATTTTCAACTTTCTCAGGCACACGACCTTTTTGTTGACTGGCACTGAATTTTGTTAGTTAAATTTAGTACCGTACCTAAAATATGATCAGTCATTATCTGCTGGAGGTTAGCCTAAACCACGTAACATTTTGTATTTTTAAAAAAAGAATTTCTTCAAGATTCAGGAAAGATCAAATTTAAATAGAATATGTTGTCACTAACAATGAAACAAAAGCTTTTTTACACCCCTTTCATTTTTTGAGAAACAAGGTGGCTACAACAAACCTTGATTTAGAGAAGCCAAACATTTGCTAGCTTTTAAACTTATATTTCAGGCTCTATATTCTTGGAAACTTGATACAAAACGACGACTTTAGTGGTGAATCGTTTGCAATTTATTTTATTGTTTTGAAGAATGTAATTTTCTAAAAATTATAATTTAATAAAGGTAAGTTGAAAAATTTTGGGGGGTTTTGAACTGATGTAATGTTCTTACCCATTTTTATCAGTAAATATATATACCGCTTAGCCTAAAATATTTGAAGTCATTTGTTGCTGGAAAGCAAATTTTCTAAGCTTTCAAATGAGACCGGTATTTAGCAACATATCATATTTTTAAAAAAACAAATTTACTTTGTTTTACTCACTATACAAATTTATTTGGTGGGTGTTTGAGACCCCTAAAAAATTTGAAAATTTTAATTGTAAATTTTTATATTATTGCTTGAAATTTTGTCAAATGATGTCACGTAAGAGTAGTTTTCAGACTGTGTTAATGATAGCGGTTTGGTTTCGTGGAAAACATGTATATCTCAATTTGATTTCAAGGTAGTTGCCTCTTGTTGAAAATTTGGCAGGTTTTGCCGTCTGCAAATGGGTTCTTAGTTTTTTTAACTCTATTTGGGTAAGAAAATTCAAGAATCGGGACACAAATTTTACACCTTCCGATGTGTGAGAATTAAGCATGATCTTTTAAAATTTTATGCAAATCGGATGAAAAATAAAGTCACAAATCCATTTTTAGTAAAATAATTTTGTAACTTTGGTGGAAAAAAATTTAAGAGAAACACTGAAAACACGAAATCATCATATGAAGATCTTGGTAGCGAAAGAGTTAAATCCTTTTTTTTCAAAGGTGCCGAAATAACTTTTTAAAAAGAGTTAAGTTGCAGCTACTTCAACTATTCTGGGTTCTTTACACAATCCCCAGTTTGTTGATATCACCTGAACCTTTCTGAACGCAACTAACTACCTGCGATTTTTGCAAATTTGAAATTAGATAATTGCTAATCTTACTGTTCTAGATTAGCTTACCAAATACAGACTAAAAACCTTTTATTCGCTAGCAGTTAGTGTCCTAATATTAAGCTGCACTACGAATCTTTGCGACTTCCAAAAACAAACGCAACTTTAAGCGATAAAATGTCAACAAAATGAACTGATAACAAAAGCCTACATTGAAATTCTGTGCAAACAATGCGTTGTTGGTCCTCCAACAAAACTTTAAAGGGCGCAGCAAGTGGTGATAACGTCACTGCATTTGATCTATTGTATACTCGATACCACTTTTGGGTACAACCAAACAAAGGAAATGGCTTCAGAATTATATATTTTGCAAATGTTTTGATTTGAAGCTTTTCAGCATTTTGAGGCTTTTAACTTCGCGATAAATACTGCAGTGCTTGCAGGAAATTTAGCCACACTCAACAAACTTTTTTTCAGGCATTTTTGTGATACTTTCAATGTCATGACAACTTAATCATTTAATCTGACTTGCTCTTCCAGCGTATCTGAAGAAGCAAGAGCGAAAAAGATCGACAAATAATTTGCAAGTATTAATGTTATTTTTGAATAAGCTACTAGTTTTTCTTCTGTTAAAAAAAATTTAACCACTGGAGCATGAAAATTGTTGCTTGGATACACCCCAATGGTGGTGCAATCACCAATCAGGAAACACATCAATTTTACAAGAAACACTAGTAAGTTGCAAAGTTCATGTGAAATGGAAGCGTGAATTAAGCAAATAAAAACTAAACAAAGTTACTGAAATAAAATCAAAATTACGTGTTTAGCACGCTAGGTTTTCGGTTGTAGTATGAACTGGTTTGAAAGCAGCTTTAACTAAAAGGCAATTGGTACTGTGGTACGGTACCGGTACCTGCTACTTTGGATAATATTCAGTTATACTAACTGTCCTACATTCCTAGGCTATTTATCTCAAATTTTAAACAGTAAAGATTAAAAACCGTCTTTTTTAAGCAGTGAAACTGACTGCAGTGGGTACAATGCATGCTATACGTTGGCGGCTTTGTAACTGTTTGTTTTTATGTTAAAAGTATGCAATTTTATGTTAAAAGGCCCGTCGAATTAAACGATAGCAACAGAACAAACAGAATGGGGGTAGGATGTATTTAGAAGTGTAGGCCTAGAACCAACATCGTTTTCTAAGAAAAAATTCTGTGTGTTGCCATTGTTTTTACATTGTATCATAGATAAAGACACTTTGGGTTTTTTGCTCTGCTCATTGGTGAAACATGCTAAAGGCATCTCCTGCCTATACTAAAAGCTTTTCTGTTAAAGGCCTAACTCAATAACTGTCTAAATAAAGGTTGCTTAAAAATCTTTAGAGCAAAAACTGCATGTAATTAATACAAAAACACACCAATGTTTTTAAGTGCCAGTACCACAGTACCACAACAAGACTAACTGTTTTTAGACTTAATTAGAAGTTAGAAAGACTGGCAAAATCACTCTGCTGCATTTGAGAGAGAGAGAGAGAGAGAGAGAGAAAGAGAATATTTTTACTTTTGCTCACCAACAAAATAAACACAGTACTAATAAAATAGAATGGTTTTTTGTTGAGTTAGCAGCTAAGTATAGATATGCTGTTACTTTTGTTTTCAAAGATTTTGTCATATGCCGATTACTGGGTAATATATTCAAACATTTACTCTGAAAAATTTTGCAGAATGCTTAGTTATATTACACTTTAATTTAAAATGCTTGCTTCTAGAACTAAGCTCTTGCCTTGTGAGTGCAATTTTGTTGCTCAAGATGCAATTTGGAAAAACAGAGTCCATACTGAAGTTGCTACAGCTAAACGATGGCCTCAAAAGTGGGCATTTACTACCCAAGCTTACACTTCCTTGCTGAAAGAACTTCACCATGAACCTACCGAAGCAGAAAAATCGCGATTACCTTCTAATCTTCGCTTGCCACCAATCACACCAATTGAAAATTACATTAAAGTTTTTAAGTCACCTCCATATCCTGATACTACCACATGCCACATTGGGTGGAGAGCTGGCAATCGCAAATACAGTTTGGAAATATACGGTCCTTATGCTAGGCCTAAAGGATGCATTTACAAAACATTCAATTGGCCTTTGGATGCAATTTAAATTTTTTTGTAAATTCATAAAAAACTATTTAATTTATTTCTCTTTTCTGTATTATGCTATAGGCTGCAGCTTTATTCTCAACTGGCCTTCTTGCTTTTTGAAGTAGAGCACGTGCATAATGCCAATGTACTGCTATGTAAAAGTAGGATAAATTAATGCCTGCAGTAAAAAGTGTTACTTTTACCAAGTGTCATTTTAGCATTATGCCCAAAATAGCTTATCATTTTGTGATTAAATATGTTTTTGTGTAAATTTATTGGACGTTTTGTCTAAAGCTTTTTGCAAGTTCTTCATAAAGTTTTTTAGTTTATAGTTTGAGGCTTTATGACTTGGAAGTATTGGTATGTCATAACTATTTTTGTAAACATGCTTTTTTATATGAAGTTGTTTCACAAATTTTGCTGCCAACGTATGACATTGTGCAATAGTTGACTTGATGTTGTCAAATGTTTTTAGACGTTCGCATTCAACCAGATAATTGAATTTTGAATAATTTATAAAATTTTTGGTTTTGAGTTAGCTCTTGGTTGCCTTTTTTTGTAAACCATGGGTTTGTCTGATACCCCAGACTTGTTTAAAGATGGAGCTATTCTTGGCGTCAAAGAGTTATTTGAATCTTGTGAAAATGAACTCTTGCCCATCAACCAACAATTGAAATTTTATAAAAAGAGAGATTTGTTTGCCAGCCACACACAACGTACTTCCAGAAAAGTGTTAAAAACTCATCAGCATTTGTACAGACATTACTTGGTTGATGAAAATCCTTTTGCTGTAGTTCGTGCGGAACTTAAAGCTTTACCCAAGCACATATCAGAAGTTGATTTACCTTCAGAAGAGTTGGAGTTATCTTTGAGTGATTGGGTTGAAAAAAGAAAACAGTTAAGAACTGGCTTAAACGAAATGGGTCTTAACATATCGTGGTTAGAGAGAAAGCCAAGCAAAACCTGCCTGGAGCAAAAACTTCTCGCAAAATTGAAATCAAATGATGTAAAGGTATAAAATTATTTTGGGCTATTATGAGGAAAGATTTCGTTTTAGTCTTAGGTTCAAGTGCCATTTTGATAGCTACAATGCTTCAGTAATCGTGTGTTTATCGAGGGCATTGCAAAAACGAGCACGTTAATTCTACGTGATTCAAAAGAATGTGGTCAGTGATAAACATATTGCAAAGCATGTGACAAAACGTTTTGATCTGATAACAGTACTTTATGTCTATGTTTTGTGTGAGGTACCAGTGGGCTGCAGCTGAATTTCCGTTGAGTCATCTATTCTCATCTACTGATTCAGAAAAATTTTATGATTCTAGAAAGAAGAACTTGTGTTAATGAACACCTGAGAGTGCCATTTGATTGCAATTACAAGGCCGCTATGACTGCTGCTTAAATGTTGTTGATTAATATTGTTTTATTTGATACTACTTAGACATTTTTAATCGATTCTGGAGAGGAGTCATTAAAATATGTAGAAATTTCTGTCTTGGAATCAATGAAGAAAATCGCTCAGTATATTTCCAAAAAACAAGCACCTTTAAAGTTTTTTAATCCAAGTCAATTAGACAATGTGGAAATAACTCGAAAACAGTGCGAGGATGGTCTGATCAAGGTCAGTGCTTGTTTTACTTGTCTTTGCTTATGCCTCTTCCAAACATCAAAGTAAATGTTTCATGAATTAAAATTGCCTGTCGGCACCTACTGTATGGATTAAAAGCACATTCCCAATCTAGAGCGAGCTTGCCAATCAAAGTCTGATGCAAAAAGATGTGGTTAAAGTTAGCATTTACCACAATATTCGCAGCAACTAACTTTTTCAGTTGTTTCATTGAGTTGCAAAAGTAAAATAATGCTCATCTAGCAGTTTCTAAGAGGTAATTACTGGAAACTAACCAAGCCGATTTCCTTTGCGTCTTAAGGTTGTATTTATCACTAGTTTGAAATGAATTGCCGTATTTTTCTAACGGCTAGGACCAAGCGTATCATTAATTAGGTTTATCTTGGAAATCCGTATATTGATTTTACGTAGTACCTTTGTCTCAAATAACAGCAGGGAAAAAATTAGCGATTCTTGTATATCGCTGAAAGACTCCAGCAAGACAATTTGAATGCAATTGCATACTTTTTGATTTGTTTTTCACATTTTAATTCAGTTGCAAAAGCTAATCAAGCTTTCCGAAAAAGAAAAGGAAGACATCTTGTCTTTTTACTATGACGAAAATTTGAACACAAATTCATTTGACGAGGCACTTTCCCATGCTTTACAAACTACGTCCAACATTTCAAGGTAACTTTATAAAAAACTCTACGTATTGGTATTGTATACCTTCAATCTCGTTGGTGGTAGCCGCTGTGGTATAGTGGTAATTGTTGAGCGCATTGGAACAAGAAGGCTGAAGTTCGAAGTTCTATAACACCATTGGTATTCATCAGGAGTGTCTTCCAAAATATAAAGTGCTGCGATGCTTCAGCAAAGTCTCGTTCGAAAGCGAGTGCGTAACGATAGACATACATTGAATCAGCACGTCGGAGCCTACAAAAAGCGGTAGAAAAAGGCATAATATTGACGTCTTTTACAGTAACGTTGGTGACTTCTTTGCTAAAAAAACACCATTTTTTTTCTTGGAGGTGTTTAGTGTTGCCTGTTATGTTGAAGGTGCATGTTTATTCTTTATTTGCAAGTAACGTTTATGATTAAAATTGACGTTATGTTTCGACAAGGTTTAGTTGTTTTAGTTCCAGCCCTTTTATTTCTGTGACTCCTGCATCAGATGGATCATATATGGAGAACAATAAAGCGAAGGTAGATTTAAGCATTCATGTTTTTTGTGGTTCTATGGTTAGAATAGATATTAACTGATCCATTCACCCAGCGTGTCTTAATCATCGACTATTTTCTACCCATTAACTTTAAATCGATAGTGTTTTTCAATCAACAGAGCGTCAAACTTGTAATAGAACCGTCGTTTGTTTTCAAGCTCTTGTTTGTGGAACAAATTCTAGCCTGCGCTGACTGTAATGACTTGTATAACTAGTTGCTGACTCGAAGCTCATGGGTCATTTCGTCTTCCGTCTCCGAGGCTCTTTGTTTTTGTATTCAATGAGTTAATTAATTTCTTCTTATTTTGTGGAAACTTGTGAGAAGGAAACCTTCCTTAAAAGATTTTAATGTGTTAATTAAAACGATTGGCTTTTACATTTTTGGAGTGGCAGCTCTGCTTTCTTAGCTGTTATATTGAGTGGTTCTTTTAATTTTTGTACTTTTTACAGTAAGATAAAAAATATTCTGGTTTAGATTACTCACACACAAAAAACCGCTGTTAGTCATGCTCAAGCAATGGATCATCAAAAAGATCTGAGGTATGAATAACGGTCTGCTGGTTGTAGATGTACTTTTTGGAGATGCTGCTATGCACAACATCTGGTAGCTAGAATAAAAATGTTGGTACGGAAAACGGGTTTGTTAATCTGCTTTGATCATACGTGCATGGATTGCCAAAAAATCCATAAATAAGTTTTTGACAACTAAGTGCTTTGGACTAAAGAGCACATATTTAGAGTTTAAAGCCTTTCATAAGCGCATAAAGTTTTCGCTCGGAAAAGATCGAAAATTTCCTAATCGCTTGTTTATCAAAATCATGCCAAAGCAGGTGTAAATAATAGACGTGAACGGTGCATCATAGTTGTCTTGCACCGTACAGTTCGCGGTAAAACAACGATGCTTTTGAAACACTTTAAATAATATCACATGGAAACAGGTTAAAAGAATACAACGATGTACTTCAAAACTACCGAGAAAAAGGGATGGAATGTGATGACAAAGTCCTTGAGAAAGTGTTACTTCATCCTCGCGACAAGGCCGGATTTGAATCCAATCCGCTGGTAAAACATCCTAAACAAATTTTACTTCCAGAAAACTTTTGGAAAAATCGAGACAAGAGGCGATCAAAAAGAAGTGTGAGTTCAGTTTTATATTTTTATTCTTCCGTCACCGATAAACCTTTACAATAATATATGGAACAGCTTGTGTCAATATTGACACCTGCTTTTGAGCACTTATATGCTACTGCCAGAACCGTGCATTTCTGCTACCAATACCTTAAATACAAAAGAGAAATTGCTTCGAGAGTAGGTTGCAAACTATTTCTAATTGTTTTAGCGTGATAAAAAGCGAAGTTAAAGACTGCAGCAACTGCAAACAAATTTTAGTATCAAAGTGAAGCAGCAGAGGTTTAGATTTTGAAAGCAGGAAGTTATCCGTAGCGAGATATTTTGACAATGATTCAAGGTCAGAGTTATTTTAAAAGCTAGTTGTTAAAATCCGAGCTAGACCTCTGGAAATGCTGAATTAAATATAACAGCAAAAGTAAGCTTAGCTGTGCATCACTTGTCCAAGTATTTTGACTTTTTATAGTGAAGAACAGAGCTAACTCAGAGTGAAACAAAACAGTGGTTTCATATGCACAAAATGTGGTTTTTGGGGAATAATTACTGATAGTCCTCTTCGATTTTCTGCTCTTACCCATGCAATTTTTTTCTGATTGCTCCTGCACTCTGGTAATGGTTTTAATATTAAGAGTTCCCCCCTTAAAGGGTACCAAAAACTTTTTTTGTGCATTCTTTTGATTCCGAATAGTCAAGATGCTTTTAAGTGATAGGAACTTCTTACCACAAATGCTAATTACAAATATTTTGGGCTGTGTGTATTTTTTTTCGTGCTACTTTTTTAATTGCGAAGAGAGTTTATTGAATTCATTAAACACAAAATGAGTGCAGACAGCAAACGGCTTTACGATCTTTGATTCAGCAACGTTGGCTTATTCGAAGAATATTTTCTCTTTCAGCTACACAATTCAAAGATACCGCTAATTGGCTTATTTCTACTTATTGTCACTTTTTCAATTCCTTCAAAATTAGTTATTTTTTAAACAAGGACAAAAAAAAATTCCTAATTGCTAAATAAAATTCATTGGCTTACCATGTACGAAGAAAATTGACGAATTAGTGATACTGTAGAAGGAGCGATACTATGTGCAAGTAAGCAGAGTAAAGTGTTTGGAAGCCCATCAAAAGGTTAAAACTCACAAACGAAGACTACAGACAATATAGCAACATTCTTACCACTGAAAAAAATTAATTTGTCATTTGCTATTAAGCGTTTTTAAACCTTTTGTCCTCTCAGAGAAGAAGACTTAGCTCAACGTCACCTGACAGTAAAGACTCTGACGAGGACAAGACGAAGGAAATGGAAACATCTCAGCGCTCGATTATAACGCTGCCTCCACTAAGAGATGTTGCACTAGACAAGTAAATTTAATGCACTTCATATCTAATTTTACACAAAAATTAATGTGGATTCAGGAATAGTGGAGTAGTTTAATCTAAATGAAACTGGATTTATGTTTTAAAATAATGAATCAAACCGACATCAAGCCTATAAGTTCCAGTCTAACGCCCTGTTTATTTGCTACCATTTTAAAATTAAAATTGGTTCCAAAAAGGCCTACCTGTTGCTTTTCCATAACCTTGTACTAAGCTAAGTCATTGGATTTGGTTAAGAGGAGAAATGATGATGACCTTCCCTTTTATTCAATTGAATAACAAAATATGAAGCGCATCCAGGCTCCCAGTGCCAACTTAATCAAGCAAAGGAAACGGCGTTATAGTGGAAAGCGAGAGCTATTTTAAGCCAATCATTTATATAGATTGATAGCCGCACCATTAACAAAGTGAACTGCCATTGGTGGTCATTCAAAATTTGCTTTTTACAACATCGTTGGGGAATAGCTTCACCATTTTATGTTAGTAAAATGGCAGGCAATTTGAAGGGCCCAGTGTTTTTACCTACCTTTAAAGGATTTTTTTTGTTCTTAGACATCACATGAATCTATCGACTGGTCGGGCGTTAGTGGGAAGGAAAGTAGATTGCTGGATGAGTGAAGAAGAATATATTCAAATTACGAGGTAAAAGAGTATGTACTCAATACATAAATACCGGTACTAGCTTGATAATCCTAACTGTTATCGGAGAATATTCAACTTTGGTCGTCGTAAAACTTTATTAATATACGCTAATCAACTTATGCCGAGAGCTTATTTGAAAGCTGTAATGAAGTTTTGCATTTTACCTACCAACTGGAAGTTATTACCCAATCGTTCTGCTGTTTCGTCTGAACACGAGTTCGCATTCCACTTCCAGAATATTTTTCAAAATTTTTGAAGTTGCGAGATAAGTCTACTGTATTTTGTTACACAGCAACACAATTAAAAATTTGAGAGACATGTGGTTAAAATTTTTATATCGTCTTACTCTCGATATACTTAAATATAAAGTGTTCACCATTTGCATAGAGCGCTGGTAGCTTACGTTGCCCCCCTAACATTTTCTTGCATTGCTCTCTTCAGTCGTTTGTATGTAAAAAATAGGCTACATCTCGGCGCTGGTCGGTAAGTATAATAAGGGAGCTAAACACTAGTATAACCTTTGCTCTTTAATGAAGCAAACATTACACTAGTTCTTGGTTGCACTGTGCTCGCTCTATTGGCACAGTGTTTAGAACTTTAATGCTGGTCTGAACATTAACTGTTCTCGCTTAGCTGTAAAAGATTATTCCGTCATTGCAGGATGTAATTTTATCTTGAAATACCATTGGAAGCAGAGGCAATGTCGGTTTACGTTCGAGTTTAGGAAATTAGTAGACCTACTAAGTCAATTGATGATTGATTTTTTTGCTTGTGGAAAAAACTTGAAACAAAATTTTCACGTTTAGAAACCGCTACAGCTTGCCCTTGGAAAGAGAACCAGCCGATCCGAACGCATTTTGGCCAGGACAAAACATGTCGAGATTGTGGATGACTGCATCTAGTAGTCATAAACAAACGGTTTGTGAAAAAGCTCGAGACAAAGGAAACATTTTCCAACAAGTGGGCGTGCGACTAAACAATGGAAAGAGGGCCAACCACGGATACAACAACAATCTACTGACTTGGCCGACGGACGGAAAACACGTGAAATATGGAGATATTGATCAAAACAAAGTCTATATCATTTAGCGCTTATAACCTATCCCAAGAAGCAACTGCCAGTAAGCTTCTTGTATTTATGCGATTTCGAAATCTTGTGTTTGATAGTTTTATTAACCGGGCCAAATAAATTCTTCATTGAGCTACAATGCATTTGTAAAGTAAGCCCGTGATGAGATAACTGTAGGGTTGAAGTTTTTGCTGGAGTCCGATCGATCAGCAAAGGAGCAATCACTTAAACAATTAACATTATCCTACAGATAACTCTTACATCGTTCTATAAAAGCGTGGCGAAATGCTTTTATCTTCCTGTCACGGGATAACCTTATGGCCTACAGTAATTCACAAAATTGGGTGAAACTCGTTTCGGGGATGCCTGAACAGCTGGTACATTGCATCTCTTGACATATCGGTGGAAGTGGGCGAGTTTCTGCATTTCCGCGTGCCAACAGCGCAATGCTCATGCAGGCATTATTTCGCCATTATAAACAAGAGCCTTATGACACTGACCGGCGTTGCTATGTGGTCCTGGGAAATTGCTTGGCTCAAAAATCTTGAACAATATTTCTTTTTCAAGAAAATATATAGCCTGACAAAATCACAACAAATAGTTTTCCACTCGCAACAATCAGTATAAAGCACGCAGTACTGAGTCATTTTGAGGGAGCAGACAACAAACGCCATAGTAAAAATTTAATTTTTGAAGCTAAGCAGCAGTACAAAAACATGCCATTACCAGGACGCAACTTTGCATAGCATTCACCATGCGGTACCAATAACCGGCAATAAAACATTGTGTCCAACAACTATAGCCATATCATGATTTTAATAACCGAAATCTATTCCAACTATAAGAATATGGTTGATGCAAGCAGCGCAAACAAAGAATTTTCTTCACCAAATGCAATTATCGCCACACAAACGCAAATGCAGAACACGTTATGAAATGAAAAAATTTTACCCTAGACGCAAAAACGATGAAAAATTTCGCCAATAAGGCTAATGCCCTTTGAGCATTAACTTGCACGTCTATATTGCCAGTTACAAAATGTTTAAAAATTGGCATTAATTGCTAAAACCATTGTCCTCTGACCGGTAACAGCTTGTTGTCCAGCTTTTAAATAGTACATGTGAAAAGAAGCTAATTAATATGCTAAGATATGACAGCGGATTTTTCAAAGTCCTTTGATAGATTATCTTCCACCAAGACATCAATATTATTACCGGAGTCATCCGGCCCTTGAGATGCTCCCTCGGAGGCAGAGATCGTTTCGGAATCAGTAGTAACATCTGCTTTATGATCATCTGAGAAACAATCTTTTTGACCAAGTCTCTTTTCACGAAATGGAATTTTAAACTTTTGAGGTTTCGGAACCTAAAGAAAATACTTGCAGAATTTTAGGTCAGCTGTTATATTTTATGCTTACTCCGGAAAGTTTTTTCTGCTTTCAAATAATACGTTTATATCAGCTTTGTGGTTGCCGGCACTTCCGGCATAGCGCATTTCTACCATAAATGCCGCATCAAGCGGAAAAAATTTCATGAAAGCAAATGCAATACATCCGCTGCTTGCCCAGCGCAAACAGTAGTCTAGTAGTCGGTTTTTCTTTAACATAAATGATCGAAAGACGTCACTGCAACTCATCATCAACTTGATGCGAATAAAAATTCAAGCACATCCCGTAAAACTGGTTTAGCATTCAGATCAGTAATTAAGGCTCCAAAACATTATCAGTAGTTTCTGGTAGTCTTGAAAAGACAATGAAATTACTTTCAGAAAGTTTGACACCTGAGAAACGATAACAAAAAATGATCTTACGCATGACAAAAACATTAAAATTTTTTATGGTAACCTGCGTGGTAGCAAGTAACACCAACCTCGTCCAGGTATTTAGTGAGATCCCTTTTCATAGCATATGCATCTTCACCGTCAGCATAGTACTTGCTTTCTATTTCGCTTTGTTCGAATTTTAATGTATCCGCATAAAGCCGAAGTGCAGCACGATTGCTAACACGCACATGCAAGGATACATATCTGAAAAAATACTAATATCTGAAAATGCAACAATCATTTTGACTTCACAGTTGCAAAGCAAAGCTTGTTTTATTCTCCGAAAACTAAAATGAAGTTGCCTCAAACTTGCTTTGACGAAATATTTTAAGTTGACCTGAAAATAAGGCAACGGCTATTTCTGTCGTCTGATGATGCATTAAGTTTAATGTAAAAAAATAAAAAAGATCGCAGAGACATGGGCAGGAAAATTCGTTTACATCAATAGGATCTTATGCTACTTTAATTGCAACTAGGAATAAATGATCATGTGTTCGCTACTTGGCATACTATTGTGTGAAGTTGCAACGCTTTTCGGAAAGATATCTCACTCATGTCATCTATTTGTTTAATTCTAAGCAGAAGCAGTTGGAAAGCATTAAGATCATTCAAGCAAGACACAACAGTCGAAAACTCTAAAGCAGGTCTGGACAACTCTTCCTATGTAAAGTGTAACCGTCCTACTTCTTATGGTGGGTTTTCTTTGTAGAGATCACCACAGCGGATTGAATTTCTCCAACAAAATCGATGTTTTCTATCTTCTACTAAGAGTTTCATTTCACTTACGAGGTCTTCTTCACACAATCCATAAATATCAGCTTCGGTCTATCTCTTTCTTTTTCCCCGCTAGTGTGAGCTCAACACCCTTTAATTTAGAAGCTCTGCGTCTCATCTCTACGCATGACAACACTAAAAACTTAATCGCCAAGTCTTCGTGTATCAACCGGTCTTCGTTTATTACAGGAGTGGTTAAGTATCCTATCCCTTGTAGTGACTACCAATGACCACTTCAGCATTTTGAGTTCGGCCACTTGAAGTTTCATCTCTTGCTTCTTAGTTTGCAGCACTGCTTCTAAACCTAACATCTTCACCAACCTAACCACATCTACGTGTATGAGCTCGTGCTCTATTAGGAAGCCTTTCGTAAGACACAACCACCGCAACGGGCAGATTAATTGACGTCACCACCTGTTCGCCACATAAAATCGGAGGTATCTTTATAAGTGCCCTACCAAATCGCATAAGTAAACAGCTTAGCAGACGCGTCAACCACTGCAATACCACGCGGGTTTTGGCCTGAGAAATATTCTTATTGCATATAAAATCAGATTCCTCTCTTTAACCACACTAACCTGCTGCTACTTTCCCTTAATTTCACCTTCACAATCACCATCTTCCTGAACGGTCGATATCAAATATTTCAGCTTATTAACTTTTTTGGGGGCTATGACATGTAGTAAATCTAACAGCTGTTCTCTCAAATAAGTACCTTATCTCTCCAGCCTCTCTTCAACCAGAATTTTGTCTTCACTGTATATAACTACGTCATGGGCAATCATCATGGACTATTGTGCTGTTTCTCTGATCCTAACATCGATCTATCCACGACCACACCAAAACAAAAAAGAGCGATGTGCTACCTTGACTTGTTAACAATCTAATTATGCCTTACAAATATTTTATAATTGTTGCGCCGTCTTGCTACAATTGTTATACTGTCATGCAAGGGCGGAAAATAAATAGTAATGCGACAATGAAAGATGCAGTACTATACCACCTACTTTGCACTGAAGCACTCCACCATAGCTCGTGAAGCGTGCTCCATCAACTTCTTGGCAAGACCTAATCTTCGATGTGAACGCTTTACGGCCTGAAGTAAATTACGTTTATACGCTAATTAATTTCACGATTATTGTCGCTGACAGTAGATTACATGTATTCATCAATAAAGTAAACTATGAGCATGATGGTTTACAAAGGTATGGTGAGGTGAAGAAACTTTTTTGCAAGTGAGAATTTTTGAACACAATGGCTAATTGGCCGAACTATCAGCATCGAGTTTGTGAAAAAGCCACTTTACAACATTATTTACTGCTTGTGGTCTAAAACGGCAATAAGCATTTCACAGTAGACAAGTTAAATAATTTGTGGTAGTGGTACTCCATCTGGGGTCCGTGGGCAGTTTCAGGGGTCTGCAAAAACCTTCCGTTTCTCTATTCCACAATAACTCTTGAAGGCGCCCTCACCACACGTTTATCTCGAAAAAAGATCGTCATTATAAAAAGGAACAAAAGCGTCGCACGAAAAAATTAAAAAAAAACAGATTTTGTTTTTGCTTAATTTGAACCTTCAAGAACAAAAGGCTAGTTACTGATGCAGAAAGCTTTGACAAATGCATTTTATCACACCACGTAAAAAGGCTCTAGAAAAACCGTAATTCTTAAGTGCGATCAATACTACAACGATGGTGCTACGCTGGAGATGAAAAACGTTTTTCCATCGATATTGAATCCTGTTATAGCACGTACATCTCTTGACGTGTGTGTGTATATGTCACTTGGTAACTATTGTACTGTATTTGGTAGTGATAAGGTTTTTAATGTGTATCAATAAAGAATGAAAAACATGTGCCCAAAAAGATGTGCATATCTTATAACACTTTCTTAAACAATTTTTATCATAATCGTATAGCAAAAACAATTCAAGTTGTAACAATATGGTATTTGGTGCACCTTTTAAAACACTGCAGTACTGAGCAAAACGGTATATGGCATTTATCATTATTTTACGAAACGAAATTGATGAGCAAAAAATTTAGTTACCAAGGATGTAATATGGCCATGTATTGCGTCATCTGGGTCTTCTTCCATCTTTGCCAAAACATAACCAACAATGATTCCTTTGGCGTCTTCTGCTACAAATGAAAGTTGAGGCCAGGACAGGCCATGATAGAAATAGTACTTCATTTGATAGTTTTCTGGCAAACAAAGCAGATTGCAATGCTGCATATTCATTAAATCCGAAGGCTGAAAAAAATAAAAACAATAAGATATTGCAATGAGCAAACTACAGACAGTGACATGGCTTCGTCCTATCAGGTCTTTTCAGTGCAGAAAAGACCTGACAGGTTAAAACAGTGTCACTGTCACCAGTTTACCCGAAGTGCATCGCCGGTTTCTTGTATTATCATATTGCAATGTCCTCTTTAAGTGTTCATACTTTTAGATGCAGCTAATTACCATCCCCCCCCACAAAAAAAATAAGGATAATCGTTTTAGTCAAAGCACAAATGTTTGATTCATTCCGTATAATTGCACCAAAAGAAACATTAAACATGTGCAACACAGTTTGCATAAAAACATATACCTTTATCGGCCTGATCACGTCAACATGACCAACATGCAGAAGAGCATCACAACAGAGGAAACTATGATAAATCTCTAACACAATGGTTTTGAATAAAAGAAATCAGTTTTTTGAAGTTCAAGTTTATATGTTAGTATTATCATTAGCAGTCAGATTCTGTCACGTAGTCTAATTTTGGTTCCATCTCAACAATAGTATTTCAAAATTGAAGCGACATAACGTATCGCTCAAACATTTTTTCTAAATGCAACTTCATCGAATCCTGATAAATGGTAACTCGATATCAAATATCTGATCTACCAGCTGTAGATTTACACCACTTCTTGTTTGAAACAATAAAAAGTATATTCACTATTAAACCTAACCTCAACTGCCGACTTCAACTACTACCACTTTCACTCCGCTTGTACAGCTTCCAACAACAACCAAATATATGTCAAATAAGCAAATGCAGATTCATATTAACACTACCTATTTCTCACCCTTTTTAATGGTTTTAGGTCATAAATAATGAGTCTCAAAAAAGAAGAGACACACTTTTTGACAACTAATAACTGCGCATTAAGATAACCAAATTCAATGAAATATTACACAGAACAGCCTTCAGATATTTGAAGAGAAGTCTGCAAAACAATCGATAAATTGGTGGTTCAACAAGTCGGTGGTTCTCAAACTGTGCGTCACAACACCCTAGTGTGTCCAAGGGCATTGCACCATAATTTGGTTTTGGACCAACAGTTTCAGCAATTTTTCAATCAAAAAAAGTTCAGAACGTAGATTCCTTATTTATTTTCTTCTTGCAGAGATGATATCTGCTCGAGAAAGAGCAGAGATGAGGATGATGATAAATCTTTGCCATCATGTGTCGGATGGACAATGAATACCGTATGGATGGCAAACAAGTAGGTTGGTGGCAATATTCAAAGAAAAAGGAAAGCTAAAAAATTGTAATGCCTACAGGGGAGTAAAGTTGTTAGAGCCTGCTAAAAAGGTTGTTAACAGATTGCTGAAAAGGATTAGGGAATTTGTGAATACTGATGCAAAGCAATTTGGTTTTATGCCTGGCAGAGGAACAGCAGTCGCATTGTTTGTTGCAAGCAAAATGCAAGAAGGATACAGATATAAAGAGAAAAAGTTGTTTGTTTTGTGAATATTGAGAACGCAATTAATAGAGTTCGAAGGAAAGTGCTGCAGTAAGCAGCAAGGAAGAAAGGTTTACCAGAAGTAATTGTGAGTGCGGTCATGAGCCTCTATCACACGATAGAGACAAAAGTTAGAGTGGAATCAGGGTTGTCTGAAGAATTTGGATGCAAGTTGATGTATATCAAGAATCTGACTTGTCTCCACTGCTTTTTGCAATTTCGGTAGATAAAATCAAGAAGTGTGCAAAAGAGGGCTTGATTAATAAAATTTTATATGCAGATGACTATATTTTAATAAGTGTAAGTAAAGAAAATTTGACAGAGAAGTTTTTGACATAGAAGAAGGGGTGGAGCGCAAAAAGCTGAAGGTTAAAGTCAAAAAGACTGAAGTGACGGTAAATAGATTAAACGAAGAAATACTCAAAAGCAAATGTCAGTATTACCAATAGCAGTACTCAAAAGAAATATTCAAAAGCAAATGTTATTACCATCTATGTACCAAGTACGACAAGAAAATAACAGCAAGTTCAGTGCTGTTCACAAAATGTGGCTAATGGGTACATGGCAGTTATGCGAAAATGAAGAGAGCGACATTAATTGTAGCAAAGGTTTCTGTGTAAAGGATGTGTTGAGACAATAAAAGGAATTGTGACATTAGATGAAAAATTATCATTTTATGACCAGGGCGAGTTTGTGAAGAATTTTTGTTACTTAGGGGACATGCTAAATGCCAGTGGCAAAAGTGAAGCAGCGGTGACACTAAGAACAAGAAATAGATAGATAATATTTAGAGGAAGTGGTTAGTTGCTTTATGAAAGCTTTTGCTGAAAATGAAAGGAAGAATCGGTCAGAGTAGTGTGAGGTTGGCGATGTTGAACGGAAGGGAGACATGGTGTCTGAACAGTCTGAGGGAAGATGAGATGACCATTTTGAGAACTAAAAAAAATGTTATGAGCTATGTGTAAAGCTAAATCAATTGAGAAAAGGAGTAGCCAAGAACTTAAGGATTTGCTCAATTTGGGAGGGATTTTGGACGAATCGGACAGGGTAAGTAGAGTACGAAGGTACGGACATGTTTTGAGGGATGACGATAATATGTTGTAAAAAGTCTTGAATGTTGAAATGGTAAAAGAGAGCGTAGGAAACCAAAGATAACATAAAAAAGGCAAGTGGAAAAACGCACTAGACTAAAAAAAGTAAATGCCACTCACAGAAAGACGAGGCACAATGTTCTGTATGAACTTTCTAAAATGATGAGGTGAATCTAATAACCTCCGTTAACAGAGACAAAAGCAGTTTTCAAAAATTGGATCTCTCTTTAATGTGGATCATCAATTGCATTTTTACAAACGTGTTGTTAATACACTGTGGTAATTGACTTGTTACTTACGTATAGATTTGCATGATTCTAACTAAAATTAGTGCAAAATTAATAAAGATTAACGCAGTCAGTTGTCAAATGAATGAAAACAATAAAATTGAGTTACAACCTTAAAAGAGCGTAATTTTACAATTGAAGGCGACAGACCTAAAAGAAAATTTCACCAATACAACAACAATTATTTACATTTCGGGTCATATTTAACGTGTAAAATGGCGAACCCTCACCCATGTTATCTGGTGTGTCACAAGTCCAACAAGTTTTTCGAGTACAGCGCATAAAAAAATGTTTAACTCTTTTGCTACCACGTGAATAGCAAAACAAATTTCCGTAAGGTGGCAGTGCAAAAAACTGCCATAATTTGTCATAATTAATCATCATAAAATACGCCATGTTTGTTTGTAAATCATTACTCATCTGCTTACATCTACATCAAGAGTTATATATTGTTGAAATCTCTATTTCTTGAAGATTTCAAATATAAAAAAAGTTTTTTTTGAATATGCAAATTAGCCCCCCAATAGGTGCTGAGTTGTCTTCGAAATTGAAGTAGTACCCTTACCTCAAAGATCACTAGCCATTTTATTTATCAACCAATATTTTTAGAAATGTTCGCTAAATGATGCTAAGGAAATAAGCTTTTATGGTATATCAGTAAAAACTTACCTAAAAGCCTAGGTTGTCTACAATTTGGAACTTTCTCAGACCCATGACTTTTTTTTCGACCAGTACCGACTGGTACTAATTTTGTTAGTTAAATTTAGTACCTAAAATACGATCAATGATTATCTGCTAAAGATTAGCCTAAACCATGTAACATTAAGTATTTTTGAAGAGGGAATTTCTTCAAGATTCAGAAAATATCAAGTTTAAAAAAATAAGTTTGTCACTAGCAATAAAACGGAAGCTTTTTTCATCCCTCCGTTTGTTGAGAAACAAGAGGAATACAGCAAATTTTGATTTGGAGAAGCCAAACTTCTGTCAGCTTTTGAACTTCCATTTTAGTTTCTCTGTCTACTTGGAAACTTGATACAAAACGACGACTTTAGTGGTGAAATAATTGCAATTTATTGTATGTTTTTAAAGGATGTCGTTTTTCTAAAAATTATAATTTAGTAAAGGTAAGTCGAAAATTTTTGGGGGGGTTTGAACTGATATGATGGACGGTAGCCATTTTTGATCGGTAAATATCATATACCACTTAAGACTAAACTATTTAAAGTTATATACTGCTGGAAAGCAAATTTTATATGCTTTCAAATGAGACTGGTATTTAGCAATATATCATATTTCTTACGCACTAAATTTACTTTTTTTACCTACCATACAAATATTTTTGGGGGGGTTTAAGACCCCTAAGGAGTTTGAAAATTTCAATACATAAATTTCATTATTATTGCTTAAAATTTTGTCAAATGATGCCAAAAAAGAGTAGTTATCAGACTGTGTTAATGATAAAGGCTTTGGTTTCCATATCTCAATTTGATTTTAAGGTAGTTGGCTTTTGCATATGTCTGCTAAAAATTTGGCAGGTTTTGTCGTCTGCAACTATGTTCTTAGTCTTTTTAACCTTTTTTGGGTAAGAAAATCCAAGAATTAGGGCACAAATTTTACATCTTCTGATGCGTCAAGAGTTAAGTGTGATCTTTTGAAAATTTTATAAAAATCGGTTAAGAAATAATGTCACAAATTCATTTTTTAGTAAACTAATTTTGTAACTCAATTTGAAAAAAAATGAAGGAAACACTGAAAACGCAAAATCATCAATTGATGATAGCAGGAGCGAAAGAGTTAAGAACCACTGGTTTAGCTAGTGAATAATATTAATGTAAACAGATCATGCCAAAAAATAAAATATTAGAGTAAACTTATTCAAGTAAAGCTGATTGCAGGCGATTATATCCAAGAAACGATTACGTATTATGTGTAAGATGGTGCTCCTTCACAGTACGGTAACCCAGGCCCATCTTGGAGAAGATACACATTGAATCATCAAAAGAGATGAATAGCCTTCTCAAAGTTCATATATTACCCAATGCATTATGCCATAAAGTGCTTCCTGAAGAAGAAAGTTTACCAAGGATTTAGAGAAACTGACTAAACAGACATTGACGGACAGAATAATTACGTCATAGGAAAAGATATATATAGAAGAAATCTGTAAAAGCATTTTTGCTTGGAAGAAATGGCTCCGTTTAGTCATAGAGGAAGAGGGAAACCATACTGAACACTGACTAAAATGAAGTTTGCTCCGATATTTCTTTTGGCATGCTCTGCTTAAGTTAACATTTAACATTGCTTGTTAAACAGCAAATTTCTAAAATATTTTGCAAACTTGTTTATAATATCTGAAGGCTGCTCTGTGCAGAAGTCCATTGAGTTTGGCCATCTCATTGCAAAGAATAACTTGTCAAAAATGTCTCATTCTTTTCGTGACACTCGATACATACAAAGCAAAGAATATTCCAGATATTTTTGAAGATTCCAGCAAATACAACAAGGAGAATTACTATGATGTCCTAAGCACAAATTTTTACTATTTCTAACCAGTTAATGTCATATCGCAATCACCACCGTACAATCACAATCTTGTAAACAAGTTTGGCTAAATAATCAATAACTTAACATCAAAATATCAGTTTTTAAAGCTACTGCAAATTATTATTCGTGACAGGGTCTATCTGGTATGTCTTTGTGGTCATTGTTGTTGTTATAGAGTCAATAGTGGCTACTTGCTTTGGCCATATTTAACCCTCTACGTTATACCTATTACTGATGCATAAGCATAAAATCTGTAAACATCATTTTTTAAATCTTCAGTATGACTCAAAAATAGATACGGTTGTATAACTCTCTGGGTCATTAACCAAGTGTATGGTATAATGCAGCATGCAAGTACTGAAGATCAACAAGCACTATTAGTGTGATTTAGCAGGACAGCTCTTCTCAATTCCAGCTGTCATTTAACTGCATTGTGCAACAAAAATGCTTGTTAACCGGGAAGCTATCTTTTGATATAATTGTCATAATGATCGTGCTTTTCTCCGTACATTTTAACTTTACCGAATAAAATAAGATTGTAAGATAAAATGGTGCAAAAGTGAAATCAGGAAGTATCACATTTCCTCAAAAAAGTATGTGCTTACCCAATACATACCAACCAAGCCAAAAATTGAGACCTTACAAGAATTAATACAATGTTTTACATAATCAGCCTTCATATTATATATCTATCAAAAGCTGGTTCAATGTAAGATAAAAATGGTGCAAAAGTGAGATCAGGAAGTATCACATTTCCTCAAAAAGTATGTGCTTACCCAATACATACCAGCCAAGGCAAAAATTGAGAGCTTATTAGAATTAATACAATGTTGTACATAATCAGCCTTCATATTATATATCTATCAAAAGCTGGTGCAATAGAAACACGCCAGTTGCACTGACAGTAATTTTGAATTCAGATTTAACTTCCAGCTTGTAACTCCATTCACAACAAAAATTGCATTTAATAAGCCCAGGTCAGCATTTCTAAGCCAGAACACAAATGTTGAGCCAACACATAACATTACCCACCAAAATTAAAAACGCTCTTCCTGATTTGTGACAATCAACAAGTTCCATTCCTGTGCAGGAGCTCATACTGTTTGCTAGTGTTAAATTAGTGCATGACAATGTGACGGGTGGACTGCTCGACCACACTTCCTATCTGCCACATAAAGATGAAGAAATTCTCCTAAAAGCCTTGCCTCAATACATGTCTAGCAAACTTGCGAGCATATTTTACATCCTTTTAAGCTAAGCAACAAGCAGGAAAGCTGCTACTTCCATTTTGAAGTTTTCGGTATGACCTAACAAGGGATTAAAGTGAGGTCTATCAACTGAGCAGTGGATGCTTTCAAAAACTACACCACCACACGATCAATCATAATGCAAAATATTAGGACCGTGCAATGTATTGAGGGTTAAATATCTCCAATTGCAAATATTCCTTTAAATGGGTAGAAGCGTAATAGTAAGTGCAATGTAAACACTAATATCAAAAACCACTGTTCATAAAATTTTTATTGGTAACTAATTCACTTGCTCCAAAGATGACAATACTGGTCTTGATCAAACTACAAAACCATGACTGTTAGTTGCAGCATACCATTTTACCAAATCTTCAATTTTTGAAATCTCACACCAATCTTTTGTTCTGCAAGGATTACATGTATGCAAAACTTTATTGTATTATATCCTTGCTGAATTGCTAGATTTTTTGAATGTCTAATAAAATTATCAACTCATCTATAAAAAATTGGTGCAATTTTGCTTTTGACTTGATTTTAAGCAAAACAGAATGAGTAATTATTGTATTATATCCTTGCTGATTTGCTAGACTTTTCAAAATTATTTGAATGTCTAATAAAATTATTAATTAATCTAAAAAAAATTGATGCAATTTTGTTTTTGACTAGATTTTAATCAAAACAGAATGAGTAATCTAGTTGCAGGTAAAATTGCAATATACAGTGCCATGCACAAAATTTGTTGCTGCAAGCACTTGATCTGTTGCTGCAAACGCTTAATTTGTCATCACAAAAGTTTAGTTTGTTGTTGTGTGCATAAAATTTGTCACTGCAAGCATTTGATTTGTCATAAAAAATTTTTTGAGAATACAAAAAAATGTAATACAAATGAAAAAATACAATGAAATGACAAAGAATACAAATGTAAAGAAACATAATTTGATTAAATAAATTTGAATTGTTGTCGGCTCTTTTCACACCACCCTCTCATCCTCTGATAGAAGTTGCAGAAGTTGTAGTTGGAATATTCTTGCATTATTTCAACAACATGTTTTTTTTGAAATCATCGGATGTTTGAGGTCTTGGAAATATTGATCTAATTCTTCTTTTTACAATAGCTAAGAATTCCTCAATAGGGTTTAATTGTGGACTACAGGGTGGTAAAAAGTAGACAACACTTCCATGTGATTGAATACAGTTGACTAATGCATCAGAATGGTGAAAACTAGCATTGTCTATTACAATGGCTCTTCTCTGTCCATTTAAAATTAGTGGCAATGATTGACTGCACCATTCAACCATCCTGTCACTATTAAAGGCCCTGGTCTCAATTTTGAATGAGAGGCAGCCACTAATATCCATAGCACAAATCATACTTATGTTGCAACCTCTCTGAGTGGGTACAGTAATATAAGGCCTCTAGCATGATTGTGGGTATCCGTAGGCATTGCTCATAACAAGATTGAATCCTGTTTTATCAATGAACACAAGGACACAGTACCTTATATAATTAAGGTGGTTACAGCAAGCAAGCCTTAATGAAATAACCCTTGATGAGTTTCATTTAGCTACAACAGTTTTAAGTCTTTTTCTGGAGTAGCCAATTGCTTACAGGTCTCTCCTAAGCATAGATGGATGACATTTACGATTTTCTGGAAGTGATTCAACAATTCTAATTGCTGTTAAAGAATTATTGGAAGCAATTGATAACTCTACCTCCCTAAGTCTTTCCATGTTTGGGTTTGCTTTTTTTCTCCACCTTGGTTACTTTGGCCTCAGGGTTAATTTGTAGTTTTGAAATCCAATGTTGGACTGTACAAATGTTTAGACCAGTCACACTTGATATTTTCTCAAAGTAATCATTTCTCATCATTCTTAACATATTTTCTTTGGCTTCTTCATTAACTCTTACTTGGGTTCTTTAAGGCTCATTTGTATTACCAGTACTAATACAAGAATTGGTATTTTCTTCTGAATTGTCCCAAAAACTTTCCATCACTAACTCAACTTTAAACAAATAACAAATTTAATGCATGCGCAAACAAATTAAGTGCTCATGACAACAAATTAAGTGCTCATGGTGACAAATTTTATTCACGACACTGTAATGAGATTAGTTTTCATGTCAAAATTGGATCGTCTAGATCAGTGGTCTTCAACTGGGGTTCTGCAGAACCCTAGGGTTCCGCCAGTACAGTCCAGGGGTTCCGCGACGTTATGAATAAATTTTTACTGACTACCGTACTAGCTTTTTTTTGAAAGATTTAAGAATTTTAAGTATTTTAAATTGTATCAAAATTTATCGTCACAAGGCAAGGCCACCTAATCTAGATAAAGCTTTTTAAGTTTTCTATTTTCGTACAGCCGATTTATGATGTCAAAATACTTCGTCAAATTGTCAATTTCAAAAAATATGTCTGCTTTGCTGGTATGCTACTACTTTAAGTTAAAAATGTAGCATGAAAACAGTAGGAGTTTAGATCACTGCAGTAGGGAGCAGCTGTCAGGTTTCAGCCTTTGTGAGAATAAACTTTTTAATATTTAGTCAGGCCTGATGAAGCAGACTAGTATATTTTCTTACGTGAAGGAAAATAGTAACAGCAAAAGTGTGGACTGTACTGAACAGTGTTGTTCTAATGTACAAGAGGCACCTCCATCCAAGTGGACCAAATGTGATAAAACTGTTAAAGTTAGAAAATGGGACAAAACATATTTAAAATACGGATTCCTTTTGCCGGATGACCAAATTCTGAATGCAGCTCCTCAGCCCGAATGTCTGATTTGCTCTAACAGACTCTCTAATTCTGCCCTGGTTCCGGCTAAATTACAAAGGCATTTAGAAGCCAATCATCCAGCGTACGAGACAAAGACTATCTCTTACTTTAAACATATGAAAAGCAGTGTACGCAAGCAAAAAGATTCTTTCTTAGGAGCAGTTAAAACGGATCAAGATTTGTTGTTAACTTCCTATTGACTGTCGCATCATATTCTTAAAACAAAGAAACCGTTTACTTTGGGCGAGGAAGTTATCAAACCAGCATTGCAAATTGTGGCAGAACAGCTCCTTGACAAGAAAACTGAAATCAAGTTTCAAAACATACCTCTTTCTGATACCACTGTAAGCAGAAAGGGATTTCATATGGCTGAAGATTTGTTGGAACAACTTTTATATAAAATCGGAAAAGTTCCATGTTATGGACTGCAACTGGATGAATCAATGGATGTAGGTAGTAGAGCACAGCTGCTTGTGTTTATTAGATTTCCTGATGCTGATTCATATAATATTGTTGATGAATATTTGTGTTGCTTGGATTTGGAAGTGAAAACAACCGCTGAACAAGTGTTTCATAAACTCAACGAATTTATGACAGAAAAACAAATACCATGGGATAAGTGTTGTTCTCTAACTACAGATGGAGCAGCTGTGATGACTGGATGCTTCTCGGGAGTTGGTGCTCGTGTCAAGGCAGTTGCTAAAAACTGTGTATTAAAACATTGTATTATTCATCGTGAAGCTCTTGCTGTAAAACCGCTTAGCTCTGATAAGCAGAGGAAGACGGAACTAGAAAGTGTTTTGGATATAGTTGTGAAGACTGTTAATTACATAAAATGTGGAGGTAAAGGCAAATCTGCACGAGTTTTTCAAAAACTGTGTGAAGAAATGGATTCTGATAATGTCACTCTTCTGCTCCACACTGAGGTGCGGCGGCTTTTTCGTGGCAAAGTTTTGACTTGTCTGTTCAAATTAAGACGAGAAATATCAGTTTTTCTTGCAGAGAAAAATCATGAATATGCAACAAACTTCCTTGACCATGAATGGGTCTCCAAATTGGCATATCTGACTTCAATATTTGATGTATTATCCATTCTCAACACCAGTCTTCAAGGAAAAAATTCGGATATATTTTCCCAAGTTGGAAAAATTGATGCATTTAAAAGAAAAATGGACTACTGGACTAATAAAGTTTCAAAAAATGATTTTTCTTCTTTTCGGTTTTTGAATGAATTTCTGAGCGAGGACTCCAAGATAGAGGATACATCTGAAATAAATGAATTGGTGTTGGAACATTTGAAGCTATTACAGAAAAATTTCAGCCAGTATTTTCCTGAAGAAAAATCTGAGGCTTTTCGTTTGTTGAATTGGGTAGTTAATCCTTTTATTTTCACTTTGCCACAGCAAGAAGAACTTCTGGATATTTGTAATGATATTCATTTGGAGGAAATCTTTGAGAAAAATGGAAATGAATATTTTTGGATTTTCCTGTACAAAGAGGAAACAGCAATTGCAAAGGAAGCATTGAAACTTCTGTGTCAGTTTCCCAATACCTATTTGTGTGAAACAGCATTTTCTGTTTTAACAACTATTAAGAACAAGCACAGAAGTTGTTTGAAGAGTGTGGATATGTGTATGAGGAATGCATTGAGCAACGAGCAGCCACGATTTAAGAAGATTGTAAAAGAAATTCAGCAACAACTGAGTCATTAAAATTTATTGCTTATTTACTTCTGTATTAACTATTTATTTGTTGAAGTGTCTGTTTAATAGCGAATGTTTGATTTTTAGATGGAATATGTGTTTTTTAAATTTTTGTTAAGGGGGTTCCATTACAAACGCGAAAGTAAATCAGAGGTTCCACGATATCAAAAAGGTTGAAGAGCACTGGTCTAGATTCCTCATGCAGAGCATTCAAATTCAAAATATGGTTGAGTAAATGCTAAATCTTTAAAGATCAGTACCATGATAGTTTCAAGTGCCATTTTTTAGAGCTAATTTAAGACATTATACCAGAACACCAGAAACATCTGGTGGGATTAGGGTTGTATTTGTAATCCTGCATTTCCCAGTAACTCGAACCCTAACCCCTGCTAAAACATTACCTTAACAGATCACAAATGCAGTTGGTTACCTTTTCATACTTGTGATTATCAAGCTTTTTTGTAAAAAATTGCCAGGGGCATTATGAACCACACTGGTGTATTATGAACCAGTATAAAACAAATGTATTTGTATATTTCATAGGCATGCTCTGTAAAAAAAACTACAAAAAACATTCATGCTTGCAGCTGAATTTATTACAACACTTCATGCCCATTATTTAAGTTACATTTAAATTTAATGGAGCGAAAGGTTCAAGTTGTTTTCCTGAGTAGATGGGATTAGGAAGAACCTCTTCAACTTGACTATTATCAATATGCTTTACATCCTCAGATGGCAGTTTCTTGAAGAATAAATTTTCATTTTTTGTTGGAGTGGCTTTTATACAGAAATTTCGGTACAACTTCTTGTTGGAGCATAATGAACCAGCTGGCTCATATCACCCTTGCTGAAATGATCTTCTTCAAATCATTTTTTGACAAAATATTAAGCAGGCGCCAACAATAATAAATTTTCATCAATTTTTTTCCACTATGCTTTACCCATAAACAAAAATCTAGGCTTGTACAGTTTCTCTGATAAACATGCCAGGCATACTACACTGAAACTGAGTTATTTTTAACCAAAAAAACAATTTTGGATGATCAATAGAAAACAATCAACAACTGACCTCAATCTTTTGTATTAAACAAAGCTTGGTGTTGATGTGACCTGACTGTGCACAGGTAGTCTCAGGATCGCCATTTGCTTTCTAAATAATGGCCTGGTTCATATTGCCCCATGGTCTATATTGCCCCGGTCTCTCCTAAGTGTCTTAGTCAAGTGACATTTGCATGCAATGGCAAGTTTTCATTTAAAAAAAGATTGGTCGAAACTATGAAAGAATATCAACGTTGATCAAACGTTTGTTCACAGTTACACAAGATGAAATAAAACTGAAATGTTTTGATAATGTTTAAAATCATTGTTTACATGACAGAAGAGGTTTCAAAAAATTCAGACAATATCTAAAATGTGTGAAGTATGCTAATTGCCCCCTACAGTGTGCAAGCTAAACTATTCACAGGTCTAGAAAACAAAACTAAAACTTACTTGAGCATTTCGAATATTCATAATCGTAAATCCAAAAAGCAGGCAATTTATACCCAAGTATAACCAAAGAAATCTACAGCAATCCAACTGCCCTTACAAAAAATTACTGGTTAATATCAACCTATAGTCAGCCCTAAAACCTAACCAAACTTGTAGTAAATAAACACAGTGTCACTACCTCGACGTGGTGGTGCTGAGTTTTATAGGCACAAGATCGTTTGCAAACATAAACAAAAAATATCGGTTGCTACGGTTAAAAATTATATAAAAAAACTAAATATCCCTATTTCAGCACTTCTGTTAAGTATTGGAAACATTAAATTGTTCTCTAAAGACTTTTCTATTTTCTTGTAAGCTATGTGATTTATGGTCTTGGCTAGTGATTTTGATAGAATCTTTATTGATGGCTAAGTCCATAAAACGTGGAGCACTGGGTGTGAAAAAGACACGTTCCCTTCTTAATAGAAAAAAACAAAGTGGCTATTTTGCAGTCACCATTCATGTTTCAGTTTATTATTTGGTTCGTCTGTAAAGACGCGGATGCAATACAAAATAACAATAAAATATGAAGATGCGCACACGAAAACAAAAGTATTTACAGACCAGGAGATACCGAAAAAACTGCCAAGTTGTCAAGTCAGGTACCGTATATCCTGAGAATATCTTACATAAGCAGACATACGCAATTTTCAGAAATAATAAAAAACTGAAAAGAGAAAAAAGGTAAAAAAAAGTACAAAAACAAACAAAGGAGATATTTATTGGATGAAACCAAAAGCCTTTTTGAGCATATAAAAAAAACAGCTACAGTAACAACAAACAATGATTTGACCTGGCAATAGAAGGTACGACCCGAATCAAGAGATTTAAGATAAAATTAAGAGCAAGCTCTAGTCATCATAGGCTACTTTTCCAGAAGTTTTCTTTTGAAATGTTTTTTAAAGGACAGCCAGCCAAGACTTTTTAAATCAGGGTCTAGTTTAGACCAAAGCTTAACTCCAGCAAATGACAGCATTTTGTGACCGTAGCAAGTATTTACTTGGGGTAAGTGGAATTTATTGATGGTATGTCTGGTATAATGTTTACCGGTATGTATAGAACTGAGTTTTAGAAAGTCCTTATCAATTTTTTGTGGGATGATACCATTAAATGTCTGGTACATGAACTTTCCTAATTCCAATTGGTAAATATCATCAATTTTTAAATGATTAAGCGTTTTGAATATGGGTGATACGTGACAGAATTTTTGTGCGAAAGTAATAGTTTGAATCGTTTTACTAAGGCGAGTAGACAAAGCTTCTAGCTCATTCTTTTTTTAGCTGAACCCAAGTTAAAATGCCATATTGTAATTTAGAGTAAATAAAGGAGTAAAAAAGAGTAATCATTGCATCAATTTTGAGGTAACTTCTTATGCGGTAAAACATTCCGGTATATTTTTCCAAGTGTGGTTCCAAGTGCTGAATATGGGTACGGAATTTTAAATCATCATCAAGCCACAAACCGAGATACTTTACCTATCTACTGCGAATAATTTTTATATTGTTTATGGATATCTCAAGATCGATATCGATGGACTGTTGTGGAAATTTGTTTATTACCAAATAAGAAGATTTTTTGTTGTTTAGGGATAGTTTATCGGATCAAAGCCATTTGTCTACTTTATTTATTTCATTATTGACTTGAGTTTTTAGGCGAATCAACGAACTGCTACTTAATGATAGATATGTGTCATCCGCAAAAAGAGTGGTGTTAAAGCAAGTAGATTTTGGTAAGTCATTTATATACATCAAGAACAATAGCGAGCCTAGGTTCGACCCTTGAGGAACCCAATAAATAATTTTTGCCTTTTTTGACCTAGAGTTATTTATACGCACGTACTGAAAGCGGTTTGACACAGAGGCGTAGCCAGAATGTTTTGCGCCCGGGACAAACTATAAAATTGGCGCCCCGACCTCCACATTTAATCATATTTTCTATTACATTTAATTGTATATGGAAAAACAATTCAAATTTTAATGGAAAATTTTATTTAAAGAAGAAGCAAAGCTATACAAAATATGGCATATGTCCATAATGTCCCACTCAGTTACTGTCAAAGATGATTTACATAGTCTACAATAAATTTATTTTTCTTGATTTCACTGTCGCAAACTGGTCAATCACGTCATCAAAATCTGTTTTTTGCAATGTTTCTCTTTCAACATTTAGAAGTGCAAGATCACTGAGACGATCCTGTCCCATTGATGCACGCGAATACGACAAAATAAGTTTCAATTTGCTGAAAGACCGTTCACAGCTTGCAATTGAAACTGGTAGTGTTAACAAAATTTGTAGAGAAATTCGCAGATTCGGGAAAACGTCGTCTCCAAAAGACACAATAAAACCAAGAAGAGCCAAAGGAGTTTCTGGTTGACCTTCAGTTCTGTTACTGAGCAGCATTCTGCAATCTCCAATTTCGGTGAAAAGTTCGTGGCCATTGATGTCCGTGTCGTAGAAATTTGCAAAATCTATGCAATCTCGACGAATTGCATCCTCATCTGTGTCGGATAGAAGAGCCTTAACGTCAAGCAGAAATCCAAATTTTGTGTTTAAGTCTTTTAGTCCTGAAAAACGTGTTGACATCTCCTGTTGAAGCCGATCAAATACATTCTTCATAACGCGCACAATTTCTTCTTCTGGTGAAAGTCCTGCATCTCTTTTCAGTTCTCCAGGCATTCTCTTACGTTCCTAATTCGTCTATCCACCTGAACCCCCCAGGCTGTGCATTTTGTTTTGGCATTTTCTACAGCAGCTTGGCTCAAATCATCACGAAGCTAAACAAATTCTTGCTCCATAGATTCAATATCAGTTGCAGCTTTCTTGAAGTTCATTGTAGGATCCTGTAGGCGCTTCTGTACACGATCAATTTTTCCAAGAACGGTATTCCAGAATTGTAATAAAACTATGAAATTAAACTTCAATATGCAGGCCTGTAACTGTTCTGCATAGTTTCAGGTGTCATAGTTGAATCCCCTGATAAATTTTCTAGGAGTTGTACCAGTTCATCCCGCCCTTCAAAAATAGCTTTAACAGCTTCTAATCGTGCACTCCAGCGTGTTGCAGACTCTCGTTTTACTGTTATAGGAAGAACTCGTTTTAACTCTTCCCAACCAATTGTTGAATGAGAGAAAAACGAGTATATATTTTCAAGTGTCCCAAAAAATGTGACGACAACTGGATCTTGCTTAGCTGAGTGTACCCCTGCTAAATTTAAGCTGTGTTTGTCACAGTTGACAAATAGTGCTCTGTTATTTCTGTCACATATTCGTTGTTGAAGGCCAAAAATATGCCCTGCCATCACAGCAGCATTGTCATAACATTGTGCTCGACAGTCGGCTAAAGATATGGCGTCAGACTTTAGTCTCGCGACGATGACTTTCTCTAGGCTTGCTGCATCTTTTGAATGTATCTCGATATAACCTAAAAATGATTCTTTGATAGTTACTTGTTTAGTTTGAAAATTAACATCCACAAATCTTATGATCTGAGACAGCTGTTCCCGATGTCCTAAATCAGGAGTTGAGTCAAGTAAGATGCCGTAGTATTTGCTTTTCCTTGTATCCCACAACAATTTGCTCTTTACAGTTGATGCAAGTATGTGGATAAATTCATTCTGAATTTCGAGTGACAAATAGGAAACTGATCCCGGATTTTGTTCAGCATGTTGGACGTGTTTTGCCAGTAGTGGATCAAATTGAGCAATGAGTTTGA
Organism: Trididemnum clinides; assembly: GCA_963675345.1. Lineage (NCBI taxonomy): Eukaryota > Metazoa > Chordata > Ascidiacea > Aplousobranchia > Didemnidae > Trididemnum > Trididemnum clinides. The sequence continues at coordinate 23,860,857 of OY776304.1, read as the reverse complement.
TCAGCGCGAAAAAGTTTCCAACATTTTTATCATTTCTGGGATTCAAGTTTTCCTCATGACCACGTAGCGCCAAATTTTGTGAAACCAGAAATTTAATACAGGTGAGTATTCTTTGCAATATATCTCGCCAACGTTGTTTTTCCGAACGAATCTGCGCTTGAGCGATTGGGTCAATTCCTGCACCGTCAACTAACCGTCTTTCGGCTTCCTTCCATGTAGTAAAAGCCCTGCGATGGCTAGGATTGTTTTCATGAGATTTTAGTTTTTCTGGCTTTCTCCACTTGTTGAAACCTTTTTTAACTCAAACGAAGCTCGCGAGTTTGAAGGCGATGATGTAAATAGTAGACAACAGAAACAGTAAGCGACTTTATTGGTTGGTGAATACAACAGCTATGAACGATTTACCTCCCCTCCATATGTACCCCATTGCCCCCCTAAGCTACACCTCTGGTTTGACAGATAACTTTCAAAAAATTTATTTGCCAATCCTCTGATTCCGAACTGATCAGACCATTTTCATAGTAAAATATTATGGTCCACAGTGTCAAACGCTTTTGATAAGTCCAAAAATAAGCAGCAGCTATAATACCTTTTATCTGCATTGTTAAGTAGGTCATCATACATGGCACATATTGCGTGAGAAGTTGAGACACCGCATTGAAAGCCAAATTGGTTGGGTGAAAGTAGTTTAAATTTTAAAAGAAAGCTGTAAACACGCTTGTAAAGAATTTTTTCAAAGATTTTGCTGAATGAGGAAAGAAGTGTAATTGGTCTGTAGTTAAAACAATTCATTTTACTGCCCTGTTCGAAGAATGGAATCACTTCAGCTACCTTCGTATCGTCGGGGAATACCCCCGTTTTAACACATAAGTTAAATAGATCACTTATAATTGGAGAGATGATGGGACAAGCCAGTTTAATAAATTTAATATCAATGTCCCGCGATAAAGTTGCTTTTTTAATTTTTAACGTTTTTATTATTGCTTCGACTTCTTCTGAATTGGTGGGTGAGAGAAACCATGAGGGAGGGCTGTAATCTTGACTATTATGCGAGTGATTAATATTGGGCACGGTAATTTTTTTTGCAAGATTTTCCCCGATATTTACAAAGTAATTATTGAGAAGCTCATCTGATTGCTTTTCAGAGTTAGAATTTTCAATCAATGTGGATGCGCTTTGTTTAGATTTGCGAGGTTAAATCAGTTTTCTAATTACTTTCCAAAGTTCACCAGAATTTCCTCTCGAGTTATTAATTGCAAGATGATAATAACGTATTTTTGCTTGCTTAATTACACGATTTAAAAGATTACGGTATCGCTTATATTTATTGTAACTTTCAGATATTCTGAATTTGACAAAACGCTTTAATAAGCGAACCTTCGTTTTGTTCATTAAGTGATCTTCTGTTGTTTTGTTCGAAGTTTAAGCAAATATAGCTTCAAATTGGACCCCTACAGCGAACCGAACAATTAGCTCCTACTGAGAAGTAGTAGACGTTTTAACAGGGCTTCCTGCCGACTACTTCTAAAACTTTTTCTTTGGTGTATTGTCTTTGGTTAACGTAAGGCCACATGTTGTGCTTCTGCTCATATATATATATAAGTTATATATATAGTGCCTACGTGTATTTTCGCTATTGTTGTCAATACGTGAACGTGGCGAAACGAGTAATAAATTTTCGTTTCGTTCTGATTATGCTTCCAATTTCTGTTTGGATCTGAGTGTTGGTTTCCCTGCTTGATTGTTATTAAGGCTGTGTGGCAGCCTTTATTGTCGTGAATTTTCATTCTGCGCACGCTGGGCGAAGCTGCGCATATCTGTAAATAAAAATTGCCAAAAAGCTTCAACCGTTTCTTGTTTTTGTTTGACAAAGCAGAAAGGATCCGTAGTGCTAACATTACTAGCTCTACAAAGCAACTCTACTAGTTCAGTGCTAATCGACGACGATACGCTTGGCCCGGGAATCATGGAGTTGAAACCTGGTGATGCTGCCTAGGTAAGCTAATAGGAACAAGGGGTGCGGTGAGCATTTCGATGAATGGATGGTGTTCAGCAACAAATCGGTGGAAATGACTGTGGGTTATTTTCCGTTGCATATTGTGCTGCATAATGCCAAAATCTTAATCCTGCTGCTTGGAGTTCTATCAATCCATGATGAAACAGGCGTTAATGAAAAGTTTGAAATCAAATGATAGATGTACTTTTTTGGAAGATATTGCAATTACTTGAAGAGGAAGTTTACAAAGTGATATTTTTCCTAAAATGTTCACTGTGTTGTACTGTAATTGCCAAATGCCAGATGATGGACAGTTGATTATTCAGTGTTTGCGTTGTAAGCTTGTTCCACCAGAAATATGAACAGGGCGACTCTACATCCAAAAAATGGAATTGAATGTCATGTAGTAATACAACACGCGTAAAATCAAAGACTTACCTACCGTAAAGAAATGTAGAACTTAATTCAGGCGTCAAAAAATAATGTTGATAACGCAGCTACTGTTAAACTTTGGTAAGAATCTATGCGAAAGTGGATATTGCCACGGAGCAAATTGCCATCAGCACATTGTGCAATTGGCTGTGTTTCTCAAAAAGATACAATTCGGATTTTACCAAACTCTACAAACAAGCACAAACTATTTGGAGTTTGAGTTCCTTTAAAGCCGTTGAACACTTTTCATGTTTGTATTTTGCCAAAAATTTTTCAAAACAAACAAATCTTGCTTGAAGTCGTCATCCATGAAATTACCAATGCTCTTCATGTTTTAAATGGAAAAGCTGGTTACTCACATGGAAATCATTTTCAGAAATGGAGTAGTTTTGTTTTAAAAAAAAATAAAATGCAACATTGAAAAGCTACCGGTTTCGTTTTGCAATTACGCTAGGCCATCAGTAAGTATTTTTAAAGAAAAATATACAGAAACCTAGCTAATCTTGTACAGCAAAGTCTGCTTCAGCTGGACATTTTTTTTATTTGAATATAGCGTACACTTGCAACAATCAAGCCTTTCACAACAGACTTTTATGGAGCAGTTTTCTTTTCTATATTAGCTGTAAAAATTAAGCTGTGCAAACAACTCAAGTTTACGTACTCAATTATACATGATTTTGGTGGTTGGACTGTGTCGCGTATCAAATCATTAGTTGGGCAATTGCTGAAAATTATCAAAAGTTGAGGGTTCAAACTATTCCACTTTTAATAACCAAGGAGATTTTTGAGAAAGGTAAGATTTTATTTGCATTGAAAAAGGGTCAGATTTCACAAGTACCGATAGTACCCGTAGTTTTTAAGTATTTTGTTTTTATGTGCTGGTCTTGGGAAAACCGTTACAGATACACATTTAACAACTGCTATTTCAACCCAGATTGAACTTGCCAATACTGTCTGCACAATTGATCTCTACTGAAAACCTGCAATCAAGGAAACTGCCGCAAAGTGCTTTTCTCAAGATCACAACAACACAAAGTCCATGCCGGCATTGAACTCGCAATCTCCCTACAACAAGCCTCGCTTAGACACTTCTTTCGAGGAAATGGACGAAGAATAATACTAGGTAAAAAGAATAAAGCCAAAATGCTGGTAAACATTTTTTTAAAACTTTTCGTTTTTACACTAAAAGCATCATCAATTAAATAAATGGTCACCTGAAGCTGGGCTAAACAGCAGCATTTTGGCTTTAATCTTTTTACTAAGAATTATGAATAAATCCCATTTTTATGCTCCTAATATTACCAGGCTTTATCACAGGGTGACCATACGTCCTCTTTTTTGGAAAACATCTCCTCCTTTTAGGTAAAAAGTAATTGGTCCTCCAAGGATGTTTAAAAATGCCTTTTATGTCCTCCTTTTTAATAAAAACTAATTTGGTCATCCAAAGTCGTTCAAAAATTCCTTTTTTACATTTACCCTGCGATTAAAAAATTATGCCACTGCCTATTAGTTTAAGTGATAAGTTTAACTGGTAAGGAATGATAAAAGGCAGCTTTCCTAATGGTCTATCTCAGACTGACTGCTGCTTTAGGTTTGTAAGAGTAAAATTACATGGAAAACGGTACAAATACCGGTAAGTTTCCAAACTGCATTTCTTCTATGTTACGCAGCGGTGATACGGAGATAAATTTTGCTTTTTCAATCAGATCACTTCGTTCTTTCGACAAATTTATTATTCAAATTTAACGTTTCGCTCCCCTTAGTTACCGGGGAGCTTCTTCAGAACACGTTAGATGTCAATAATGTAACATACAAACTGTACAACATAAAAATATCTTTATATTTTTATGTTGTTGTATATAAAATTTGTTGTATATAAAATATTTTACTGTACAAAAACGTAACATAATGTAACATACAAACTGTACAATCTTTATTTTTATGTTGTTGTATATAAAATTTGTTGTATATAAAATATTTTTATGTTGTACAGTTTGTATGTTACATTATTAACATCTACCGTGTTCTGAAGAAGCTCCCCGGTAACTAAAGGGAGCGAAACGTTAAATTTAAATAATAAATTTGTCGAAAGAACAAAGTGATCTGATTGAAATATCGTTACACTCGACATACGAGGAATGCCTGCTATATTTAATAAATTTTGCTTTGTTGTTCAGGTCAATTGACCTAATTTCAAAGAAACCATTTCGGTACATATTTATTTTAGTTTAAAAAATCAAACAATATTTTCAGTTGAACTGTTCATAACTATCATTGCTGTGATTTTCGGAAAATAAAACAAACACCTAAAAAATAAATGCGGTATGCCTAAAAGAAAATTAAAGTTTGCTGAAGAACTTTAACAGAAGTATTCATTTTTTAGAAAAGGATGAGATGAGTGCGAAGCAGAATGCATTACTTGTGGCTATGGAACTTTTGTTTCTGTAGCAAATAAAGGCAAACTTAGCCTAGACATGAATGTAGACAGTTCAAAGCATAAAAAAGCTGTCCAATTTAAATTTTTTTGTTTATTGGCATAATAAATTAAAAAAATAAACTGCTGTATTTGTACTAATTATCAAAATATAATTATCCAAAGTGGTAAGTGTCCAACAAATGTCCAGAAAATTTTCCCAGCCTTGCAAAACAGCTTGTAGGACTGATAATAATTATTATCAGAAAATGTCCTCCTTTTTGGTAATGAAAATATGGTCACCCTACTTTATCATAACTGTTTTTTTGAAAACCAGACCATTTATGGATCGGGCAGATTAAGGTATTTGTTATAACAACCACATCTGCCTAGGTGAAAAATTTATTGATGAAAATGATTGACATTTTTTTGACGTTCAAAAAACCTTGTTCGTCACTAATTATGCGTCGTTGATGGGCTTTTTAGTGCATAGGCCTTGATGTGTCTTTCACACTGCTTGATGTGCCTCGCCTTATCCTTTAGATCTCAAATGTAGCCACTAGTCAGGTAGTTGTTATTTAGGGTCCATGACAAATTTTAAATCAAACGATTTTCTTACAAGAACTTAGCAACAACGAGCATATATCTACTGTACTCGCTTATATACAAAATCGACAATTCCAACACAGCAATTCAAGCTCAGCTGATGACTATTGCGTGTGTGCAATAGCACATATAGAAGATTATTAGTGGCGAATCAAAGGAATCACAGGTAAAAATGCTTTTGGCTCACGTATGTGGCTAGACTAGCCGGCTCTGCTGCCTCGCCCGCAGGGCCCCCATCAGTAACGTCAGCGGTAAGAATATCGGTTCTGGCGGCTGCACTGGCTTCATCCAGTGGGTAGTTGTGACAATAATATTGAAAACTAAATGTTTTTGGCATAGAAGATTCTTGTTTCAAAACCCAAAAGTACCAAAGGTTAAAAGGTAATTGAATCAAAAACATTGGGGTGGTATGCACAGCCACTATATTTCTCTCACCGTGATCACTCCATTACTCTTTTAAATAAGTACCATGTCACAAAATTGAAATATTGGGCTTGCACAAAAGTAGTTAGCATTGTCAAATACAATAAATGCATATAAAGTGGTAGGTTTGTTTCACTACTCTGTACGATTCATTTCTTATTTATATTAGTGTCTTGAAATCCCTGGATACGCCCTACCTTGTCTATTTCCTGTATAGGCATAGCTAGGAGCGCTGGCAGAAGCCACGCTTTGTCCCAAATGTTTAACTCTGACCTCGGTAAGCTTACCGAGGTATTTTCAAGCGAGATAGCAAAATTGTTTTTCCGCATACGATGCGATGATACTGTATACATACAACGCGGCAACATAACTTTAATTCTATTTGTATAACTTACGTTAAGCATGCGAAAAACACTGTTGGCCTACGCATTGTATTTCACTGGTTCTTGTCAGTAAAATGTGATGAGAATGACAGCAAAGTTTCAGAGATGGATTGGCCATAAAACGTAACCATCTTTCGTCACAAATTCATCATGTATAGCAATGATTGTAGTCCCAAAATACAGCTCACCACAATTGTATTTTTTCAAGGTAAACCTAATGCCAGAAGTGGAACACAAAAGGTCACAGGGATAGATAATGGTTACCAATTGCTATTAGGTCTTCTGAAAAAGTTATAATTTTAGCCGAGAGTGCTTTAAAGCACTTGAAACCTAAAACAATTTTCGTACAACAACACTCATATTATACTGTAGTCGATTTATCTTGGAAAAAACAAGTGACAGCTATTAGGACCATTTTCATCAGCTTAGATAATTATATCTATCCGTGAAGAAGTGGAGACATAAGATGGAAAGGGGGCCTGTGGCTCTCCAATAAGGAAAGCAAGCCCCACAAAACTAGCTCAGTATTTTTAATACCTAATTCTAAAGTTATAATGTTTTATGCATTCCAACTCTTATGTTTTTTTGAGTTCCCCCTTTTGAGTTGATTTTTCCACCACTGTCTTGGTAGTTATTAACTTACCGGAATAGGTGGCGTCGTCCGCAAAGCTCCTGTCGGTAGCAATTGGATAAATACATACGTTTCGTCTATTCCACCCAATGAACGTGTGCAAGAAGAGTCATAATGTAAATTTGTAGCGCGTCAGGTTAAAACGTTTGTATTTATTGCTTGATAACTGCGCGTTAGTTAATGTTAGCCTAAAGCACTAGGATCCAATCATTGTTTTTCTGTTACAGTTGCGTTTCATATCAGTTCAATGTTGAGTTGCTTTTGTTAGTCTTACTAGTGTTTCAGTTTCAATCTTTAGTTTGGACCAGCGGCTCTCAATTCATTTTGAAGCCCGCGCCCAGTCCTAATAAAAAAATTCTTTTTGCACCCCTTGCAACATTTGATGTAATGTTTTTTGTATTTGTCGCGATTCAATAGAAATTTTTTGATTCTATTTCCATTGTAATTTACTTTTTAAAATTGAGGCGACGTATAGTATCGCTCGAATAATTAAGTCTGGTTGTAACTTAATAGCTAGGAAAAAATTGGCTTCCACTGAGATACTTTAACCCACGCACTTTTCGATCACGAACAGAACAAATGTAATCACAAACCTTTAAAACTTCGAATTCCTTCGCTTGTCAAATACAGAAACTAAAAAGCACTTTGCTATATAAATATCAGACTAACCAAAACTAAATCCACCAAAATAATCGCTTGATTTTTGTCACAACAATTACCACAGAACAACGCCTTTTTACTACACTCTACTATCTCTCTTTGAACTACACTCTGAATGAAAAAAATCTTGCTGCCTTATGTATAGGCTACGAGTGAAAAATAATCTAGAAAATGCTAGACCATCACGTGACACAGGAAAAACACCGTTAATAAATTATGTAATCGGTAGTAATAAAGAAAAGAAAAATATTCGAGAAGAAACAAGAATCACTAGAATACACTGGAAAACTTAGTCATGTAGTCAACCATCGTGATGTCAGAAAGGCGGGTGAGCTACAAATCTATTAATAAATGCAAAGGAAAAAAGGTTTCTTCCCGAAAACAGCTTAGCAAGTTTTGCACTACAAACAGTTCTGATTTACAAATAAAATGATCACTGCAAAATAAAGCAACAGATTACAATAACTACACATATATAAAAACTGCTCTTTTAATGCAAATTTACATATTCGTGACAGTATTACCATCACTGATATCAATAGTCAGAGAAGAAAAGTTCGCACCCCAAGAAGTCCCTTCTCGCACCCCCAATTGAGAACCGCTGGTTTAGACGTTTTTGTGTGTATATGTTCTATTTATTTTTATGCTTTTAGATATCAAGTGTTTTTAGTTGATTAAAGCCGAATTCATGAGGCTTATGATATAATTTAGTATATGCGTCTAGGCAGCTATAACGTAATAAGCCACAAAAGGCTGCTGATAATTGGAGCACGAAGCTCGTGCCATTCTAATCTGCTCCTTCTACTCGAGCAAGACTGGCCCTACCATTCAACAGCCGACTATTTAGCAAACTTTTGTCCCGTCTAAAGCCTCATAGCAAATTTACCAATGCCTAAGCCACAAGCGTTATTTTCTCAGCTCGCATTGGGCAACAAGTTAGGTCTAATTATTTTAATTAGCCTACCGGTATTTAGTTTAATTTGAACAGAAAACCTGATTAGTGAGCCCAAATCTCACTCGTTGATTGGTTGTAAGAGCTAGAATAGCACATTAAGGTTGCTTCCAGAACTAAGCTTCTGAGCTAATGTAATTCATGGGTTTTGAATTTTCAAAATAGATAACCTACTGTCTAGCAGGTGACTTTGGCTGATCACATCAGCACATGAAAGGTTAGCATAACTTTAGACTAATAAAACTATTTTTGGTATATGTAACAAAATTCTGTCACCTTATACACCAAGTTATTTTTATGAGTGATCAATTGGTTAAAGTTAAGATGAAAGAAAAACCGACTTCGACATAAAAAAGATTGAGGCAACTTTGCTAGTGTATTCAAAGCATTTTTGTGTGCTATGGTTAGACAATACAAAGGCATTGATTTGGCTGCTTGTTCAACTACTCCGACACATCACTTGTTTATTCTAAAGTATCAAGATCGCCGACCATGTGGTTCACCAAAATCGGTTTGAAAAATTTGTATTGAGATATCTGGTGAAACTTCTGAATTGGAACGCAGATATATACAAATAGCAATGCTTGTATAATAATTTTGATCAAATACAATGACGCCTAATATTTTAAAGTTATAACTTAGAAGACGCATTGACGAAGCTGTCAACTTATCTGATTTCTTTCTTACAGTGAATATTATGAATGAAAATGATCCATTCTGTGAAAAGCATGCAGCGCGCCGAAATTTTGTGTCACTTGTAAAAATATTACTGGTAGAAATCAAAAGAGTCATTGCTAATATTCTATGCCTCTTTTTCAGAATGCAAAAAACAACAAGAAACAACGTTGTGCATGTGACTGATATTGAAAAAGTTGCGCGAGTTTACTGATTCGATCAACTGCTGCCTTGAAAAACGAAAATGATTGTGCCTCGAGCCAACCTTGTGTTTGGGTTTTTACCTATACATTGTCGTGTAACGCTTAACCTTAAGATGTTTACTTAGATTTACACGTTTTGAAAGTCGTTGATTCAACTTAAAAGAATAAAAATAAAATGAAAGCCAACTTTATAATTCAATTTCTATCTAAAATAATCTTCAAATTAAAAATTTTATTCGTTCATTCAACGAAATCAGTGATTAATTATAAGATCAGCTGATGAAAACACCAAGCTTTCTAATTCTGAAGACTTTGAATTCTGGCATGCCACTTGAAAGCGCTTTTGATCCAAGTTCTATAAAAAAAAAATCATAACCTAAGATCTCAGTCGTTCATTTCTTAAAATTTCCATAGCCAATCGGCGTGTTCGGTGGCTAAAGCGGTGCTCCTACTTTAAACGTTCCCAAACGCTTGGGTGCATCCCCACAGTCACTGGCACAAATGACAGGTTAGAATCCCATGTGATGTTAGTTTTAGTGTACAGGTGTACAATGGACTTCACTCACATCAACATCCAAATTTTTGTTCCACCTCGGATTTTTGTAAATGACTATCCTTGCTCCTGTTTTACATAGAAGCAGAAGTTGCTAACTGGGGCGTGACGACCCAAAAGTCCGTCGTTTGCAGAAAGTAAGAACGTCGCAAGTTTCCGTTCTTGATCACTTTTTCTCGAAAGCAACCTGTATCTAGAATCTTTTTCTTTGTCATTGATGTCACGACCACCATTTTTTATAGTTCACTTACGTAAAAGGCGTTTTCGTCCCATGTTTTACCAAACAGCTTTATTTACACCTTATTTTTAAGGTCAATTTATGGAGTGAACCTTTTGATTTTCTAAAAGGAATTAATGTGTCGCATGTCATTGAAGTAAGAAACCCTTTTTTTATTTATAATATGAGGTTACCATCACCAATAGTCGGACCCTATATAAAACCTAACGTTACAAAGGCCTCTCAAAAATAGGGAAGCTGCCGTGGATGGTATTTCATGTCATTGGTCAAACAGATTTTTGTGGTAGCAATAGGAAGGTTGCATATGACGTCACACATTTCGCACCAAAAAAACTGGCTGACCGAAAGCTGCACTCTATGCTCAAAAGGTATCAGGCAAACACAAACTTTTGGGGTTATTTTGAAAACTAATGAGAAATTAATTAAAAATTGGAATGAATTATTGCTAGTTGGATCCTCAGAAACAAATAAATTTAATCAAAAGCACTTTGGTTGAGATTAGGTCTTTCAGTTGGCTATCTCAGCTTAGTACTGTGTGGCAATTCAAAAAAATTACCCCTAAGAGAAGTGCCGTTTAAATACCATTTTCTCCTCAGTTGAAAATAACTCTATGCCAATTAGATAATCGTCGGTACATTAGCAAAAACAATTATTATCTGATCATTACTACCGATACCATAAGCTTGCTGGCAAGCTTACTTGTTGTGTTCTTGGGCAAGACACTTAAAGGAATGCCTCCTTCTTTATGTGGCAAACAGGTGGTGGGGCCAAGCAGTCTACCTGTCGTGGTGGCTTAGTCTGACGAAAAACATGCAAACAGAGAATGAGCTCATACGCATGAATAAATAAATCGGTACCAGTACCATTACAATTAAATTAAGCTCAGCATTTCCGAACACTCTGATCAAACGAATATGAAACCCTAACAGAAACTGCCTAAAAATATGCGTGCATGTTTAGCTCAATAAATTAGTCCAACTAGTAGCAAGAACCAGCAAACTTTAGCACCTCTTATTGTACTTTACTTCAGATTCATTCCATAACATCAGTAAAACAACGTATTTAACGTTCATTTAACAACTATCACGTTTATCCATTTGATTTGCAAAAAACGATTTCGCTCCTTGTTAACGCTACTTCGCTCTGTGTAGATTGATCCCTTGATTATGTGTAAAGTTAGTGTTTTCCGGTTACCAGATACTGTTTTTGGTGTGGTTAGCAATTATGCAATCTCTTTGTTAGTCGCTATCCAGTAATTCAAGGGAGAACCTATGATAATTTGGTGTAGTGGAGTATTAATGTTAATTCATGGTATAGTTAGGAATAGTAGCTGGTAGCCTACAATGTTCGGTATATCTGGAAGTGTGCTTTGTAGTGCTGGGCCTGGCTTACCTAGGCCTAGCATCATTATCTATTAGTTTTTCCCTTTAGCTATAGGCTCAAGGTGTTTTAGTTTTTTGCGGTATACAGTGGTTAATAGTGTTGATACCGGTCTTTGCGGTTACCAGTGACTGTCTACCCGTATCTACTGTCGGTTGTGGAAACCCAGCCTGCATCACTCAAATTAATAGTGGTGTATTAGTTCACGTGGTGCATGCTGTTGGGTGCCTTTGGAGCGCTGTAGTTGGTTCACTGTAGTACAATATATTGTTCGATAATCATATCCGTCTGCTGCTGCGAGCTGAAACTGTGCCATATCCCAAGCTGCTTCGCCCCTGTAGCTCTATCTCAAATAGGATAGTAGGAATAGTCTATTAGCTCACCTCCTAGAGTTAACACTCCTATTCAATTCAACGCAAAAACACTGAAAGTGGTCAGCCACTTTTTTCGAAAGCGCGTTTTGATGATGTTTAATCACGTGCGTGCAACTTTCCTCGACTTTCCCAGAAAAACATGTAATCTCAATTTGATTTTAAGGTAGTTGGCTCTTGCTGAAACTTTGGCAGGTTTTGTCGTCTGCAACTAGGTTCTTTTAACCCTTTTTGGATATAAAAATCCAAGAGTTAGGGCATAGATTTTATATCTTCCGATGCGTGAGAAATTAAGCGTGATCTTTTGAAAATTCTATGAAAATCGGATGAGAAATAAAGTCACAAATTCATTCTTAGTAAACTGATTTTGTAACTCGGCGGAGAAAAATTTGAGGAAAACACTGAAAACACGAGATCATCAGTTGATATTCGGGGGAGCAAAAGAGTTAATTGTAATGTGTAACTTATACAGTATATTTAGTTGCATAAGCATGCTGAAAAGTTGTATACTTAAATTATACTGTAGCCTAAATGCCAAGCAGACTTCTGTACCGTTTATCATATATTGGATTAGAAATTGACGGATAAAAAAAGGAACGTAATTTTTTGAAATTTTTGTCAATAGTGCTTGCAGACAAGTCGTATTGATATATCAGATGTAATTTTGTAATCTTAACCATTCCTTAAACAATTCTTTGGGCTATTGCCTAGGCTGCTGGACCAAGGGTAATTAAAAAACTTACGGTACCGTTACCGATTTATTTATTCATGTGCATGAGCTCATTCTCTGTTTGCATGTTTTTCGTCAGACTGGGCCACCACGACAGGTAGACTGCTTGGCCCCACCACCTGTTTGTCACATAAAGAAGGAGGCATTCTTTTAGGTGTCTTGCCCCAGAACACAAGAAGCTAGCTTGCCAGCAAGCTTATGGTATTGGTAGTAATGATCAGATAACACTGGCCCCCAAATTTTTTTTTCCTGTTGCATGAGTTTTTTCAACTGATTCTACACAAGTTTTGGTCGCTAATTTTAAATCTGCCATCAATTTTTTTCTGTATGCTTTAGTTTTTATGCAATCGGCTTTTTATTATTCTTATATAAGTGGTATTCTGTACATATCTTTTGTGCATTTTCGTCCAATAACTAGTCACTGAGCGGTCCTTTGCATAATTTTATACATTTTTTTGAATCGTTGTCAACATCAGCAGATTTGCTGGTTACCACCAGTACTCTACAGGCTTTCTCATTTTCAAATTGTGTTTAATTGAAAGAATTAATCTCATTCTAACATCAACTCAATTTCAGATTTAAACATGGCTTCTTCTAGTAGAACTAAAAAGTGTAAAAACCAAGCTGATTCATTTTGTTACATCTGTGGCATCTATACACTTACTTGTCAAAGACGCAATATATCATTGTTTGTGAAGCGTGCTTATAAAGCATATTTTCAAGTTCCTCTTGGTGATCAAGAAAAAAATGGGGCCCCCACATTATGTGCTATAACTGTAAAGAAATGCTTTGGGACTGGACAAAAGGAAAGCGAAAGGGCTTACCTTTTGGTACAGGGTGGGCCAAAAGTCACTTCGGGTTTTTAATATGCTGTCAATTTGCTAAATATAGTTATTATTAATTTTTTTTCAGATAATATTATATTAGAATTATTGGAAATTAATTATGAAAAAGTACAGCATTCCAGAAAGAAGGCAAATTGTCAAATTATTCTATCAAAATCGTGAGTCAATTATTTCAACTCAAAGAGCATATAGACGTCATTACCAAGTGAGAAATGCAGCTAGTGACAATGCAATAAGGAATAATAAATTGTGGGGTTATCTCAAAGATAAAGTTTTTGCCAACAAGCCGCGAACCTTGCAAGAACTGAAGGACAATATTCGAAATGAAATCATGGATCTAAACCGTAATCCAGAAATTTTCCGAGCAGTCAGTGGATCTGTATTGGAAAGGGCTATAATGTGCCAGAATGAGAATGGTCGACATTTAAAAGATGTTATTTTTCATAAATAATTTTTATTTTGTTCCTTTGTTAAAGTTACCCAAATAAATTTCCTGACTTTTGTTTATATTGTGTTGAAATTTCATAATTATAACTACAACAATAAAAAAGATCTTAAAGGTTAAAAGCCCGATGTGACTTTTGGCCCACCCTGTATATCTATGGTGTGGCGTGAACCGAAAGAGCAACTCACTGACTGCTATTTTTGTTCGGTAAATACAAAAGGTATTGGAAAGAAAAACCGGCTAAATATCTCTTATCCTAGTATTCCTTCAGCGATCCTACCTGTTTTACATTCTCATAAATTTCCACCTCCAGTATTTAATGGTTTTGTGTCTTCTGAAGATGAAAAAACTGAATCTAAAGAAGAGCTCATGGAAATGAAACATAAAAAAACAGACACAGAATCTGAAGACTCATCTATTGACTGCAAAAAAGCAGTTCCCTAGCAGTTTAACCAGTTAGAACTGAATGACTTGGTTTGTGATATGGATCTATCCAAACAAGCAGCTGAGATCTCAGCTTCTAGACCAGTGGTTCTTAAACTGGGTTCGATGAGTCAGTATCAGGGGTTCAGCGGAAATTAGAATAAGATTACTCAGGCTATATGTATAGCAATAACAATGTCCTCTACTTAATACTAAAACGACCAAGCGCATCAATTGACGCACACCACGGAAAGTTTCTCATAGAGTGCGATTACAGTCTTCAGAATCATTACAACGTGAAAGCATACGGCAAGTGATAATCAGCATTGTTTTATTCAGAGCTGTAATTGAGCATTGTGAGATCGCAGCAGGATTGGGACAATTTCTCTCCAGCATCCTAATTCTGTAGACTGAGACTAGCACCGTAGCACGTGCATGCGAGCAGTTAGACATTTAGAAGGAAAGGCAGAGACTGCTGTTTTACACCGACTTTACTGTTATTCGCAATAAAAGCGTTATTTCCATGAGTATATGAGCATTTTCATAATACATTTCAGGCGTTGAATTATATACCTTTCTGTTCTTAGCTTTGGAGACTTGTTCTGCTAGTCACGGTGTAGGCTCAAATATGGTAAGACGCGTCACTGCGCAACAGGCTTTGTTGCGGTTACAAGACATTTCAGCAGAATGTTCAATTATATTATCTAGTTTTTGACATTATTTTGTAGGGTTAGTTTTGATTTCATTCAAATTTAATTTAGTAGACAGTGATCTTTTTTATAGTATTTTAATCCCTTCATTCTAAATGGAATTCTAATTCTAAGAAAATAAGGAAGTGGTTAGATGAATATGTACAATATGGATTTACGTATATCACAGAACCTGATGGGAGTCAGCGTCCTCAGTGCACTATTTACGACGCCAAGTTGAGCAATTCCAGCTTAGAACCGGCAAAACTAAAGGAATACTTTGTAAAATGCATGGCGATGGAAAATACAAGAACACAACGCTCGCTGAATTTAAAATAAAAAGAGCCAGATATGATGAAAAGGCTATTATGCATGTTTTCGGCTTTGTTCCCATCGACAAGCCGATCCTCACAGCATTGTACGAAGTTGCATACCCGATTGCCAAACAGGCAAACCACACACCATTGGGGAAAAACTCGTAAAATCAGCTGCGTTGAAGATGGCGAATATCATACTTAGAAAAGCAGCCGAAAATAAATTATCTCAAATTCCTCTTTCCAATGACACCATCAGCAACAGAATTGATAAGATGAACGATGACATTTTGGCTCAAATAGTTTCAGACTTGATTTCAAGCCCGGCAAAATTTAGTCTCCAACTTGACGAGACCACCAATGTTGCCAGTCTAAGCCAGATTGCTGTATTCGTGCGCTATGTGAAAGAAGACGTGATAAAGAAAGATTTTTTTATTTTGTCAGCCTCTAACAACATCAACTAAGGCTATTGACGTTAAGAAACCTGTGGATAATTTCTTCAGAGACAATCTTTTGTGGGATATGGTTTGCGCAATTTGTTCGGACGGAGCCCCAGCCATGTTGGGCGAAAATCTGGTTTTGGTGCACTAGTGAAAGCCCATGCACCACACATAACTGTGACGCATTGTCTTCTGCACAGGTATGTGTTAGCAACAAAAACCTTTCCTCCAAAATTCTCAGAAGTATTAACAATTGTGGTGGACTATGTGCAAAATAGTGCTTTGAAGCACTGCATATTCAAGAAGCTGTGCAATGAAATAGGCCATGAATTCGAGGTACTTCTGTGCTACTCTAACGTTTAGTGGTTGCCGGGGAAAAATGTTGAACCGTGTTTTCGCCTTGCGTGTGGAATTAGCCGTGTTTTTGCGAGGACACCAATACTGTTATGCAGATTGTTTTGAAAATTCTGAGTTCATTCTCGTTTTGGCATACACGGCCAATATCTTCCGAGCTCTCAACCATCTCATCCAACGGATGCAGGGTGGTGGAGCCAACATTATCGAAACGGAAGAACATCTGAAAGCTTTAAAAAAAAAAAAAATTGAACTATGGAAACGACAAACAAAAAATGATAACTTCGCTAATTTTCCTCTGTTGGATGACTGTATAAGTGAGATCAAAGATGTGTCTGGAAATGGGAACATTTCCGTACCGACAGAACTGAAACAAGCAATTTCCTTGCACTTAGATGAGATCACATAGTCTCTCGACGGATACTTCCCGAACAGAGAGTCATATCCAGCATGGGTAAGACAGCCGTTCACGTTTAGCGTTGATCAAGCAGATGTCAATGATAAATACCTTGATAAAATTATTGAACTTCAGCAGAGCCAGGTTTAACAGCAGCTCTTCAGAACAACAACGCTCTCAACGTTTTGGTGTCACCAAATCGTAGCTTACCCTCTTTTTGCGAAGAAAGCCCCTAAGATACTCATACCGTTTGTTACAACGTATCTTTGCAAGAAGTCTTTTCCTACGACGGTAGACATAAAAAGGAACAGACTTTGTTGCGAAAATGACACGAGAGCGGCACTTTCCAAGGTCAAGCCACGCATTTCTAGGATTGTTTCTGAAATGCAACAGCATAAAACGCATTAATTTGTGGTAAATATTAATTAAGTTGTGTTTTTCTGTGGAATTCATGTTTTGTTCGTTTTCTTTGTATAATAAGATTTTATGTGCAACAGATGCATAGTTCTCTTTAAGCTCAAGTTTGTTAACAGTTATATTTTGAATTTCAACGAAGGGTTCGGTGAATGGCCGCAAAAAAATTTTCGGGGTTTGGTACTTCCAACAAGTTCAAAAACCACTGTTCTAGACTGAATGAAAAGCATGTGCTGCATAGCTCCGAAAGGTGTCATTTTATAGAAAAAGAGACGAGCTCTTTCTGCCTTATTTTAAAGAAGAAAAACAACTTGTCTATTGTGACAATGTATCAGAATTTCTCGGCGAATTGAGCATCCCATCATACAACCCAGATGTGTGGCAACTTTTTTGGACAGCTTCAAGCGCAGCTTCAAGTGTGTGCTTTTACACAATGGGAATAGGTATATGGAGCTGTGTCTGTTGGTCACTCCACTGTACTAAAAGAGCAGTAGGATGACATTAGAACAGCAATGGATCTATTTAAATATCATGAGCATGGTTGGATCATATGAGTTGACTTGAAAATGGTTTGTTTTTTACTGGGTCAGCCAAAAGGCTACACTAAATTCCTATGCTTCCTTTGCATGTGGGATAGTCGAGATCGTGAAAATCACTGGACCCGAAAGGAATAGCTCAAACGTGACACCCTTAAAGCTGGCATGCCAAATGTCATTTATGATCCGATTGTAAGCAGAGACAAGATCATTTTTCCTTCTCTACACATAAAATTAGTCTTGATGAAACAATTTGTTAAAGCATTACGTTTGGATGGCGAATGCTTCCAGCATCTTCTGCATACATTTCCTGGCTTATCCTACGAGAAAATCAAAGCAGGAGTATTTGATGGACTACAGATCCGAACACTTGTGCTTCATCAAGCTTTTGTCCAAGCAATAAATGATAAGAAGGCAGCATGGTTGTCTTTTGTGGATGTGATGAAGAATTTCCTTGGAAATAAAAAGGCAGGAAATCATGAGGATCTAGTAGGCAACATGCTCTTAGCATTTCATAATTTGGGATGCAAAATGAGCATCAAAGTACACTTCCTGTTCAGTCATTTGGACTAATTTCCAGACAATCTAGAAGCTGTCAGTGATGAACAGGGAGAGAGATTCCACCAGGACTTGGTGGAAGTAGAAGAACGCTACCAAGGTAGATAAGATCGCTATATGTTGGTAGACTATTGTTGGAGTATTAAACGTGACTGTCCAGGAATAGTGTACAAGCGCAAGAGCTATAAGCGCCAATTTTTCCTCTGATACAGGTGCTTACAAGTAATTTGTATCTTAACAAATTCTTTGTACATGAATAAGTTGATTGTCTACTCGTTTGTTCAATGGCGTTGACGTGCAAGTATTGTTTCCTGGATTTCGCACCATTTTACTTTTTAACAATCTCTATCCGCTTCCCATATGTGATGTAAATTTGCCTGCAAGTGCTCTTTCTTGTGATATAATACTCACTTTCTTGCTCCACATTGTTACTTTTGGGATTTTTGTTTTACATGCTAGCCATAACTCCAATTCATTAAAAATGTCGCTTTGTTAAAATTTTGGGTACTGTCCTATTACAGGAAAACGTGAAAGGGAAAGTACTAAAGTGACGCGAAACAGGAAAGTACCAAAAAAACTATAGCTTACAGAAAAAAACTAAGGTCAGATTTGAATGCAGCACCCCCAATTTACGTTAAAACAAGTGTTTGCAACAATGCAACAAATTTTTTGTTGACCAGTCTAATGGTTGTTTTTGCTAATGTACCGACGAGTATCTAATTGGCATAGAGTTATTTTCAACTGAGGAGCAAATGGTATTTAGATGACACTTCTCTTAGAGACATCTTTTGGAAAATTGGCATTCAGTACTGTAATATTCTTAGACGGAATATCTGCTTTTGGATTGCCCAGAAGCTAAAGTCGGAAATCGATGTTAGATCGCCTAGCCCAGAACTACTTTGCTACCTCCCGCTAACAAACAACTAAACCACTACAATGTCAAACCAAAATATAATAATAATTCAACAGACCAAAATTTACCTGAACAAAGCCAACAGTTACATCAAATAAAAGAACATAATGTCATTACACTTACCAATTCAAAGAGTTCTAGCTAAGCAATTTTAGAAGAATTTTATTTCTTATCTTCGCGCCACACAATCCAAAAGGGACTGAACAAACAAGGCGCACGCTATAGGTCACTCGCGAATGACCTCTAGTGATAACAAAGAAAATAAAATAAAATAAATTCATACAAAGGGAGCGCACGAACAAATATAAGTTCCTGTTCCTAACATACCCCACCCCAATAAGGCGACGCCCAGTCAAGCCTTATTCAAGCTAAGAAACAGGAACTTAAACACTTAAAGCACACCTCCAATTGTAACAAGCACAACTAAGAACACTGCAAGAATAAGCAAATATCAAGAAAAAACAATGGGAAAATTTTATTATCTCAGAATGTCCATTAATAGCCGATCACACTAGTCCAATCTTCCTTCAAGAAGGCACAACTTGCGAATGTCTCTGGTAAAAACAGAGCCGTCCCCTGTTCGCACGCGTACTCTCCTAACAAGCCCAGATTTGTCCGGCATCACATCTACAACAACAGCCTTTGGCCACTGTCCTCTTGGCAAAGGTTGATCCATCATCAACACTAAATCTCCTGGCTTGTAGTTACTCACAGCCCCGAACCACTTCTGTTTGGGCTGCAGCAAAGGAAGGTACTGCTTGGTCCACTGAGACCAGAACTTGTCAGGTATTGCGTTTTTTTCCACGAGTGCCGATATCCATCAGCCTTCAAAAAAACTCCAAGCGGCAAGTCATCGGCCATTGACCCCGTCAAGATGGCATTAGGTGTCAACGCCGCCCAGTCGTCCGGAACCGACGGAAGGCTTGTAATTGGGCGATTATTAATAATTCTCTCGATATCGGCCACGTAGGTGAGCAAATCATACTCCCCAACGTGGCCTCCGAAACCACTGCCCGAAAGATTTTTCGAAAGATCTTGAAGAATACTTCGTAAAATCCTCCTTGATGCGAAGCACGAGGCGGATTTAAGTGCCAAGCAACTGATCGTAGCTCCTTTTCCGCCGCGACAAAGGCACCCCCGTTATCACTGTACAGGTCCGTTGGTGTCACGTTTCTGCAATTGCAAAATCTCCTGTACGCTTGTAGAAAACTGTCACAATCCACGGTCGGAACAACTTCCAAGTGCACTGCCCGGGTCGCCAAACAGTTAAAAATGCAAATACAACGCTTGACCCGACTTCGCCCAATGCTAACAAGCACTGGGCCCATAAAATCCGTCCCAATGACTCTAAATGGGGGAGTCTCTTTTACTCTATGGGCAGGCAGGTCACCCATCTGCTGCTTGCCGCAACTTGCTTTCCAAAAACGACAAGACAAACAAGTATCCAACACCCTCTTAACTGCAGCTCTTCCTTTCTCGATTCACACGGTTTGATTAATGGCCGCCAGCACATGATTTACGCCCATGTGTCCTTCCTTGTGATGATGATGGCGAATTACCAGGTCTGTCACCGGATGATTGCAAGGAAGAAGAACGGGATGCTTGGCTTCATAAGGCAAAGCAGCATTGCGGAGGCGGCCACCCACTCGCAGCAACCCATCGGTCACAAACGGACTGAGAGATTGTAATCTTCGCTGATTCTCTCACTTTTTCAAATCTTCTTCGGACACCGCCTTCCTCGAACCCGCATGGTCTTCATGACTCGTTAACACGGAAAATATTTTGGGAAAAGTCTGCTGCTGTACACTCCGATAAATCGACAGGAGGGCGTAATCAAGCTCACACACGTTCAAAGGGCCTTTGACAACTTGTTTTGATTCGCTTCCAGTCTTCATCTTCAGGTAGATTTTAAAACGCAATATCCAGGCAATAGCATGCTGCAGCTTGCTTAAAGAAGAGTATCGCGCGAACAGCTTTGAAAGGCCAGTCTTTACCCCAACATGCTGGCTACAACATCTCTTCGGATTCTTCTTCACCTCCGGATCGTCTTCAGTGATCTCGGCTACGAACACTGGCTGTGCTGGCCACTCCGCGGTGTTGCGCAGAAAGGAATAATGGTTAAGTAAGCATCATTATGTCAAAATTAGCATCGAAATTTTTGATGATGGTGAGGATTGTCTATATTGCTGTATATATTATATACTAGTTGATAATGAACTTAAACACCTGAAGGTGTATGATCTACTGAAAACACATGCTTGAATGTTGATATTCTATAAAAATGCTGTTATTCTATAAAAAAATAAACACAAGAAATCTTTATCAAAGAAAAAAAGTTTATTGAAATTAAACTCAAATTTTGCAATTTTTACATCAAATATTTCCACATGGCGACCTGATTGTCATCAATTTCTTTATCAGTCTTTTTTTTTATCCTGTTGTCATCAGCAGAGTGGTTTCTTCTGAGCCATTTCTTAACCGAAGGAGTGGGCTCCCATGAGCTAAACGGGAGACCAATCAGATTAATTACCATAAGATTAGCTACATTCTCAACAGTAAGGCGACTCCTTTTATCTGAATATATGATATTCATTTTTGAAAACCCTCTTTCTGCCTCTGCAGAACTAACAGCAAATTGCACTGATAAAATTTTTAGCTTTCTGTACACTTGAAGGAACCTCAATCTTTGCAAGGTTGCTACAATTTTGCAAGACATTTTCCACATAGTCTCAAAATTCATTAACTTTTTCGCTCCCGCGATCATCGATTGATGATCTCGTGTTTTCAGTGTTTCCCTCAAATTTTTTTATATTGAGTTACAAAATTAGTTTAATAAAAAATCGATTTGTTACTTTCTTTTTCATCCGATTTTCATAACATTTTCAAAAGATTACACTTATTTCCTCACGCATCGGAAGATGTATAATTTGTGCCCTAATTCTTGGATTTTTATACCCAAAAAGGGTTAAAAACACCAAAAACCCAGTTGCAGACGACAAAATCGGCCGAATTCTCAGCACGTGCCAACTACACTAAAATCAAATTGAGATTACATCTTTACCACAAAACCAAACCCTTTATCATTAGCACAGCCTGAAAACTACTCTTTTGGGGCATCATTTGACAAAATTTCAAGCGACAATAATAAATTTTACGTTTTTAAATTTCCAAATTTTTTAGGGGTCTCAAAACCCCCCAAACAAATTTGAATGATAAGTAGATAAAAGTAAATTTAGTGCGTAAAAAATATGATATGTTGCTAAATATCGGTTTCATTTGAAAGCTTAGGAAATTTGCTTTCCAGCAATATATAACTTTAAATAGTTTAGACTAAGCGGTATTTTTTTTATTTGCGATATTTATCCTCCATTCACGAGAAAGCGATGTATCGCTATGTTTTGGACGGTGAGTCCGCCATTGCTTGGGAGTTGCCATTTCCGGGTCACCTGTCTTCCACATAAAGGCGGGGCGTCCCGTTAAGTGCTTTGCCCAAGGACACAACAAGCGAACTTGCCGGCTTGTTCTCCACAACCTCCCATAAATGCCGAGCGCCAAGCAGGGAAGCTACAGATACCATTTTTAAGGTCTTTTGGTATGACTCGACAAGGGGATTGAACCCCAGGTCTACCGACTGCGAAGCGGACACTCTAACCACTACGCCATTGCGTCGGTATATGATATTTACTGATCAAAAATGAGTACTGTACATCATGTCAGTTCAAAACCCCCAAACATTTTTCGATTTATCTTCACTAAATTATAATTTTTACAAAAACTACACCCTTTAAAAAGATAAAATAAATTGCAAATGTTTCACCAATAAAGTCGTCATTTTGTATCAAATTTCCAAGGAGACAAGAAGCGAAATACAAGTTTAAAAGCTGGCAGAAGTTTGGCTTCTCTAAATCAAAGTTTGCTGTATTCCCCCTTGTTTCTCAAGAAATGGGAAGGGTGTAAACAAGCTGCTGTTTTATTGTCAGTGACAGCATATTCTATTTAAACTTAATGTTTTCTGAATCTTGAAGAAATTCCCTGTTCAAAAATGCATAATGTTACATGGTTTAGGCTAACCTGTAGCAGATAATAACTGATCATATTTTAGGTACTGAATTTAACTACCAAAATTTGGTACCGGTCGGTACCGGTCAAAAAAAGGTCATTTGCCTCAGAAAATTGCAAATTGTAGAAAACCTAGGCTCTTAGGAAAGTTTTGATTGATGTAGTTTGAAAGCTTATTTCCTTAGCATCCTTTTGCGACCATTTCTAAAAAATTGGTTGAAAATTAAATCTGTAGTGATCTTTGAGGTGAGGGTACCTCTTTAATTCTGAAGACAACTACCCCCCAGTCGGGGGGTTCATTTGCATAAAATTTGCATATTCAAAAAAAATGTTTTTTTTTTCTATTTGAAATCCTTAAGAAATGTAGATTTCAACGATATATTACACTTAATGTAGAAGTAGACAGCTGAGTAATGATTTACAAACAAACTTGAGGTACATAATTATGATTGATTATGACAGTTTTTCGCGCTGCCACCTCACAGACATTTTTTTCACTTTTCACGCGGGAGCAAAAGAGTTAATACTGATTTCATGATGAAAAACTTTATCAAATTTCCTCAGCTTTTCTTCTGCAGATAACCAAGGTACAACTACTTTCTCAATATTCCAAGAATTGGGATCAAGAAAATTAATCAGATCGTGAATTATATCATCTTGTTCATTGTTTCTTGATATTAAATTGTCACAGTTCATCAGCCTCTTTTTCATATTTTCTGTTCCTGCTTCAAGTAGCTTTTGACGAGGAAGGCTAACGACTTTGTTATTTTCAACAAAGTGAATATCCTTACAAGATTCTGAAGCAGCAATATCATCGATTTTTTTTTCATAGGTTCCCTTGCTTTCTTTAAGCATTTCAAATACCTTAATGGTCCTTTCTACTAGCTGCTTAGCTTTTGTCAGTGTTAAATTTCTGGCTTGAAAAGCAGTGGATAGTAAGGGAATTTCTTGAAGTATATATATCATTAGTGCCAAATTCTCCAAGAAATACCTGTTGCAAAGACGTGCAGCCATACCTGAATGTTTTGCTTCACCACAAAAATATTTGTACAATGCTGGATATGCACGCCACACAGCAAGCGCAGATCTTAGACTGCAAGCAGCCCACCTTGGTCCCAGAACTCTACCTATCTTCAAAATTTGTTGCCCAAGCCTTTCTGAAATTTTGAAAAGTTGCATTTGGTTTTTGTTTGATTGGTGAAAAATTGCGTAGATTTTATCCATAAATATTTTGAAATAATTCACCTGTTTTATATCATTGACAGAATCGTCCAAAACAAGTTGCAAACGATGATGCCAAAGGATTATGTTAGGATAATCATTTTTAAGTCTAGTACCTACCCCAGAATTGCGACCAAGCATTACACTTGCTCCATCAGAACAGAAAGCAATCAAATTGTTTGTCAAATATTCATTATCAAACCCTTCATTATTTGAAGTTCAATTTCATCTTTAATATCGGAAAATGGCCTACATCTTTTTGCCAAACTGTAGACTGTATTGAAAACTCTGTAAGTCGAGGCAATATATCTCTCATTCATTTTATCAATGCTTTTTGTAATTCATCACATGCATGATACTCTTCTTGCTTTACAAATAGCTTATATGATTTCGATGAAAAGTGTTCCTTCATTTTTTTCCTCAGAGACGCTTGCATGATGGTTGTAGTCTTTCCTGAGCCTTCGCCTCTGCAGTTTGCCCATTCAGTTCAAACTTGAATTCCTTTTATGTTCATAGAGTCACATTTGGCACAATGATCACAACCAAGTTTCTTGTTACGAGCAACCAATCCATCATATTTTTTTAGAAAATTCTCTTATTGCATTGTATTCCAGCAGTCTGGCAGAGATGCTGTTGCATCTGTCTGATCTCCAAGTGATACAGTAGTTGCAATACACTTATCAGATGTAGCCGTTGCATCTGTCTGATCTGCCGGTGACACAGTATTAACAGTAGACATATCAGAAGCAGACGTTGCATCAGCATTATTCATTAACGATGGATGTATATCATCTGTTGCAATCTCAGTTGCTTCTTCTACCGAGCTTTCAGTTCTTGGGATTTTACGCAAGAAATTTTGTATATTTCTTTGTTTTTTCATTTTAGGGTTGTAATCGTTAAAAAAAAACGCAATTCAATAGCACAATTATCCTAACAGTTAGTGGTAAAATCTATTTTTTTAGGAACAAGTTCTCTCACTCCAGGACTTGCTAACAACAGCTTCTTTTACTATCACATTCTTTAAAGCCAAACTATCTAACAACCTATTCTTGAGATTAAAGTAGTTGCAAGAACAGGATGCAACCCCAGGTTCCAGCGAATGGTGCGAACCGGCTCAATCCCATCACTGCTAACAGCCACACTAAAAAGCAGCAGTCGTCTCATGACTTGTACTTATGACGCAACAATTCAATTTTTAGACAAACAGTCACAAAAGGAAAATTACTACAATTATAAAAATTAACAGAATGTATAACTGTTTCGTGCGAACTTGACCATTGCACATTTTGAAAAAAACGCGTGAGCTACTTCATCTCAAAAATCGGTATGTCAGATAAGATGCAAAAATCCATTGACAGTAACCAGTAATGCTAACCGGTTCGCTAATCTTATAAAATTCCGTGAGACGGTTCTATAGAACTGGTGCGAACCGGTTGAATTCCACCACTGGGTCTTACATGTATCAGTTGATATCAACTGAAATATAGCAGTATATTGTACAGTTATTGTAATCTATGTGAATGTTTAGGCTACTGGGCAGTTGCATTTACACGCAACGCGGAGTATTGCGACATTACAATACGGCATTATTTGAGCGATAGTCTATTTTTCTTGGTATTTATAAATCTGTTAGTATCTCTGATCACCATCCAATATTTGCTTTCATATTTTCTCGAATACCCATCAAATCATATTCCAAATCATCACTTATGCTGAAGCGTAATTGCAATAAACTTGATCTTGCTAAATTTTTACACAGACCTCAACGTCTTGCTCGAAGAATGCTTTTTAAAAGTGGCCTTTGTCAATAGTGAACATTTTTATACTTGCGTTACCTTTATGGAAAATCTATTCAGTCAGTAATTGTTAAGCATGGTCATTATAAAGAATTGAGAAGAAAAAAAAGAGAGCTATCTTTTAAATTATGGATTGCCCAAGATATATCAGTCTCTATCAAACAAAAATTATATAATACTTGCTATCTAAATGAAGCCAATGAGCTAGAAAGTATTTATAAAAGATAAGCAAATAAATTTTTTTCAAAAAACTTTATTACCTAGAATTGTTGACAAATATTGATAATAATGGCTCCTAAAATAAAACAAAAAAGGAATGTATTCAACCTAAAACATCTCAACAGCCTGTTTTGCCTATGGCGGCTAATCAGGAGGTAATTCTAAAACACAACACTAATACAAGATACTGTGGGTAGAACTCAGAATTGAGGTCAAGAGTAAATTTAAAGCTCAAAATAGTAAGGCAAGCTGCTATATACATGTTTTACCCTAGCGCTGCATTCTTCACCTGGCACATAAAAGTTGGTGTGGCTGCAAGCGATAGCGTTTGCAATGTGGTAAGCCAGTGAAGCTTGGAAAAAGCTAAAGGTATCGGCTGCAAGTAAAACGATTGCAGGTGCTCAAAAGAAATATAAAGTCATAGTTTTAGAAAAAACAAAGCACAAATTAAAAACGAATAAAAATCAGTAGGGTAGAGGTTGCATTAATTAATGTTTTTTAGTTTAAAGTTGATGGGATGTCTGCACTTGGAGATGAACTTGTTTAGAGGCGTGCGTTGAACAGCCTGCAAAATGACCAGTTTCTTACTTAAACAGAGACTGCAACGCTCAGTGAATACAGCTACTTAGTGCACAATATACCAGGCTACGTGTGGTCCGATTCCTTTGTTCTAAAATCTTTCGCTGCTTTGGAAATTTCTGTTGCGTATATCTTTTGTTGGTTTACCCCACCTTTTCCTTGTGATGAAGGTATGGCGCAGACAGCAATCCAGGTTCACGCCATTAACCTAATTAAGTTAGGCTATGGGAAAAGTGGCAGCCCATTTCGAATCAGTCGTGAATGCAAATTGCCGACTGGTAGCCCCACCACCAACAACAGTCCCGTAGCACTCCAACTTCGGGCCCCCCCCAAAGTAAGCGCAAGAGCCCCTGCCCACAGGTCATATCACTTTAGAGGTGTAAAATTGAAAAGCTGCATTAAGAAAATACACCACAATTTGTACATAAGTAAACAGGCTAATGTCAGAATAAAGCATGCCGATACCGAAGGTGCAAGTCATAAAAAATTCGGCACCGATGCCAGAGTTTAGTAGGACATTTATGCAGACACTGCGAAACGAAAGCAATGACACTGAAAAACATGAAAAACTTATAAAAACACAGTATCATTTAAATAGTCTGGAGCGAACCTTTTTGTTCGCAAATGCTGTTATGACATTGTCATAATCAAGAGATCGGGCGCAGTCATTTTCGATTGACAACATGGCTAATGAAGATAGTCTACTGTCTGTCATAGACTTTCTATTAAAAGTTTTGATCAGTTTCAATTTGCTGAAGCTTCTTTCAGCGCTGGCAACAGTCACGGGGCAAGTTAGTAAGATTCGAAGTGCGATGTACACATTCGGATACAATTCAAATAAATGAGTCTTTAGAAGATAGTTCAGAAAGTCTTGAGCCGTATTGAGTTTGCGTTTATTTTGTAAAATTAAAACAAACCGCTGTAGCTCAGCGCTCATTTCATCAGAATCAATGTCACCGAACTTTTTTTGGAACTCTTTACAGCAAGTAAGAAGAGCATTTTCTTGTTGCACAAGCAAAAGTTTGTCTCGTGTGTACAAAAACGAAAAGGCGGAAGAAACCTCACGTAACAAATTAAAGCGCTCGTTTATTGACATAATAGCCTGGTCTACTAATGGATAGAAAAAGTTGCTTTTAAATTTCAGTTCAGGAGTAGCTCGTTGTTCCTCTTCACCTTGGTAATCAAACAATCTTCTTTTCTTTCCACTTCTTGACGGAGGAAAAGAAGGATCAATATCCAATTCCTGTGCTATTTCAACAGCAGATGTTGCGGCACTGTCATAACCCGTTGTGCGATAGTTTGCAAAAACTTTTCAGTTGCCTGGATTTCCGTTTCCATTGTATGAAGGGAGACTCCATACGATTGAAGAATCTTGCTTGCTTTATTGACTTGGAATAGGATATCATACCAAATAAACACCGACAAAAGAAAACTCCATTTTGATAAATGAGCTATCAACGATTTTGTTTCTGAGGCAGCTCTTCCATCTTTTCTTTCTATGGAAATGGCTTCCAAGTCTTTCAGTGCCAGCAACACCTCTTTTAAATTGTATCGAAGAGGTTTGATGCATTTAATTCTGCTTTCCCAACGAGTATCAGATTGTGACTTTATGGACAGCTCCACATGTTTCTTCAAAATTTCCCAACGCTGAGCAGAGGAAGAAAACAGCACATACAACCTTGTAAGTAATCCAAAAAATGTCAATGCTTCCGTCGATGAATTAGCACTGTCAACAACAACTAAGTTAAGGGTATGGTTTGCACAGGGCACGTAAACAGCTTTGGGATTGATGTCTAGCATTCTTGCTTGGACCCCAGAATGTTTTCCTTTCATGTTAGCACCATTATCATATGACTGACCTCGACAATCGGACAATTCGAGTTGCAGTTCGGTCGCTTTTTCTAAGAAAGCGTCCAACAAGTCTTTCCCAGTACTGTCACTTATTCTCAAGTAGCCAAGAAATGTTTCTTTAACAACAGCAGCTTCTTCATTACATAGTACATAACGGAGAATGACAGACATTTGTTCATGATGTGACATATCTGGAGTGCAGTCCAAAATTATAGAAAAATATTTTGCCAATTTCAATTGCTGTAAATTTTCTTTTTCAACTTCTGTCGCTAGCAATTCAATTAGTTCATTTTGTATGGTAGGACTCAAATAGTGATCTTTAGTGTTTTTATTCTTGATTCTGTCTTGAAGCTTTTTTAGGATCGGATCTCTTCTTGCCAAAAGCTCAAATATACCCAGAAAATTTCCATTGTGAGGAGATCCTAAGACTTCTTCAGATCCTCTAAAAGCAAGATTCCTTTCCGATAGAAACAAGGCAATGTCGATAAGTCTCTCTAAAACATTTCTCCAAAAACGTCTTTCATTGAAAAAAATATTCATCTCGCGTTTGTCGATAGTGGATGAATTTCTTATCCCTTCAGCTAGCAACATCCATTGACTGCAGCATTCTTGGTGGGAAATGCCGTTTTCATGGTCTTTCAGTTTTTTCGAAAAACCCTCCCATGTATTTATACCACTACAAAAGGGGCTTAGTGTTTTTCCAAATAGCTTACAACAAAAGCAAAAAACTTGATCTGATTCCCCAGAATAAACTAGCCACGACCGTGAAACACTTTCACCATTAGGTAACACACGTTTATAATGGTTGGAGGAAAAACGTCGCCTTGGAGTTGTGTTATTATATGGAAAATTCATTATTAGTTGATGTGGTCCACGCTTTACTATATCACATCGTTGAGCATCAGAAATACTTTCAGGCCATTTACATGGGTCATCAGGGATAGGGGTAAATTGAGATTCAGTTATTTTTGATATTGAAGGTTGCGTATTGGCAGGTAAATCACAACTTACATTTTCTGGAAATTCACAATCACTTTGATGCTGATCGTCATAGTCTTCTTTTTCTTGTACACTATAGTTTTCTTCATCCCTCTCGGTACTAGTGCCAGGTCTACTCTGCTCAGTAATCTTGAAAAAATCTGTCATCTTGGGCAATTTCGCTACAGCATCTCGAGCAGTGGCTGCTTCTTTTCTCTTTTGAGCACCACTTTTTGAACGTTTCATTCTATACAATGTCAATAAAATACTTTATCTGCACTCTGCAGTGTATATATATATTGTCCCGGTATTTATAGCCAAACAGAATTCCAGACCATTCTATGATTGTTGCGTAACAACGGCATTGTTACGTCAATCGAATATTCAAGATTCTACCAGAAAATCAATCGAAATATTCTAGATTCTGCGAGATAAAATGACGTAACATCCACTTATGATGTCACAAGCCAATTTCTTCCTACAGTTTAAATCGGTTGTAAACAAGTCTGCTGAACTGAAAATAGTCACGTAGCCAAAAAGCAATTTCAGACTAACTTGGGCCCCGAAAGTTGGCCTGGGCCCCCCCAATTGGGGGGTTTGGGGGGCGGCTGCTACGTCTCTGACCAACAAGGCGGACTGCCATTGGTGGGTACCCACAAGTCGCCTCTTACGACATGCTGGGCGAGCAGCTTCACTATTCTAACTCGGTGAAACACGGGTACATATCTTTTGTTAATTTTGAATGATGAACAGCAATTACAAAATTGGGTTTTAAACTCGGTTTTACAATAGCTGGAATGTTGGGAACTGCAATGGAGGCTTTGTTAATGATTAATTTTGTTCAGTGTTTGCCGTTAAGCAAGCATTCAGATTTTGTTTAGCAGTTGCATGGTATCTCATCGGCTTGAGTGATTGCGTTTATTTGCTTTTCAAAGTTGCTTTTAATAATGCGTGCCATGTTTGGCATGCAACTGTAGCTGAGCTTGAGGTTAAGTTTGTTGAAAATTTTATGGAGCCCGTTGTACAGACACTGCTTATTAAGAAGATAGACGACTTTTTTGCCGATATTTGTTTTGACTTCCATGTTGTACCAGAGTTGAATTCGGTGAGGTTTTTTTCCTTGGTTTCTTGTGGTTTGGAGAAGTCGCTAAATGTATGGGGTGTGATATGCATGATCAATGGCCGGCTTTTTTTAAAGCCTCGGCGTAAGAAGGGATAACATTGCCAAATGATTGATGGTCACGTGACACTTGGTTGATTCTGTTGTAAATCATGTCAGGTGGCTGTTTGGTGATGGAGGGCGAATGGTTAGAACGGGTGTTGATGCATACAGGCGAATTGTTGGGTTTACGGTATGGCCAAAACTTTCCGGAGTTGAGACCAAAGGTTGCATCCAAAAAATTTGCTCGAAATAGGTTGCTGTCCGTCGCCACTTTCAAACGGTACCTTTTAATGATGATTAGCTTTTTCTTGAAACGTTCCATTTGTGATTCGGACACTTTCCTGATTACAGAGGCCGTGGTCGCTCTATAATTCAATGTTCTCCATATTGATAATACTGGTTAGTTTGTATGGAAGAAACTGCCTTATGAGCTCGCAGATTTCCGCCCGATCATAAAACCCCATTGTTACATCAAACAGATAACCATTGTGTTTTATCCAGCATACCAAAAAAGTAATTTTTTTGAGTGCAGGATGGTGTAACTGTTGCTGTCTTCAATACCGACATTGGATCTCGCAAATGTTATGGCGGCTCTCAATAGGAAGGTTGCACGCACGTGATCAAACGTCATCAAAATGCGCTTTCGAAAAAAGTTGCTGACCACATTCAGTATTTTGCATTGAATTGAATAGGAGTGATATCGTTTTTTTTCAAATCAAATCAATATACAGGACAGTTGTTTAATGAACGTTAAATATGTTGTTTTGCTGATGCTATGGAATGAGTTTGAAGTCAAAATAAGGAAGAGGTGCTAAAGTTTGTTGGTTGTTGCTATTAGTTGGGCTAATTTTATGTGCCAAACATGCATGCTTATTAGTAGCTAGCTTCTGTGAGAGTTTTATATTCGATTAATCAGCGTGTTTGGGAATGCTGAGCTTAAGCTAATTGTATTGTGCAACTAATACAGTATATTTAGTTGCATAAGCATACAGAAAAATTGTAAACTTAAATTATACTGTAGCCTAAATGACAGGGCAGACTTTTGTACCGTTTGTCACATGTTGGAAATATTGATGGATAAAATTAGTAATTTTTTGAAATTTTTTGTCAATGGTGCTTGTAGACCAGTCGTATTGATATATCAGATGTAATTTTGTGACCTTAACTACTCCTTAGGCAATTCTTTGGGCTATTTCCTAGGCTGCTGGACCAAGGGTAATTAAAAAACTTATGGTACCGATTCAATTGTTCATGTGTATGAGCTCATGCGCTGTTTGATGTCTTTCGTCAGACTAAGCCACCACGACAGGTAGTCTGCTTGGCCCCACCACCTGTTTCTCACACGAAGATGGAGGCATTCTTTTAAGTGTCTTGTCCAAGAACCAGGGATGTGAAAGCGGAAGCGGTGGAAGCGGTTCTTTTTCTGCGGAAGCAGAAGCGCGAAAATTCTACCGCTTGCGCTTCCATATTCGTTATTTGAGTTGAAGAGTAACTTGGCGAAAAGTTTTGTCCATTTCCCAATGTGGATTAAATGGTGAAGTTGCACAATAAGTCTGAACGACAGTGCCATATCAGTAGCGCGAGAGAACAAAAAAAGTATAACTAACATCACATTTTATATCGATTATGGGTAAGAAAAAGATAGTTTGGACAATGAAACGTAGCTAATAAAATAATGATTTGATTAAATTTAACTAACCTTGGTTGGGGGGTTAAAAACGTTGAAAAAAAAATTACTCACGATGGAAACAGCTTGATCAGTGCTCTTCAGCAGGGGTTTTGCAAAACATGCAGTTGTGTTCCCTGAGTTTTAAGGGTTCCGTGAGGGGACCACGAAGGTTCTTCGTTTATCACTAGTATTTATTTCAGTATACCGGTATTGATTTCTTATATGTAATGGTGTTCCGTGTATATAAATAGTTATGAAATCTTAGGATAGCAAGTTGCAGATTGTGACGTAATTCTGTTTACAACTTTAGAAACGCCTGAGTTTCCTAACTTCCTTTGTAACGTAATAATGCGTCTGCAATTTCAGTTTTGCTGTTGTTGTTGTTACCCGACCCCTTCCGAGGGATGGGTTCCTGGCGGAAGACCATGGAGCCTCAGAAGTCGGGAACTACCCAGGGCCTGGGAAAGAGTTCGTAGAGAGACAGAAAATTGCCAAAGAGTGAGCGACGCATAGAGTTCGTAGCTGGACAGTGCAGAATGAGATGAGAGGTGTCCTGGGATGAGTGTCCTGTGTGTCGAAGAATTTAGATGAGACAGTATGCCTCCAGTCCGAGAAAAGAGAAGAGTGGATACCAGAGATAAGAGAAGAGTGACTACAAGGGATTGCAGAGGAAACCAGTAGCTCTCCCCGTCTGGCCAGCTCATTAGCTGCGTCGTCGTCCGGAAGAAACAAGTGTCCGGGGACCCATTGTAGCCTGATGGAACTGGAGAAGAGAGAAAACAGTTTCTGACAGAGATTGAGGTAAAAAAAAAAGGTGAAGGAGAGTACAGGGTGG
Organism: Trididemnum clinides; assembly: GCA_963675345.1. Taxonomy (NCBI): domain Eukaryota; kingdom Metazoa; phylum Chordata; class Ascidiacea; order Aplousobranchia; family Didemnidae; genus Trididemnum; species Trididemnum clinides. Next base: position 23,827,514 of record OY776304.1, on the reverse strand, counting down.
CAAGGACAGAGCGAGAGTTAGATAGGAGGAAAAGAGAAGAGAAATGGCAGACTTGCTGGTGTTGCCGAGACCAGCAAAGAGAGTGCAGGATGGCGCAGGCTTTAGCGGAAATACTAGAGCATACTGGGCCTGCTAAAAAGAAAAGGGTGACCTCGATGCCACAGAGAGAGCAGTTGGCAAGTGTGCCAGACCAGTCTTTGCCAAAAGGGAAAGGAACAGAGCCTTCTGCCCAGAGCACAAGATCGTAAGGAGGGCATTCAGTGTCAGAGAAGTAAAGAGAACATCAGCAAAGAAAAGAAAAATAGACGAGTATTCCTCTGCAGAAGGACAGTGATAGTCTAAGTCAAAAGCAAAGCCATCTTGACGAGCTTTTCGAAAATTCAAGGAAGGGAGGCGTTCGTTGGGGCGAAAGACCGGAGAAAGAGGGACGGTTAGCAGAATTGGCAGGTGATTAGAACACAGGTTCTGAAGCACCTCCCAGGGGCAAGATAGGGCGAGAGAGAAAAGAGCAAAGGAGATGTCGGGGTAGGAGCGACTGCCAGAGGAGCGATGAAGAAGAGTAGGTGTGTCAAAGTCATTGAGGGAGAGGAGGTGACCCGATCGAATGAAAGCACTGTTCTTCATTCAACACGACTTCTAATATCTAAATAAAAGAAACACAGAGTAGTTCAGAACAACAAGCGAAAGCAAAGTCGGTAAAGTAATTGCAATAAATGAAGGTTTTTGTCCCCTCAAAATGATAAAGTGTAAAAGAAGGCAGGCTACGCACCCACAAAAGTTAAAAAAATTGTTAACGGTCGTTTTCTCGTTTTTTGTTGGTGGAAGCGGAAGCGATAGGTGTGGAAGCGGAATCGGAAGCGGTTGAAAAATAACCGCTTCCACATTCCTGCCAAGAACACAACAAGCAAGTTTGCCGGCAAGCTTAAGGTACCAGTAGTAATGATCAGATAATGCTTGTTTTTGCTAATGTGCCGACTATTATCTAATTGGTATAGAGTTATTTTTAACTAAGGAGCAAATGGTATTTAGATGGCACGTCTCTTAGGGGTAATTTTTAAAAATTGGCATTCAGTACTAAGTTTAGACTAGCCAACTGAAAGACCTAATCTCAACCAAAGTGCTTTTGAATAAATTTATTTGTTTCCAAGGGTTCAACTAGCAATAATTCATTCCAATTTTTAATTAATTTTTCCTTAGTTTTCAAAATAACCCCAAAAGTTTGTGTTCGCTCTTTACCTTTCGAACATAAATTACAGGGTAGGATCAGCCAGTTTTTTTGGTGCGAAATGTGTGACGTCATTTGCAACCTTTCTTTACATTTACTGAAACAATGGAATAAAAGTCCATTATGTCAAACTTAAGAAGTTTCAATTTGCTTTTGTTTGGAATTCTGTGGAACCATGATATTACAAAGAAAATGTTGCGCCTCTAGTTGAAGGTACTTGGTAATCGAACAGTGTTGTTGATCTGTTTACCAACGATCCCAATCTGTCAATTAGCAAGATTTATTAGACGGCACTTAACCCTTTAAGGACCACAAGAATTTAATTCATAAAATTTGAAACAATGCCGCAATTGTTTCGTAACAACGAAAATATAATGGATTTCAGATAATTGGTTTTCACGTCATAATGACATAACAATCAACAATCATGGTACATATGTGTACCAAAGGTCCTCAAAGGGTTAAGGTTGTTAGGAAAATTTTTTTGTGGTCTTGTAGCAACATCAACTACTACAAACCACAAACAGAAAGTCACCAACAGCAATCTTAAGTTATAAACCAAATGGAATCTACGAAAGTAGTTATCATGATAGAAGTGACTAGTCGCCACATAGTGTGCACTCATTTTATCTTGCACTACAGTCAGATGCCTGCCGTTGCACAACAATGGTGACCCCGACGTGATGAAGCTACGTCGTTTTCGATGTAATTGAACGGCAGCGTCTTCAGTGAAACAGCACAAGCCATCGTCGAGTCGCCAAGCCCTAACGTCAGGACCGCCTTCCAATTGAAGTCTTGGCGGGAATATCACTTACTTCGGCCGGAAAACCTCTCTCTCTCAACGTTGGCGGGGAAGGCATGCTGCGACCTCAGCAACTTCCTCCGTCCTCACGCACATCTCCGCTAGTTGTGCGTGCTTGAAGGGGGAGTTGTGTAGCAACATCAACTACTACAAACCACAAACAGAAAGTCACCAACAGCAATGTTAACTTATAAATCGAACGGAATCTATTAAAGTAGTTATCTTGTTAGAAGTGACTAGTCGCCACATAGTGTGCACTCATTTTATCTTGGACTACAGTCAGATGCCTGCCGTTGCGCTACAGTCTTTTATAATGAAAAAAGCATTCTTATCAGAGAACCGCTCAATTCTGCTCTTTAGTTAAAGCTTGTTAGCAATAATTTTTGACTCGTTGTTGATGACGCTTAGCAGTAGCTGGTCTGGTTTTTTCGTATTTGGCAGTGATGTTGTCATTCAATAGTTCGTTGTAATTTGCAACGCTCATTTTATATAAATTGGTCGCTTTGTCAACTTGAACTACTAATGTGATTGTTTAATGTTTTCCACATCTGCCGGAAGCTGAGATTGGAAACTGCTTTTGACAGTCTTGAACTGAATTCGGCGAACTATTTTGTGAAAGTGGTGTTCGAAAGATTTTAACCCATCATGTTGTGGGGGTGTAGCTATACAGATTTAAATTCAAATGTTTTGCTCTTAATTTGTGTTGCGTTGCAGATATCAATCAACTATCGAGCGACAACCTCACTGCCAAATACAAAAAAAAAACAGAGCAGCAACTTGTAAGCGTTATCAACAACGAGGCAAAAACTATTGTAAGCAAAATCAAATACTGCGGTGCCAAAATTAGGAACTCCATATATTTTGAACTTTATCTTACGTAATTTCTATCAAATTATGAAAAATACTTTCAACAATTCCGCAAATAGGTAAACAAAAACAATATCACAAAGAGGATGACTGCTTGACCAGATTAGCTAAAGCTAATTTTGCAGCGCTCCTAGTTATTTACAAGCATTTTAATGCTGCATTATCCTTTCTGCTTTGATTGTAATTAGTTTTGTTTTTTACTAAGATGAAATTTTCTTTGAGTTTATATAAGTCAAATAGCCCATTTTCCTTTGAGGAGTATGAGTGGATAACGCCACACAGAAGGTGATAATGTGAGCATATGGAGAAAAAAAGACAGTTTTTCCTGGGTTGCACTCTTGGATCAAAAAGCTTAGTTTTTCCAGCAACATTAGATTTACCGGAGCGTCATTTTTCAGTTGACAGCCAAAAAAATTCGTGCCCAATTTACCAGGAAACATGCTTAAAAACAAAATGTGCACCAATGCAACTATCCCTTTCTGTAAGTTGATTTAAGGAAATCAGGGTTTGTTGGGTTTGTCGTGGTTCGTTATTGCTATTCGGTTTTAATCCTCAGTTGTCCTGGGTTCGTTAGTTTACTATACAGTATTATTCCTCACTCGGTATGACAGTTAATAAAATATATTAACGGAAAATGAGCCATGAGGGCAAAGCAAGTAAAGCAGCAGTAACTTGATTCAAAGCATGAGCAAAGCGGATGATTGACCAGCAATAATCATTATAAGCAATTCGAACATATATAAATGCGAACACGAATCACGTGACAGGATAAAGCACTGGGAGTTTTGATAAAGTTGATGTGAAAGCAATGCAATTTCCCATACCAAATGTTAACGTTGATATTTAACACCAGGTATGGGAAATACTGATGGTGATATTAAAAATGAAGCTAAATACAAATTTAATTAAAAATCAAATATGCACGCAATCACTACATATCTCCACCCCAGATTTTTGAAAATGGTGGGTCGACAGACACAGCAATTTCAGAAATCGACCACAAAAGAAAAGAGTTAATCATCAAGGGGCGTAAAATCTGCGGTGAAAGACGGGACAAACGTGAAGCGAGTAAACACAAAAAGTCCAAAGGGTGAGAACAAAAGAAATAGGCAAAAAAAAGGAAAGTAAGCGCAAGGGTAACACAAAGTGATGAGTGGAAGAAGTTGAAGAATAAGAGTAAATGTTAATAAAAATTCATCGATGACTATGAGCAACCAATCACCTCTCCTTTCAAAGACTTTCCCGAAAATGCGAAATTGTGGACGCGATATGGGATTGGGGGAGCGGGCGAGCGTGCGTTAATTGCCGGCGTGAGTTGCCGGACTCGCGACGAAACAAAAACACATGAAACAAAATACAAAAACTGCCGGTGTGACAACCCGGGCTTAGACTCACGCTGGAGCAACGTGCCGACATAGTTGGTCGGGCTTGGCGAATGTAAAAGTTTACGATAAAAAAAAAACAATGAAAAAGAATACGCAACGCTCATTACAGAGAAAGGGGCGGGTTCGTCCAATCCCATTGTCTGACAATTTCCTGCATGTCAAGCAAAGTCTCTGAAGCAAGAAAGGGCGGCGCGCAAAAGCGACCGATGAAGGAAAAACAACATTCAACCCATAATGTCAAGTAATACGCTCACAAAACAGAACCGAATATTTTGAATAACGTTGAAGATATGGTAATGATGGGAAACTGAGAAACACAATAATGGAAGGGTGAGTCAAAACTAGCGTTAACTCGGATGCAGTTTCACGTCATGCCCAGGACGATGAAGGTAAAGCCAAACTTAATTCTCTAGCAATCTGTAACAATCAGGGAGTCTTATCACACTGAAAATAACTAGTTTAAAAACTATTCAGAAGAATAACAAACAACAGGTACTTAACGTAAAGTCATGTAACGATCACATGATTGTCTTCTTGAAATTTGACGATCGGTAATTTCTTGCTTCCTTCTTGCTGGTTTCTTTCTTCTGTCTTCCTTCTTAATATCACGGGGGGAACCAATGTCGCGATTCCAATGGCGTGACTCACTCGGGGCACCAATGTCGTGAGTTCGTTGTTGTTATGGGGTAATATTCTTCAATTGTCGTGATGGCGTTAGTTTATTATACAGTATTATTCCTCACTCGATATAGAGTTGTTCCTTTTTTATTGCTGGTAACAATCAATAGCTGTATTTAACAAAACGGAATTATAGTGGAATGATTAAATCGGGCGATACGAACATATATATGCACACGACCTGCAGACCGTGACATATATATGTTTTCAACATATCCAGGCGCTTTCGAACCCACCCTTACTCCGCAGCCTGTTCACTGCAACATTGAGCACCACGTCATCACTAGTGGACCGCCAGTTGTGTCACGGGTTCGTCGTTTATCTCCTGAAAGGTTAGCCTTTGTCAAAAAAGAAATCCGACAACTGTTGGAGAGTGGCATTGTCGTGCCATCCTCATCGCCTTATGCCAGCCCTATTCATATAGTCCCTAAACAAAAGCCTGGCGATTTTCGGATGGTGGGTGATTACAGAGCCTTAAACAATGTCACGCAACCAGATCGTTACCCTTTACCTTATTTGGCAGATTTTGTAGATATTGCTCAGGGCTGCACTATTTTTAGCAAGTTGGACTGCCATAAGGGCTATCATCAGATACCAGTAGCGAAACAAGATCAGCAGAAAACTGCTGTTATTACCCCAGTGGGTTTGTACGAGTACACAAGGATGCCCTTTGGTATGCGTAATTGTGGCAATAGCTTCCAACGTTTTATGGATCAAGTAACGCGTGGGCTTAATGTTTGTTTTGCGTATGTTGACGATGTATTGGTGGCATCCAGTTCTTTTGAAGAGCACAAGACTCACATGCACGAGTTAATGCGACGTTTCACACACTATGGGGTGGTGCTTAACAAGGACAAATGTGTATTCGGTGTCTCTGAGATAACGTTCCTAGGCCACCTCGTGACTCAATAGGGTATAAAACCCCTTCCCCAAAAAGTGGAGGTAGTTGAAAACTTTTTGCCTCCCACCAATCTAAAGCAATTACGTCGTTTTTTGGGAATGGTTAATTACTATCGTCGTTTTATTCCGAATTGCGCCGACACTTTACGCCCGCTAAATGCTCTTCTATCTCCCGGCAAACCCAATAAAAAGCCGATCGACTGGACAACAGAAACACAAAAGGCATTCGCAACGATTAAGTCCCAACTCAGCGCCTCGACCTTGCTGAGCTATCCTATACCTGATGCTGTCACTGCTATTTTTGTTGATGCGAGTGAGACAGGTTGTGGTGCCGTGTTGCAACAGAAGCACGGTGATGCATGAAAACCGCTGGCATTTTTTTCTCAAACCTTTTCGCAAACCCAGCGCAGTTATTCGACTTTTGATCGTGAACTTCTTGCAATATATCTCGCGATCCGTCATTTCCGCTATTTTGTTGATGGTCGGCAATTCATTGTATATATCGATCACGCCCTTTTCACACGTTCACGCCATTCCTCTCCTCGACAACTACATCATTTAAATTTCATCTTTCAATTTACAAGTGACGTGCGATACATTAAAGATAATTTGGTTTCTGACTGTTTGTCACGTGCAGTTGGCGCAATTTTTGGGGGACAGCCAGCTACGGATTTTTTAGCCATGGCAGCGGCCCAAGCTCACGACCGCTCACTTACTGGTTTCCAAACCGGAGACCACTCATTGCAACTTGAGCACCGCCCAATTTCCGAACATGGCGTTTCACTTCTAGGCGATATGTCTACAGGAAGCTTCCGACCCCTAGTACCAGAGGCTTTCCGTAGGTAGGTATTTGAGACACTGCATTCCTTTTCCCATTCTGGTATCAAACACAGTCGAGAATTAATATCACGAAGATTCGTTTGGCCAGGTATGAATCATGACATCAAACGGTGGTGCAAAGCCTGCATCCCTTGTCAACAGTCGAAGGTGGGTGTACATACAAAATCTCCTTTTCAAAGGTTCGAGCCGGTTTCTTCTAAGTTTGCCCACGTTCATGTTGATATAGTTGGTCCGTTACCTCCTTCAAAAGGTTTCCGTTACATACTCACCATCGTTGATCGTTTTTCGCGCTGGCCAGAGGCTATTCCTCTTCCAGACATTACAGCACAGTCTGTGGTCGACGCGTTTGTGCTGCATTTTGTGGGTCATTATGGAGCACCGGAGACCATTACCACTGACAGAGGCAGGCAATTCACCTCTACTCTCTGGCATGACTTAATGACATTTTTGGGGACCAAAATCATTCACACCACTTCCTATAACCCCAAGGCCAACGGCATCGTGGAACGTTTCCATCGTGTCTTGAAGGCGTCATTAAAAGCCCACACCAACCCGTCCGATTGGTTTTCTAATTTGGGTTGGGCCTTACTGGGAATTCGCTCTATGGTTAACGAAAACCACCCCTATTCATCTAGCGAAATGTTGTATGGTACGTCTTTATGCCTGCCAGGCGAGTATTTTCACCTTTCAGAGAAATCACACAGCCCTGGCGCATACATATCTGACTTGCGTCGTTTCATGAAACATATACAGCCTGTTCGTGCTCGCGTCATAACCTCACAACTTACGAATCTTCCCCCTGACTCATCATCTTGCTCGCATGTGTTTGTCCGACAAGATGGCGTTCAACCTCCTCTCCAACAACCCTACCGAGGCCCTTATCGTGTCCTGCACAGATCGGATAAGGTGTTTACTCTTGAGCTGTACAGGAACATCGACAACGTATGCATAGACCGTTTGAAACCAGCCAACATGTTGAACTGCTTTAATATTGATGTGCTAGAGCCCCGAGTGCACTCTCTCGGATTACGACAGAATTTCAAAGCTTCTCAACATTGGACCATCATCATCGGTACGAAAAAAACCACTGAAGCCGTTAAAAAGCCGGTGAAATCGAAATCTTTTCCGGTCAAATCGAAGAACGTAGCCGTCCGAACAAAGGCAAAGCCGAGGCGACAACGAAGCGCAGTAACAACAACAACGCAGCGTCAACGACGACAAGGACGAAGAACGAAGAACTTTTCCTGGAACGAACATTCTTATTTTTATCATATTTTGTGTTATAGTGTTGTCATTTTGCTCTGGACCATATATTTTTAAATCTTTTGTATAATACCCATATTACCACTTTTACTTCTCATCAATGCATAAATTACCCGGCCCCTTTTATAATTTACGCAACCGTAAGGTAAAAACTATGGACCATGATGAGCTCACGCATGTGTCCACAATCTCTGTTACAGCTACAACTTCCCTTTCCAATCTAGACGCGTATCCTTCCTCTTCGTCCGCTCCCCGTTTGTCTTCCAAACCTTCGTTTATGCCTCCATCTCCATCCCCCACTTCGACCTCTCCACCTTTTCCCTTTTCTGGCACCGATATCGATTACCCACCTTTTTCAACGCTAGGGCAACCCTACATCGGTAGAGCAGGATCATCGTCTTCGCAGCCCGTGTCCGCAACCTGTCATGCGTCTCCTTTACAGTCAACGTACGTCGAACCCCACGTTGGTGCATTGCCTGTTTCCCACGGCCATCCATCGGCCTCGCATTTCCAAGACGACCTGGCACCTAACCATAACCCGTTTGTCTCCCGACGTCATCCTTTATCAGGTAATCGATCAGTGGGTATCGAGACTTGGGCTCGGAATTTAACAACTCCACGATTACAGTCAGTACCTAACCAACAAGCGTCGCCACCAATCCCTAACATCACCTTGCCAACATTTTGGGAAACCGATGTCGACTTGTGGTTTGCAGCGGTTGACCAAATATTTGCCTCAAACGGGATTTGGGATGAGCAGCGAAAGTTTTCAGTGGCATTAAATTCGCTAGACTTAAAAAGTATTCGAAAGGTCCAGCATGTCTTCCGTAGCCCGGGCATGTTTCCATATACCAACCTAAAAACAACCCTGGCTAAGACATATCGACTCTGTGAAAACGATCGTTTAGACAAGTTGTTTCATAATACAGAGTTGGGCGATCGCAAACCTAGCGAATTGCTTCTCGAAATGCGCTACCTGCTTGACGCGTTCAACACCTCGGATTCTCAGAGTCAAGCGGTCTTGCGCAAATTATTTCTTGACAAGCTTCCGGTTCAGGTTCGAACCATTCTAGCGGGATTGTTCGACACCAACTTAGACTTCATTGCGCTGCGAGCGGACGAAATTATGGCCGCTTCAAAATCTTCCAACACTACTAATAGCCCCCAACGCTTAATCAACGAAATATTTGACCAGCGTCTTAATCAGTTGGCTGCCACTATACACAATTCGCCACAACCCCAATTCGCCTCACTACAACCCCCTCGACACCCCGGGTATAATACCGCCGCTGGCCACTCCAGAGGACAGAATAGTAGATCGCATAAGTTTGGAGGCCCTGGGAACCGTCCTACCTTTCACAGGCAACCCAACACGAAAAATTCTTGGCATCATCCTTCCCGCTACAGTACCGCCAAAAGCGACCTTTGTTTTTATCATAAAAAATTCGGAATGCGCGCAAATAGATGCCAATCCCCTTGTGCATGGCAATCACGTTCGTTGCCAAAAAACGACTCAGCTCGCCACTGTGGGTCGGCAGTGTCGAGTCGCCAGTAAGTCCCGACCACTAATTTACGGTTTTTGATCCTTCCAACAATGTCGAATTTTTAGTCGACACGGGGTCTCCGATTAGTTTGCTACCTGTTAGGGATTTCGCCTCTTGTGATCACTACTCAGGTTTGCAAACTTTATCCGCCATTAATAACACCCCTATATCCATTCATGGAACCAAGCATTTACAAGTACAGCTGCCAACAGGGGTCATTCATTCTTACCCCTGGACTTTTAAGATAGCTAATGTAGAAATGGGTATTCTAGGCTGCGACTTCCTTGCATTTCACGGTCTGCAGCTCGATTTTACTGAGATGCTGCTTGTGGACCCCCATGTCATTGGTTCGCACGATGAGCGTGAGATCCAAGGCAGTCGGCTCAATAACGCCGAGGAGCGATTTCCACCTCAACCTTCTATCAACGAGGTTCACAACTTATCGCTCACTCGCGATATCAACGTGCTCCCAGCCGAGAAAACCGCAACTACCGATATTGGCGTGGGAAGTATTGGTCAGGCTGGTACAAACAACCAATACGGTATCACACGTCAGCATATTAATACATGTGAACAAGGCGATGTCACGTGTACGCAGGATGTCAGGGTGTGTGAACAGGCACATACTGAACTACCTGTCGCCTCGGACTCCCCGGTTATCGCTACCGCCTGCAATCCAGCGAGTGACGTGAGAATTGAAACCAAACCCTCCTTGTCCAGCTTTCCTCAGCCACCCTCCAATCACCTACCGGCCCTTTGCGATATCCCGCAGCCTTTGCAAAGTTGCACTGTGAATGCAACCACGTCTGCCCCGATAGATCCAATTGTTAAGAATGATGTTCTGCGGGATGAGATTTTTTCAACATATCCAGGTCACAGCACCATTTATATATGTTCGCATTGCTAATGATTATTATTGCTGGTCAATCATCCGCTTCGCTCATGCTTTGAATCAAGTTACTGCTGCTTTACTTGCTTTGCCCTCATGGCTCACATTCCGTTAATATATTTATTAACTGTCATACCGAGTAAGGAATTGATTGAGAAATATTACCGAATAGCAATAACGAACTCACAACAGGTTGCTTTTTTACTTCGTTTGTTAAAGTGCAGTGAAATGTAGTCATTGGGTGGATGTACTTATTTCTTTGCAATGATATCTTCCAAAAAACGTTGTAGAAAATATGTTTCTTTGAGCAAGAGCGTGCTGACTGAACCCCAATTGCTGGGAACTATGGCAGTCATTGGGAAGGAAGCACGACAGTAATGTTTTTATTGGATTGAAGTTCAGACTCCAATTAGCGCAGTTGTGGCAAACAGTCAAAATCACGTACGTCCGTCACAAAGTTCAGCGATAAAAGAGAGCAAAAAGTTTCCGACCGCATGGTGGGTTGCCAAATTCTGAAATCATCACCAACAACTTGGTCGCTGCGCACGTCTATATAAATCAGGTCACTGCGCACGTCACATGACCAAAAACAATAGACTGAGAAGAGACGGCGGGAAAGGCAAGCCGGTCAACGAGCTGCCATGAGAAGAAAAAACATTATCTAGCCCAAATAAAAAAAAGAAAAATATATGTGAGTGATTTTAGACACATACAATAACAATACAGGAATACACGTAGTAAAAACTAGTCACACACAACGGCGAGAGTAAGGTGCTGACCCGCCGAAAGCAGACTAACAAAAAAATAAAAAAGACAAAGAGATGTTTGACAGGGCAGCTCGATGAAGTGCGAGGCGCGACCCGCTACAACGTGAAACAGTGTCCTTTTCACTTTTAGAACTATTTTTTCGTTTCCTAATAAAATTTGACATTTCAGATTTGAGATGATTATTCCAGAATATTTTTGAATGTACCTTGTTCCAGTATATGTGTTTCTCGCTTCACAACGGCGCGACCGACATTTTATGAGCCTCTCTAATAAACGGTTCAAATCAAACTAAATGCGTTGCCTAAAAATTTCCGCGTTCCTACTATCTCGCGGATTGCTCGCTTAGAGAGGAGCAACAATGCACGTTGCAGCATTGCATGTGCAATTGCAATAAATATGGCAATGGTGGAGTTTGTAGCATTGCGTGCATCAGATGCCGGTTGCTAGCGTGGGCTACTGTTTAGAAGCTTTTGCGCTGAAGTATTGCGTTGGGCACTAGAGATATTAAGATACTTATTGAACCTACTGTTTTAATTAGCAGCCTAGTTTTATTTTTTGCTACAGTTTAGTTTTGTTCCTCTTAGAACTATTTAGTTTTGGTAGTTCTCAAAAGTTTATAGGCTTAAGCCAGTAGTTTGCAAATATTTTTTTGTCGATACCGTGTGGTAACTTATGAATACTTGCTACGCCTAGTCAAATTCAAATTCTGACTTATTTAAAGTTAAACATCTTTTCTACAAAATTAACTTTTTATCCATGTTACAGGCCTACTAAAATTATGAAATTTTAATTTATAGAAATTCACATTGATATGTGGAATTACTGAATTACAAAAATATGAGAATGTTTAGTAAATATGGAATTAAGAATCTGCAAAATTTCATTCTAAAATGAGAGATCACCTAATTACTAGAACCTTGATGTTGTTCACCACAAAAAGGCTGCTTGCCGTTTGGTTAATGTATATTATATTTGTTTCAGTCCAGCCTACTTTAAGTCTGTAGGCTAATTCATAAAAAATGCCCAATGTGTCATATGTAGTATGCCCTGAACATTTGACATGGCTTTATGCTGGAATTGATTACACTCTTGAAGGCAATGGGGGACCAGAGTGTGCGAATTTTTTATCAACCAAGCATCGCCTTCTTGAGACAATGTTTGTCCTGCTAGCATCTGTAATTGAAGTAATTCTGGCTCTAAAAAGAATTAAATATGATGATGTCAGCAGTTTGACTCCTACACCTGCTTTTTCAACATCAATGAATGGAGGTCCATCTTATCACATCCAGTCCCATGCATCAGAAAAGTATGTATACTTATTAAGATTGTTTTGTTTCATTGTAATAATATGTACATCTACGGTATTATTTACCTATGGAGAAGTTGATTCTACATCCAATGAATGTAAAATAGTTTTTACAAGCTTAATAAAACTTACTAAAAATTTTATGACTCTCATGCTATTGTAAGTTAACTTGAAGTGTTTAGTTAATTTATGGTGATTAGGGAGGCAACACTAAAATAGGAATGTAGTGCAGAATTAAGCAAATGAGGAAAAAGCATCAAACATGTTATGCAATTTTGTGAAATTGTCTAGTTTAGCTGAATTTAGGTTGGCAATTTTACTTAATTGGGCTGTTTTATTTTTAGTCTTTATCCACTTAGATAACTATTTCTGATTTTGCAATTTCTGTACTTTTTTAGTTGGTAGCTTCTTTATTTCTGTAATGCAGTAATTCTATTTTTAAAATAAGTTTGTGTATTATATGATTCAGTAATTCCTTATTTAAATATGAAACTGGATTTTTGTATTTTGGCGTTGTTTCAGCATGGCACACTGTGTTGTTTCAATTTTTTTTCTATTAAGGCATTTGTTATGAGGCTTATTTTCATTCTCCAGGCTAGGCTTTCTCAAATTTAACAGTTTTGCTTATCCTGAGATTCTAAAACAAAAACAACCTTTATCTCAAAAATGCTGGAAAAGTTTACAGCAGTGGCTATTTTGCAATCAACAGCATTTTACCCCTGGAAGCTATTTTACCATCAGACATTTGTGTGTAGTCAATTTTAATGACGCCTTAAATTGGTGACTTTTGGTCGATTCTGATTGGTCAATTTCTATGACAAATTAAAAAAAAGTTGCATCCCCACTGTACACTTTCCCATGCATATCGATACCAGGCTCACCTTTCAGCGTACACTGCCTTTGTCTAAGTAGCCCATAGCCATCGCAATTGATGAAGGCAGCTGCACTTTCCACTACAACACAGCATCACTATCAGCATTGTAACAAATATGTCTATTTAAATTCACATCCATGGTGATGGTAGAAGAGCCCTTAAGGTAAAAGGCTATTGATTGCAAAACAGCCGTTTCCTAAGTTTAATTTACGTATAAAACCTTTACCACATTCATCAAATGTTGCATCAGTGCTTTTGGCATCAATTTAATACAATTTTCTGAATAATTAAATTAATTTCAAAAATTTTTTAGAAAGCGGCTTTCTTTAAATAAGTTCATTTGCTGTAGTGCACTCAGTGATGCTGTAGCGTTATGATTAGTATTGCTGTATTTTAATGCAAGAATTTGGTGTTAAATTTTTTGCAAAATGTGGTGTATACTGAATGGTGAATGTACAGTGTAGATGATGCCCAAGACAAAAGAAAAAAAATCCCAAGATATAATATTTACTAAAATCTGGGAAAGAAGCCTTACTATCAGACTTATTTTTGTACCTCTGTTGGCCAGTTTTTCAACTCTGCTTTGATTAGTAGTCTTAATTCTGAGAGTTATTTTCCATTTCTCAGCTAATAATAGATATAATGCAAACAGACCCGGTAATTTCGTGTCCATACTTTTAAATGTTGCTTTGTTTTCAAGCACTGCTTGTTTCTGGTTTATGATTGACAACGTATACATTACAGGTTGCATATGAAGACTTTTTTACTTGTTCTTGTGACCTTAATTTTTGGAATTGAAATTGGTTTCAAGTTTTCAACTAATACTTTAATTTATTTACTCAATCCATGTCATCTATTAACTATCAGCTTGGTAAGAGTTGCTGCATTAATTATTGTTCTGTATTGGATTGGCATGACGTATATAAGGAAACCTCATGTAATTTTTTTTGATGAAGGCTATGTTACTTCAGTGGTTTCCAATCTAAGATCAGTGAGAGTGCTTTAAAAGGTCTGTCATTACCTTGATGAATTTTGGTAAGATGAAAAGCAATTGATTGCCTTTTAATATTTTCTTTAATGGTTTGTAAAATCAAATTGTAAGAAAAGTATTAATAGTTGCAAATTATTTGTAATAAACACTGTGACATCAAAATAGCTGGCAAGATTAGGTATTGTTTGATCTGGCAAATTAAAGTGGGGTTATTGCCATTTTGTATTTTTAATTGTTTCCGACATTTCTTTCGTGAACAAATCATTTTGTTTGGTATGAGCATTTGTTTAACTATCTCTGTTTTATATTTTGGCAAGTATAATTACATTATAATACTTAGAATTAGTGATGGGACAAGTACTCAGAATTGAGAATCGAAAATATCGGAACTTTTTCTGAAATTGGATTTGAAGAACTTTAATTGAATTTCCGATTCTAAAAACGATTCTTTGAAATTCGTATGTTTGCAACTTAAATTTCGATCTAGGAATATAGGCACTTGAATATGAATAAATGCTTTAAAGGAATTTACTTAAATATTTTTTTTTCTAAACAATTATCCATTTCATTTTATTATGTAAGAAAATTTTTATCTTTGTAGGTTTAGCAAAACCATTAATGTTCCTTCTGAATGCGTAATTAAAAAAAGTACTTTGTCAAAAAAGTATTTGTTTTTTAAACCAGGCAGGGTTTGAAAATTATTATGAATTTGTTGCATATATTGGAATCAGGACTCGTATCGGAATATTGATGAGGTATCAAGACTTGTATTGGAATCATTATAAAATTTGGTATCGTCCCATCACTACTTAGAATACATAATATTTAACTTTATTTTTGCCATTGCCACAGTAGTTAAGTAGCATATGATAAAAATCCATGGTTTGTTAGTCAAGTTTTGGGAAAATTTTGGCAGAGATATGCAGTGTTAGTAACTTATATAAAGGGATCTGAGACTACAAAAACGTTGGGAGCCACTGTTTTAGATATCTATTTATAAAATGGCATAAGATCTTGTTGTGTTTTCTCAATAGTAGTTACACTAGCTAAACGCTATTTGTTTATCTTTAATTAACACCAGCAAAACGCTATTTGTTTATCTTATTTACATATAATACTTATCACATGAACTACTTAAATAGAAATTAGTTTATCACAAGAACAACACAATTACCCTTTTGTTAGATGCATTAGGATAGTTCTTGAAATTACTCCAATTTTAAAATTTTCGTTCCTTGAAAGGATAATTTCTGGTGCAGCTATGCATGAAATCAGATTGTGAATGTTTGATGTGGTTCAAGCAAATGCTATTTGTCAACTTGCACCAGAGCATAGAAAATATTAGGTTTTGAGAGAAAAGAAGTTTAGCTCGTATTTCATTAAAGCGTAAACAGGGTGAGCCAATAGGATGTTACCATTTTTTGAATACTAGCTGTTTTTGGAGTAACAAAGATTTCTTTTTAATTTTAGGTATATCATCTACAAAGCAGTGAATTTTAACCCAATGGATTGAATGTATTATACTGTGAAAGGGAGAGTGAAAATTGTGGAAGCATGTGCGCAACCCAATCTTTGTAAATTCATCATTGACTTTCTCAGAACAAATCTTCCAAGCAGACTCGTGGTCATGCGTCTTCTGGAAAAGAGAGAAACGGTTCATGTTTTAGAGAAACAAAACACCTTAGGGAATCAAGACATGTTGACAATCCTTTATTTGCATTGGCACATGACCTGCTTTTTTAACTTTTTCAGAAGATGCCTAACTCTGAGTCTGCTTGTTGCATTTTTTCTGGAAAAAGCCAATTGTGAATTGTTACTAAATGTAAGTTACCAATTTTAAATCAGAATATGCTTTTACAGTCCACACTTTGACAGTATATTGCTATATAATCTATCGGTATAAAAATTCAATGCTTTGCTGATGACATACCTAAATTAAAGACAATTCTTTAGGATCATTATTTTGAAAGCTTGGAAAAATAATGTGAAATGTGTAAAAATACTGTAAAATATATCGCATGTGTCTTGGATTTTTCTAATTTTTGTATATGGCAGTGGTAATCTTGAAAAATATCACTTAACAAAAGCTGAGTTTTTTTAACTTTTATACTTTCTGAAATATCGTGGTTTGATGGTTCTGACTCTAGGTGGCAACTATTGATTGAGCGCATATCATTTCAGATTATTATTTGTTATTTGAAGGGTTTAAGTCATAATTTGAAGATGAAAATTCATAGGAATACGTTTGAAGACCTGCGGAACACGATTTTAAAGTTGGATTTTACAATATCTTTTGAGAAAACAATCAAAATGATAAAGGTGAAAACAACTTTTGTTTGGACACCACAGAGTGTTGTAACCACATACAAGAAACTACAAAGATAAACCTTGCAAAAGGTCTTGTATTTTCAAAAATTGTCAAACATAATTTTGGCCAATTAACTTCAGCTTATATAATCGTCCAAGTTTTATACACACCGTTCTTGCACATATTTTAGTTGGGGAAAAGAAAAGCTGCATGTATTAAACATTAAAAGAAGTTGTGTATATTTTTATTCTTTCTTATTCGTGATTCATCATTTACTAAACTCACAAATTTAGTGCTAAAAAGATAAAAATCTTTAAGCGAGATATCGTGGACAAAAATTGTGTGATCGGCAAATGAAGTGTACGCGGCAGTTGACAGTAACTATTCAAACCATTTTTTTATAGAAAGAAACACTTTGTTTTGATAACAACAATGTGAAGACAAAGACCTTGTTTTGGTCTTGAAAAATAAAGCCAAAGACAAAGGCACCATTTAGGTGTTGCGTTAGATGCCAATACATATTAGGCTACTATGGATTTGCGGTTTATTGTGCAGACAACAAAGGCATAAATATATGATGTTTCGTAGAAATAAAAAGAATTTTGTTTTTATGGCAATGACAAAAAATTAGAATTAAACTGTAGATTTTTAATTAGACTAATAGTAAAAGCTGCAGAGCTTAGCAAAGCCCTTTTCATAGTGACATATTGGAACAAATCATTTAAAAAATATGCTGAGAGTGATGGCAAAAATCCCAATTTTACTGACTAATACTTGTACAGATATTTTTTGACTTTTCTTCAAAGTATAATTCATTCAGGATTTGTCTACATTGTAATCACTTATTCCTGATCCAACCTACATTAATACTCAGACCATTTAAAGCTAGTTGTTGGCTTTTAGGATGCAAAATGTTGAAATTCTGTGCGCTCGTATTCTTGAGAACCTATCCTATCTACCAACAATTTAATGATCATACCTACAAGCAAAGTAATTCATAGCATTCCATAATTGTCAAGTGAGATGATATTAAAAAGAAAATTTTAGTACTGGTTTTATCATTTGCTGATTGTTTTGTAGCCTACGGTGTTGCAGCGTAGTGGTTGGAAATAGTGATTCTATCTTGGGCATATTACAATAGATTTTGTTGAAAACTGTTTTGGCAGTGCTCGAACACGATTGTGTAGCAAGTCTCCCTGTGATGGTATTTTTATTTACCAGAGTAAGTCTCCAAAAGAAACCTGGAGAAACACTAATTGATTTAATCAAAACTGTGTTCAAATTTTGTGTATGCGATACTGATGGCATTGCTATCCTGTGCTCAGAAAACTCCATTTTAATGCTAACTAAATCGTTTGCAGCAGGATCCACTATAAAAGGCTTAAGGCAAAGTTGTTATTTTCAGCCTGGGCTGTAAAAACTGAACCAAACTGCAACGCCGTGGGCTGTAAAACAATCAGCAATGATGAAACTTGTACTGGGAGTAATTCTTTTCACTACCATCTCGCTTTACAAATGAAATGTTATCGATTACATTGGTTGCCGGTATGATAATTGCTAGAGGTTAGAATTGGTTCTCAAGAGAAAAAATGCACAGGATCTTAACATGTTGGACCAGCAACAAGCTGTAAATTGTGATGGCTTCAATGTTATGTTGGGAGTGATACCAAAACAATTAGCATTGTGTAGAATGAATTCACTAAAAACCGCTGCTGGACGAAACTGCGTTTTGGACAAGAAAAAAAGTAAAAAAATCTGTTTTTACATGATTTAGTGCAGTATGATGCATACCATCACTCTGTGCATTTTTTAATAATTCAAGTGTGTCAACATGTAAAGTGGTTTGTAATGTTTCGCAACTTTTTCTAGTCGTTTAATATAGGCATCATATGGAATGCGTAAACTGTGCCTGTGTCTTTTTCTTTGTTTTTCAAGACTAAAACAAGGTCATTGTCTTCACATTGTTGTTATCAAAACAAAGTGTTTCTTTCTATAAAAAAATGGTTTGAAAAGTTACTGTCAACTGCAGCATAAACTTCATTTGCCGATCACACAATTTTTGTCCACGATATCTCGCTTAAAGATTTTTATCTTTTTAGCACTAAATTTGTGAGTTTAGTAAATGATGAATCACGAATAAGAAAGAATAAAAATATACACAACTTCTTTTAATGTTTAATACATGCAGCTTTTCTTTTCCCCAACTAAAATATGTGCAAGAACGGTGTGTATAGAACTTGGACGATTATATAAGCTGAAGTTAATTGGCCAAAATTATGTTTGACAATTTTTGAAAATACAAGACCTTTTGCAAGGTTTATCTTTGTAGTTTCTTGTATGTGGTTACAACACTCTGTGGTGTCCAAACAAAAGTTGTTTTCACCTTTATCATTTTGATTGTTTTCTCAAAAGATATTGTAAAATCCAACTTTAAAATCGTGTTCCGCAGGTCTTCAAACGTATTCCTATGAATTTTCATCTTCAAATTATGACTTAAACCCTTCAAATAACAAATAATAATCTGAAATGATATGCGCTCAATCAATAGTTGCCACCCAGAGTCAGAACCATCAAACCACGATATTTCAGAAAGTAAGTTAAAAACTCAGCTTTTGTTAAGTGATATTTTTCAAGATTACCACTGCCATATACAAAAATTAGAAAAATTCAAGACATATGATGTGCTTTGCTCCAACAATATGAAAGAACGATTCTTTGTTATTTTAGAAATGGCAAGAATTCAAAAGTGGCAACATTTTATTGGTCCTCCTAGTTTGTTAAAACTTGTGTATTGCTTGGTGTAATGTCTTAGTTTAAATGGCAAATACTTAGAATAAAGAATATAATTTCGAATATTATTAATCATTAAATGCTATCAAGAACAAAACGCTACAATGATATTGCATTGCGGTCAGGCGTAGCCACCTTGTAACTAAAGCAATGCTGTGCATGTGCCAGGGGCGGCCGCACTTGCCGTAATAAAGAGCCAAAAATGATACAGGCCATAATTGAAACAGCCGCTGCGCAATTCTAATTGAATTGATGCATTATCCACCCTGTTAGATCGTGGTAACTTTTTTCTGGAGACCACTATTTTCAAAGCACGAAATTAGGCATTTGCATCCTTCCAACGGCCCAAAAATTTAATGTGGCGCACAGCAGGTTGTACGCCCTTTACTCTACATCATGGTACACAAATACAGTGGCACTTAGGGATATGAATTTAATTCGTTCCGGGACGGCGTTCGTAAGGTGACTTATTCGTATGCAGAAGCAAGATTAAATGCAAATGGCCTGGCCCGTTTCAACACACCCAAACCCAGTCTTATGAAGTGTGAATATTATACCCCCACGCAAAAGTTAGACATTATAAGGAAATATTCAATCATACACATCTCCAACGAACAATGAGAAATTAATAGAATCACTAAAACAACAATAATAATGCACGTTGTTGTTATGAATAGTGACAATTTCGTTGCAGCCTACCCTAGATTAGTCGTTCAGCACACTACAAAGTGTAAAACAACCACAAAAGTTATACAGTAGTACAACAGGTGTATAGTAATTAGATACTACTGTATTGCATAAGGTACAGTACATTAAATCTTGTTGGTAGTACAGAATTTTAATGTAGCTTTGAAAAAAGCTGTTTGAGCCTTAAGCTTTTCGTGACGCTCTCATCAGTGGTAATATCGCGTCAAAAGGGAACATCTGGAGTGAGTAAGTGTTTTATATGGTTAATTTGGACGTTAAGTTCTATGCGGTTAATTTGGACGTAAGCAATTAAAAAGAGCCAATGATAGCGCTACTATTGTAAAGCGCGCCAAAGAAAGATTTTGCAATAGCGAAAGTCAGAGAGAGAGCGCAGCAGGAGACCAAAATGCCGCGATTATCGAAAGAGTTTTGAGAGCGTAAACAAACTCTTTTTGTCTGCATAAAGCCGGGCGCTGGGTTTTGATATAAGCAACCTCTTAAGAGATTAAGGTGGAAAGAGCTGCGTGCTGTGGCCAGGATTGAAAACCGCTTGTTATCATAGCTTAATGCTCATTGATTTTTTTCATTCATTCACGCGTATGAGCTTATGCTCGGTTTGCAGGTCTTTCGTCAGACTGGGCCACCACGACGGGTAGACTGATTGGCCCCACCATCTGTCTGCCACATAAAAACGGAGGCATCGCGTTAAGTGTCTTGACCAAGGACACAACAAGAAAGCTTGCCGGCTTGTTCTCCACACTATCCCTTATGTGCTGGGCGCTGTGCAGGGAAGCTGCGAATACTATTTTTTAAGGTGTTTTGGTATGACTCGACTAGGAAATGAACCCCTGATCTACCGACTAAAAGCGGACACTCCAACCACTACCGCGTCGCGCCGGTTATGCTCATTGATTATTTTCTTAAAGATGTTGACCAATGGCAGAGTCACAATCCGATTTGGTGTCTTTTCGTTTGCACGATCTGTGTGGTTGAGATCGGTGTGGACGGGTCAATTGCTGTCTTAGCCATTGCGGAACATGTTGCTTGATGCGATTCTGTAGCCGTTGAGATGTTCGCCCTGCGTACAGACTATCACAGTGGCACTTGTATTCATATATGACAAAACTTTTCTGAGAGGTAGGTAGAACATCCTTGCGGGCCACAGGCAGCATGCATTTTGACGTAAAGATCAAGCGGGTGCTGACGGAACCATAGCAGCTTTCCACGGCAGTTTTGACTTCTTTTTCCAAGTTTATGGAGGGCTTACCTTAAATACACCGGGCACTATTCTGGGTCGAATCGCTTAAGGGTGGAAAACTGAGCGATTTTCTTGGTGATCTGAGTGTTGATGACGTTTTTAGGATAGCCATTGTCCAGTAATATTTTCTTGATCCGTTCTATCTCTCCATTGAGTCTATGCTTGGTGCAAATCATTGGGGCTCGATACACCAACGTAGATATTAGACTTATTTTACGTTTGAGGGAACTAAAGGACTCCCAACGTAAATACTGGCGGGTGAAAGTGGGTTTCCGGTATACACTGGTTTCAAAGGCAATACATGTTCTTTCGACGTAAACATCAAGAAACGGTAGACATTTTCCTTTTTCTTTTTCAAAGGTGAATTTGAGGGATGGATGAAGGCAGTTGAGTTTGGTCAGGAATTCATCTGTTACAGCTTCGTGATCGAAGATGGCAAACGTGTCGTCAACTTATCTGAAGTATGCTGGAGGCTTCTGCGTTTGAGAAAATAACTTTTCTTCATGATATCCAACAAAGATGTTAGCCAAAGCCAGACCAAGTGGTGATCCCATAGCTACTCCGTCTGTTTGTTTGTGCATAGTGTTATTGAAGCTGAACTTAACCGAGGATGTAGCGCTCTTCATCAATTCAACAAATACGTCCTTAGGAATGAGTGGTTGTAAACCAGAATCGTCGTAAAAGGCATTTGAACAGATTTTGATGGTTTCATCAAGAGGAGCGTTAGTGAACAAGCTGGGCACATCAAAAGAACTCATGAAGATGTAAGGGTCGATGTTAAGATTTTGCACAGTCTTAGGAAACCCAAACGAATCTCAAATGCAATGTGAAGATAACCGCTCCAACACAGGTTGTATTAGGCCAGCCAACCACTTGCCAAGTTCATGATGGGACGAACCTGTCATAGACAGTATAGGGCGAAGTAAAGTGCCTTCTTTGTGTGTTCTCGGCAAACCATACATTCGAGGTCTTTGCGTTCCAGTTGGTCGTATTGCGTCATATATCCACTTTGACATAAGATCGGCTTTGACTAAGTCAAGCAACCGCTCCTGAAGGCGCGATTCAATGCTGGCTGTGTTGTCATTGCTGGAGACCGGACCAAGTCTTGAATTTCGATTGATTATCAAATATCTTGTTCATTTTATCGACTTTGTCGCTTTTGTTTTAAAGAACAATGCCGGAGCCTTTGTCAGGTTTAGTAATAATGATATCATCATTCTTTCGTAACCTGTTGATTCCACGAAAGCACTGTTTGTGCATTGCGAATTCACGCGAATCTATCGTTCTGACACCATGCAAATGTGCAAGGTCGGCGAGTCGGGCTGTAAAAGCAGTGCGTTGTACAACAGAAGTGGCACTGTGATATAAAAGTTGTGCCCACAATGAATAGAATTCGGCAAAGAGATTTTCTTTGCATAAATATCTGGGTGGCAATCCAAAGTTGAGACCATGCGACAGCATGAAACTTTTAGTGTCAGATAAGTCTTAATCTGAGAGATTCAGAATAAGCTCTGTAATATCACTGAGAGCATTGCCTAAACGGTGACGTCTGAATGAAAAAAGCAGTCGCATATTTTTGCTCTTGGATTTTGATTCCGTTCTTCCATCAAGTGATGCCATGTATCTGCAGAATCTGATTGTGTGAAAGAATGTTTGAAATTTGCGGGCTACCTGCCAATATGATTGGTTAATTGTTCGCAGTTTTCTTGATTGCTCTGTTAGCTTTTCAACATCATCTGTTAAAAAAGCGCGTTCCATCTCTGGGCTGTGCCTGGCTCGTGGTCGTTTAATACGAGCCACGATGTACTTTGGGGCAACTCTTTTAGATATGCGAGCCTTGAGAAAGGCTGCAGAGAACTTAAAGAGTTTTCCTCTAGTTTTTCCACATGGTTTAAAACAGCTATTTGGTGTTTAGTGTACCGAAGGCATAAGTACGCAAAAATCTTGCTGATGGTACAGAATTTTGTTGAACTTTTGAACTTCTGTTGAACAACGCTTCTGAACTTTTGTTGAACAACGCACTGAACTTCTGTTGATGAAACCACTTTTGATCTTCTGTTGTACAACGCACTGCTTTCAAAGCCCGACTCGCCGACCTTGCACATTTGTATTGTGACAACATTATAGATTCACGTGAATTCACTTCACAATGCACAAACAGTGCTTTCGTGGAATCAACAGGTTACGAAAGAATGATGATGTCATTATCACTAAACCTGACAAAGGCTCCGGCGTTGTTCTTTAAAACAAAAGCGACAACGTCGATAAAATGAACAAGATATTTGATAATCAATCGAAATTCAAAAGACTTGGTCCGGTCTCCAGCGATGTCAACACAGCCAGCATTGAATCGCGCCTTCAGGAGCGGTTGCTTGACTTAGTCAAAGCCGATCTTATGTCAAAGTGGATATATGACGCAATACGACCAACTGGATCGCAAAGACCTGTTGTTGTTGTGATTAGTCCTCCTCTTCTTCAGGATGGAGCTACGGCACAAACGGCAATTGAGGTTCATGCCGTCAAACTAATTCAAATTAGGCTAGGGGAAAGATGGCAGCTCATTTTGAACCAGTCATGAGTGACTGGTAGCCCCACCACCAACAAGGCGGACTGCCACTGGTGGGTACCCAAGAGTCGCCTCTTACGACATGCTGGGTGAGCAACTTCACAATTGTAACCTGGTGAAGTACGGGTAGGCCACCTGTCTGCCACATATAGGTGGAGGCGTCCCGTTAATTGCCTTGCTCAGGACACAACAAGAAAGCTTGCCGGTTTGTTCTCCACACTATCCCTTTTTTATGCAGAGCGCCCAGCAGGAAAGCTGTTAATACATTTTTTAAAGTGTTTTGGTGCGACTCGACTGAGGGAATAAACCCCAGGTCTTCCGACTACGAAGCGGTTTACGACGATTCTGGTTTACAACCACTCATTCCTAAGGACGTATTTGTTGAATTGATGAAGAGCGCTACATCCTCGGTTAAGTTCAGCTTCAATAACACTATGCACAAACAAACAGACGGAGTAGCTATGGGATCACCACTTGGTCTGGCTTTGGCTAACATCTTTGTTGGATATCATGAAGAAAAGTTATTTTCTCAAACGCAGAAGCCTCCAGCATACTTCAGATAAGTTGACGACACGTTTGCCATCTTCGATCACGAAGCTGTAACAGATGAATTCCTGACCAAACTCAACTGCCTTCATCCATCCCTCAAATTCACCTTTGAAAAAGAAAAAGGAAAATGTCTACCGTTTCTTGATGTTTACGTCGAAAGAACATGTATTGCCTTTGAAACCAGTGTATACCGGAAACCCACTTTCACCCGCCAGTATTTACGTTGGGAGTCCTTTAGTTCCCTCAAACGTAAAATAAGTCTAATATCTACGTTGGTGTATCGAGCCCCAATGATTTGCACCAAGCATAGACTCAATGGAGAGATAGAACGGATCAAGAAAATATTACTGGACAATGGCTATCCTAAAAACGTCATCAACACTCAGATCACCAAGAAAATCGCTCAGTTTTCCACCCTTAAGCGATTCGACCCAGAATAGTGCCCGGTGTATTTAAGGTAAGCCCTCCATAAACTTGGAAAAAGAAGTCAAAACTGCCGTGGAAAGCTGCTATGGTTCCGTCAGCACCCGCTTGATCTTTACGTCAAAATGCATGCTGCCTGTGGCCCGCAAGGATGTTCTACCTACCTCTCAGAAAAGTTTTGCCATATATGAATATAAGTGCCACTGTGATAGTCTGTACGCAGGGCGAACATCTCAACGGCTACAGAATCGCATCAAGCAACATGTTCCGCAATGGCTAAGACAGCAATTGACCCGTCCACACCGATCTCAACCACACAGATCGTGCAAACGAAAAGACACCAAACCGGATTGTGACTCTGCCATTGGTCAACATCTTTTAGAAAATAATCAATGAGCATCAAGCTATGATGACAAGCGGTTTTCAATCCTCGCCACAGCACGCAGCTCTTTCCACCTTAATCTCATTAGAGGCTGCTTATATCAAAACCCAGCGCCCGGCTTTATGCAGACAAAAAGAGTTTGTTTACGCTCTCAAAACTCTTTCGATAATCGCGGCATTTGGTCTCCTGCTGCGCTTTCTCTAACGTTTGCAATTGCGAAATCTTTCTTTGGCGCGCTTTACAATAGTAGCACTATCATTGGCTCTTCTTGATTGCTTACGTCCAAATTAACCTTCTTTTTTTACGCGATATTACCACTAATGAGAGCGTCACGAAAAGCTTATGGCTCAAACAGCATTTTTCAAAGCTGCATTACAGTACATTAAACAATTGCTCATTCATAGCTCGAACTTTTGGTCGCAATTGGGAACAAATATTTTTTCGACGCTTAGTTCGTAGCCCAAGGTAGCACTTTACAACAAGAGTCAAAAGAGCCGCAGTTTACCCACTCCTGACATTAGCAATTTGAGACACGTTGTAATTATTTCTTTTGTGTAGCTGCTGCAAAAGTTTAATGTACAGGCTGGTCTGTACGGTAACGATTTTTCTGTTTGCAGAAGATGAAGGGGTATAATTGCTACGCGTGAGGCGGTAGAGATTTTGGTTGTAATGAGCCGTTTATTACGCTTCTTAATCGTTTGTCTTTCCTCTGTTATTTGTATCATTTCGAACAGTTTCCAACCAGCCATTCTAACCCGAAACATATTTACAGATTTTTTTATTGTCTGTTGACGAACGAAAAGATTCTAGCCTTGTAAAATTTGTTTTTCGGTAAGTTGTACTTTTGTCGTGAAAAAGTTTATAGATAAGTTCAATATTAGCATTTGTAAGTATATTGCTTTTGACAGCTTGGGTGCGAGCGAAAACACGATGTGTTCCGTGTTTAACCAAGTTTTGTAGTTTGAAAGGGATTTTTTGTAGAAAGCCCCCGCCACTTGCAATAGGCGCCTATTAAGTGTACATTGATGGGGCAGGCCCGGTATGTGAATGTACAGTGGAGTGTACACTGGGGGTGCAGTTATCAGGAATTGCTTGCCTTACTGAAAAACCCCTCCAGTGTACACTTAATAGGCGCCTATTGCAAGTGGCAGTGACTTTCTACAAAAGATCCTTTGAAAATACAATGCTGCTGACGTACCGTGCGTATTTTATTTTGCTACTTAATTTGTTTGTTAAGAGTTTTTCCTTGTTTAATTGCTGTTGCTGCAGCGTTTATGGATTCACTTAAAAACTTAACTATTTATTGAACTCAGGCTTTTGATCAAACCTCCCGTGAATATTTCCGCACTAGTCAGAAAAAAATTTAAAATGCATAAATTTGCATGCTAATCTTTGCAAAAGCGGTAATTTGGATAAACATGCACCACATTAAATCAGCAGTTTTTAACTTTGTGATGCATGTTAAAAGGCTTTCTTGAGTAGCTATTTTTAAAATATAATTGCAAAATGACTTCTACCTTTTTTAAGGCATCTATTTTCAATTTTGTTTGTGTAAGTAATTACAAACCATAAAATCAATGGATGCAAAACATTAATTCGCCTTATTTCTATACATTCATTAGTCATCATACAATAGTGCAGATAAGTCCTACAACTATGCAACAGAATTAGAAGGATGTATTGTTGTACGACCATAGGTTTTGCATTAGCACGTTTTAAAACCTAAGCCATTTTTAAAACATTCGCAGAAATTTTTATAGCTTTTTGCTGCATGTTTTAAAGATTGCTTTTAAGAAGAGTAAAACAGGAGTGCAGGTAATGACCCAGTGGCAATCACTTCACTCATTTATGTTGTCCTCTTGGGTACATACTTCGTTAGTTGGCCATAATTTATAAAAATTTTGAAATGCTAGAATGTCATTATCGACGGCTTTCACTTTGTTTTACTTGTTCATACTGCAATTCATGATTTATGTCAATTGATTGCGTGTGCTTTTCTATCGAAAATTCAATTATAAAATTTGTTTTTTTTGATTGATTTATTTACTTGCCAGTGTACAAAGCACGCAGTTAAATTAATAAAGTACATGAAGGAAGTGAAGAGCAAGTAAAGCCAACATAATGCATTATTTGAATTTCCTAACCTCGTAGCCCTTTGCAATAGGTAGTTGAACTACGCCCAGTACAAGGCATCCTACTTCAAGTTATTAGCTGTTCATTCGTTCACTTATTGGACCATCGCTAATATAGGTGTATCGTTTCAGAATTCATATTCATGCATTGAGCGGCGCACTTCTAGCTCTAGCATTGCCTGTAGTTAACACTCGATTTCTGTCGTTTGAAAAGCATTCCTACTGGATACACCATATTCTTATATATCTTGTTCCTGGGTATCTGTTGACGCTTGGTGGTCCCTTCACTGCAGAACCTTTGACAGACATATGGTGGCCTATTCTCAGTGTCGGTGTCAACTTTTTCTACCATTTTAGTGTTCTTCAGATTCTTGCTTTGGTGAGTGATGTTTGTGTTTGTTTTACTTCGAAATATACTCGTATATCGACAATTTTGTTAGTGTTTTTCTAAGAAATCAGACTTTAAATATGGTAGTAGATTTTGTGCAGTCCTTCTAAATAGATTGCTATCATGGGCATGAACGCTAAATTTTTAGTTTTCTTCCCATAAGGAGCTAAATCCCATGCTTCTTCAAAGATTTATTTATGTTAAATACAAATAGTTCAGAATTATTTCGAGAAACATCTCGTACCATTGATTAAACTACCACATTCCAAAAGCAATTTATGAAGGTCATGACATTGACTAAGAAACAAAATTTTACCTAAGTTACTCTACCTTTGCACCAGTGACAGGTCACATTTCCGTGTAACTAAGCTTCTAAATACAACAACGAATGACGAACGAAGCTTGAGTTCAACTGATTGTTTATATGTAGTGCTAAAGAAAGCGGCTTGTCCAATATATTTTGATCAAGTTAATTGGTCATAGTCGATACTTGTTTATTGGTTTTTGAAGGTTGATGGGATTAGCAGTTTCTACATCCATCATACTTAAAGTTAATTATTAAGCTAAGAAGTATTATTAAGCTGTTGAGTAAACTTGAAAGAATCGACATGGCAGCATATCACAATTATGAAAAGTTAGGATGGAGGTATTTAAAGGGGGCCCAGGACTAGCATTTTAAGGCGCTTGAAAACATATTTTTGATAGTCATTGATTTTTGTCTATTTTTAGAGATTATAATCTATGCCATCGGTTAGAAATAATTTAAATGTATATTGATCGCATGATTAATTGTTGTTCGTCATTCATAAGATTGTATTCTGCATTCATATTTCTACCCATTTATTATATGCGGATAACAACTAACTGACAGCGATTGAATCAGCGTTATTAAAAGCTGGTCTCACAAGTTCTGCTGTAGTATTGTTCAATCGGGTTCTGCAGCGTTATTTTGGGCAGCTTCCGTTATGCTAATTTTACTCTGCTTGGTTGAATTGCTGGTAGCAGTAATGCACTCTGCCAGCGATACTGGTAAATTCAAAGCAGGTCTGTGCACTAGTCATTTAATGTTTTACCTTAAAGGCCCGTTTTCATTGAGTGTCATCAGAATCGTTTGTTTGTTTTATTGTGACGAAAGACGCCCACATGCAGAAGCACTGTGTGCTTATTTCGTCACAATAAAACAAACTGACGATTACGTCGATTGCGCTTGAATATCATGCTTACGTGAGTTGGATTTAAAGTTTGCAATAGATAATTAGATTATAACTAACCACTTGTTTTAGGCCACTCATGCCAATCTCAACAACATGCTTTGTCCAGCGCTTTCGGATCCTTTTAAAGGATCCTACTACCGAGTTTGGGCTTTCGCTCACCAGCACTTGCTTAATTTGATACACGGTAAGCTGTTTCAACTGGGAACATGTGCCGTCACTTCAACCATTTCGCGCTTCTTTAGTAGTTCTGGAACGACGAATTATGCTTTAAATTGTATTTCCCATGACCAGGCATCGCAAGAGAAAAAATGTTCATAGGCTAATTGGTAGTTTTATATTTTCTTTTTGTTAATACGTGCTGCCACATTTTTTGTGCAATACTAATTATGTCTGCTGAAGTTTAGTATAGTAATATCTCTACTCGTGTGCTGCACGTTTAAGCAGACTTTTGTTTTGTGTGTTTAACTTTGGCCAACTATTGAACGTAGAAAGCAAAACTTGGCTCGATTTTGACATGACTGACCTGATGCATTTGACGTCATCGTGGCGTCACCACTAAAGTGGTTGTATGTGATATAGTTGCATCGTTAACTTTTGTATAATCAACAAACAAATGTTAACTTTTTGCCCAAGTGGCAAATATTAGCGAAGGAGAATGGCATTGCGTCTGCATTCAGCTGTATTTCATTGCACACAGATCGGTGCCAGGCGAAGCTCAAAAGGGGGTGGGAAGAGCAGCATTGATTGGGAAGGGCAGCATTGATTATTTTTTTTATACGTAAGAAAATGCTGGAGGAGTCAAACGTTCATTTGGTAGGCTTTTCACACAAACGATCTTAAAAATCCAAACGTTTTTCTATTAGTTGTGCGATTGTAATGAGTATCACATAATTTATTTGTGGAATTATATTTGCTCATACTTTAAACTGCATGTAAACTATAGTAATCGAAAAAGCTCGAGTTCTCAAGGTTGTATTTGATGTGTCATTTAATCTGTTAAAATGGTTTGCTAATTTCTACATATTTGATTGCTAACTTTAGCGTTGTAAAATTATCTTAGTCGGGTAGTTGTAGCACACTGTATCAGCTGGCAAATGCAGGAATGGGCTGTCAGCTATCAACGAAACTACGTTTTAAAAGTTCGTGCTATTCATTCTCGTTTTATCTGTTATAGGACTAGCGCTTGCTCTTCACTGTGAATAATATCACTTGTAGCTTTAAAGGCTGTTTTATCAGTGGTCTTAACGTTGAGGTCAAAAAATTGGATTAAAATGTAAATTTTCACCCCAAAGTTACCTTTTCAAATATTTTATCAATCGATTATTTTACTTTTGCTTATGCTGTGAACGGACAGCTCTATTTATAGTCATTGTTATTGACCTTGACCTTTGACCCAACTTATTGCACATACGCACAGAGCTACTGTGAAACAGGAGTAATTGACTGCTTGTTGAATTACTGTGTCTGTGCTTTAACTGCAATAAATAAAAATTTTGGCTGCCCAAAATGTTAAGTGTCTTGTTTTTGTCAAAAGAAATGGGTAAGGTCAGTCTAGTTTAAAGTAGCGTCTTTGAGCTTATGCTGTCAAAAACTCACCCTTTTAGTCATTGGTGAATGTAGGGTGAAGCAAGCGAAGCAGCATTCTCAGGCGCCCCTCCAAACGAATCGTGTTAACTCCATTTTGGCCCTGCAAAATAGTGTTGATCTCCAAAAAAAGATCTTTACTTCAAAGTTCAGGGCTGAAAGCCCAGTTTGCAACAAACTGTTTAATGACCTGCGAAATAGAAGTAATCTCCAATTCAATAAGGCTAATAGAGCGGCTCTCTTGAAATCTTGCCTCAGTCCCCTAAAATACTCAATCCACCACTGCTTTTAGCTCTTCTTTGAAAAAAAAATATGTAAGTACCACTGGTCATTGAGAAGTTAAATGTTTTGGGAGAACTATTTTAATTCAGTGAGCTAATGCTATAATCAAGCGATCTTACGAAACAAGTGAGCTCAATCTTTGGGGGAAGCACTAAGAAAGAAAAACGTTATGAACGCGAAATCAAAACCTTTGCTTTGTTGGACATAAACTTTTGTGAAAGTGAAAATTTCGTCTCCAACAAGACTTCTTTTACATTCATTGCTTTTGTCGTACCTTTAGGTGGCCCATCGCCCTGTATCTCCCCAAATACGCCACTGAGTAGTGCAGCACCCTGACCAAGCTTCGTTTACAAGGGCTTTTCAGAAGAGTTCAACCAGTGTAGGACACTAAGCCTTGGTCCACTTGTTAGCGAAAATTTAGCCGCCGTGGTGTAGCGGTATTGTTGTGGGCTGCAAAGCGAAAGATATAGAGGTCAAAACATAGAAGCACAATTAGTCTTCGTCGGGAATTTAAAGTGCTACATTGCTCCAGTACAAAGTCTGGTTAGAAAGCGAGTGTGTAGTGGCAGACTTACATTGAATCGGCATGTCTGAGCTGCGGAACGCGGGAAAAACGATGTAAAATCAACTTCTTTCTTGGCGAATTTTTAAGATGACGATTTGCTTTTCCTTTAGTCCAAAAACTCACCAGCCCTATTTCTAAATGCGATTCGACCTTGCAAACAAATGGGCAACGTGCTAAATTAATTTTACTTCGTCAAAAAATGTACCATGTTTATCCTCACGCAAAAGCAAAAGTGATTTTCTGCCGTGAGGGTGGAAACAACTTTCCCAAATACTTGCATTCCACAAGTGGAGATTATAGACACCAATCTGCTTTATGCTCAACAGTAAAGTTTATGTAGAAAAATGAAGTAGCAAACTGCAAAGTTTACTGAGTCGTATTTATAGTTAAGGCGCTAAAAACCGCTGTTAGTACAGCAAACATTGCAAGTGTCTGTTGCAACGTAAATAATTCGACGCTACCTCTGTCATTGTACTGATCTACCTTTTTAATGACGTGTGGTAGTAGAGCGTACTGGGTGCTTATACTTAAGCACGGACTTGATACCGGTACGAAAAAATTATTAGCACTTGGTGAGTGGTCTATATGTGGAATACAAACTACTACAGGCCTATGTACCGGTAATTTTCGTGATAGAAGTGACCAATGGCTATAGCCAGTGTACTCTTACGCTGGAATGCAGTCAGATGCACGAGGTAGCACTACAAACATTGTATTTCATATCTAAAAATGTAACGTTTTGTACCCTTAGCGTTGTTTCATGGCATGGGCCGCAAACCATTAAATATGAGTAAACATTGCAAATATTTGTCTGCATTTTGATAAAGCCATGGTGAACGCAGCAGACGTAACTTCCATGCCATAAACCAGTGGTTCTCAAACTGTGCGTCGTTTCAATTTTCCAAGGGCGTCGCCGGATAATTTGGTTTTGTGTCATTAAATCTAGGTTTTATTGCGTCAAAAGAACTCTGATCGTAGTTTCCATTTTTACTTTCTTCTGACATTCATAATCAATTATATTTTCACAATAGTGTTTTTGATACACTGTTGTAATTGTTGACTTGTGATTCATAAATAACATTGCAGAAGTTTAACTTAGATGACGAAAAATATATAAAGAATAAAGCATTCAGTTGTATGTTCGACGAAAACAGGAACGATGAGTTACAAACTTAGAAGAGCGTAATTTTAAGATTGAAGATGACCGACCAATCCAAAATCTCGGAAGCATAAGAACACTTATTTGTGTGGATTATGGGTCACATTTATTTTGCAGTACGGCAAACTAAACTGTAGGATGCTGTTTGGTGCGTCGCAAAGTCTCGTAAGCTTTTTTGAATGCGTCGCATCGAAAAAAGTTTGAGAACCACTGCCATAAACTGTAGCCTGTGCTTTTCGTTTCCTCTTGTTTTGCAATCAGTCGTTTTACAGGTTAGAGTTTATTTCCCCCAATTGTACCTCTGCTCTAGTTTCACTATTAAAATGTGGGCTGCATAACTTCACCCAGTGACATAGTCAGAACAACAATATGATAGAGCACGAAAAAATTGAGGGGCAGCTAATTTCGCATAGCTGCATTAAATTGCTTGGTTAAAAAGTTGTAACTGGTCAACAAGACGTTGGCAGTGTGTATTTTCGCGGGCTAATTTAGTACGCTTTTTTTGCGATTTTGAATTTTCATTTGTCAACTCCTGACAAAGCTTCATTGCATATTAAGCACTGAAATAAATCTGTTCTTACCCTAACAAGTAGGAAATTAAAGTAGAAGACTACAATAACATTTTGCAAATCTAACAAACGAGAGTGTGACCCCTCCCACACGTGTTTGGGTTAACGCCTATGACGTTTTCCCGCTCATGGAAAAAAAGATGTGAAGCAACAACAAACGATTATTCAAACAGTTTTGCTTAACAGTTAAGCTATTAGGTCTACGCGATGCCAAAAACGTTTTTATATTACCATGCCTTTAGGCGACTGTGGGCTACACCAAGAGTGGGTGCACAGAGTAGGCCCCATAAGGTTTTTCATGATTTTTGCTCTCGTATATTTTTGTACCGAAATTTTCACCCGCTTGGATGTTTGTATAGCATTACGCAGTAAAGCCTACGTTTTTGAGTGAACATCCAGTTTTGTCAACAATTATCTTTTTGCGCGTTTTTATCCCCAGAACGCATAAGAGCAAAAAATATGCAATACCGGAGGAAAACGAATGCTATGTACAGCAACCTTTCAGCAAACCGTTTTTTAAGTCGCAAAATAGTGTCTTTGTCCTATGATTTACAAACCAGTGAGCAGCGGATGACGTATATATCCGCAGAGACATTGTGTGTGAATTGTGGATGACGTATATACAAGGGACGTTCAGAAAGTATTGCAACCAGTTTCGTTTTTACGAGATTTAGTTTCAAAGGTACACAAATTTAATGTCAAAGGAAAATACGTAGCATGAGCATTTAAGAGTTACTTCTCAATAAAATCTCCTGGTTTCCAAACTATTTCCACTTTTTGACAATTGCACATATTTTATCATCGTAAAATTTTAGACTGCGTCTATATCCAATTTCTGACAGGCTCAGGTTCTTCCTGTCCATCATTGATTCGCTTGACCCGCCTCTTCACTGTGCTGTAGTCTACCGTCTTCACTGTGCCACTGTAGACTTGCTTTGTCCCACTGCTTGTGTTAATCGTTTTTCCCTTCAACAGTAGAAATTCGATAACAACACTTTGCTTTTTTGAAATCTCTTTTCGTCAATCATGCCGATTTTACTTTATAACGAAGAAGACACAGAGGGGTTGCTTAAATTTTGAAAGGCAGGTTTCAGTAATTCTTGACGTTTATAAAAAAAATAACGTGAAACTTAGTCACCAATCTATAATCTGTTAAAGAATCAAATGCTAATCAAATGAATGCTGCAAGAAATTAAATGAGTTGGATTACCTTCTGAACGCCCCTCTTAAAAATATATGTACATAGGCATTTTCTTTTGACAATGGTTTGCACATTGTGAATGCCTTCTTAGTAACCAGTATAGATCTGCATAGCTCTATTTTCTTAATGTACGAAACAATCTTTCCCACAATGAAAAAATTGTAGTGCTGTGTTATTGTGATGAACAAAGACAACATACAATAGTAAATAGTTAGGTTATCCAGCTGTAGGCACAGTTATTCTAGCTTGCTGTAATTGCATCAGGTGCACAAAAAGATGGTAAAATGGCGAGTAAAGGAGATTGTAGATCGACTTCGTCATTTGATGATGATGCCCTGTTGAGTCTATCGGGGTTGTATGTTTACGATGATGGTGTAGATTTAGATGCATGTGACCTTGACTGTTCCAATGAAGATCAGAGCGATAACATTATGATACCCAAGCTTTAATTCCGGTTGGATGAACAATAGTCGAAATAGAAACCAGTTTTCATTTGCTGGCAGTGAAGGTATTTAACTTGTCATAGCTAATTCACAGGATTAATTGGAGAACTTCGAGTCGCTAGACCAATATCAAAGATTATGGTAGTTGGTAGGTTCATGCAAAAAATATGACGTGGTGGCAATTACAAATGTCTGGGTTTAACTGATCAATTTTTCGTGGTCATCGTAGAAGTGAATCAGGAGAGCAGCTTTGTCAGTGTAATTTTCTGTGATTTACTTTTCCAAAATGTACGGTGATATGTCCGTCTGATCGAAAATTTGTTTTTTGGTTGCACAACGTAATTTGATAACATAGATCACACCGAGCTGCGCATGTTACTAGTAGATGGCACTTGTAAGACGTTGTGTAGGAAAATTTTTCAGTTTTTAAAGGTGATAAGACCGGTGGGCTTCACCCTGCTTGGATTATTACCGTATTCCACATAACGATCCCTTGCTGCATGGTTGGAAAATACCATTATGAAGATCGCCAGTGACAGTGTCTATAATTAGTTAGCATTTGAAGGAAAGTAGAAGGATTTTTATAGATTGCCATAGAAGAAGGAATGAGCTTGTGTTCTGCTTTGTCCAATGAAAAGTTTACTGAAACGGGTGGTCCGAACTAGTTTTTTCCATTTCACTTGTTGCGTACTGGAAGTACCGCACCATCACAGCTCAATCGATTTTGCCAAGTAGTAGCTGGATTCAAGATCTTATGAACCTATGACAAGTCAAAATTTGACTTTAAACATTTAGCTTTGAGTGGTTGTAGGCTGAGAAGATATTCAACGTTTGATTTATCTGAACGTCTCACTCTTTTAGCTTCAAAATAATCGATTTAATGCTTGAGGTGGATGATATGATTGGCCATATTAAAAATAGACAATTTGTCGCCGATCGGTAGGCTTAACAAAGTGTTTTGCAAAAAAACACAACTGTAAGAGCTGTCAGTCTTGGGCTCTACTTCAAGAAATTCTACAAAGGAATCACAATCAGCGGTGTCAATTATTCGAAATCGCATCAAACTTATTGTCTTAAAAGATTTTTAGGAGACAGTTCTTTATTTTGGGGATTCTTGAAGAAAATCATTATTCGCTTTATTGATCTTTGACAGTTTTTTTTGGACAGAGCTAGGATTACTTACTTCTTTGGCGACCGTACCCCTTTGTTTTTCTCTAATAATACTTACTGACATTCTTGCTAATGCAAATAATCAAAAAAAAGAAACTTGAGACTCCTACCCCCTGGAAACCTCTGTAATAGAGGAACAAGAGAATACCGATAAAAATGCTTTAGATAGTAAAAAGCAAAAATTAGTTCTTTTGCGACCTAAATCGGCCTACCAACACTGTGATTCTATTAAAATGTCAACCCAGCTTGAACGAGATTTATCCTTCCTGCAAACCAAAAATGCTCCAAATATTTCAACATGAATTAAGCCATTAACATTTCAATCTCTAATGAAAGGCATTCTAGTATTGTTCAACAACAGTTCTTGTTTTGAATTTTCGCAGTTCAAGTAGGCATAGCCTACATTTGTGTTTTCAAGAGCGAAAGCACAAGAATCACTTCAACAAGTTTGCTTTCACAAGTGGTCTAATGAACCATTGCAAATAAAAGTGTTCTATAAATAGGTTTTGTCATCACAATTAGTAGTAGATTTGTATGTCTACGGCTTTTGGCGACAATTTTATGTCTTTTAACCACATAAGGTATGGAAAAACATGCAAATTGATTATACACTTCGTAGCCATCGCAACTTCTTAAGAAGTTCATATTCAAAGTGGTCAAGTAAATACCGGTATCTAATAGGGAAATTATTTGGCATTTGAACACTTAAAATTAACGAGCACGTAGCGGATTCCCAAATCGCTTCATTTTAAATCATTTCGCAAGATTCCACTAGAAATTGAAGAAGCAACTTCTTTGTCTCATCTTCAATTTGTTTTTTGAATAGCGGAGACGCGGTGTTGATCCTTGCTAGCAGGGCCCACCGGTTTTTGCCAAGAATATTTATTTTGGTTATCAACATCCTCCGGTTTCCTTTTCTTCATGTCATCCGTTAATCAGCTGTATCCATCTCTTCTTAAATCAGCCAATCTTCTTTCTGTGAACAAGAATTTTTTTAGTCATGATCGATGCTTCATCATTATTCACACTATCCGCCTCAATAGCTGGCTTCTTATAACTTCCGCACTATTTTCAAATTTAGTCCTCTCTCGCACACTTTTATTTCTGATCTTATCTTTTAAAGTTTTTCGACATATTATGCGGAGCTTTCTCATTTCAGTAGTTTCCGACCTGTTGGTGTCCTGAACTCTGAGAGCCCAGCCTTTTGCTCCACAACACATTGCACTTTTCACACAGATTTTATAGCTATGTTTTTCATTTGTAGAGATAGCCACCTTCTACACAGAATACCAGACAGCTCCTTTACCGGTAATTGTTACATCCAGCTCTTATTCTAAACACTCCTGAATTATGCACTCTTCCGCCAGTGCGCGGTACAAGTAGCACATCTTTGAGCGTGTTTCCATTCAGATTTACTTTCTTTTCAGGACTATTCTACACAACTGGTAGACAACTTTTGCATTTGAAATTTTATACTTGTAAGCAACTTCCTTGCATTGCCGTGCATTTTTATGGACCCATTTTCTAGATACAACACGCTTTATGAAGTAGCGGCCCACTTTTTTTGCACACACTGCACAAGGATCAACCTTAGTTATAGTTCTCATTCCAATACGAAAAGCTTTTGTTTTGCTTACATTTATCTATAAACCTTTGGCGTTTGGAGCCTTTTCCCTTTTGTCATATCTCTCTTCTACTACCGACCAGCTATCACCAAGTAGTACCGGTAGCAAATCATCTGCATGCAGAAACTCTTTCAGAATACCATCTCAAAAATCTTTTGTTGTTTTGTCCAACACCACAGCGTATAAAAGAGGGCTGGAAACCGATCGGTGGTGGACTACAACAATTACATCAAAGCATTCCGACTGTCTATCATCCAACATCACAGCTGTTTTGACTCCATCGTACATTTTCATAATTGCTTTTGTCTGCTATTCCACAACGTTTTTTCTTCCAAGAGCCAACCAAATTACTCTTTTTGGGACATGGAAAAAGGCTTTCTTTTTCCAGAACCACAAAGACCATGGCAGGCTTTCCACTGGCAACCTGATATTTTTCGATCACTTGTTGCACCGAGAAAATTGTATTTACTGTAACTCTTTCTTTAAACAAATCCTATTTGCATCTCGTCCGATAAAGCCGTCTTCGTTAGTCGTATCTTATTTATTTTTTTCAATTACCGTGATTCATGTTTTAGCAGTTTGACATTTTATAATTTCCACATGATCTTGTGTCACCTTTCCATTTGTAAAGTGTTTAGACCACTAGGTCACTCCTCCATCTGTCCGGTATTCCGAAGCACTCCAGCAATCCATTCGCAGCTTTTATTAATCTTTTAACTCTGTCTTGTCCCATAAATTTAAGTGAATCAGCAGTTATTCCACCAGGGCCTACTGCTTTCATGCGACAAAGCGCATTTTTCACATCCTTGTCGAAAGCATTGCCACAACGTAGGGCAAACTTGTACTCTTCCTGCCACATCCAGTTCTCCATTCCACTAGTTTCCTGTGTTCAGTAGCATTTTTACACATTTTTCCAATCCTTAATTTTATCCTTCAAACATACCATTTAATACCCCTCTTTTTCACGGATCCATGGCATCCTTACAAATTTTGTTTTTTCTTGCTTGTTGAACGATTTTTCAAAG